>CAWUFW010001386.1:1182500-1782500 GCA_963921515.1 Calotriton arnoldi | reverse complement strand
TTCTAAAATTACTTTGCTACTGTAGGAAAATGCCTCTTTTTGCATGATCACCCCCATTTGGTTTTGGACTGATGCTGCTGTTTTTTTTTACTCTAACTGGGCCCTAGTTTGCTATACTCCAAAGTGGAATACTTAACTTACCTATGAGTCCCTAGTATATGGTATAAAGTGTACCCAGAGCCGGTAAGTTAAATTTTACAAGTGGACAATAGCGCCCATTGTATTCACTCTTGGACTTTTTTAAATATTTATTACAAGCTCCATTCATTTGTAAAATTGGATTTGTAATAAATATTTTAGAAAGGGAACTTTTAAAAAGTCACCTCTTTCCTCCCTAAGGCCTCCAGAAACCCATTAGCCTGAGCGCCAAACTGTTACCTAGGAGATTAATAGCCCCCTTGGTGAGGTGTGAACTTGTTCTCAGAGCTGAGACAAAGGCTTTGGGTGTGGAAGGTGTTCTGTTCCTGTGGCAGGCCGAACATCTGAGATGTGCCCAGGAACTTCATTGACTTTGAAGAGGCCTACACTGTCAAGGGTAAATGTAAGCTGACACTTGGGCAGGGCCGTATTTTGTCTGCCTAGTTTGCCAGGCATCAATCCAATGAGAGAGAATTGGCCCCCAGAACTGGTTTTGAAGTGAAAATAGAGGAGGAGTTGCTCATTTCCCTGGCCACACATCTCTGAGGTAGCCAGAAGAGCTCTGCACAGGGAAGGAAAGCTTCTGCCATGTTGGATTTAGGTAGAGAGGGGCACTGTGGGATTTTTTGCAGTAGGGCACACAGGAACTGCTGCAAACGTGGGTAGGGTTACCCCTGGGAACTTTTTCCCTACTGGCTAGGGAAGGGCAGGTGTCTTCCACACCCACAGGCCAGTGCCAGGCATAAATGTGACACCCCTGGGTGCACGCTCTTCAGAACTCTACTGGACCAGTGGAAGACAGAAGAGGGACTGCACCTGGCGTTGATATCTGTGAGGAGACCTAAAAGGCTGACCTGATCCTATTCGTATCTAGGACAAAAGTGGTCAGATGGCTGATCTCCTGTTAAGCTACAGGGACACAACAAGCTGCTAGAAGCTCTTTTCCCGAAGCGCCAAGCTGACCAGTTCTAACTGGACCTGCCCTGGACACTTTTAGTGGCTCCTGATGGAATGAGTGTTGCCCCCCAAGTGCTGTTCCTGAGGTCCTGGGCCCTTTGACTGTGTCAAAGTGTAGTCCTCCTAACATCCTTAATAATCTGTGACTTAGAAACGTTTGGCTCCAATGGCCTCCAGAGGATTAGGACAAACTTACCAAGTCAATCTGACAAAGATGCGTTGCTGCTGGGTCAAAGATTCAGGTTGCTGCTTCTCGGAGCATTTCCACAATAGCTAATCCTTTTCAGCAGGAAGTTGCAGAGAGTGTATCTTGCCTTGCGGAGCCCTGTTAAGCTACACCTAGCAGCCTTGCCCCTCTAGAGGAATAAGAACTCCAAAAAAGCGACTACATCCGAACGTAGAATTCTTCGCTATGCAAAAGTGCCAAAAGTATCCAGCCGGCAAGGGACCTTCCTTGGGTGCAAATTCTCCCACTCTGAGCTTTCCCACCATTAGTCAACAGCTTCACCAGGACTTAATCCGAGTGCTGTATGGCCTTGTGGAGCCGTTCTCAGCCACAGGCTTCCACCTTTCTCGCCTGAGGATTTTTGACCAGCATTTCAGAGACTTGAAGGTAAAGTTTCCAACTGGGTCGAACTTGGTTTCTGTTTCCAACCCTCGCTCCATTGATTTTGCCTTAAGTCATGCCTAGGTACCAGTCAAGCACAACCAGATGACCGTGGCTAGCATTGAATGCTTCTTGGCACTATTTTCATTTAAACCTTTAAAAATTAATATCTTTGGTTCCCCTTTTTATATTTTTGTCGTTTTGGTGTTATTTTGCTCATTAAATTATTCTCTATTTTCAGACATTGGAGTGGGATTTTCATTGTGTTGTGCTGTTTTAGAACTTTTAAATTCTTTACAAATTTTCTTAAGTTAAGCCTGTCTACTCCGTGCCATAGCTACCATGTTTTACACTTAGGTTTAAATTACTGAAGTCTTAACTGGGCCTTGCAAAAACAGTGACATTATTACTTGTGGTGGACTACCATCCACCCTGAACTAATAATCTCTTTCTCACAGCTACCAAAATGTTTGTATATATTTTGGTCTCCGACTCTTTACATCCCACTCTTTTTTCCTGCAAACTAGGAGCCCTAATTTGTATTTATTTGGCAAAATAAAAATCCTAGGTGGGCATACCCATTCAGCGAAAGGTAAAGAGGTGGGTGAGCGACACCGGGCCGACACAAGTATAACTTGATTGCAATGAGTATCATATTTCCCAAAACATTGTGATGGCTCCAACCTTCTTTAACATCTTTTTTTAGACAGACATACACTTTTAAAACTGGCAACCGGTGCTTATTCAAGTTGATTAATTTTAAGACAGATTTTCTTTCAGGTCTGAGGAGATATTAAAAAATGTCTGTGCTTTCACTACTCCATGCATCAAATATATGCTGGGGACTTCTAGACATGCCTGGAATTTTTCATGACTCATTTTAGTTTGTGTGGCAGGAGGCTAAGATCTGGATAGTGGGTGATTTTTGTTCAAGGGGCTCAATTCAAGCCATTTGTTAAAATGAAACTACAGTTAGGGTTAAGAAATGCATCTTTTTTTTTTTTTAATATCTGGAAATTAGAGCTCACCTTTCTAAATAGTTCTTAAAGGGAAAATAAACTATTTTACTAGAACCTTTTGCCCTGAATAAGATTTTTTGCAGACCAACCCCTTGCTATTTCAGACCTCAACCCCTTACCATTTCTACTACATACTAATGAAAAGGAAACCAGATGATTCATCTAGGTGGACAGAAAAATAGAAAACCAGGTCAGGCACATCAAAAGGCCCCACCTACATTAAGCCAGTCTTATTAGGTATACACTGCACCCTAACACCTAATATATTAAGGGATTTGCAGTTTCATTCAATTTTTTACTTTTATATCATGCCTGCCATAATTTCAAAGTGGAAGGTTGGAGAACAGAGCTGATGCCCCAGTTGCTTGGCACAAAAGGCTGGTAGATCCCATATATCTGCACTCCACTGCAATCACAGGCATTAGATTAGGGTTCCAGTTTCTTGCCTGGACGTGTTCATCTCCCGCACCCTACTATAACTTTTTGACAATAACCAGGGCCTTATGTCATTCTATGCTTTTGCGATCACTCGTAACTGCAAAGGCATGGAAGCAAAAAATGCCAAAATTTGGAATGTATTCTCTGCATGGTGGAAAGGAGGTTTGCAGAAATACAGCAAATGTTGGAAGGGCTTTGATCTGAAGCGTATTGTTTGTGCTAGCTTATATTTTTTATTTACTTAATGACAAAATGCATCTAATCATTTATCAATCAATCATAATACTTTATTTCCAAGAATTACATTCTTACAGAAGTATTGAACATTACCTAATTCATAAATAGACTATCCCAAATATAAAAATTAATAACACATTTAGATCAATTTTAACAAAACGCATAACTTTGGCTAAGCCGTATAAACACTTAAAATTTCCGACACTAAAAGACAGCAAATGGTCGACAATCCAAAGTCCCACATATAATAACAATCCATTAAAAGGACAAAAGATGCCGAATTGACCATTAACTTGCAGCTCATTTTGCTCAGATACGTTGTAAAGTGCAGTGTGCATAGCAGCTTATTATATTATTTAATCATTTAAATTTTTGTATTTGGAATATGTAAATCGTCAGTGCAAAGGAATATAGATCATAAGTTTGTCCATTTTTTTTTTTACGCTAATTAAGTGCGGGCCAGTGCACATTTAAAACGTATTGTTGAGCTATTACAAAGTGATTAAACTACTGTGAAAAATGCTTGTTTCACAACCATCCTTTTGGAAAGTCCAACCAATACACTGGTGAATGTTGTGCAATGTATCATTCTGGAATGTTGGGCAGAGGAGAACAAAGGTTTGACAGGCATGCATTATAGTTTTAGAAAATGAAGGGGCATTGTAGAACAATAACAAACGTTTCAGTTGTTGATTGGCAAATACACTATGACGAAACGAGGCACAATCCATCTTGCCTTTATGGAATTGACCAGTGCACTTGATTGTGTATCTCATTGTAATTTTTTTGTGGTAATTGTACCCGAGTTCCTCGGCAAGAGTGAAATTTGGAGTTAATGGAGAGTGTACCAATCCCTTCACGATAGGAAGCGTTGTAAAACACGTTTGTTTGTTGGCTCCCCTGCTTTTTAATCTGTATATTAACAATTTAGAATTATTCCTTCTTGAAAAGGGCTTAGATACATCTAAAGTTAACAACCACTTTGTCCCGATACTACTTTATGTGGATGACGCGTTTTAATGTCTAAGACCGCCAGTGGTCTACAAAAGCTTTTGGATGCCTTTGCCTCATATTTGGATGACCTGGATTTGAAAACTAACCTGAATAAGGCAATCGTAATGACATGTGGCTGGAGGCCTACTAAGCCCTGTTGATTCTCATTTGGTAGCACAAGTATCGAGAAAGCACGCACCTTCTCGTATTTGGGTATACAGTTTGATTTGGCGGGGGGCAAGATGGCGAACGAGTAACGCTGCTGTATGCTGGTTTCCCTCTGAGCTCCGTATGGATGGGAGTTTGAGTAGCAGAGAGGCGGGGCTGCGGCTCTCCAAAGTCGCAGTTGTATGCAAGGGAGCTCTAGCTTATTCTCTGGCAATTAGACCATCCACTCAGGATGGCTTGCAGTGGAGTTTCGGAAGGTGTGCCTAATTGAGGCCGTTCACCGGACGAGTGTCGGGGGCCGCATTCAGAGGACTTGTGGCATTGGGCTGGGCGCTGTCGGATTTAAAGGCACACAAAGCATCCGAAGTATGGTGCCGAAGAACGCCAAAGCAACCCGTGATAGAACAGAGCTCCAAGATTCCACACAGCACTGGCATCTAGCAGACCAAGGCAGGATCATGGCAGCGGGGGCACTGCAGGCAGCCCAGCTGACCCTGATCTCACTAACAAGGGGTTTGATCCACTGGAGACAACAGAGAAGAATTTTGGCACCCCCGATACCGCTAGGCCTCTACAGCCCAAGGCCCCGCAGCTGGCCATTACAGAGTTCTTTCAAGCTGCCGCCCAGCTTTGTAAGCCAGGACCTCCAGCATCCGTAGGGCTCACGGACATGGCAGCTCGGGGTAAAGGGGGCTGGGTCCCTCTGTCCAATAGCAACACCAGTGTCGTGGAAATTGGTCAGACCTTAGGGGGGCACAAGTGACTGCATGTAACATACCTGCCCAGAGTGTAATGTTGGAGCCCGCTGCTACCATCTTCACAGCAGATTGCAAAGCCCGCGTAGCGAGACTCGAGGAGACCTTTGCTAATGCTGAGCAGGTAATTGGTCAAACTGGGGGCAGTAGCAGTGGAAGATCTGAGTGTCAGGGACTGTCCGGGACTATGTTGGGAACACAGTCAGGGACTTGGGCAAGGACTGGGAATGGGGTAGAAAAAGTACATAGAGAGAGGAGTACAGCGCTGCCCAGGATCACACAGGAAGTCAGAGGAGAAAAGGGATCCAAAGGGGAAGCCTGTACAAAGGAACGAGATGGCTAAGACTCAGAAAGGAAGGGCACTCACAAGGCAATTTAGCATTCAGACTAACTACACCCAGGACGGACGTGCAAGACATATATATAATACAACATTAACAATAAAAGAAATGTGGGGTAAAGCACTCAGGAGCTCCGCATTGTAAGACTGAAGCTCAGTAAGTTCCTCACCCACAATTGCTGTTACAGATACTGACTGAAAATACCCACATTTAGGATATGTATGCAAAGGCAGGGTCTGTGGAGCTTATACCTATGGTGATGTTATTACAGTAACTCAAAGACAATACTCACAGTGAACAAGAAACACCACCTAGGTAGTCAGCTGTGCCCACGGATCCTGGCGATCAAACCGGAACACGCAAGGCAGTAACAGCAAAGGGGTAGAACTAAACACAAGCACAATAGACAAGGAGCTAGCACGGAGGAGGGCTTAACAGGAAAGGAAGGAAATCACAGGGCACACTTGGCAGAAAGCAGGTAACAAACATATAAGGTAACAGAAGCAAGACAGCAGAAAAAGAAAGACAGCAAACTGGAACCAAGGAAATGGGAAGAAAGGCAGGGACTGGAAAAGGATATACAGAAGGGGAGGCTACAAGGGTATACTAGAATAATGCAGGTTCAGGAATCAAGAAAACAAAGTAGCGTAGAAGGCAGTGCTGGGGCAGGAACAAGAATTGAGCAAAAGCTCAGGAGTCAAAGTAGCACTGCAGGTAGTGCTAGTTCAGGAGAAGGGAAACTGCTGCAGGTCAGGAACAAAGAATGCTAAGGCTCAGGAGTCAAAGTAGCACTGCAGGCAGTACTGGTTCAAGGAAACAGGAAATAGCTACAGCTCAGGAAACAAGGAGTCAAGAGAGCACTGCAAGCAGTGCAAATCAGGAACAAGAAATAGCTGAAGCCCAGCATCAAAGAATAACTATCGCTCAGGAACTCAGGAAACAAGGTAGCACTGCAGGCAGTGCTAATTCAGGCACAAGGAATAGCTATAGCTCAGGAACTCAGGAAACAAGGTAGCACTGCAGGCAGTGCTAATTCAGGCACAAGGAATAGCTATAGCTCAGGAATCGAGGAACAAGGATTAAGTATAGCTCAGGAAACACTGGAAACAGGGATCGGCCTCACCGGTATACAGCTACAATGACCAACCCTGGGCTGAAGGGAGCTGGGGCTTAAAAGAGCTCAAAGTACTCATGCGCATCAGGTGTGAGCAGGCTAGCAGCAGCCAGCCACAGGTGAACTGAATTCCTCCACCCATCCTTGGCCTGCAGGGGTGGAGACAAAACAGTGAGCAGGGGATTATAGGTAATGGAGTTTCCAGCATGAGCAGACTGGCTTCCACAAAACCCGGCATGGATTGGGAATGGATGTCAATTCCTAAATTATGTCCAAATGCCTGGAAGTCAGGGTATGCATACAGGGGAGTGTCTGGAAGCATATTAGAATACTGGAAAGCCCCACAATTCGGCCCCCTGGTGGTGGGAACGAGAGCACAGGGAGTGAATCGTGACAGTGCACCCCCTCCAACGACTTTCTCCCGGAATCTGGGACTCGATTTAAAGCCTTTGCTGCTATGAAATAAGTCCATTCCCATCAGAGATGTAGTGCAAGATACCAGAGGACTACAGGAAAAATGTGATGTTTTGGAGGGTAGGATAATAGGCTGTAAATTAACAGCAGTATTGAAGGCAGAACCTGAAGAGTCCAAATCCAGTAGCGGGGGCTTAGAAGCCTGAATTAAAGGTGTTTGAAGTCCTGATGATGGCAGGCTAGAGTAGCACTCTGAAAACAAAGGAAGATTTACTGTAGGGTCAAAAGCATATAACGGATTGGCAGGGGCCACAGAGGTCAATGGCAAACTGGCTGAAGACAAAGGAGACAACGAAAAGTAGACCTGAGGCTCTGGCCCTGGATGAAAACATACAGAAGACTCACATGCAGGAGACTCTAGAAGCAGGTATGCAGGAGACCCAGGCCCTTGAGGCTTACATGCTGAGAGTTTTGTCTCTGATGCTGGAGATTCAGTCTCTGAATGTATACGTACTGAGACCTCTGAAGGCTGGCAAAATGGAAGCACAGGGTCAAAAAGTAGGCAAGATAGAGGCTCAAGGCCAGAAGGCAGACAGGCTGGAAGCTCTGGTGCTGAAGGCAGACAGGCTGGAAGCTCTGGTGCTGAAGGCAGACAGGCTGGAAGCTCTGGTGCTGAAGGCAGACAGGCTGGAAGCTCTGGTGCTGAAGGCAGACAGGCTGGAAGCTCTGACTCTGAAGTCAGACAGGCTGGAAGCTCTGACTCTGAAGTCAGACAGGCTGGAAGCTCTGACTCTGAAGTCAGACAGGCTGGAAGCTCTGACTCTGAAGTCAGACAGGCTGGAAGCTCTGGCTCTGAAGTCAGACAGGCTGGAAGCTCTGGCTCTGAAGTCAGACAGGCTGGAAGCTCTGGCTCTGAAGTCAGACAGGCTGGAAGCTCTGGCTCTGAAGTCAGACAGGCTGGAAGTTCTGGCTCGGAAGTCAGATAGGCTGGAAGTTCTGGCTCTGAAGTCAGACAGGCTGGAGACTTTGACTTAGGCAGGTGAGCTGAGGGCTTGTGCTCTGAATGCAGGCAGTCTGGAGGCTCGGGCTCAGATGGCAGGCAGGCTGCAGGCTCGGGCTCAGATGGCAGGCAGGCTGCAGGCTCGGGCTCACATGGCAGGCAGGCTGCAGGCTCGGGCTCACATGGCAGGCAGGCTGCAGGCACGGGCTCAAATGGCAGGCAGGCTGCAGGCTGAAGTTCAGAAGGTAGCAGGCCGGCTGAGGACTCTGGAGACTCTGAGAGCAGCAGGCCGGCTGAGGATTCTGGAGACTTTGCAAAAAGACAAGCTGATGACAGAGAGGCACAAGGATGATGGACTTTAAATTCTGGGAATGGCGATAGCCCGTGAACAGTAGATTCCCTATTGTCAGTATTGAAATCTTCACAGTTCCTTGGCTCATTAAAACACACTGAAGGGCTTTCTTTGGGATGGCTAAGAATACTGCTTATCTTAGAGTATCTGATGACCAGACTCCCTTTACCATTTGGCAGTTCACATGTCTTAGTCAGAGGAAATAGGTCTGAGACTTCTTGGTCATCAGAGATTTGTTCAATTCCTTCTGCATTACAAGGTGGTACAGATGCATCAGAGCATAGAGTAATATTATGTCCTGACTTTTCAATATGTGGCGTGCTTGAAGACGAGAGAGCAAACAAGGGGTCAGGATTTTGTTCCTTCTCAGTGAGGAGGTTGGCTTCAGTCGCAGAAGTTAGACCAAGAGCATAGACTGAGTCAGAGGGTGTTGTCACATCAGGGATTATGTTGGGCACTGGTTCAGGTTTTGTCTGTATGTCAATGGCCAGTGTATGTGATACCCCTGGGGTGGAACTGACCTCACTACCAGGAAGAGAAAGTAAACAAGTATTTAGTGTCTTTCCTGGCATCTGGAGTTCCTTAGAAGTGGAGGGACACATCTCAGATGTAGTGCCTATACACAGTTTAGCACTAGAAGACAACACATCAGAGGAGGTAGAAATTTCAGAATTCAAACAAATACTTTCATTAACTGGACTGTGAGACAAGGTACTATGGTTTTTCTGAATGGAATCTGAGGGATCAGCCACTGTATTGTTCACACACTCGCTGGACCAGCTTTGAGGGGAACGCAAAAGAGAGCGCAAGGCTTCACTCTCCATTTCTAAGGAGGCTAACATAGAGGTGGAAAAGTTGTTTTCCATAGGGGTTTTAGATTCCCACTTGAACTGTGGGTTATAATTTTTTAACAGAGTCTGAAACATTTTATTCTCTCATTGTAATTCAAGAATCTTAGATGCAATTATATCCTGTGAAGACTGCAGATCTTTCTCTACAAGGACAGTGGTAGACTTGGCAACTTCACAACAAACAGAGCTATACCTTGGATTTTGTTCAAAGTGGCTATTAGCCACGTGTGTTCTAGTAGGTCTTTTCTCTCTTTTGTTAAACTGATTGTTCACTTTGAATGTGGTATCTAACAAGGCCCTTTTAGTATCCAGACTGTGATCTTTACTGGACTACAAGACTGGGTAACATTATTTGAATGGAGAACAGAGGTTATGAAATTAATCTGCTCTTTCTTTGGCTGCTGTGTGGTTAAACATGCTTTAACTGGGGTCATTGAACTACCAGTTTGGTAAGATGCTGATAAATACTGTGTCTGGAAATTGTCTTCAAAGAAAACATTGTCTTGACAGGGGGGTCTCTGAGTTACAAACTTCAGAAAAATGTCCCCTAATAGTACCACTCTCTAAATTACTATTTTGTCTTTCTGCTGCTAACAAGGTTTGCAGAAATTCATTTTCATCCTGTAGGTCACAGGCTGACAGGTGAGGATCAGGGTTACAGATGGAATGAAAATCTAACATAGAAGGATCAGCCAACCACAGGGAATAATATTCAGCGCGTAAGAGTCTGTTTTGTTCCATGAATCGATCTCTAGAGTCCAAGGACTTTCTAATAGGTTGTACGGAACTGCGCTGCCTTGGAAATGGATGTCTGCCATCATACGCAGACTTTCTGGTTCTGATGCTAAACATCTTGGCAAGAACTGACTGGGAGAGCTTTGAGAAGAAAAAAAGTGGTAGCTAACTGAATGCAAAGAAACCTCACAAGTGACCCTGGAAATGTGGGTTGGTCATTCTGTCAGGGACTGTCCGGGACTATGTCGGGAACACAGTCAGGGTGTTGGGCAAGGACTGGGAACGGGGTAGAAAATGTACACAGAGGGAGGAGTACAGCGCTGCCCAGGATCACACAGGAAGTCAGAGGAGAAAAGGGATCCAAAGGGGAAGCCTGTACAAAGGAACAAGATGGCTAAGACTCAGAAAGGAAGGGCACTCACAAGGCAATTTAGCATTCAGACTAACTACACCCAGGACGGAAGTGCAAGACATATATATAATACAACATTAACAATAAAGGGAATGTGGGGTAAAGCACTCAGGAGCTCCACACGGTAAGACTGAAGCTCAGTAAGTTCCTCACCCACAATTGCTGTTACAGATACTGACTGAAAATACCCACATATAGGATATGTATGCAAAGGCAGGGTCTGTGGAGCTTATACCTATGGTGATGTTATAACAGTAACTCAAAGACAATACTCACAGTGAACAAGAAACACCACCTAGGTAGTCAGCTGTGCCAACGGATCCTGGCGATCAAACAGGAACACGCAAGGCAGTAACAGCAAAGGGGTAGAACTAAACACAAGCACAATAGACAAGGAGCTAGCAAGGAGGAGTGCTTAACAGGAAAGGAAAGAAATCACAGGGCACACTTGGCAGAAAGCAGGTAACAAACATACAAGGTAACAGAAGCAAGACAGCAGAAATAGAAAGACAGCAAACTGGAACCAAGGAAATGGGAAGAAAGGCAGGGACTGGAAAAGGATATACAGAAGGGGAGGCTACAAGGGTATACTAGAATAATGCAGGTTCAGGAATCAAGAAAACAAAGTAGCGTAGAAGGCAGTGCTGGGGCAGGAACAAGAATTGAGCAAAAGCTCAGGAGTCAAAGTAGCACTGCAGGTAGTGCTAGTTCAGGAGAAGGGAAACTGCTGCAGGTCAGGAACAAGGAATGCTAAGGTTCAAGAGTCAAAGTAGCACTGCAGGCAGTACTGACTCAAGGAAACAGGAAATAGCTACAACTCAGGAAACAAGGAGTCAAGAGAGCACTGCAAGCAGTGCAAATCAGGGACAAGAAATAGCTGAAGCCCAGGAACAAAGAATGACTATAGCTCAGGAACTCAGGAAACAAGGTAGCACTGCAGGCAGTGCTAATTCAGGCACAAGGCATAGCTATAGCTCAGGAAACAAGGTAGCACTGCAGGCAGTGCTAATTCAGGCACAAGGAATAGCTATAGCTCAGGAATCAAGGAACCAGGATTAACTATAGCTCAGGAAACACTGGAAACAAGGGTATCAAAAGCTCAGGAAACACTGGAAACCAGGATCGGCCTCACCGGTATACAGCTACAATGACCAACCCTGGGCTGAAGGGAGCTGGGGCTTAAAAGAGCTCACAGTACTCATGCGCATCAGGTGTGAGCAGGCTAGCAGCAGCCAGCCACAGGCGAACTGAATTCCTCCACGCATCCTTGGCCTGCAGGGGTGGAGACAAGGCAGTGAGCAGGGGATTATAGGTAATGGAGTTTCCAGCATGAGCAGACTGGCTTCCACAAAACCCGGCATGGATTGGGAATGGATGTCAATTCCTAAATGATGTCCAAATGCCTGGAAGTCAGGATATGCATACAGGGGAGTGTCTGGAAGCATATTAGAATACTGGAAAGCCCCACAATTCGGCCCCCTGGTGGTGGGAACGAGAGCACAGGGAGTGAATCGTGACACTGAGCCAGTTTCAGGCATGACTGGTCCCGGCACTCTGAGCCTTTAAAGTAAGGAGGACCATGCCCTGCGGACCAATGAAGGCACCAGGATAAATGCGCTAGCTCAGGGTAAACTGGACAGTGGAGGACTGACTGCTAGTGGGAAGAAGGACTCGAATCTCTCAGGCTTGGAGGGTTCAGGTGATAATGATCCTAGAGCGCACAAGTCCAGAAATAACCAGAACCTGTACCTCTCTTGGGAGGGAGGGGATAAGTTTTACTCCCTCGCCGACGAGTCATAGTCCACCTGTCTCAACCCCAGATAGTGAGGATGAAACTAGTACCTCATTGTCTGAGGCCTGTAAAATCAGCTTCTCCACTGCACCAGAAACCGCAGTCAAATGTTGGAAACAGCAGAAGAGGCAAGGGAAACCAGCTTCAACTGTAGTGAGGAGAGACAAAGAGCCCCAGACGGCATCTGCTCTAAAATGGGACTATTCAGATACTCGACTACTGACCCAGGATTGTGGCCACAAGAGCTCATTTGTCTCCAAGGGTACTACTCACACAGGCATTGTGGATGAACCAGGCCGAACCAACATTAAAGCTCATCTATGGCACAATCAAAGTGCACCAAGCAGAAACCCGGGCCGAGAGCCGAAGAGCCCGGCTAGCTATTAAGCAACTAAAAGGGGATTTAAGAAGGTGTCCAAATCATGTACAGAGATTGGTGAAAAACTCAATGACATAGAAGAAAGAACAACAATAGTAGAAACTGACGTGGGGGTCCTTAAGGGACATGTTGAAACTCGGGAAGGACAGCTCTGTGACATCATGTGAAAGATCGAAGACTTTGAGAATCGTCAAAGGCGGAACAACCTATGGTTTCTTGGGATAAAGAAGGGGGTCAAAGGCAATGACAGAGCATTTATGTTGGACCTTCTCAAAAGTGCCTTGCCATAACTCGTGTCGTGGGACTGGGAGACCGAGGTACAGAGAGTGCACAGATTCCCACTTATGCGTAAAAAGCAGGGCCACCTCGATGGAGCAAATAAGAGCTGTCCTAGAGCAGTTCTTGTTTACTTTAGGAATTTTCTTCTTAGACCAGCTATTTTTGAGAAGGCCAGACCTGATGCCCAGCAGTGCTCTAACGGTCTCATTTTTTGTACGCCCTGATTTCTGCCACGTCACTGTGGAGCGCAGGTGGTGATTAAGACTGCTGATGTATCCCTTCCAAGAGGCTGGGACAGAAGCTTTTGTATTAGCCCCTGCCCGCTTGAAAACCATCATTAAGGGCAAAACCTGAACCTTTACCTCTAAGATTCAGGCTAAGGAGTTTCTGACTAGCCTTGCCCCACAACACTAACTACAGTCTCTCTAGAGCCTCTCATTGGTCTTTGCCTGGGCGAAGTGGGTTTAAAGCCCTTATACATTCTGTTGGGTGGGGGAGGGTCTTTCTATTTCTAATCGATTATGAATTTGCTGAGATATGCTGATTAAAGTTTGGCTTATTGTCTTGGATACTGGATAATTTTTTCTTTTGTGCCTCCCAGATTGGTGGTCTAATAGGTATTGTAACAGAGGGCTTCAGTGTTTTATTGGGATTGATTTCTGCTCGTTTTCCCTTTCTGTCTATTGAGAACCCCTAGGACTTGGGGGAGCTGTCTCCCCTTTTTTTTTTATAAAACATATTTTATTGAGATTTTACAGTACCAATCAGGCATATGCCCGGCATAATCCACTTGGCAACAAAGTTTCAAAGAGATAGCGACATTAGAAATATCAATGGGTACTGTTTGTATACAAAACATAAGAAAATAAGCTAAGAACTGCACGCAGACATCCCCGCACCCCCTACAAAGGCAAGCAAAATTCGAGATGCACATATGACCAAGATGAGGAAACAGCATATCATACGAGTGGGCCCACAAATTTACACAGGAGTCCATTCCTATGGGGATTGCGAGGGAAGAGGAGGAAGATCAATGCCGCGATAGGTAGCCCACCGGGACCAGATCTTTCTATGCTTGAGGGGGCAGCCCCTCGCCTGAAATACCGCCACCTCCGCACCCATACAGTTATCCAACTCTTTACGCCACTTCCCTATCGTCGGTGGCGAGGTTCCCTTCCATAACTGGGCTATGTCGCTCTTGGCGATCGTAAGGGCTAGGAACAGTAGATGTTGCTTATAACGATTCCCACCAATGTCTTCAGTACTATGTAGCAGGAACAATCGGGGATCAAAGGGCAGGTCCCAAGACAGCACCTCTCTAAGGCAAGACAACACCCTGCGCCAAAAGGGTCGCAATGATGAGCAGCTCCAAACCGTGTGGAGAAATGTCCCCTCC
Organism: Calotriton arnoldi; assembly: GCA_963921515.1. Classification (NCBI taxonomy): domain Eukaryota; kingdom Metazoa; phylum Chordata; class Amphibia; order Caudata; family Salamandridae; genus Calotriton; species Calotriton arnoldi. Next base: position 1,768,123 of record CAWUFW010001386.1, on the reverse strand, counting down.
TCCCTTTCCCAACGCAGACACAGGGGGGATGGTACAACTCCCATCTTCCAAAGCCGGACGCAGGTGTAGTACACGCGATGCACGTATTTGAACTGGATAAGACGGTATCTGGAGGCTACTGCAGTTCCCCGAGGGCTAGCTATCGCCTCTTCCCAATCATCATCTGTCAGATCAGGGATGTCGTCTTGCCATGCTTTCCTTGTTCTATGTAATGTGGTAGTGGAGTGCGTCGTCAGCGTTTGGTATATTTGTCTTATTTTGTTTGTACCAAGATCGCCCATAAGAAGGCGGCCTTCAAGCGGATGGAATTCGGGGAGGTCAGCAAGATTTACGAGCGCGGGGGCCAGAGCATGTTGCAATTGAAGGTATCTATAGAACTGGGTTTTGTGGAGCTGGAATTCCTCTTGCAATTGCTGAAAGGATTTAAGAACCAAACCACGCATAATGTCCCCAAATGTAGAGATACCAATCTGATCCCATTGGCGGAACCCCTTCAGTGCAGCCACCGGACGCAGATAATTGCCGTGCCACAAGGGCGTCGCCTGCGTCAGCCGCATGTTCCAACCCATGCGTCGGACAGTGTATCGCCACAACCTAATCGTTGTTTGGGTGGCGTGCGGTAAGAAGTCGAGCTTCTGCGCGCTATAGAGCAGGCGCAGGAGGGGAGTTTTCTCCATGGCGGCATGTTCCAATGCGAATGCTGGGTCAGTGGGTGAGTTGTACCACCAGTCATTTATGAGTAAAAGGTGGGCTGCCACGTAGTAGGAGTAGACGGCGGCAGCAATGCCCCAGCAATAAGTGGATTGTGCACAAGTCTGCAGTGCCACCCGAACCGCCCCCCCCCACCCCCATAAAAGCTTTTTCTGAATGGCGTTGACTTGAGCAAACCACGCCCGTGGGATGTGGTATGGGAAATTCTGTAGGCGATATTGTACTCTAGGGAGTGAGACCATTTTGAAAATGGCAGACCGTCCATAGAGCGATAGAGGCAGGGAGGACCAAATAGAGGTCTCTTCGCGGAGATTGACAAGGAGCGGGTTTATGTTACGGGCCCATGAAAGCCGCGGACAGGGGGATACGAACACTGCCAAATATTGGAAGCTTTCAGTGGCATGTGTAAGTTGGGAAGCCCACGTAGTCCTGACCTGGTGGCCACACACCGGGAATAACATCGATTTCGTAGGGTTTGTGTGGAGCCCAGTATTCTGGCCGAAGACCCGGAAGATTTGCAGAATACGGGGGCCCGAGATCCAGGGGTCAGTCATAAAAAACAATACGTCATCTGCGTAAAGCGCAGCGCGATCCGGCCGTGACCCCGGCCAATCAAAGCCCCTGAGCACCGGGTCTCTGCGGACCCATGCCGTCAGAGGTTCCGCTGCAAGGGCAAAGAGGAGAGGGGGCAGCCCTGTCGTGTCCCTCTACCGATGGAGAAGTAGGGAGAGCGGTGGCCCGCAATACGAACAGAGGCCATAGGTTCGGTATAAAGTAGGCGTACATATGCTAGGAAACGTGGCCCAAAGTTGACCGCTCCTAGGAGTTGGAATAAGTACTCCCAACTGAGGGAGTCGAAGGCCTTATCGATGTCAGCCAAGAGTAAGGCCGCAGGGCGGCCCAGTCCCGGGGCCATGTCCATAGCAGTGTGAACACGTTGAATGTTATGCCGAGTGGCCCGGTGCGGCATAAAACCCGACTGGTCCAGGTGGACCAAGTCCTGAATGCAGGCTCTTAGGCGGTCCGCAAGAACCTTCCCCAACACCTTAGATTCAAAATTTATGAGAGAAATAGGTCTGTAGGAGGATGGGTCCTCCGGTGGACGACCAGGCTTTAAAAAGAGGACAATTTCAGCTTGCCGCCAGTCTCGAGGTAGTATGTGCTGCTCAAGAGCTTCGTGAATCGCATCCAGTAGGTGCGGGCCTAGTACGGTGGAGTAAGAGCGAAGAAACTCCATGGGGAACCCGTTAGGCCCTGGAGCTCGGCCCGGTCGCATTGCGTGCAATGCAGTCACTAATTCGTCAGCTGTGATAGGGGTATCCAACCGATCTCTCATCTGATCAGAGAGCTGTGGAGGGGGAATGTCCCGCAGGAACTCAGCGATCACGTCGCTCGAGACCTGGTCCTTCCGGGTGTGGAGCTCTGAGAAATGCTGTACAAATTCTTCCACCTCTTCACCTGGAGCGGTATACAGGACACCGTCCCTACCCCTGTTAGCTGGAACCGTGGCCGGGGCCTGTCTTGCCTGACATAGTATATGTAGCATTTTGCTGGATTTGTCCCCCCACTGATAAATACGGTATTGGGATGCCAACCAGATTTCCTTTGCATCCTCAGTAAGATGATGAGTGAGCTGCTGTTGCGCAAGCAACAGGTTCCTACATAGAATCGGAGTAGGCGCAGTCGTGTATTGCGCCTCTAAAGAAAGGCACTGGGTCTCTAGGTCATTTCTCTGAGCGGAGCGCTTGCGTTTATCATGGGTCCTACAGCTAATGTCCACCGCCCTAATAGTGGGTTTCAGGGCCTCCCATAGGGTCACCTTGGAGGGAACGGAGTCCATATTTAGGGTAAAGTACTCTTGGATCGCTGTATGGAGACATTCCTGATAATCTGGGGCACGTAAATACCATGGGGACATCCGCCATCTCAATGGGGGCCTGTGAACCTGCAAGAGGAGCGTCGCTGAGATCGGTCAGTGATCCGACAATCCTCTCGGATGATGCGTGGTCTGGGCGAACCTGTGGACATATCTCCGAGGTGTGAACAGATAGTCAAGGCGAAACACTGAGCCATGCACCGCTGAGAGATACGTGTAGCCTAACTCGGCCGGATGGTATTCCCGCCAGATATCAGCCCACCCTAATGTCTCCACAAGCGATGACAATTTGGAGGGACCCGTGGGGGCAGCAGCCCCCAAGCTCCTTCTCCTGTCTAGCGGCGCCATCGTATCGTTCCAGTCACCGCCCAGGAGAGATAAGCCCACTGGCAGTTCACCCCACAATCTAGTCAGACTTTCTATGAATGTAGTCCCAAGAGGTGGGGGTGCATATACACTACCAAGCGTGAGCACTTCACCGTAGAGTGTCCCCGTCAGGAAGACATACCTGCCCCCCGGGTCCACCCAGTGTTTCGTATGGAGGAAGGGGACACGTCCATGAATAAGTATAGCAGTCCCACGGGAGTCCCTGGCGAATCCCGCATGGTACACCTGGCGGAACCCGAATCGCGCTAGGCAAGGGGCCTTATTACCAGAAGATGTGTCTCTTGCAATAACAGGAGGTCAGCCTCATAACGTTTGGCTTGCCGTAGTATGGCCCTCCGCTTAACATTATTTAGGAGTCCCCGTACGTTCCACGTCACCACTGTTAGTTCGCCCAAGTGGGAGACCTTTGCATGAGATGCCATCTACCTAGTCCGTGTCTAACACCACTGATCTGCCTAATGGGGAATGGGAGATGTGTCTGCGCATGTAAACAACAACTAACATAACTTCGTTACCCTGAAACCACCCCCCCTGAAGCCCCCCCCCCACCCGATACTGCCAAGAACAAGGAGCATCTGTCGCGGTGAGAGCACCCCAGGCCCCTACCCCGGATCCTAGGGACCCCCCCAATGGATCCCACCCCCCCTGTGTAACATTAACCTGAACTTTGGGTAGTTAGTGGCCGTGCGGGCCTACTGCCATGTGTAACAGCCAACCCTGCTCGGTGCATATTGATCAGGGCAGGTCCAACCCACATACAGTCAGTTATACATGACAAAAGATAGCACAAGCCGTGGGACGGTCAAGGAGCTTTCCAAGGACTGGAGGATCGACGTTCAGAGCCAGAACGATGCCGCCGCTTTGATTTCCCTCTACGTGATCGATTCCGCTGCGAGCCCACAGAGGAATCTGATTCCAGCGGCGGCGGAGAGTGTGGTTTCAGGTGGGCCCTTTCATTAGTCCAGGCAAAGACCGCCTCAGGAGAGTCGAAGAAGAGTGTTTTAGAGTTATAGATCACTCTGAGCCTGGCGGGATACAGGAGCATGTAAGAGATGTAGAGTTCACGCAACCTCCGCTTTGCGGCAACAAAGGACTGTCGTTGCTTTTGCACCATGCGGGTGTAGTCCGGAAAAATCATAATGGGCTGGGAGTCAAAGATGAATTTGTCTTTATTTAGTCGGGCATATTGCAGCACAGCATCTCGATCTGCGTAATTTAAAAGCTTGGCGATCACCGGCCGTGGGTTTTCTCCAGGAGGTGGCTTTCGTGTGAGCGCCCGATGTGCCCTCTCAACCACAAAGCACGATGAGATCTTGTCCGCCGGGAGCCAATCTAGGAGCCACGTTGTGAGAAAATGATTCATAGAGCCTCCTCGCAGCCCTCCGGAAACCCTACAAAGCGAAGATTGTTGCGCCTGGCGCGACCCTCCGCATCTTCGGCGCGGGCAGCGAGCTCCCGGGAAACCACAGTCAGTTTATTGACCTGTTGTTGAAGGGTCTGCACCGTATCTTCTACTGAGGACACCCGCTTCTCGGCTTCAGTAATGCAATCCACCGCCTTATGTAGGTCCTGTCGCAGAAATGAGACCTCGGTGCCCACAGCGCCAATCTTGGCCTCCAGCGTGTCTCTCGCATCTGTGATGGCCGCTAGCAAGGCCGCATTATCTGGGACGGGGCCAGGAGGGGGGCCCCCCACCCGCAGAATGCGCAAACTGGTCCAAGGTACTCTGTTTCGGTCCCGTGGCGCCGGGTTTGTCCTTCCCCATTGTTGGGGTCTTCAGTGGATCAGGTCGACAGTAGCTACGCGTTCCCACTACAGTGAGATATGTAGGGGCACCAATCCACCACATGCAGGACCCTCCAGGGGGGGCGCCCCACGGCCAGACCTCACGGATTCTGTCTACCACAGGCCGCAAGCCGCAGTGGATCTAATCCAGCCGCTTATGCGACCAGCGGCCGACAGCCAAGCAGGTCGCCTAGGGGAACCGAGCTCGCCAGATCACCAGCACGCGAGGCACCCCAAGCACCGACAGTAGAGGGTGGCACCCACACCAGCAGCTCAGCAATCTGGACAATGTGGGCCTCCAAGTCTGTATTTCACCGTGCAGAGGGGGGGGCCCAAGCTCAGTCCCCACACAGGACGCAGATCAGTGCCGCAGGGCAGATGTACGGCCGGCGGCACACGGCCTGGTCTCACGGCCTTAGGGAGCTCCAAAATGGCGGCTAGAACACAGTTGTGGGCCCAGGTCTTCAGCCCAGGGTCACCGCTATTCTAGAAGGGCGAGTGAGCTCCTCCTCGTGCCCAAGTGCGCAGGGACGCCCCCCGCACAGCTGCGGTGAACCGAATACCAAGTCCCGGAGCCCAAAGCCCGGGCAGCCCCTTCCTCTCCGAGGGAGAAGTCCTGCGGCGCCGGCGGGGTCAGCAGACGCGACCCGGAGAGCCTGCACCCCCCACCCCCGGCCCCACAGCAGCCGGCCTCCAGCACCGGCCAGCGCCCGGGCCAGGACCAGCCCCGCAACCACAGGGGCGAGCCGACCGGGCCCACAAGACCGTCCTGCAGCCTAGGCCCCGCCCAACGACCAGGCCGGGGGGAGGACGCACGACCCCCAGCCACCTCAACAGAGCCCCCGGGACCCCACTCTCACCTCGGTTAAGTCAGGCGACTCGCCCCGACTCCTAGCCCTGCCGCAGCTCCGCAGCAGGTGGCAGCCAGCACGGGGACGCCGAGTTCAGGCCGTAGCGCACTCCTCTCAGCCGCCTTTTCCACCCGCAGTTTGTCGGGTAGCAGTTCCTGCTGGTTCCGTGGGCACTCTGGGGGACACCTCCGTCCTGGTCACCAGGGAGTCACTGCATGCGAGACAGGATGGACAGGATTAATGTCTGATAATGCTGGCGGGCGCATGGAGCTTCGTTAAGCTGCGTCCGCCATGCTCGCTGGCCAAGCCACCCTGTCTCCCCTTTTTTGTTTGCTCCTCTGATTGATAGACACGCTTGGGTATATACATTGGGAGCTGGGGGGGAGCCTGCAGGGGCACACACGAGAGCCATGGGCCAGTGTGGTTGGTGGGGGGAGGGTGGTGAGGGGTCAGGGAGGGGATGGGGGGTGGGCCATGGGGGGAATCAGGGGGAGGAGAGTCTGGGTAACGGGGGTTTGGGTAGCTCACAGTAGGTGGAGCAGCAGGGAAGGGGCATAAAAGGGTGTGGTCACGGTGAAGGTTGGAGGGAGAGCGGATCAATACAACAGAGGTGATACCACCGACCATATTCGTCGAGTGATAAAACTCTTCGACGGAGCTGATGTTGCAAACGAGCCCATGGTAGTGGCCCTGTTGAATGCTGAAAAAGCATTTGACAGAGTCACATGGGAATATCTGTGGAAACTCAAGGGCTCGTTTGGATTAGGGATATTTTATATTAACGCAGTGCAGACACTCTACTACAAACCTGTGGCCCTTCTACAAATGATGGGAGGTCAATCTGGGCCAATCCATATTGAGAGGAACGAGACAAGGGTGCCCTTGCTCTCCCCTGCTATCCACGTTATTTATTGAACCCTTCATTCATAGTCTAGAGGCTAATCCAGCCATATCACCAGTAGGATGTCACGACTGGGAGATGAAAATCTTAGCCTATGTCGACAACATTGCAGTAGAACAGCAGCGGCCGCTGCAGGTAAGAGCGGTGGGGCGGTGGGGCGGACTAAGGGGGGGATTTCGAGAGACGACCACGAGGGATGATTAATTATTTAATTTTCCCTTGTGGATGTTTCTCGAAATCCCCCCTCAGCCTGCCCCACCCCTCTTACCTGCAGTGGCCACGACTGCAGTAGAAGCTGCAAATCCAGATGCCACCCTGCTGATAGTGGAGGAGGATGCTGCCAACTTGGGCAATTTTTGAGGATACTCGCTGAATAGCCGTAATACGCAATTGGTGGTGAACCGATGAATTATCACTCAGGATTCACAGGTGGTAGATCAAGCGGTATATCTAGGTATTAGTATCAGTGCAAAACTTGATCAGTTGGCTAAGACCAATATTGCCCCAATAATCGGAAAAGCAAAACAGGATTTTGGGAGATGGAATAACCTTCATCTATCCATCTTGGGTCAGTGCAATATTGTGAGAATGCTATTCCTGCCAAAGGTGCTATATCTCTTCCACATTATCCCGTTAGAGTTTGAAAACTTATGGTTTGGCGCTCTGGCCTCCAGATTTATATGGTCAGACTGCAAAACAAGTAGGGCGATCAGGTATTTGACTTCACCCGGGGGTACCAGCTGGCCGCCTCTTTCCAGTATATGAGACCTCTTCATGGGAAGTAATAATGGGGCACATTAGCCCATAGAGCACGCACCCTCAATCTATGAGCTACTAATTGGACCAGATGCTAAGGGATCCTTGCTAAGGCTGGTCGAAACCAGCTACTAAAAGAAAGCTCGGTTCAAAGTGCTTTGGGCAGCTTTTTAAAACTGGGCGGCCTTTTGGAAAAAGGTTGGATTAGGGAGATTGAATTGGTATACTCCAGTGCAGAGGAATCCGATATTGCTACACATATTTCAGTATTCCTGCTTGCTAAGGTGGAGAGGCAGGGACTTATAAAATTGGGGGATTTCTTTCAAGGACAGAGCTTGGCCACGTTTGAGGACTCCGGGCTAGATTTGACCTGAATCACTGGGATTTTTTTTAAATACTTGCAAATTAGCGATTTTATGCAAAAGAAAACTGGGGGCCTTGTTGGGTTTTCTAGAGTACTGCTCTTGGATTTGTTGTTGGGGTTTGAGGAGTGTATCATCAGCTCGACTTGCATAAACCTGTGCGTTGGTATACCGGATGCCCTAGAGAAACCTAATACCAAGTGGCAGCAGAGATTTGACTTCAATGGTGTCTGCTTCTATGAGTCTCTGAAGCTCAGTTGGGACTCTGCTCTTCGGGACTTCAGGCACAGCATTACAAAACAATTTTTGATCTATACTTTACTCCCGCAAGATTGATAAGTGGGGGCTGCATAGAGGGGATACATTGCTCACACTGTCAAGCTCTTGAAGCGTATTTGATCCTTATGTTTTGTATATGACCAAGGCTAGACTCACTCAGATCAGAGATCTCCAAATTTCTGGGAGATGTCCTTAACACCACCCTGGTAATGACTCCTCAAATTATGCTATTAGGGGTGCATGGGTCTGCAGACTCTTCATGTGGGGAGCCCTTACTATTCAACGCTATGGCAGTATGTCGTCTTTGCATTGCCTCAGCATGGCTTGACCCACAACCCCCCTCCTTCCAACAATGGCAAGGGAGCTTCTTCTCAGTTTTTAACTTGGAGACTGCGCTTTATGAGTGTAATGGAAGGAAGGCCAGGAGGAAAGGAAAGAAATTCTGGGAGTCCTTTCAGAATGGATAAATTCCCACTAGCAGGCCAGTCTAAAAGCTGATTGGAGGGTGCCATGGAGCCCTCTCATGATCTTGCTGGAAGGTTGACTTAAACAGATATCTGTATGGTTAAAACACTTTATACCTCAAGTAATTGCACTTTTATAGTATTTTTAAAGAAATTTTAAGATCTGGATATCGGTTTTTGATAACATGGGTGTTGCACTTTTTGGCACTGGATGTTTGTCTCAGTATTTTTATGCCTATTAAGTTATGAATCCTGCATATATGTTATTTATCTTATCCAAAATGTCTCTGTCTGGGTTGCAGGCACTGAACGTTTCTTCTATGAACTGTTTAATATGATTTACTATTTGCTGTGTGAACTTTTAAGAACTTTAGAATTCAGGCAAAGGCATGTATCTAGAACTTTAAGAATGTGGTGATGTGGAAGCCAGGTTTTGGTACTGTTTGTTATAACCTGCTGGGCATTACACTCATTTGCATTTGCAGAGGTTATATCCAACATATATGAACTGTGTACACCTGTGCCCTTTTTCGTACTATTTAATATCAAGCATTAATTGATCTTCTATTGTTATGGATATAGATCTCTGATGAACTGTTGATTAAAATCCTTTTTTACCGTCTGTGCTCTCCTCCCCTGTATTTCCTTCCCTGATTATGTAAGCATGGAAATATTTTTTAAAAGCATCGAAAAAATATTTTAAAAAGAATATGAAAAAGTAAATCTATAAGGATTGTGAAGAAATAATAGTTTTCAGCTATGTAACATTTTCTTACATTTATTTGTTTTTACTTTGATATCCCACGCAGGGTGCAAATCTGACCTTTTCGACTGTTGATCATGTTAGCCTTTCAGAAAGTGTTAAGAAAAAAATGTTCTAACTATTCGTATTGTAAGTGTTGATGAAGAAGCTTTGGATTACCTTAAGTGAGTATTTTTTCTTAGACACTATAATTTTAGCATATGTTACATGAGATAATGAATATTTTAATGACGGATTTGCAGATCTAGATAGTGTTGGTGCTTTTTTACTGGCTCTCAGCTCTACCCTTAACTAGAACTGGTTCTTATTGCCAACAGGTCCGACAGCAGAGAGAATGAAATCAGATAACTCATTGAAGTAAATAGCTTCAGACATTTCAGTGTATGAGTCTTTTGAGATATTTATGGACAGCCACCAAGGGTTGCTGGTGTACATGTTTCCATTAAGGGAACCCTGAAGCATCCGTTCTTACATCTTTGATTGTTGCTGGAGGTTTATAGTAGATAAGAAATTGGATAATGATGGTCTGTCATTTGCACATTTGTCTAAGTCCCAGGTGTTGAAAACTCCAGACGCAAAGCCAAGTGACAGAGCAATGTGTCTCCTGGTGTTTATATTGGTCATGTAATAGGAAGCCAGAGTTATAGTATCTGACTCGGAAGAAGAAGGAGAGCAGAGTAATTGTCTGAGGTATGGGTTAAGGTGGTTACAGCTAGGAAAATGCCAGAAACCTCCTGATGAACAACAAGCTTATAATTAGGTTATTGGCTTCTAGATCCATGGCATTTCCCACCTGGTATGGTCTTGGGACTATCTAGGGGAGGAAAGTTATGAACATTGAGACAGGCGGATGTATTACTTCTTCATATTAACAAAGTGAAACACTAATAAAACGAAATTGATGACACTAAGGAATGCAATTGCAACAATTAAGGTTAAAAAAAACCCTGGAAGTTGATGGCTTAGAGAATGGGGTACACTAAAGTAACCCATTCTGAGATTGTTACTGATGAATTCAAATGCCGTCTATGTATCACATTTCTCTTTAGTACACAGGAGAATAGAGTAGACTCCTTAACATGTAATTGCTAAAATCCCTCCACAAGGCATATTTCGAAATTAATATATGATTACATTTGTAAGTACAAACAGACTATGTTGCATTGGCCTGGCAAGTGATTGAACAAAGCACTAGAGCCTTTTGCTGAGAGTGGACCTCTGTAGTGACTATAATGTTTCCTCCAATTGCGGGCAGAGTCAGGCATTTATCTTTGAATGATCTGAGATTATTTCCTTGTCCTGGTTCATAAAAAGGCCTATAAGCAAGATCTGAGTAATAGTAGCTCATGTTATGCTATACCTAAGTGTTCATACATTTGATAAACATTTGCCATGATAATTAAATTACCCCGAAACCTGTCCTAGAATGCTTGTTTCCAGTCTGGGGAGGACCTGGCCTGGCAGTTCGGGCTGGACTGTTCCCATGGGGCACAGGGTCAAGACTGATTTGCATATGGCTGGGTTCAAACTGGAATGGCATGGGGAGCAAAACAACGAGGTGAAAGCCCGAAACTGGTCCTAAGATGCTTTTTTCCAGTCCAGGGAGGACCTGGCCTGGCAGTTTGGACTGGACTATTCCCATTGGGCACAGGGTCAAGACTGATTTGCATATGGCTGGGTTCAAACTGGAATGGCATGGGGAGCAAAAAAACGATGGATTTAGGCCCAGATCTCTGCCCTGGGGTGAATGTATGACATTGTTCTGCATTCTGTCCATCAAATGTTCTTTTTGCAATTAAATTAATTGGGCAGAGATAAGTAACATCCTCTGTGTGGTGATTAACTGCAGGCAGGGATTGTGAGTGGTGCACCGTATAGCGACTTTCACAAAGTTGTTGACCATGCTGTAACTGGTGGTATGGCACTACTACACTGTGCATCAATTGAGTCAGCAGCATCATTTGATAACATCCACCCTATAGGGAAAGCTGACATAAAGGGGTGCACCTGTTTGGCCCATTTACATTATTATTGAGCTTGTAGCCTGACACATGGACAAAGGGCCAATTTATCAAAACAGGATCTCCGGGTAGAGGTGTTATATGTGATAGGCCATAAGGCATACTCACCTTTGTTCTGTATTGGGGAGTTGAGTTGTGTTTTGATGGTGGATTGTAGAATAGGCAGTTACATTTCACCCAAAGTAGCCTGTTTTTCGTCAGTGAGTTAATATTCAGACTCACTTGTATGGGCCTACAACGAAGCTTAACACTGTTCTGACCAATGCACAGATCAACCATATCATTTTTAAATCCCAGCAAAACAAACTGTGTCCTTCCCCCAGTAATCAGTACGTTCCCCTCTTTTACTTAATACCTGTGTACTACCCCTGACTAGAGTGATCCAAGCATCTGCTTTTTCCGTGATTGTGTAGGCTGATGATGCCCAAAAGTTCTTCAAAATTGATAGTGAAATCCAAATTATGAATCCATTTGTTTCTACCAGGCTGGACTATTGCAATGCGATATACCTACGTCTTCCACAGAAATTGCTTAGGAAATTACAATTAGTCCAGAATGCTGCAGTTAGGCTGATTTAGAATTTGAAACAAACAGCTTCGGTAGATTTGAAGAAACTTCACTGGTTGCCAGTAGCAGAGAGAGTAAAATTTAAGATGCTTTTCCTTGTCCATAATATTTTTATGGCTGTTAAACAAGATCATGTTGTTTCATATTACCCACAGAGAATGTTATTACTGACTGGGACTGGACTTTTGGGTGTTGCCACCTTTGTATGGGCTACCTTAGGAGGCAAATCTTTTTCAGTCCTGGCACCCAAATTGTGAGCTTTTAATCCAACTCGGTAAATAAGCTAATCTGTTCAAATTCAGAAGGGCTATCAAAGCCTGTTTATTTAGGTAAGTGGATAAATATTTTGCAGTTGGTGACCGTGTACATTTATTTGGTGTGAACATCAGTCGGTTTTTGACAAGTGCTGTGATACCTTTCTGTGACTCAGCACTTAAACTGTAAAAAAAGTTTAAAAAACAAAAACTCAAATTATGCCTGATAGGTAGGAAACCAAGGTCCATATGCTATCTTAGGTCCACAAACTATTTCTGAACACAGATAGCTGTCTTGGTGGCTTTTCTTTGGTCTACTAAATTTACTGATGACAAGACTATTATGAACGCCCTAAGATTGCGTAACTACAGCTACTGGTAGACTATGGTATGTTAGCATTCATGCTGATAAGTTTGACTATGTATGTTATTTAATGAAGTTAATTCAATCAATGCCACAAAAAGTTTCTTTATCAAGAGCAATTTGCTTTATTCATTACACAATCACATTCTGGACTTATGCCTACAAACTTATCAGATATTTAGTAAATAAACAAATCACATCTGTCAATAACCGTATGATTCAGCTGCAGCATTCTATAAATTTGAGACAGTTAGAATCCGAGTCACAGGCCATATGTAACTAAGTGCTGTGGGTTGATTTAAAAGTAGAGCTGTCTTTTAGAGTTCAGTGCATATTAAATCTTCATCTAGGGTTTTAGAAATAGAATAGGTATCAGTAGTGATGTTAGGCAAGCAAGCTTGATTCTATCTGTTTAATTGTGTGGTTATTACTGCAGATATTCTCTGTGCAAGTGCTTATATTTATAGGCTATGTTGGGAAATTACTAAGAGCCTGAATACTGATTTACCATCCTGATCAAGTAGAGCAAACTCAGTAATGTTTTCTTTTGTCCATCTATCATGAGTCTAGTCTCTGCCCTAAATCCTTACCAACCAAGTCAATCATCGAACCTCAGTTTGGTACAACAATGACGCTGCACTGGGACTGGTTGAGAATGTGGTATCCGAAGGCCCCAGTTGAATGCCCAAAGCTTGATAATGGTCAGTTTAGGGATTTTGGTAATGCCCATTGCATTTCTCCTCTTATCTAGAACAGGCCTATTTGACATCTTGAATCGCTGGTAATCTGCTTTAAGGGTGCTTTTACATAGCCCATCTGTGTTGCAAAGCAGCTTACAAAAGATTATCAAGCAGAACCTATGCTGGCGATTCTACATGAGGTAGACCAATCTACCTGTCCATTTCCAAATCCCTAACGGGCACTACATTTAATCACCAGGCCATAACTCGGATCTGTGTATGCCTTCTTGAGTCATTGATCCTTTTGAAGGGTATCCTTTCTTCATGATTTTCTGAACAGTCTAAACATTCCACAAAGCTCCTTGGGATACTGATTTCTTCTCTGGTACTTGTTGCCAAGCAGCAATTCCAGCTTCAACAAAAGCTCACAAAATGTTGAATGCAGAAAAATATATCTGCAGGTACTACACCAGTTGTAAGAATAATTTCAACTGTGAAAAAAAACAAATGTGCTTAAGATCTACTTAATTTTCCTGCAAACTGCAGATTCTGTGGAGTTTAAGACTACAAAGACTCAAAGACAGGACAACTGGCACCAGAATCACAAATGTTTTGTTCAAAATCTGCATGTGTGTCAATTGTGTGAAAAAGCTCATTTGAACATGTGCTAATTCACAAAAATAATTTGTGAATATTCAACATGTACTGGGTAAGTGCCATTTGGATTGCACAACTAAGTGTAGCCCCAGCACAAAATGTGCTGCCTTCTATTTATGTAAAGGATGTAGTATGAGCAGATCTTAGGACATCTTTCATTGCCTGTGGATTGCATAAGGACCTGTGCTCACCTACAGTTCCCCTTTACTGAAACTATGCCTGCAGCTTGCATTGCAGGCCTCTGCATAACACTCATTTCAGTTTTACCATTATTTGTTTTAATCTTCATTTCATTTAATTTTTCAGATGACAGGTACAAACCAGGTCTTGCAAATAACCCACAATGACACAAAACCAGCAGCAGGGCAGAGATTTCAAAATCCCAGTTTTTGCTTCTGATGTTCATTCATATAGCAAGGTCTTAGTGTATTGGCAGCAACTGTTTACATCAATGTTCTCACTTTATAAATCTGGATACAATAATTAGTAGCATGTAAACCATTCATCCTCTACCATATTAAGGTTCAAATGTACCTCCCCTGCCAATTCAGGGTCCTTCATTCCGCATTTCAGGTATTTCTACCTTTAAGGTCTATTTGCTTGCACTAAGCCCTATGTGGTAGACTCTACCATTGTGAGATTTACCAACTCCTGCAATATGTCCGCCCTTATCATTCGATCATCAGCCCTTCCATCCTTACCTCCTGCATGAGTCTCGACTCTGAATATCCATTCTGACATGTGCCTAATCCATGCCTGTACAGTGGGTCCGTTATTGGACAGTCATTGTATTGCAGTTCTTCTGTTTGCCAGTAACAACTTCAGTGCAGCAAATTGAAGGGGGGCGGGGATAACACCCAAGAGGCAGTCCCTGACTGATGTCTCTACTTATAATGCCTGACACCTCCCTCAATCTCTGAACTATTTCCCTCCACCATGGTGTAGCCCCAAATGATGTCCAGAAACCACTAACCCACATTGTGGACATACGTTGGGCCTTGCCATATAATGTTTGGGAAGTCTTGTTGGTGTGAAATAGGTGCAGTGCAGTATGTAGAAATGTGAAAGTTTGAACTAAGCATTGCTAGCACAGGCTCTGCTCCAGTCCCCTTCTGATAAGGGGTCTTGCAGGTCTTCTGTTCTCTTAGATTTCACCGGCAAAGCTACTTTTCCCATGACCTTCTTTAAGGCTCTGTTAGACCTGTCAGCCTCAGGGTGGTCTCCCCCCACCCCAACTTTTTGCCTTCCTCCTCCATTTTTGCTGGCCTTACGAGTCTGAGCACTTTACCACTGATTACCAGTGGTAAAAGTAGATGTGCTTTCTCCTGAAAACATGGTAAAATTGGCTTGTCCCCAATTGCTATATTTAATTTACTTATAAGTCTCTAGTAAAGTGGCATTACTTGTGTCCAGGGTCTGTAAATTAAATGCTACTAAGGGATCAGAAGTATTGATTGTGCCTCCCACTTAAGTAGCCCTTTAAATATGTCTCAGGCCTGCCATTGCAGAGCCTGTGTGTGCAGTTTTAAACTGCCATTTTGACCTGACAAAATAAACCTTTTGCCAGGCCCAAAGCTTCCTTTTAATACAAATGTCACCCCTAGGGGAGACTCTGAATAGCCCAGAGGTCGGAGTGCAATGTAATTAAAAAGTAGGACATATACTTATGCTTGACAATTCCTGGTAGTGAAAAACAATTCTTTAAATGCCACTTTTAGAAAGTTCAGGTAAAGATACCCTCAAGGGATTCTTTTCGAGATCTGAGCTGTCTGTAATTTCAAAACATAAATTAACTAAGCCCCGAATAGTGGTTTATTCAAAACCAATGTCAAAATAAATTAATAGATTATGCGGCGAATCAAACGCAAAAATGGACAAAATTCAACAGAGAAGTACAATTCAACACTGGTGTATACTTAATCAGGTTTAAATTTATGTAAAAGATAAGGAACCTAGTTGTATATTCCAAAACCAATACAGAACAGCAACCAAGATTCAATGGTGCTCGATCCGATAAGCTAGGAGAACAAAGAAGATGCTGGTAACTCACGACTAATGCGATAGTTGCCTAACTCACAGCAATCTTTATTTCAACCGAAATAAATTATTTGAACCAAAGATAAACGGGACTGTGTTACGAGCGCTTGCCCCCATATGGTGACTACTATTTTAATCCTGATTTTTGGGGCCCCATTGAATCTTGGTTGCTGTTCTGTATTGGTTTTGGAATGTACAACTAGGTTCCTTATTATTCATCCTGAGGATGGTCTTGTAGATGTCTTCACACCAAAGACCGAAACGTCGACATTTTTTTTTAAAAACCTATTTTATTCGTCAATTTGCACATATAACGCAGGGCTCTGCACACCAGAGACATCTGCCAAATCAGACTGTGCTTAGGCATGGTAACAATCGACTTTTGGTTTGCCAAATCAACTATGCATAACAAAAACACATTAAATAATACTAATCCCCCCCAACTCCCTCCCTCCCTCACCCCCTCCTAATGATCGCACTGATACCACAGACTCTTATCCACCGCCTTGATGTATGTACAAATATCATTAACACCAATATACTCGCCCTCCCAGCTCCCCCTCCCCTCCACCTTCATAGACCCAGAATCTCAACCCGGTAACTATGGCTCCACCCTCACTGGCGGTTCCAACCATAGGCCCCGGTACTCCGCCCATCGTTGCCAGATCTTATAATGCTTACGCGGGCATCCCCTGGCTACAAAGATAGGTTGCTCCAGTCCCATACAAAAATCTAATCCATTTTTCCAGGCAGCCACCGATGGGGCCCGCACCGCCTTCCACCCCTTAGCAATGTCTCGCTTCGCCAGTGTAAAGCCCAACACCAAAAGATGTCGTTTGCATGCGTTGCCACCTATTCCTGCCATAACATGCAGCAGGTCCAACTGCGGTGTGCGTGGAAGCTCCCATCCCAAGACTTCAGAAAGACATGTGAACACCCCCCTCCAAAAGCTATCCAGCGATATGCACCCCCAGACTCCTCCCGTCCACAGCGGAGACACTCCGGAGAGGCAATCAATCCCGCCCGCCACAACCTTGCTCTAGTAAAATAGACCCTGTGGAGGTATTTGAACTGGATCAGGCGGAGTCGCATTGCTATAGCCGCCCCCCGCGGGGCTGCCAGGGCCTCCGTCCAGTCTTCCTCGTCCAAACCGCCCACGTCGCCCTCCCAGTCCCCCCCGGAGCTTCTGAAGTGCGGGGGAGCAGTGAGTGACCAGGGACTGGTAGATTTGGGAAATCTTCTTTTCTTTTAAGTCCCCCATAAAAACTTTAGCTTCTAAAGGGCTAAATTCAGGGAGGGACTCCAGACCCTGCAGACTGGGGGACAGGGCATGTCGGAACTGAAGGTATCGATAGAATTGTGACTGCGGCATGAGGAACTCCTTCTGGAAATCCCGAAAGGGCTTTAGTGTCGTGCTCCTCAGGACATCCCCCAGGGTGGAGACACCAATGTTGTCCCATCCCTGAAAGCCCGAAAGGGCCGCCAATTGGGGCAAACGCCCATTATTCCACAATGGGGTCTCCTGAGTCAGTACATTCCACCAACCCATGCGCCGCAATGCTTGAAACGTCGACATTTTGACCCGTTTTCTTTGTCAACAACCTGTCAGGAATTGTTCATTGTAATGCCAATGATGTTTGACCTGTCAATCAATTTGTGAAATGGGCCAGGGCAAAAGTGTCATGTTAAAAGATCTATATGAAAGAGTGTCCATCTCAATCACTTTTGCTCTCATGTGATTTGTAATCTGTACCCTTTTTAGAATACAGTCTTTTACATAAATTTAAACCTGATTAAGTATACACCCGTGTTGAATTGTATATCTCTGTTGAATTTTGTCAATTTTTGTGTTTCATTCGCCGCATAATTTATTAATTTATTTTTGACATTGGTTGTGAATAAGCCACTATTCAGGGCTTAGTTAATTTATGTTTTGAAATTACAGAAAGCTCAGATCTCGAAAAGAATCCCTTGAAGGCATCTTTACCTGAACTTGTACATTACCCAAGCCTCCAAAGGTTTATTGGGTTGGCCATTTCGTGTTTGGTACTTTTAGAAAGTTGGCATTTTCTTGCTCTAGCCAATTGGTGCCTGCAGGCTGTCTCTGATCACATGACTGGGTGTCGTTGGGCTTTGTGTATTCCTCCTAGACAGACGCACACAATGGGAGATTAGGTGTGACTAGATGGGCCATTACTGGCAGGACGGGAGGGGAGAGCTGTGCACAGCTTCACTTACACCTCAATAGGTTGTGTCCTGTCTCCACACAAAGGGCTACATACCCCCTGTAGTTAGTCTGGGGCCAGGGCAGGGAAGACAGGGCATCTGTGCACTTCAAAGGCATGCCTCTAGAAGCTTCTCCCCACTTTAGAATTAAATCAATTTTTATTAGCAGAGCGTATAATGAAAACAATGCACAGCATACTGCCTACATCCCAGTGGGCCGGCTGCGTTAAGGGTCACCAAAGGAAGCAAAGCAAGTAACAATTGTATATGCCTATGTAAAATAAAGATGCACAGTGAGCCGCCTACAACCCAACATGGGTCGGCCGCGTCAACAGAGGAGCTGGGGAAGCTGGCTACAACCCTCCAGCAGTCGTTTGAGGAGAAAATCATTCAACAATGCGTGGTATCCTCAGAGAGCAGACCTCAGGGAAAAGAGGCTGTTGCTAGGCCAGCAGATCTGCCGTTTCCAAACAAATGAGCATCAACAAAACCCTTAAACCGCACAAAAGAAAAACAACAAACCCAAGTCCCACCCCATCCTGTCCCTCTCCAAACGAGCCAAGAGTCCAGGAAAGAAGGGGGAGACCTCGTAGGGAAACACCCAGGCGGCACCACCCCCTTGATCCTCATCCAGATGCAGAGGCCTCAATCGCCCCCTGGGGGTTCCCGGTATCAGTTTCAAAATGCGCAGGTAGATGGGGCAGGTCAGCTCTCGAAACTCACAGGAGAGTATTGATATAAAAGGGGCCCAAATCTTCGTATAATCGGATTTATCCCCCAGAGTGGCCATTGACAATCTTTCCATGCCAAGAAGGGACGACAACTGGTGGAGCCACTATGTGCGCTCCGGGATTCTATCAGATTTCCAACAAGATAAGAGCACCCGATGGTTGGCATTAAGTGCCAGGGCCATCTATCTGTCTGCCTTTTATTGAGCGAAGAGGAAAGGTTAGTGCATTGGCTAGACCCAGTATTGTATAAGCAGGGAACCTAGGGATGGTAGTGTCAAAGGCCTTGTCTATTTGGTCTAAAATGTTATCCCAATATCTAGTGAGTTTTGGGCAGTTCCATAAAAGATGGAATAGGGTGCCTGGGCTACCACAACCCCGCCAACATAGCCCGTCACACTGAGGATTCCACTTCATTATTCGGGCGGGAGTATAATACCAGTGTGAAATAATTTTGTACGATGTTTCAGTATGTCCCATGGTATGTGCAGTGTGGTGTGTCCTATAAAAAAAATTCCTCCCACTCTTTATCCGAAAGTGTCCGGCCAAATTCCGCCTCCCACCGCTTTTGACCAGCAGATCTGACCCTGCGCAAGCTCCGGGAAAGAAACAAATTTCAGAGATGGGTTTTTTATCGTCATTCTTAAGGAATAACCACTTTTCGAATGGGAACATCGGCCTGCTTACAAGGGGGCGTATGGACGCGCCCAGCACCCAATGCAGCATCTGTGAATGGAGAAATTGGTCTAAGGTAGATAAATCATAATCAGCTGCGAGTTGTGTGAATGGGATAGGACCATTGTGATCAAAAAGACAGCCCAGTCGTTTACACCCTCCCTTTACCCAGCTAACATCCACCCCCTTAGCCATACCAGGTGGAAACTCCGGGTTCAAAAATATGGGGGACATAGGCGAAGGGAACGTTGTGAGGTTCGCGGATGAGGCCACCCTATCCCAGACCTGGAAGGTCGGCCGCATTACAGGGGAAGAGTAGAGTCCCCAAGCTCGGGAAGACCTAGTCATCCACACCTCCCTCCATATATGGCGACCAGCAACCGTCTGGTCTATAAATAACCAATGTTTCTCCGTACGCGGACGATTCCATTCTACCAAATATTGCAAGAGCGTCGCCTGATAGTATCGAGTCATGTTTGGCAACGCAAGTCCACCATCCCGCTTCGGCCGTTGCAACAAATGTTTCTGCAACCTAAGTGATACCGACCCCCAAATGAAACGCTCGATCTCCCTTTGGATTTTAGTAAGTACACCCGGGGGCGGCAGTAGCGGAAGCGTCTGAAAAATATATAGTGCCCTGGGTAAGACGTTCATCTTCACAGCAGCGATCCTGCCTAGCCATGACAATGGGAGCTGCTGCCATTGTGTCAGATCCTTGCGTATATGTGCAAGTCATTTGGAATAGGTTGCTTCGGCGGTTTTCGCCAGGCCCTTATTGAGGACTAGACCAAGGTATGTTAGCTCCTCTGCGACCCAGTCAAAGTCAAACTGAGCGCGCAGAGTTCCCACAGTATGCGGGGTAGAAGTTAAGTTCAATATTTGTGACTTCTGCATATTGATCCTAAAACCGGATACCTGCCCAAAGGCCCGCAAGTCTGCCACGATAGATGAAAGAGAGGTCAAAGGGTAGGCGATGGAAAAGATAGCGTCATCGGCGTAAAGACTGATTAGGTGCTGGTCGGCGCCAAACGGAATGCCCTTAGCGTTAAGGTTGTCACTGAGTCGTTGTGCGAAGGGTTCCATGTAAAGGGCAAAGAGCAACGGTGATAAGGGGCAACCCTGCCTCGTACCTCTGCTGATCGCGAAACCACAAGATCGTTCTCCATTCACCCTGGCCGAAGCGCTAGGGAAACTATATATGCTCGCAATCCAGTTACGAAAGCATGTGCCTAATCCGAAGCGCTCTAGAGTAGCGGACAAATAAGTCCAGTGCACTCGATCAAAGGCTTTTTCAGCGTCTACCGCTAACAACAAGGCCTCTTCCAGGGACCGCTGTACCTTATTGATCAAGTGACAAATCAGTTTGGATTTATCCCTGGTCGGCAATGCAGGGACAACACTAGCCTGGTCCGACTCCACTAGCCCGGGCATCTGAGGGTTCAGACGCTGGGCCAGAATGCTAGCGAATAACTTCGCATCAATATTTAGCAGCGAGATCGGTCGAAACAAGCTACAGAGCGTAGTTTCCTTACCGGGCTTGGGAATCACGGTAATCGAGGCTTGGAGCATCGATTCGTTGAGCGTACCTGTATCAGCAAAGGAATTAAACAGACGGGTCAGTAAGGGAGCTAACTGCAGAAAGTCTTATAAAAGGCTGTGCTGAACCCGTCAGGTCCTGGCGCCTTCAGGGGCTTCAATCGGGCAATCGCAGAGATCACCTCCTCGATACGTATAGGCGCATCGAGTTCTTCAGCCTCGCTAGCGGGGAGGGGGGTGACAGCTGCAGCGTTTACATAGGCATGTGGATCTGAAGAGATCGAGGGATCTGCAGAGCATAATTCTGAGTAATAGGCCTGGAAGGTGTCGGCAATTCCAAGGTTCTCCGTAACCTCCACCCCCTGAGCCCCTTGAACCATTTTACTGCTTATGCAAGTTGCTTGCTGCACAGGCAATGTGTCAGCATGCGTCCTCCCTTGGATTTGTGCTTCAAGCGCGTAACGGCATGTTCAGCCCTGTCCAAGTCAAGGATCCGAAGGTGGAGCCGTTCCTACTCAAGTTGCCTCCAGATCCGGGGTGCACCGGAGCGCTTGTGAATTGACTCTAGTTCCTTCACTCTCAATTCAAGCTCCTCCCTCTTAGCCCTTCTTCTCTTATTCTCGTGTGCAGCTTTAGCAATCAGAGCCCCCCGAGCGACCAATTTCAGTGCCTCCCACACTGAGGACAGGGCGGTGGAGCCGTTATTGGTAAGTTTTAAATAGTCCTGCAAAGTGGTCCGTAGTGCATCAACAGTTGTCGGGGACGACAGCATCGAATCTCTCAGATGCTACTGTGGGGTCGAATATGAAGGGGGGCAAGTACGCATGGTCAGGGTGATAGGCGCGTGGTCTGAGAGCGAGCGGCCCTTGACAGAAAAGGCCTGGGTACGTTCCCAGGCTGTGGAGGTGACCAGAAAGTGGTCCAAACGAGCATAAGATTTGTGTGCCGCAGAATAGTAGGTATAATCACGTTCTCCAGGGTGCAAGGCGCGCCACGCATCTCTCATCCCACATTCCTCAAGCCATTCCCGACCCGCTGATGGCAGGGCTCCCGCCCCACCCAACCTCTGACCGGAGCGATCTATCTCCGAGTCCATCACCAAATTCAAATCTCCGCCCACCACAACTGCAGGGTCGGGTGTGTGAAGCACCTTGGCGATAGCCTCCATCAAGAAATCTTCTTGATGTTCATTAGGGGAGTAGATTGAAGCCAATGTATAATGAAATGTACCCGTCTGTACCCGCAGTGCTAGCAGACAGCCCTTGATCTCAGCCACAGGGCCCAACACCGTGCCCCTAAAACGCTTGGAAAACAGGTTAGCCACTCTGCCCCTCTTGCCCTTCCCGGAGGACCAGTACTGACCTGGAAACCCTCTAGCCTGCATTATGTGTTTGTCTTTTGAAAGTAGGTGAGTCTCCCTTAGAAGACATATATCCCCCCCCCCCGGAATGCTTAAGTAGAAAAAGTATCGCTCTCCTCTTAACAGGGTTGTTAAGACCGCGAACATTGATGATTATATTAGTCTCCATAGACATGGTGGGGTTAGCAGGTCTGTGTAGGTTTGGCTATTGCTCTGCTGAGCCTCGACAAACAAGGGAGTGTGATGTCTAGCTACGGTTACTATAAGTGACAATACTTGGAGGGAATGCCCAAAGAGGCTCGTCGGAGAGGGATCTCTACCCACCCGTAAACAACCCAAACAAATCAACAACCCAAATACAAAAGAAAAAAGATAAAATACAATAAATGTCCGTCCCGTAGGGGGGCCAGGAAATACGGGGCAGCCAAGAGAGCAAGAAGCATTTCTCGACGTTGTGGTAATCGCCCCCGCCCCCATTAGGCCCAATCATGCAATGCACCTCAACCATCCATCGGTCCCTCAACTGTTAGGGTCCAAGGATTCCCCTTCTGCGCCGGAGAGAGATCAAATCACTGCAGATCGCTCTTTAACTATCGTTGCAGGATCAGGGTGCAAACGGTCGAGCCGCGAACCAGACCGTGAGACCCGTTGGTGGGCAGATGGGGCCCCATCCCCTGTGGAGGAGGACTGGGAGGCCAAGCTGTCAGTTCTAGATTCAGAAGCTTGCAGGTCTCCGCCAGGGAGCGCAGCTGTTGGAGCTTGCCTTCATATGGGAATATAAAGCGGAACGGATGACCCCAGGAGTAGGCAAGTCCAGCAGAGCGCAGATGACTGGTCACAGGCCGGAAGTCTTTCCGCTTCTGCAGAGTACTGGCAGCCAGGTCCTGAAAAAGCTGTGAAGAGTAGTCTCTGAATTGCAATGCATGGTTGGAGCGTGCCGCCTTAAGGATCGCTTCTTTCACCCTAAAATCGTTTACACAGACCAAAATGTCTGCAGGGGGTGATTAGATTGTCGGGGGGGGAGAGGCACCTGATGGCAGTGGTCTAGTTTGACGATGTTCTCCGCAGGAGTGCCCAGAACCGCTTGGAACAAAGCCTGGATGTACCCCTCCAGGTCATCGCCCTCTGCACCAGTGGGGACTGAACGGATACGGACGTTGTTCCATCTTGACCTGTTCACCAGGTCCTCTGAGGATGCTTGAAGGTCAAGCTGTTGATCTTGCAGCCGAATGACCTCTTGCTGGAGTGCAGAGATTTCTTCGTCTCTAGACATCGTGGATTCCTTAAGTGCCGCCACTCTCTAGCCCAACGCATCAATATCTCTCCGTACCTCTGTTAGGTCTGCTTGTAGGTCAGTCTTTATAGCCAGGAGATCTTCTCGCTGCAAGGCGAATAGGGACTCCAGGAATTCACGGGTCAGTGCCCCATCAGCACCCTCTCCAGTGACCGCTTGACCAGCACCCTGCGGATCCCCAGTGGATTTCATAAGAAGGTCGCGCACTGAGCGCTCTTTAGTTTTGGCCGACGTCATGATCTGTGCCAGTCGGTTGCCCCTGTGTATGTGGTATCCGCTGTCCAAGGGACGAGCCAGCAGAACTCTCGGTATATAACCAACGTCCTTGATGAGATAGGGGCAAAGCGAACCGGGCCTCCCCTGAGTGGGGGGAATAGTTTTCACGGATCGAAAAAGCGGACCTGGGCCCTTTAAGTCACCCCGCCCATGGCACCTCCAAGAGCTAGTCTCACCAATCAGGGCTGCTCCTGATCACCGATGAGTTGGTCAAAGCTAGCCCACGTATTAGGCCGGGGCAAAGCTGACTCTAGGGGAGTCGCAATCTCAGGTAGGCCCCAGGCTGCTTTCAACCAAAAAATAGTGAGCAGCTCCCTAAACTGAGGCACGAGTTTGGGCCACAATCCATGATCTCTCCACTTCGCTGGGCCACGGTGTCCAATTCCAGCCTCACCTGTCCCTCGTCGGTCCTGGGACTGCAGGGGGCGTGCCACCCCCAGGTCGGGCCAACCGTCTAAGCCGCAGTGCAGTCCCAAAAGCACTGACCTCCTTAAGCCCCCACCACTGCGCTGAGCTCCGGAGGGCATCGCAGCTGGCGGGGGAAAATGTCTCAGTGCAGGGACTCCTTAATGATGGTCCGGACCGTCGTACGTGCAGAGCGCTGGACGCGCCACCGGCCTACCTCACTTGTCACTCCCAGTGGGTCACCGCAATAGCTCCGCTCTCCGGTCTTCTTGAAGATCTGCCCTCCGCCGTCAGGCCAGCGAGGCACCCCTGGTGCTCCGGAGGGACCCAGAGTCTAGTCCGCCCCAAGCACCAGGGAATCAAGCATGCCTCGTTCTTCGTCGGGCCGCAGGCGCGGGAGCGCGCTCTGGGTATGCTGCGCGGGCCCCACAATCATGGTGTTCGGGGCTGCAGTCCACCTCCACTCAGCTTGGCGACCACACATGCCGACTCCTCGCCGTGGCACTCTGAAGGCGGGAGCCCCGCCGGAGGACACCTCCACAGTCCCTGTGTCGCCAGCTCGGGTACAGGCGCAATCTCGAGCAGGCCATCCAACGCCCTCTGCACCTCTCAGCACGGTAGGCCGCAACCCAGTGCGAGGCTTGGCTCTCAATCTCTCCTTGCCCTGCGGGGAGAAGCCACCCCCGAGCAGTGGATCGTAGCCCTCGGGTAGGGGGGAACCTCCGGCCGCCTGTGGGGTAGGTCAATTGTGCTATGACTGTGCTTAGGCCCGGTGAGGACGGAGCTTGAGCGAGACGTGTCTGCTCACTCCGTCATCTTGGCCACGCCCCCTTCTCCCCACTTTAGAGGCAAAACTGGGTATAAATACTAGACTCTTCTGCACACTTCTAGACCAGTGGATACTCTGGCAGAAAGAAGGACTACTGTGCTGTTGAAGGACTGCCACTCTGCTGGTGCTGACCTGCGGCTTGCTGCCCTTTTGCCTGGGCAAAAAGGACTGGACATGCATCTCTTGAACCCAGAACTCCGAGTGACCCCAAGGGCTAGTTGGCTGGCCTCCTGATCTGAAGTCCCAGGGATGTTAACAGACTTTCAACAACCTTCCATCTGCACCTGGACTCTACCATCTGTGAATCTACCCTGCCAAGTGGAACCACGCTGCTGGATGGATAGGACCTGTAGCAAAGATTTGCATCACCTTCAGAACCACCACTGTGCGATGCATCCTCACCGCAGGCCCTCACATTTCTTGTCGGTGGCAGTCCCAACGACGGTGCCTGACTTCGTATCGCCACCTCGCAGCTCTTCAGAACTGACACATCACCCTGACTGTTTGCCGCATCCCTGACGCTGGACTTTGCATCCCAAACCTTGTCAACGGGATCCCCATCGTTGACGCAACAGGCCCTCACATTGCAGCCACCATCGCATCTCTGAACTGACGCATTGCCTCAGCTGCACAGTGCATCTGTGACGCGGATCCACACAACGCTCCACAAACCAGGATTAAAGGTTTTTTAGTTCAGCAGGCCTCACTGGGACCCTGCCCATGCTACATTGCGATCGGCCTAAACTTGTGACTTTGATCCGGTTCGGCACGACCAGATATCCACAGTTGGCATTTTATGCCTCTTGGTGCTGTTTTCACTAACAACTTTCAAATTGAATAGGTCCGGTTCTACTAATTGTATTCTTGTCATTTTGGTCTTGCTTTATTTATTAAAACATATTCTATTTTTCTAACTTTGTTGTGGGCTCCTTTTTGTGGTGTGTTTTCACTGTGTTACTGTTTGAAGTGTTGCACAAATACTTTACAGGTTGCCTCTAAGTTAAGCCTGACTGCTCTGTGCCAGGCTACCAAATGAGTGAGCACAGGTTAATTCTGGAATTGCGTGTGTCCTACGCTGAGAAGGATTGTGGTTGCTGCCTGACCAGGGCTCACACCCCAGTCAACCAAGAGCCCCACATTGTTACAGCTTTATTTAGGAGAGAGCCCAAACTATGGGGCGATCCCATTTCTATTAAGACCTTTAACGTTTGTATCTCCCCTGGGGTTGTTGGGAAGCATGGCCATAAGTATTTGGCTGTCTTGGTCACTTTAGCAAATTGCATGAATTAGCCTGGGCCCACACCAACATGTGCTGTTTTTCCATAAATATACAATAGCCTCCTGGGTACAACTTGTCCAAGGTCTCGCATCTTCTCTCCCTTCACCTTGCCATGGAAATGTTTTTATTTATCCTCAAAAAGGGCTGCAACCACCAAATGGGTAGCTTTTTAGAAAAAGGGAGTCTATGCATAACTACTCTCACCTTTGTTTCACATACCTTGGAACCTGTTGCACTATGTGTAGACATTGTTGAGCCTGTCGAGTTCCTGCCATTAGACATATTGGTAAGTTTGCCGTCCTAGGGCCCCCGCTAGGGACTTTTCTTCCCAATTTTGTCTTCTGAGCACCTCCCGGGGGCATGCTGGAGTTGTGCTGCCATGTAATAGCATTCTAAATCGGGATGTATGGTGTAAAGAACTCCAGCACCATCCAAAAAAGGTTTCATTATCAATGTTGGGAGTGTTCTATTCACCTGACACATTTCAGCTCCTTCTAAAAGTCCATACACTAGGATATATCTGTCCTCTACATGTGATGCACAATATTGAAACGGCACCCCTGGTACAACCTAAATAGCCCCTACCTCCACATTGTACAGCTTTATAGAGAATAAGAGCTTATATCTGATGTTCAGTGTGAGAATGTGAATTATTAGTTGGAGGAGATGTGAGTCGTTGCCAAGAAATAATATAACAATTCTGTACCAGGTCCAGTTAGGTCTCAATAATTTGAACCTGAGCTCAACCCTTGGTAACTGTAGCACAGAGCAGACGGGCTTAACCTAGGAGAAATATCTAAAGCATTTATCAGTACAGAAACAGTTAAAAAGTAGATGAATACAACACAATAAATCCCACCGCAGTTTATGAAAATAGATAATATTGTAATGAACAAAATGAGACCAATACAATAAAAATCCAATAAGGGGATCCGTAGATATGAATTTTCAAAATTTGAATTAAGATTTAGCGCTAAAAAGCACAAAGCGCCAACCGCGGGTGTGAAGAAATTGAGTTTATTATATGGTGTGGTTGGGAGACCTTGTTGTGAAATAAACTACCAACCCTTCAAGGACCAGTCAGGCTTTGTTTGTCAAACCTTAGCTGAACCCCGGGTAGCTGTGGCTTCGAGCTGTTAGGTTTCAAGAAAGGTACAAGTGTAAAGCATTTAAATAGCACCAATCACAACTGAAGAAGAAAGATACATGACTCTCAAAGTCAGACACCAATTTATAAAAATAGGTTATATTTTTATTATTTTATGGACACCAAAATGAAAAACATTCCCTGCAGGGTTCCGGAGATATAGCTTTTTAAAGAAACAATAAATCAGAACTTTCCACTCAACTGCGAACAAGCATTGGCTGATTGAACAAATTTGACACTGAGAAACTTTTTCAACAAAGATGAATGTGGTTACTTAGAAGTACTTTGGGCGATCAACTCCAGTGGGGAACCAGTCAAGGGGACCTACAAGATCCAAAGACACTGTTACCTTGGCAGAAAAAAAGTCTTCACTCCAATTCCGGTGGTCACTTGCCATTGACTTCTATGGTCCTCATTCACTTGATCTGCATCTGTCCTCAGCAGTGCAAGCTTCTTTTGCAACTATTAAAAAGAGCTTTAATGATAGAGACATCCATATGTGTATGAAAGCCATAATAGTGTGCTTTAACCTCGGTGACCCGCAGTTAAACTGCAATTTCATTAAATTCCTGACAGTGGCCCTTAGCAAGAAGCCTGGGGCCGCTCAAATTTCATAAAACTGGTCCGGATTGTATCCGCGTTGAAAAGAAGTCGACAGCGGTCCATCTTATTTTGCACAAACCTAGCGAGAAGCCTGGGGTTGCTCAAATCTTATATAACTGGCCTGGGTTGTATCTATGGCAAAAAGAAATCCATATCAGCCCGGCTTATTTTGCATAAACACCACTCCAGCTTCTAGTACTTGGTCTAGGTCCTCCCATACTTCTAAAAGCCAATGATCACGATGACTGGCTGCCACGCAATGACTGCCCATGAAGTTGCCTCTTTAACCCATCTTACCCTCATTGTAGTCAGTCCTCTCTGTAAATGTTGAAAGTTTGAGGGTCTATGTATCCCACCAGCTGCTAGCTGTTAATTAATTTTAACATGTTCTGTGATAGGAAGCATGTAGAGGTTGGTGTCGAATGATTGTCTGCATCTTCCTGGGATCTATCTTTTTAATGTCTACCTATCTTGCACAAACAAGGGACGTGTTTTAATCCATTAACTGGCTCCAAGATGTACGTTAGGGAACATGCTGAATAACCAGTTGAAATTTATTTTTGGATGCACCTTTTATGATGTCTTTAAATTGTAATGAATTATAGTTTTAATCTACAAAATTGTTATGGTTTTAAGCAACTGAAACAATAAACTTAAACATTGACTTCTATGGAGTGGTCCTGATGCAAGGGATACAGGATGCTGAAGATGCTATACAGTTGATGGTGGGCTTCCTGGGGCTACTCCTTGCTGGTCCTGCTTGGGCGACTTTGGCCACAGGAGTCGACGTCCCTTGAAATCCTCTTTGGTCCAGCAAAATTCCAGTCGTTACTGGTCACCGGGCACAGTGAAACCAGCGGTTCCCTTCTCTTGACAATAACTTTTCTTCTGGAACTGCACTGCGACGAGGAGTGACAATCCAGTGATCTGGGCTACCAACTCTCCTAGGCAGGCTTCCTCAGCTTTTGTGGCCGTGTGCTGCGAACAGAAAGTAAGTCAACTGATTCTTGGAGTCTCTGCTTCTGGCTGGGCCTGTTGGACGACATCTCCATGAGCAGGACATTGCAGACACAGTCCTATCTTTGCTAGCCCAAGGAGAAGCAGGTGCAGTCCAACTTTGGTGCAGCCTCTTCTTTGCCGGTTCCAATGCCAAAAGGGCTTCGGTCCTGTTCTCCAGTCCAAGTGAGATCTGAGTTATGGGTGCTCGGGGGGGCCCTTTTATGCACATATACAGCTTTTTGGGGGAGGTAGGGTTCACTAGCCAATGGGCTACTTGGATCCCGCCCACCTGATGACAACTTCCTGTGGAATGTTGCATCTAGCTATCTCAGATTGCTCTATTCTGTCCACTCCTAAGATGGCTGAACTCTTCTCTTGTGGAACTCGGTTGCCCAACTTAGAAGTATGGTTACCTGAGGGCTACACACCCATGAAAAAAACAGTTTGGCCAGTGTGTCCCCCTCTCTGTCTGTCTACCCAGACAAAAGAGCAACCCCTCTTGAGTACGGTTACTATTTGTCCTTCAAAGGCTGCTTGCCCTTTGAAGCTTGCCTTTTAGACTAACACCCAGTGTCGCTTTTCTTTCAGGAGGAGGTAACACTTACTCCAGAGGAATGCCTCTATTGTTACCTGCCCTGGGAGCCGTCCACCTATCTTCCCAGGTGGACAAAAGGCTGACTCATGGCCAGCATCTGCAAATGGCCACTGAAAAACTTGAGCAACAGAGTGGCAACTTTCTAAAAGTTGCATGTGGCAACAAGTTACCCTAATTTTCACTCTAGCATTAATATGGGCTAAATGTACCAACTTTGGTAGTCCCGTTCAGAAGTTAGCACAGCTGAGTTGTCAGTACTTGCCGAAGGGGCTACCAGTCTCTCTCACAGTCAAAACGACGATTGCGAGTTTTTACTGTCAGAACATGTAAAAAACATGTTCTGCTTTAATATGCTGCACCCTGCCTTAGGACTCAATAGGCCTGCTGAACGGGTGACTTGCAAACATTAAAAAAAGGGAGTTTGGGCTTTGCTGCTGTTTTAAATGGCAAATTCGAGTTAGCAGTTGTACTGCTCTACCAGTCTGCATTGGCTAGGAGACACTTTTTACCTGGTCTTACTCAGGATGACATAATCAGTGCTGCAGTCCCTGAGCGGAAACCTTTTTTTTTTTTTAAACTTTATTTTTTTGATTTATCACAAAAACAATACATTGGCATCAAATAAATACGTATGCATACATTTCGTTGACAGCAATTATAGGCGCATGAGACACAAGGCCGCACCAAGAAGGGAAGGGGCAAAGGGAACAGAAGAATCATTTCTAAACATGTCGCTGCGGGGAGAGGGGCGGCAACAAGGCACCCCCACCCAGTGTGGACCCCCTCAGAGCCAGGCGTCGCGTTCCCCACTAGAAACAGACCCCCCGGTTATATCAGCATCACTCTGCTCACTAGTAGTGACATCCCGGGAGGACGGCTCCACCTCCGTCAACCCTGTGGCACACAGGACCCGCCAAGCCATCAGGTCATCCTGCAATTTCTCATCCCGTCGGGTGTGCTTCATGTGGGCCTCTTCAGCCAGCGACCACTCTCGGACGTCTTTAAGCCAAGCAGGAAGTTCAGGGGCCCTCTGCCCCATCCAAGTTATGGCCACCCTGCGCCTGGCAAGCACCAACATTAACTGTAAGAGTTTATAGGGGTGTTTCTTCCTCTTGGGCCTGCGAACCATCGCGAGTAGACACTGCAAGGGATCGAGGGCCACCCGAAGCCCCGTGGCGCTTACCACCCTAGGCACCACCCCAGACCAAAACTGTGCAACCAATGGGCATTCCCATGCCAAATGTAAAAAGCCTGCATTGTCTGCTGCACATCTAGGACAACCAGCGTCCCTGCTACTGTCAATGCGCCTCAGTGACACCGGGGTAAGGTAGGTGCGGTGTAGGTAATTAAAGTGTGTTAGTTTAAATCTGGCATTGCATGAAACGGTGTGTGTAAGGGAGCCTATGCGTGCCCACTGTGCCTCCTCCAGCGGGGCAGCAAGGTCCCGCTCCCAGGCAACCCTAGACGGCGGGACCGGAGGGGTAGAATCCTGCCTCATCGCGTTGTATAGGAGGGAGATCAAACCGCGCCCCTGCCGCACGTAAGCATAACATCCAGGGTATGCGTCAGTGGTGGAATGTCTGGGTACTGGGGCCAGGTGATCTTCACTACGTCCTGCATACCCCTGAAATGCAAAAATTGGCCTTGCCCAAGACCAAAACTCTCCACCGCCTGCTCATAAGTGATAAAAGTTTCATTAGGGTATAAATCAGCGAGAACCTCACATCCTCCCTCCCTCCAGAGTCGGAAGGACATATGACGTGCCATAACTATAAATGGAGCCAGTATCCAGAGCGAGAGCTCCCTGTGAAAGGGCGCCCTTCGGAGGACCCTCTCAACAAAGCGCTGCCATATACCAGCAGTATGTCGCACAGTATAGGGGAGATAAACATCCGATCCCGCACCCTGCATCAGTGCCTCCTGCAGTGTCTGGGTGTCTGCCCCAGCAAGCAAAAGGCGCTTCTCCCAGTTGTCAGTGTCGGTGAACCAACGGGCTGCATGTTGGAGCTGGGCGGCATAATAGTATAGGTCAAATCGAGGGGCTTCGAGACCGCCCTCCTCGTAAGTACGGACAATGGTGCGAAGGGCTACCCTACTACGCCGACCTGCCCAGAGCAAAGATGTGAGCAATGTATTGAGAGTTTTAAAAACTCGGGGTGGCAGAGGGCAAAGTGAGTTCTGTAGCACATAAAGTACCCTGGGGAGCATCACCATTTTTGAGATGGCGAGGCGGCCCATCAGTGAAAGTGGGAGAGTATTCCAGAAACGCACGGACTGTTGCAATGCCGTCGTGACGCGGTCCACATTCCGGACTAGTGCCTGCTCATCCGTCAGGGTCACCTGAATACCTAGGTAACGGAATGCCGTCCGCTCCCACCGCAGTTCCAGATCCGGCAGATCCTCCGAAGGCACTGCCGCCAGCCCCGCCAAGGGAAAAACTAGGGATTTGCCACGGTTCAGCCGCAATCCAGAGACCTCACCAAACCGATCCAGGTGGTGCAACAGCACCGGCAGGGCATCGCGGGGGGAGGTCAAGTAAAACAAGGCGTCGTCCGCGTACAAAGAAATGACGTGAGTCATGGTTCCCAGCTGAATACCCCACCGCGCCATATCTGCTCTAATCCGGACCGCAAAGGGCTCTATAGCGAGGGCAAACAAGAGTGGGGAGAGAGGACACCCCTGTCGTGTACCCCTCCCGAGTTGCCACTCTTCGGACCGCGCGCCCCGAGCTTAACTCTAGCGCATGGGGCCTTATATAAGATACGAACCCAGCGACAAAATTGGGGGCCCATCCCCACAACACGCAAGACCTCGAGAAGATATCCCCAATCCACCGTGTCAAAAGCCTTGGCAAGGTCAATAGAGACCAAAACCATCTGCTCCTCGCTGTCCCGCACCTCATGCAAAATGTGAGTCAGTCGCCGTAGGTTCATGGCCGTGTTGCGTCCCGGTATGAACCCACATTGATCCTCGTGGACCAGGCGGGCCATAGGCGGCGCCAAGCGAGAGGCCAGGAGCTTGCAAAGGATTTTTATATCCGTATTAATCATTGTAATCGGCCGCTACGATGACGGTTCGTGTGCATCCCCCCCTGGTTTCAAGATCATACAAATCTCCCCCTGTGTCATACTTGGTGGGAGGATTCCTCGTTTGAAGGCCTCATTATAAACTTGCAGGAGGAGAGGGGGCAGAATGTCGGGGAATGCTTGGTAGAACTCGGGCGGAAAGCCATCACTACCCGGAGATTTGGCCCGCGGAAGCTGCTTCAACACGGATTGAACCTCGCACAGTGTCAGTGGCTCATCCAGTTCCTGCCGTGCCTGTTCAGACATGGTGATCAGGGTCAACCCATGCAAATACGGGAGATAGGATGCCTCCCCTACCACAGGATCCGCGGTGTATACTGCCTGAAGATGTGATTGAAGGACCCGCAATAATCCCACCTGTGAATGCACCAGGGCCCCAGAGGAGTCCCGTAAAGCCTCAATCGCAGCAGGAGCGTGTTCTCGGCGGAGGATCCAGGCCAAGAGACGACCAGATTTATCCCCTTCTCTGTAAAGGCGCTGTCTGTATTGCGTGAGCGTATATTTATCAAGCCTATCTAGGATGTCATGGATGTGCTCCTGGATCTCTCGTTCCCCATCCCTCTCGGATGCGTCAGTGACTGTCGAAGTCTGCACCGACAACAGCCGGCATTCCTCGTCTCGGAGCTCTTGTTGGAGCTGCTTCCGAACCCCAAACGTCACACTCAGACATGCCCCTCTCACTACCGCTTTCAGGGCTTCCCATTTGGTAGCCTGCAATAGGTCTGTCCCACCCCAATTGAGATCGACGTAATCCGTAAGGGCAGTCTCTACATGGTGCCTCCCCACCGGATCCTCAAGAATCTCTGCCTGCAACCTCCAAGTCCGCGGGCGGCATCTCGGGGCTCCCCACTCCATCACGCATGCGACAGGGGAGTGATCAGATAGGAATCGCGCGAGATGGGTCACCTCCAGAGACATGTTGGGATCGGGATTCGCGACTAAAACCCTGTCGAGGCGGCTATATGTGTTATGAGTAGATGAGAAGCAGGTATACACTTTCTGGGTTGGGTGTCTTTGACGCCATACGTCTTGGGCCCCCAGATTCCCCATAACCTCCCGGAGTTTCACGGTCATTCTGGGTTTCGTGCCAGTGCGGGAGGGAAATCTGTCCAGGGCAGGATCGAGAACACAATTAAAATCTCCCAGCCAAAGCAATGGAACCTCTAGTTCCGAGACCAGGACCTCCTGCAGGGACTGATAAAAACCCGGGTCATCCGTGTTTGGCGCATATGTGTTCACTATGGCAACGTCTCGACCATCTAGCCTAGCCCTGAGGAGTAGGTACCGCCCCTGGATATCAGCTTCCACATATTGGACGGCCAGCGGAACCCCGGGCGCCACCCACACAAGGACCCCTCTAGCATAGCTCGAGAAGGAGGAATGAAAGAGCTGGCCCCGCCACTTCTTTGCCAGTTGTTGAGCCCCCTCGTCCGTGAGATGAGTCTCCTGAAGGCATGCTAGGGATACCTGATGTCTACGAAGGAAAGACAGGACCCTGTACCGCTTGGTGCATGTACCCAGCCCCCTCACATTCCAGGTTAAAAATTTAAACCCCATAGTGGTTGTAACTCCCAATCCCCGGGCAGACCATGCCCTACGCAGCGACCATGCTGTGCCTCAACTGCAATGCATACGATGCCAACAAAAACCCAACAAAACCCCCTTAGAGCCCCCCTCCCCCCACCCACGAGCAATTTACTGTCAACCAAACATGCAGAAATGCCCTTCCCGTGCTGGTGCCAGGACGTGCACAGCAAACCCATGAGCCCAACAGGGCCTAACTCCATTTATGAATGAAAGAAAAAGAAAGAACCCCCTCCCCTCCCCAAAGTCCGACCCCCGACCGGAACCAGCCGCTCATGTCCTGGGTATATATCCCGGGCCACCCAACTAGAATCTGATGCACATAGTGCAGACCAACGCAATCAGCGGAGCCCAACAAAGACAGCCATCGTCATCCCTGTGATCTCGGCAACATCTCTAAAATCCCCAATGTGGCCTAATCCCCGATCCCTCCCAGCCCAGCCCCATCCACCCCAACTTTGGGAAGAACAACAGGAGACCAGCAATAGGGGCCCACAAGGAGCCCATGTCCGAATCAGGAAATGCACGGGGAATGTACAGATGCGGGACCAGCAGCGGACCCCCCCGAGCCGCATCCTCAACCACGGAGCCACCACGGACCAACTGCCGGCGTGACATAAAGTGAGGCAGAGGGTCCCTGCGCCCTCAGGGTGGGTCCGCAGCAGCAGGAGGCGGATCCATAATAGTTTCTGGAATCACTTGATTAGTGGGTAGAAGGGTGTCCGGCACCAAGCTCTCCCCCGGCGGTCCCACCATCGTGCCCGGGGGAGAAGCCTCCGAGTCCGAGGAGTCCACACGCAGAGCACCATCATTCCCCACCGTGATCCGCTGTCGTTCCTCCCTGGCGCCGGCTAGGGCCCGGCCCCCGCTTCTACTTCTGCGTCTTCTCCTGGGTCTGGTGCCCAGGTACTCCGGGATTCCCCCCGCTCACGCTCGGGGAGGGCCCCCCCCCGGACCTCGAGCCACTCCCATACTTCCTCCGGTGAGTCAAAGAATTGAGCCTTTCCCTGGGAGATCACCTTGAGTTTCGCTGGGTACAATAGCATATATTGCAGACCAAGTTCACGGAGCTTTTGTTTAACGCCCAGATAGGATTTTCGCTGTTCCTGAACGTGGCGGGTGTAATCAGGATAAATGGATATTCTTGCGCTCTCGTAAGTGAGGTCCGCTGCCTCCCTAGCGGCTTTCAGGATACAATCCCTGTCCCGGTAGTTCAGGATCTTAGCTATGAGGGCCCTAGGGGGGGCCCCAAGCGGAGGCGGAGGGGTCAAAGCCCTATGGGCCCGTTCCACCACAAAGACCGCAGACAATCCCGTGGGGCACAGCTTCGTTCGGATCCATTCCTCTAAGAAGCGCTCCGCATTGCCCTGCTCCGCGCGTTCCGGGACACCCAGGACCCTGATGTTACTGCGTCGGGCCCTGCCCTCCGCCTCCTCCGCTCTGCGCTCCAACGCACCGGTCGTGGTGGTGAGCTGGGTAACCTGGTGTTTCAGGGAGGCCACCTCCCCCTGTAGCTGGACGATGTCCCCCTCCGCCGTAGAGACCTTATCTGACACCTTCCGCAGATCCGCCCGCAGTAGGTTCACATCAATGGACACCGCCTCTATTTGCTGTCCCAGGGCAGTGTGGGAGCCCCGTATAGCCTCCAGCAATTCGGCTCGGGACGGCTCAGTAGGGGAGTCGCCCTCGAGGCCGGTCTGGCGAGTGATCCTCTGTGTAGGGATACGCTGCGTGGTGTACTGCATAATCGTATTAGGATTAGAGGCGCACGGGGGCTTATCCTTACCCATGGTGCAAAACTCAGGTCGGCAAGTATGGCGTTCACCTGACCCGGTCCGGTCCTGTAGTGTGGTCTCGTCCCCTCCGTCGACACAGGGAGCACAGCCGAACAATCCGGGGTTCAGCGGACCAGCGGCGCCCCTCCCGGACACCCACTCTGGGATGGCGTCAACCACGGGCGATCAGGCCGGGCAATCTGGCTCCCCAGGGTCACTTCACCACTTCATCAGCTCCAGGTCATCAACTCGGGCCCACTGTATAGCCACCGCTGGGGTCTTTGGCACCCCTCCCGGCTCCAGGATCACTGTCAGGAGTGCCCCGAAAGAAGGGCCAGACACCTCCGCCCTCACTCAGGAGGGCACTCCGCGACCAGGGGGGGGGCCCGGACAGGAACCCCCACTCCACTCACAGCGCGCACCGTGGCAGGCCGGCCCCCACCTCCACGCCCGCCTCCTACCAGGTCAGCGTCGCCAAATAGCCGGGGGAGGAGTGCACGACTCCAGCATCTCCCAGACGGCCGTCGTGTAGCACCTCAGGCCCCGCAGCCCCGGGCCCCGATCACGATCCGCTGCGCAATGCGGGACCAGGCAGGCAGGCACCCCAGGGCCAGAGAGAATCCACCAGGCCTCGGGGCCCCCGTAGATTAAGGCCCAGCGCCCGTCAGCGCGCCGCGCAGGCCTCCAGCCCGCAGGCCTCCAGCCCGCAGGGCCGTGTCGCAGGGATCATGGCCGGCACCCCACCGGGATCCTCCGGGGGACAAGACCGTCGTCCAGGCCGGTCCGAGGGCCACAGCACAATGTCAGGGGGAGCTCCCACACTCAGGGCCCGAATCCTGCTCACGCGAGCAAAGGCCGCATCCCTGGCCTCCATAGGAGCGATCAGCCGGAGCAGCCGCCGCCGGAACAATTCCGCCGGTCTCCAGGGCGGACCCGGCTCCGAGACAGGTCCGGAGCACCGCCGCTCTATTCAGGGCTCCAGGCGCTCAGAGAGTACTGTTGTGGGCGCCCGGAAAGGATTGCACAGGATATTTTGCGGCTGGCGGGTCGGGAGCCGAAGGAGCTTACGTCCTGTCGGCCATGTTGCTTGGCCACGCCCCCCCCCCCCCTGAGCGGAAACCTTAACTTACAGGCCCTGGTTAACCCTGGTACCATTTATCAGGAAATTACAAATATGATAGCTTATGACAATTGGGTATAGGACAAACAAACATATATGTTTAAGGTTCAGAGGACTGGCACTCTCTGGTTAGCAGGCCTAATTGCACTCTCAGAGTCGAAAAACCAGCAGCATCAGTCCAAAACTTTGGGGGTGACCTTACAAAAAGAGGCATTTCCTTACAGCAGGTAACTGGTCACACTAGACTGGGTGAAAGTTAAAAGTTAAGGCAGACCATGATGGAGCGCTGGATGGCTAAAGGGCCCAGGCTCGACCCTGTTAAAAGTTTTCCTTTCTCTGAAATGGAAGTCAAACATCCTTAGCATGGCAAGGCAGCAGGCTGTGGCCAAGATGGGTCCCACAAGACTAAGTCCCTGTATAGCTGTTGAAGGGGATAAAATCAAAAATCATGCCCGATGAAGATCCCTCGCTGCGCAGATATTTTTGCCACCTTTTCCTGAGCTCTGAGCTCTTAGTCACTTTTCCGGAGCTCTGATTCCTCAAGAGGGCAAGGCTGCAAGCTGTAGCCGAACAGGGCTCCACAAGGCCAGATACCTTTTCCATGACATCCTGCTAGAAAGGATTTGATGCCATGGAAAAACTCCAAGCAGCAGCTACCTGACTCTTCGGCCCAGCAGCAAGCAAACCTTTGTCAGATTACAAGTTTGTCCCTGCCCTCTGGAGGTTTTTGATGCCAAACGTTTCTAAGTCACAGATTTCTCAGGATGTTAGAAAGAGTACACTTTGACACAACCGAAAGTCCCAGGATCTCAGGAATAGCACTTGGAGGGCAACTGTTCCGTCCCCACTCACCTGAAAACCAGGTACTGCAGGAACGAAGAATGTCCCACCACTCCCCCTGTGCCTTAACCCTTCATGCCCAGGACTAAGACAGACATGAGCGGAAAATGCACTGGGGGAAGGCAGGTAAACAAGGGAACAAGGAAAAGGTATAAGTCGGTTCTTGATATCACTCTCCGGGGTATCTTGGGAGCCAGGCAAAACCACAAGCGTCTTAAAGATAAAAAGAAAGCATAGTAAAGATTAGTACCAGAATAGATATAGTCAAGGAAATATCTACACATAAAGCATAGAGACAGTTGTCGACATCACTATACACTCCGTTCACCCCTTAACAAATATAGTCGGGTCCCATAGGAAAATCCAGAGGAGAATTCCACAATTTTCTCGTCCAAGTAGTGAAAAGAATCAGAGTCTTTCCATAGGGCAAGACGTGAAAACTGAAGGTAAAATTAGGGGGAGAGCTGGAAAAAACCACAATGGCAAAAAACCTGCGATGTATTTAGAAATCAGGAATACAGATTTGTCCTTAGTGTTGGTTATCCAAAAGAATCCAGTGCACTGAGTAGATAATTGCAACACACAAAAGAAAACAAAAAGGAATCCTATAAATCGGGTGTTCTCCGACACCCGCTTACATTTCCGTGTGAGTCCGAGTCCTAGGAAGGATAAAATACATCCAAAAACAGCACAAGAAGGGAATTGAAGAGCTGCCCGCAAATCGAATGAAAGGAATCCAAGGAGGTGCTGGCAAGAAACAACGTTGTATCAGCGGAATGCTGATGGCGAGAGTCCTTCCGGGGCAGGAACCGGAAACGAAACCAAGCAACGAGGAGCAGATAGGCAGCTCCTAAATACTAGCTACCCACGTACAGGGAACATCACTGCGGCTGCACCCAAAACGTCCCTGTAAGCAGAACCAGGAATCAAAAGAGGCGCCAGTCGCCAGGAAGGAAAGAAAAAGTAAAAAAAGACCCGAAAGTAAGGTAAATGGACAGGGTAGAATATATGGATCAAAAATAACCCAGAAAAGGTACAGTGCAAAATAGGAACTAAGGTGGAAGTGAACCACAGGTCGTGACAGCAACTCTCTGCCATCAGCAGGGTTTAGGGCAGCTCCATTTGGAACTGGCTGGCTTGACTCCTCAGGAAAGGGGCTTCTAGCAGCTTGTTGTTTCCCTGTAGCTTAACAGGAGGTGAGCCAACTGTCCCTTGCAGTCCACTTCTTTGGCCTAGGTACAGGTGGGAGCAGGGCCAGCCCTTGGGGTCTCGCTCTTCTAAGGACAAGTTGCCGAAGTTGGGGTCCCAAGCTTTACGGAGTCTCGTGAAGAATGAAGTCTCGCCTTCCCCTTCACCTCAGGTGACTCCGGCTCATTCTCCGGCTCAGAGGGGCTCTCCGACGCCCAAGGAAGCAACGCCTTTGCCTCCGGCGACTCCGCCGCCAGCTCCAGTATCTCCGGCGCCACAGCCAGATCCAGAATTACAACCTCAGGCTGTTCCTCAGCAGGCAGTACCAGATCCGTACCCACCTTTCTTGCTCTAGGTACGGATCCTTCGCATTTCTTAAATGCAATGTATGCCATGCTTGCCAGGGCGGCTAACCCTTCTGGTGTGCCTGTTGGCCCCATGGGACCGCTGCCTTTCAACATGGGCTTACCACCTCATTATACCCAGGCACCTTCACTCTCCTTTATCGGTGATAGAGGCTCTGCTCCCATTTAATGAGGCTTTGACGGAGCCCATACTAGAAGTATGGCAAAAGCTTATGTCTGCCCCATCTGTGTCCAGATCGGTGGCAAGGTGGTACAAAGTTGCGCCTGGGGATCCACTTTTTTATCTACGCTCCCTTCTCCTGAGAGCTTAGTGGTTCAGGCGTCATGCTCTTTGAAACAATCTTCTGGCTGTTTTCAGACCATACCTGGAGATAGGGATTCAAAAAAGATGGAACAATCGGAGAAAAAGGTCTTTTCATCGGCCAGTATGGCTTTAAAGTCGACAAATGCAACATGCCTACTGGGTCTCTACATCCATGCGTTGATGGATTCGGCTAAGGAGGTGATCCCTAAGCTCCCAGAGGATGTACAGGGCCACTTTGCGGAGGTGCTGTCTGACACTCAAGCTGCGACCTGTCAGGTTATTCAATCTGGGCTTGACACAGCTGGCTCTGTTGCTAGGGTGATGGGTTCCTCAGTTGCAACTAGGAGGCACTCCTGGCTGAGAGGGTCTGGTTGCTCTCCTGATGTCAGGCCACCCTTTTAGATTTACCTTTTGATGGCTCTCCACTTTTCGGAACCAAGGCGGACTCAGCGCTACAGTGCTTTAACGACAATTGCTCCACCGCTAGATCACTAGGCCTGCTGTCTCAACTTAGGGGCTTTGGTTGCTGAAGATTTCTGGGCTTTGGAAAGGCTACTCCATTTCGGGCCCCGCAGCAGCAGCAACAACAGCAGGTGAACCCACTGTATGGATCATACAGAGGGAAAGGTAGATGAAGCCTGCAAGGCTCAGCTCGCCAACAAGACTCCTCCTCCTCCTCCTCCTCCACTCCTATTCCCCCAACTGGTACTGCAGGGAAGCAACTCTAGATCCCCCATGTTGGACCTGTGGGAGTTCGCGTGTCCCATTTTCTACAAAATTGGAAATCTGTCATCAGATCTCTGGATTTTGGATCTTGAAGAAAATGGATACGCCCTTCCTTTCCGGTAGTTTCCGCTTCCTTTCCCCCCTCGTCAGGGTTGGTGTTCGGAGGACCGTCTGTTGCTCCTTCAACAGGAGTTTCTATCTTTACTACAGAAAGGTGCAATAGAGGTGGTTCCGGAGCAGGAAAGGGGTCAGGATGCTACTCCCCGTTATTTCCTTATCCCCAAAGAGGGCAGGCGATTGAGGCCGATCCTAGACCTCAAGATCCTTAATTTTTACCTCAAACAGAAGAAATTCAAGATGTTGACCCTAGCTCAGGTTCTTCTGGCTTCAGCAGGAAGACTGGGTGGTGTCAATCGATTTACAGGATGCGTATTTTCACATTCCCATCCTGAAGTCGCATCGGAAGTATCTCCGTTTTACGGTGGGATCTCAGCATTACCAGTTTGCGGTCCTTCCGTTCAGTCTTACATCTGCACCACAGGTCTTCCCAAAGGTGATGGCGGTGGTAGCAGCACATCTCAGGAGGTCGGGTATTCCTGTTTTCCCCTATCTGGACGACTGGCTGCTCAAAGAAAAGTCGTTCGAGATGGTGCTGCCATCTGCAAGTGACAACCCAGCTGTTGTTTGACTTGGGTTTTTCGATAAATGTACTCAAATCTCACCTGGTGCCCTCTCAGTGCAACCTGTTCATAGGGGCAGTACTGGACACTACTTTGAGTCATGCTTTCCTGCCTCCTCAGAGGATTCTAGACATCCAGGCTATGATTCCAATGTTTCAAGATGGAGCGGCTGTTCCAGTCCTGAAGGTTCTGCGCCTGCTTGGTCGGTTCGCTTCCTGCATACTGTTGGTCAGCCATGCACGCTGGCACATGATGGCCCTCCAGTGGTGCCTCCGCAGGCAGTGGTTCCAACACAACGGAGATCTCAGGGAGGTGGTCAGAATCTCCAGAGACACTGCAGCGAAGCAGTCATGGTGGAATATTCCAGGCAACCTGTCTCAAGGGAAGCCATTTCAACCTCCTTCTCCGGTGGCCACAGTGATAACGGATGCCTCCACTCTGGGGTGGGGAGCTCATCTGGGAGATCTGGAGGTCAAGGTCCTTTGGTCTCCAGAGGAAAGATTGTTTCACATCAATTTTCTAGAATTGCGGGCGATACGTTTGGCTTTCAAGGCCTTTCTTCCCTCCCTACGCGGTCAGTCAGTTCAGGTCCTGACGGACAATACTACCGCTATGTGATACATAAACAAACAGGGAGGAGTAGGGTCGTATCGTCTCTGCAGAGAGGCTCTGTGACTTTGGTCCTGGGCTCAGGACCATCAGATTTATGTAGTTGCAAATCATCTGGCTGGAGTGCTGAATGTGCGTGCAGACAGACTCAGTCGGCAATACTCAGCCGATCACGAGTGGAGTCTTCACTTGGAGGTGGTCCATCACATTTTCAGGATGTGGGGGTTTCCTCGGTGGACCTGTTTGCCACTCACGAGAATACACACTGCCCGTCGTTCTGCAGTCTCCAGTATCCGATGCGGGGAGCATTGGGGGATGCGTTTCAGTTAGATTGGTGCTCTCAGCTTCTTTACGCGTTCCCTCGCATACCCTTGATTCCTCGGGTTCTGAGTAAGGTTCACCAAGACTAGTCCCAACTCACATTGATCGCCCCGGATTTGCCAAGAAGGGTGTGGTACACAGACCTACTTCACCTCTCATTGCACCCTCTGCACCGTCTCCCTGTCAGGGTAGACCACCTCTCGCAGTTGCAGGGGCATGTTTAACACCCCCACCTTCAGAGCCTGCATCTTCGTGCCTGGAGATTGAATGGGG
This sequence comes from Calotriton arnoldi, assembly GCA_963921515.1. NCBI lineage: Eukaryota > Metazoa > Chordata > Amphibia > Caudata > Salamandridae > Calotriton > Calotriton arnoldi. The sequence continues at coordinate 1,725,585 of CAWUFW010001386.1, read as the reverse complement.
CAACCTGAGCTCTTTCTCTCTCCCACCGGATGTGGTGGATGTTATATTATCTGCCAGGAGACACTCCATCAAATCTATTTATTCTGGTAGTTGGGCCCAGTTTGTTAAATGGTGTGGAGAGAGATCAATTGATCCTTTGCAGGCCCATTTATCTGATATTCTGCGTTTTGCTCTTTCCTTGGCTCAACAGGGTTGTGCAGTAGCACCTGTTAAAGGCTACTTGTCTCCCTTGTCAGCCTTTCTTTGCTTACCAGACCAACCCTCTTTGTTTAAGTCTCCCATTGTCATGAGGTTCATTAAGGGTCTCACTAACTGTTACTCCCCACGATTTTAATTTGCTATGGGTAAAAGAAGTATAGAGCTTGCTATATCCCAAAAAAGCTTTTTTGGCCTGACTTCAGGGATTTCTCTTTTTGGAGCTCATGCAGAAAAGTCAAAATTGCTGGACTCAAGTGGTCATTAATTTCTTAAGTATCACAGCAGCCAAAGTCTAGGAGAGTATAATAACTTTGGTGGCGTTTGAGACTCTTAACAAAACTTGCCAAAAAAACCTTCATCCACCTCTGCTGTTTCCTAGAAAGTTCAGAAGTTACATGTGAGACATAGGGGGGCGGGATCTCAAAACCTGTTTTCCCCATACAATTTTCCATAGGAATTTTGAACAGCGCTACAACAAAAATAGCTGAACAGAATTAGACCAAATTTGTCAGAAAGCTATATATTTACTCAGAAAACGTGCTTTTATGTGATTCACTGTAAACCTGTTCAGTAGTTTTTGAGAAATTAAAGTTAAAAATGTATAGATAATTCAGGCTGCGGTAATCTTGCGGTACTGCAGTGGAGTACCTAGGTCCCACAAGGTCAGAATTCTCAGTGTGATTGGCTGGCCACAACATGAAGAGAAATGTTGCTGCTGCCATTTTAGGACTTTGGGACTAGGGCCCAACATCCTTAAAAACAAATAAAAATAAAGCATATATGGGGCATGGTAGGGGAGTACCTTGACCACCTGGGTGTTGACAGGGATGGGTTTCAGAGTGATCCCCCTTATGGTCCAATTGAAAAAAGATTTTTGTTTGTTTGCTGTAACACCGTACCACAGTACAACTGCGGCTTTAAGTATGGCCCCGCCATGAGGCTGCATGGATGTATTGCAGTATTCGGAACAGACAGCTTTGCCCACTCACAGACTCATACAAACCACCCCCGCCCCCATACAGACACCCACATCCCCATAAAGGCACAAAACACTCAGGCCCCTTCTCATTTGAAAACCCAGACACTTACACACATTCACCCACACAGCCATCATCCACACAGAGTCAATACGCACACACACAACACTCCCTACACACTTGCATGCACACAGAGACGCACATCTATGCTCTCACTGCAATCCATACACACGGGTTGGCCAGCCACATGGGGTTGCTGCCATTCCCACGCAGGGGGCAGAGTGGATGTAGGACCCGGCCGCAGACCAGGCTTTGCAGCCAATCCTATTCGCCATCGGGCAGTTGAATTGGCAAAGTTAGGTATGGTAAGAAAATCTTACTTTACTATAAAGAAAAAAAAAAAGAAAAGGCATAGAAATTTACTGATCAAACCAAAGGTTGAAGGGACATTATAGTTAGGTATGCAAATAATATCTAGCCTTCCTTTACAGACTTAGCTAAAGTGCACTATTGCTACCTATAAACTTCTAAAACAGTAGTACACTATATTTCCCTTTACACCACACAAGGCAGAGTAAGTGTGGTAAAAATAACATGGCTGCCTTTTAATTTTATGAGGTCTTGTCTTAATCAATCATATACTGGTTTGTCATTGCTAAGTACCGCGGTATACCGCAACATTGCTGCAATATACTCCGGCACAATATATCACTACGTTTTTGTGCCATATAACTGTAAAAATACTAAACCATTTGAGATACACTGCCAAAAATGAACCTTTCCACCCCATAATCTATAATCCTGCCAAATTTAATCTAAATCCTTTCAGCCATTTCCCGCTATGTCTTTTTAAACTAGTCTGACACGCCACTCCACTCTGACACAGCAATCCACTCTGTCCGACACGCCATGCCAATTCATTCTACAACAGGCCACTCCAATCTGACATGCCACTTCACTGTACCACACGCCACACCACTCTACCACATGACACTCCACTGTATGACACTCCAGAATACTCTAATTCATTCTATTCCCCTCCACTGTAACCCACTCTACTGTACGAAACACCCCTCCACTCTACGACAGTCCCCCTCACTCTGACACTCCACTCTGGCACACCGCTCCACTGCACGACACGCCACTCCATTCTACGACATCTCACTTCACTCTATGCCCCTCCACTCTAAGACATTGTACAGCACACCACTCTATAATATGCCACTCCACTGTGCTGTATGACACCCCACTCCACTCTATGCCGCTCCTGTCTACAACATGCCAGTGCACTGTACGACTCTCCACCCTATTCCACTCTACAATATTCCACTTCACACTACGCGACTCCATTCTATGCCCCTTCACTGTAATACACTGTACAACATGCACTCTCATCCCACTATGCTCTACTGTATGACACACCATTACACTTTAAGCCACTCCATGGCCCTCCACTGTACGCCACTCTACAACACTCTGACGCGACACGCCACTCCACTCTGACACGTGCCTCCACTCTGACACGCCACTCTAGCACACGCCACTCTACTCTACGACATGCCACTCAATTGTACATCACGCTACTCTGACATCTCACTTCACTCTACGCTTTTCAACTCTATGCTCCTCAACTCTAAGGCACTGTACCACACGCCACCCTATAGTATGCCACTCCACTCTGCCATTCCACTCTAGAACATGCCACTCCACTCTGACACTCCAATCCATACCACTCCTCTCTATGCCATGCCATTCCTCTCTATGCCACTCCACTCTACGACATGCCACTCCACTCTACAACACGCTACTCCACTCTACCACAACCCACTCCACTCTGACATTCCACTCTACTCTGACACTCCACTCTACGACATCCCACTTCACTCTACGGCATTCTAATATAGGTCCCTCCACTCTATACACTATACTACATGCCATTGCATAACACTCTACTCTATTCCCCTCCACTATACGCCACTCTGCTAAACTCGACAACACGCCACTCTATTCTACGACACTTCACTTCACTCTATAATATGCCACGCCACTCTACGACATGCTACTCTACTCCACTGTACTACACTCTACTCTACACCACTCCACTGTACTCCACTGTACTACACTCTGTCTCACTGTAAGCCCCTCCACTTTGACACTTTGCGCCACCCCACTCAATGCCCTGACACTGTACGACACAACACTATACCAAAGCACTCTACACCACAACACTCTACGCCAGGATACTCAATGACACAACACTCTACACCACACCACTGTATGCCACTCCACTCTGCTGGACTATATGACACTGTACTTCCCTTTAAGGCACTCTGCGACCCCTCCACTCTACGACACTGTGCCCTACGACATGCCACTCCACCCTACAGCATGCCACTCTATGCCATGCCTCTGCACTGTACACCACTCATATCCCACTTCACTCTATACAATTCCACTCTATGCCCCTAGAATCTAAGACACTGTACCACAAGTCACTCTATAACATACCACTCCATTCTACACTACTCCAGAACATGCAACTCCACTCTGACAGTGCACACCACTCTGACACACCACCCCCCTCTTATGAAACACCACCCCCTCTACAACATGCTACTCCACTCTACCACATGCTACTCTACGCCACTCCACTGCGCTCCACTCTGCAACATCCCACTCTGTTCCTCCTCTCTACGACATCCCACTTCACTCTATGCCCCTCCACTCCAAGACACTGTATGACACGCCTCTCTATAACATGCCACCACACTCTACTGTATGACACACCACTACACTATAAGCCATTCTATAACACTCTATTCCTCTCCACTGTATGCCACACTACTCTACTCTGCAAAACTCTGACACACTACTCCATTCTGCTACACAACATTCCAATCTGATACGCCACTCCACTCTAAGGAATGCTACTCCACCCCACTCTACAACACTATACTCCACTCTACGCCACTCCACTGTACTACACTCTACTCAACCTGCTCCACTATATGGCCCTCTGCTCTACGCCTTTCCACTCTACACCCCTCCACTCTATGCCATGACACTGTACTCCACGACATTGTCTTCCATGACATTGTACACCACAACACTCTACAGCACTCCACTGTATGCCACTCCTCTCTATTGGACTATACAACACTGTGCTTCACTTTACGACACTTTGCGCCCCTACACTCTACAACACTGTTCTCTACTCTATGGCACTGAACTCTACAACACTCTGATTAACTCTGTGCCACTCTACTCAATGACACTCTACACACCTCCTTCTTTGCCGCTCCATGCCACTTTGCTACAGTTTACTGTATATCTGATAGAGACATCTAGCCGCAGATTCCTTAACTTAGAATATCCCCAGGCGTCAGACTGGATCCGGAAAATTTTGCGCAGCAGTACCTCTGCGTGCCGGGGGTCGGCGCCGCCTGGCTCTGCCCTGACGTCGTCCCCGGACATGACGTCGGTGGAGCCATATAGGACCCTCCCGGCGTGCTGACGTCAGTTTCCTCATCCGGGATTCAGCTGTTCCTCTGGCCTGTTTTTCTTCAGGCCCTTTTTCCACGTCCTTTGGCGTCGGGGAACAGTGTGCGATGCCTTCGGGCTTTAAAGTGTGCGAGACTTGTTCGCGGCAGATGTCGGCGTCGGACCCGCACGCCATTTGCATGTGGTGACTCCGAGGAGTGTGCCGCCTGCCGGCAGATGCGCCCGAAGTCCCTACGGGAGCGCCAGATGAAGCTCTTGGCCGCCCGGATATCCCGCACGGCGTCTCCCCGACGTTCTCCGGTTGGTTCTTCTCTCCGCGTCCGCTCCCGGAGTCGTTCCCGCGAACGTCGCTCGTCTACAGGTAAGTCAAAACACAAGTCACGGAAGTCGAAGTCCTCGCTTCCACGTGACGATGGGGGCCGTGGTTCCCGTTCCCTCACGGAGCCGTGCCCCCCAGAGTCGGCCTCCATTTACCCGCCCTTTCCGGGTACTGGTGCGACTCTGCCCCAGATGGAAGCCTACTACAAGGCTCTGCACTCCATCTTCGGGTCACCTCCTCTCCCTGGCGCGCCTTCGGGTCCCACAGTGGAGGTAGGCATTCAGGTCGGATCTCCGCCGGCGGGTTCGCCCTCGGCGCCGGCCGAGTGCCTCAACTCCGACTCCGGAGTCGTGCTGGCGTCGGGTCTCAACCCCCATGGGCATTCCAGCCCCACGCCATGCCATTCTGCCTTGTCTCCGCATAGCCCCTGGCGACTCCCTGCGTCGACGTCGGCATCAGTGGCGCCGGCGGCACCATGCCCGTCACCTCCTGGTCCTCAGGCTCCTTCTCCGCACCTCTCGGTGGTGGGGACGTCGCCGCCGGCTCATCCAGCCGGGTCACCCGTCGTGGAGGTAGACGTCGGTTCGACGCCATCTCAGCGTCGTTCGACGTCGGAGCGGCGTCGTTCGACGCCGGAGCGGTCGCCGGCACCTATTGGTTCTCCGCTTCCAGAGGACACAGACCCGGTGTGCCCGGACTTGTCTCCACGCCGGTTGGTTCCAATGCCATGGGGGCAGTGGCCCCTTGTTCCTCCTGCTGTGGAACGTGTTAGCTTGCAGCCGTCCCCTACAGATGGGCTGTTGTCGCCCCCCAGGACGCCCACTGAAGCTGGTGCTTTGTTTTTGTGGGGTGTTCGCAGGGCTGCAGCTGTTTTACACTTGCACCCTCCTTCTGTCTCCTTGTCCTCCGATCCGTTATTGGATCTCCTCCACCAGGGTGCGGTGGATATTGAGCCCTTGCTGCCTTTTAGCGGCTTGTTGTTCGACGCCCTTCTCGGGACGTGGGCACGGCCCTCTTCAGGAGATGCTGTCGACCGGGCCATTGCGCATAGGCATCGTCCGGCCCCTGGGAGCCCAGCCTGTTTGTCACTTCAGCCTGGGGCTCAGGGCCTCGTGGTCCAGGTGTCTTTGGCCACGCAGCCTTCCTCTCCACCTCTGTTGCAGCCTCCTACTAGGGAGTCTTGTTGGTTGGAGACATGTGGACGCAGCATTTTTGCGTCCGCTAGTTCAGCCTTACGTGCTCTGAACACGGCTTGCGTCTTTGCCCGCGCTTCTCGTGCCCTTTGGGACTCTGTGGAGTGTCTTTTGCCTACCCTCCCTGACAGTACTCGGGCTGACATGGCTCGTCTCCTTCACGAAGGCCGAGAGATGGCGCGCTTTACCATTCGGTCCGCCGTTGACTCTACCGATTCGGTGGGTCGGGCGATGTCCGTTGCTCTGCACCGCCATGCTTGGCTGCGCGACGGGGGTTTCCCCGAGAATGTCAGTGACAGTCTCCGGGATTTGCCATTTGATGGTGTGTCCTTCTTTGACGCCCATGCAGACTCTGCAGTTCGCCGCCTTCTGTCTACCCTTCCGTAGTTTTTGTTCCGGTTGCGGTCCTTGTCCTCACCCTCTGCTCTGTTGTCTTTGCTTTGTGTTGGCCCTAGGTTCATGCTGTAAAACCTGAACGGCCTGGGCGGTTTCTCGCCGTCTTTTCTTTCTTTCCTGCAGCAGGTCCGCTGCTTATCTTTCTGAGTCACTATGGCCTAGTGGTTAAGGTTGCAGACTCTTACTCCAACGGTTATGTGTTCAGAACCTGTGGTTTCTGAGTTACCATTTTACATCCTCTGTCTATGAGCTCACGCTCAAGAGGTGCCCCTTGTTGGGGTTGATACTTACCCTATGTGGGGTATTTGTTAGCTATTGTATAGCTGCCTTCTTCCCACAGTAGTCTTTGTACGCTTCTGTGGGGTCCTTTTCACTAGGTTGTCCTGCGGTTGTGCCTGTACGTTTTAAACACTGCTGCTGCGGGCCCTTCCGGGACCTTCTTGCGGTCCCTTTGTTGGGCTCTCTCATGGTGTCGGCTGCTGGTCTGTGGTACTCCCCTGCATCTTACTGATCCATTTCTTCAGGCCGGGAGGGCTTTACAGGTCCCTCCCGTCTCATCGTGGTTCTTTCGCTGCGGCCGTTCCATCTGTGGCCGGCCTACTAGAGGGCCCTGTCGCTGTCCCAGAGCACGCACAGCTAGCTCGGCACTATCCTTGTGTGTTCTATAAGCGTACGATGACTGCTCCCTAGTATGCTCGCTGTCACGGGCTGGTGCGTTTTCCAGCAAATTTACGTTACCTAGTTCTACTCTCCTATATCCATGCTGCATAGTCCTTTCATGGTTGGACTTCGCTCTCCATGGTGGTGTTCTGGCCCCAGACGTTGATGCTGTTCATTGTCTTGTGCCTTGTTTTTTTTGGGCCACTTCCCCTGCAAGAGCTTCCCATTTCCCTGCTGCATTCCGTGCAGGTGTTGTCGTGCTTTCCTTCGGGCTGCGGTTGCTGCTCTCAGCGGGAGTGTTCTCCTCAGAACATTGTTTGTCTGGTGGGCTATTGTGCGTATCTCCACTCTTGCTCCTCCGGTTCGTTTCGTACTGTCTCCTTCCAGTACTGCTCGGCCTCCCTGTCTGTCTCGCGGTCGACAGTGGATTTTCCCTACCGCCTGTGGTTGTTGCGTCTGGCTCTGGGCATTGCTCTGTCCGGTGCCGCTGCTGCATGGCTGTTGGGGCTATGGTGTTTTTTCTTTCTCACTGGTGTACTACACACACCCAGGCCTCCCGCAGGCATAGTCCTCCTTGTGGTGGCCGTGGTCTTGTCCCTCACTTTTCGTGAGCGCAAGTCTGCTACGTGTGTTAGTTTTGCTGGCTCTCTTTCACGCGATACACCCTGGTAATGCGTCTCTGGTGTCTCAGCTTTTGCTCGTGGCGCTTGATGGGGCCTTCTCCTTTCCATGGTGTGGTTCTGGCGGTACATACAGTTTCTCTTGTGTACTTCTGTTCCCCACGTGCGTGGCTCTGGTTGTTGCCGTTATTCTCAGCCATTCTGCCTTTTGCTGCTGCCCTTTCATGTGACCGGTGCATGGGCGATGGTGCATTGGCAGGTCTTGTGTTTCCTGTAACACTGACTCATCTTGGGCGTCGTCAGCATCCTTCCGCTGCTGTTCCCACTTCCACAGTGCTTCTTTCCCTGTCATGCATGTCCGTCCTGCCTGCTTGGACTCGGTACGTTCTTGTACCCTAGTTAGACCTTTCTCTTTTGACGGTCTATCGGATCCTGTGGATCCCTCACATCCTGCATTTGGTTCCTCTCCGTTTCCAGCAGGTATCCACTCTCATTCCGCACTGCCCTTCTGGTTCTGTGCTCATTTTCTCCACTGTTTAACCAACAGGGATCTCCTGCCGCCCTCGGCAGCTTTTGATGCCTTTGCCTCTCATTGTTGGCCACTCCCTACGGAGTATCCTGGTCCGGTGTTGGCCACTCTGGCAGTGCTGCCCCCACTGTGTTTAGTCAGCTGGTTGACACTTCTGTTGCCTTCGGAACTTAGTGGGGTTCTGTCGCAGACCCGCCTCCTATGGGGTATGGATTTGGTATCTATTCTAAGTTAAGGAATCTGCGGCTAGATGTCTCTATCCGATGTACGAGTTACTTACCTTCGGTAACGATGTATCTGGTAGAGACGTTGTCTAGCCGCAGATTCCTTAACGCCCACCCATCCTCCCCGATCTGCGAGGACCTTTTCAGGTCGGGTTTTCGGCTTTCGCCTCCTTTGGGGTAGCTTGTCCTTCTACGGTGCGGTGTCTTTCGCCTCCCTCCCCGTCAGCCTTATTCCTTTGATTTACTTGTTCTGCTCCCCCCATTCTCATGCTGGGGCGGTGGGTTCAGGTGTCCTTCTGCGTTTTTCAACATCGGTTTCCTCCAGTATGGGGCCTACTGGTGTTCTCTACCCTCCCACGCGCCTTCTCCGTTGACACTCCTACAGTCAATTACTTTTGAGGTCTTTCTGGCCTGTTCCTCAGTCCGATAGTTCTATCACATGGGACACAGTCTCCCTATTTCTTTCTTTCTTTCTTTCTTTTCTTAATCCTATGGTTTGGAGCTTTTTGCCTGTCGCTCTCTGCTCTTTTCATTGCCGTCTTGCCTCAGGAGAGGGCTTCTCTCGCTTTTGCGGGGTTGCTTCTCAGTATACTGTTCTGCTCTTTTCATTCACTTCATTTGGTGCAGACTTTGTCGTCTGCCTCGGTCTTCTTTTTATAGATCGATTTCCCTCAGGGGTGTCATTCACTTCGCTGTTTCGAAATAGCTTCTCAGAGTATTGCTCTGCTCTTTCCTTTTCAACACATTTCAGTCGACAGTGCTTCTCACTGTCGTTCATGGTGCTTTCTCACCCTTTGGTTCTTTCTCTCTCACCAATTATCTTTTTTATTCGCACACTGTTTCCATACTCTCACAGTTTTTGCTAGGGGCTCCGCGTTGTGGCGCGGAAAAGTTCCTCCAAAGAAAACTGACGTCAGCGCGCCGGGAGGGTCCTATATGGCTCCACTGACGTCATGTCCGGGGACGACGTCAGGGCGGAGCCAGGCGGCGCCGACCCCCGGCGCGCAGAGGTACTGCTGCGTAAAATTTTCCGGATCCAGTCTGACGCCTGGGGATATTCTAAGTTAAGGAATCTGCGGCTAGACAACGTCTCTACCAGATACATTGTTACCGAAGGTAAGTAACTCGTACGACACAGCACTCCACTGTACTATACTCTACGCCATTACTCCACTCTGCCACTCTACTCTATGCCAGACCACGACATTCTATGCTACTCCACTCTACCACACGCCACTGTATGAAACTACACTCTGACACTAAACTCTGACACTCTACCCTACTCTACAACACTCCAGTCAAAGACACTCCTCTACAACACTCTACTCTATGGTGTACACTCCACTGTACTGTATGACACCCCACTCCATGCCACTCCACCTTACCACACTCTGCTCTACTGTATGCCCCTCTACTCTACACCATTTTACTCCACGACACTGTACGATAAGCCACTCCACTGTATGACACATCACTCCACTCCAATGTACGACATGCCACTCCACTCTGACACATTACTCCACTCTACAAAATGCCACTCCACTGTACGACACTCTGCTCTGACAATCTGCGCTACTCCACTATGACACTCCACTCTACTACATACCGCTCCACTCTATGCCACTCCCCCCACTTTAACACACTCTACAAGACCACACTATAGAACTTGCCACTCCACTCTATGCCACTCCAGTATACTTTGATACACCACTCCACTCTATGCTACAACACAATACTCCACTCTACTGGACTATATAACACTGAACTCCACTCTGTGACACTCTATGACACTCTACTGCTCTCTGTGCCACTCTGTGCAATTCTGTGATACTCTACGCAACTCTCTCTATGCCACTCTGACACTGCACTACACTCTGCTGTATGGCACAGTACTCCACTCCACTCTACTCCAGTCTGGATTACGGGAATGCCCTTTACATCGGCCTCCCCCAGAAGCTTATTGGGAGATTGCAGGTGGTGCAGAATGATGCGGCCAGGCTTATTTTTAGACTTCCTAGAAAAACACGTGCTACCCCTCTGTTACATAAACTACATTGGCTCCCTATTAAACAGCGAGCGCAGTTCAAGGGTCTATGTATTGCCCATAAGGCAATCTATGGTCAGGCACCCAAGTTTATAAAAGATCGCTTGGAGAAATATGTTCCTGGCCGGACTCTGCGATCTTCTGAGGCCTGCAGGTTAGTTTCCCCCAGGTGCATCTCTAAATCCAAAGGGGGTAGAGCGTTCTCTGTTTTTCTCCCGCAGATCTGGAATGATCTGCCGGAGTACCTACCCAGGGAACCGGCTCTGCTCATCTTTAGGAAGCGTTTAAAAACTTTCCTATTTAGAGAGGCGTTAACGACCGCGTAATCTTCTGTCTCCGCCGCTGCTATTTTATTTCTGCCCTAGTGACTCGCTCACTCTTCTCTAGAAGCGCTTAGAGACCTGAAGGTGATTTTGCGCTATATAAAAGTCATATAACATAACATATGCCACTACACTCTGCACCACTTTGTGCCACTCTACCACACTCTAGGCTTCTACACTCTACCATACTCTACGGCACTGTATGACATGACACTCCACAACACTCTTCTCCACTGTATGCCACTCCGCTCTACTCCACTCCACAACATGCCATTGTACGACACTACACTGTACGACACTGCACTCTACGATACTCTCCCCCACTCTCCTCTGACACTCCACAACACTACACTCTACTCCACTCTGTGGCACTCCACTCTACGGTATACGCCTCTACTGTACGACACGCCACTCTACTCTACTCTACCACACTCTGCTCCACTGTATGCCCCTGCACTGCACTCCACTGTCTGACAGGCCACTTCACTCTGACAAGTCACTTAACTCTACAACATGCCACTGCACTGTACCACTCTCCAGTCCACTATGACACTCCATGCAACTCTACTGTAACACGCCACTCCACGACACGCCACTCCCTGTATGACACGCCAAGTCGACATACCACTCCACTCTGACATACCACTCCAATCTATGCCCCTTCACTCTAACACACTGAGACCACACTACATAACACGCCACTCCACAGTATGACAAGCCACTCCACTCTGTGCCACACCAGTGTACTCTGACACATCACTCCACTCTACGCCACTCCACTCTACACCATGACACTGTACACCACAACACTGCGCCACGCCACTCTACCCCACTACACTGTACACCACAACACTCTACACCAATCCATTCTATGCCACTTCACTCTACTGGACTATACAACACTGTACTTCACTCTGACACACTGTGCCCCTCCAGTCTACAACATTGTACTCAACTCTGTGGCACTGCACTCTACAATGCTCTACTCCACTCTATGCAACTCTACTCCACTCTACGAAACTCCTTCTACGCCACTTCACTTTACTGCACTGTACTGTATGACCCACTACTCAAATGTACTACACTCTACTTCACTCTACGCCACATTCTACACCACTCTATGCCACTCCTGTCTACAACACTGTACGTCACTCCACAACACTCTGTTCTACTGTATGCTACTCCACTGTATGCTACTCCACTGTATGCTACTCCACTGTATGCTACTCCACTGTACGCCACTCCACTGTACGCCACTCCACTGTACGCCACTCCACTCTGAGACACGCCACTGTACGACACTACACTCTACAACGTATGACCCTCTCCCCCACTTTACTCTACGACCCTCCACTTGATGACATTCTACCCTACACCTTACTCCACTCTACTACTCCACTCTGCCGCTCCACTCTACTGTACTTTACAACACTCTAGTCGACGACACTCCACTCTGCCACTGCACTCCACTACTCCACTCCACTGTACTGTATGACACACCACTCCACACCCCACTACACAACACTCTTCTCCACTGTATGCCCCTTGAGTCTACGCCACTGTAGGACACTCTGCGACACCACTGTACAAAACTACACTGTCCGACATTCTACTCGACTCCACAACATTATACTCCACTCTGTGCCACTCACCGACACTCCATGCAATGGCACTCCATGCGACAACACTCCTCTTGACAACACTTCACTCAGTAATTTGAAACAAAGTTTTATAAAAATTCAAATTCAATGAAAAAAACAAAGGTTAAATCTTAGTGATTGTTATGAAAACGTTATTTATTGTTTCTATACTGAACAAACTTAAGCTACACAAACCTTAATAATCCTAAGGTTATAGTTAGTCCGGAGCATCCTATAACTTGTGCACCTCTGTACACAGTGTTGTGAACTTGCTAACCACACTATATTAGCTATAACTCAGCACTGTACAGTGCACAGTCTTATCATAAATTATTTCATTTGACACGTGATGAGTCTTGTAAGGAATGCTGTCATTTAACATGCTATAAGTGCTGTAATATGAAAGCATACAACCAGTGCATGGAGAAGGTGCGACTTGTAGATAATGTAGTGAGGCTAGTTCACAACACTCTGTGTGGAGGTGCACAAGTACAAAAAGAATGAATAAGGTTTTCACTATAACTAAGCTTTAACTTTTGACTTTTCATTAAAAAATGTGTCTGTATATATATATGTGTGTGTGTGTGTGTGTGTGTGTGTGTGTATATATATGTGTGTGTGTGTATATATATATATATATTCACTGAAAAAACCATAGGTTTCAGGCACGTTATAGTTAGAAATTTGCATTTAAAAAACCTTAGAAATTCACTGAAAAAACCATAAGGTTTTAGGGACAGTTATAGTTAGTTGGACATTGCACTCGTACAAAACCCGTGAAATTCCCCGTTATAGTTAGTTCAGGTAACTATAACTCGCGCCCCGCAATGCACTGCTGATAACGTCACATATTACATCACTCATGACATGGTCAGTGACATCACTGATGACATCACTGATGACATCTCAAATGACAGCACTGAGGTCTCTCCTGATAACAGGTGAGTAAATCGGAATTTTAAGAAGGGGAAGTAATTCCCCTTTAATACTGGGGGTCCCTGGGGGCAAACTAGCCCACCAAGAACCTCCAATATGCGCCAGGGGCTGCCTTGCAGAGAGGTGTACAGAGGCCACGCCCTTTTACACCTCTCTGCAACGCAGCTCTGTGGCGCTTAATGGAGGTAGCTGGTGGGCTAGTTGCACCCCAGGGACCCTCCGGATTCAAGGGAGTTAATCCCCCGACTTAAAACGCGCCACGGGGTAAAGGGAGGGCGGGGCCTGAGGTGACATGTGTGCAAACTGGCCCCGTGGCGCGTTTTAAGATGGGAATTAAATCCCCTTCAATCCTGAGGGTCCCTGGGGCCAACTAGCCCAACAGGTACATCCAGAAAGCGCCACAGAGCTGCGTTGCAGAGAGGTGTAAAGGGGTGTGGCCTCTCTACACGTCTCTGCAACGCAGCCCCTGGCGCATACTGGAGGTTCCTGGTGGGCTAGTTGGCCCCTAGGGACCCTCATGATTCAAGGGGACTTAATCCCCCAACTTAAAACGCGCCACGGGGCGCGTTTGCACAGATGTCACCTCAGGCCCCGCCCCTCCCTTCACCATTGTGCAAATATTCCTCTAAAATCTGCCGAACTACGAATTCGGATTTACTCACCTGTTATCAGGAGAGACCTCAGTGCTGCATCTTTCAGCCCAGTACTAATCCTGAAAAGTAATTTTAACCGTACTTACCAGTAACTTGAATTTCCTTCCATAGGCTAACATTGACTGGTTTCACTTGGAAATTCTTCTAAGTGTGGAGTTTTGGAACTTTAAAATATTCCTCTAAAATCAGCCGAAATACGAATTCCAATTTACTCACCTGTTATCAGGAGAGAACCCAGTGCTGCATCTTTTAGCCCAGCACTGACCCTGAAAAGTAATTTTAACCGTACTTACCAGTAACTTATATTTTCTTCCATAGGAATCCATTGTCTGGCTTTCAGCAGAAAAGTTTCAAAGTGTCGATTTTCACAAACTACAAATATTCCTTAAAAATCGCCTGTATGACTTAAACGCATTCTTTCAACTGTTTACAGGAGATGCACCAGTGCTGGATCCAGGATCCAACACTGAGTAAGAAAAAGTAACGATAACAGTTTTTACCTGCTAAGTGAATTTCCTTCCATAGGATAACATTGGTGATTCTATGAGAAAAAGTTTGTGTCAACTTTTAAAATACAATAATATTCCTTAAAAATCACTAATGTAACCAAAACGCTTTTACTCAACTGTTTACAGGAGATGTCCCAGGACTGAATCTAGGATCCAGTCCTGTGGTTAGAAAAGTAATCCATAAAGTAACTAATTGCATTTAACTAGAAATTCACATTGAGCTGAATGTTGCATTGTGTTTGAAAATGTGTTGCCCATTGCAACAACTGTAACTACTGTACTTAAAAGTCTATTGCCTATGTGCAAAGTATTTAAACTAAAGTAATTCATTCTGAGAAAGTATTTTTTGTAATGTATAATGTAATTACAATGTAATTTAAAAAATTAAATATGTTAAAAAAAATGTTTCTAAAAATGTAGTAAATCAGTATGAAAAAAATAAATATAACAATTAATACATTTAAAAATTGTCATTTACAAAACCTTTGAAATTCACTGAAAAAACCGTAGGTTTCAGACATGTTATAGTTAGGAATTAGCATTTAAAAAACCTTTGAAATTCACTGAAAAAACCATAGGTTTCAGACACGTTATAGTTAGAAATTAGCATTTAAAAAACCTTTAAAATTCACTGAAAAAACCATAGGTTTCAGGCACGTTATAGTTAGAAATTTGCATTTAAAAAACCTTAGAAATTCACTGAAAAAACCATAGGTTTTAGGGAAAGTTATAGTTAGTTGGGCATTGCACTCGTACAAAACCCGTGAAATTCCCCCGTTATAGTTAGTTCAGGTAACTATAACTCGCGCCCCCGCAATGCACTGCTGATGACGTCACGTATTACATCACTCATGACATGGTCAGTGACATCACTGATGACATCACTGATGACATCACTGATGACATCTCAAATGACATCACTGATGACATCACTGATGACATCATCCATGTGAAAATTTTATGCATCTTCTCACACCCTAATATAAGTTTTGAAACACCCACTCTAAATTACAGACTGCCATTCTCAAAACCATACACACTCCAATACCAATAAGTACATACCCACTCACTGATTCTTAGGTCTACACACACACATCTACTCACTCACCGGTACAGTCACTCATACTTAGTCACTCAGTACAGGACTATCATATGCACTCATACACCTATATAAACACTCACACAACGCAACTCATCCATAGAGGTACTCACACACCTAGTCAGTCATGCAAATAATTAATCACACTCCAATTTACTCACCTATACAGTTATACACACCAGCTCACTTACTCATAAAAATACTAGCACATTCTTACGCTCCTATGCAATCACTGATGCAAGCACACACTCATCCATATAGCCACTCTCACAATCACACACTCTCACTTATAGCCATTTATATACTCCAACACACATATATACTGCCTTGCACATATGTAGTTACTCACACATGTACCACTGAGATATACATTCAATCACTAACACACCCATACACACACTCACCCACCCATACAGTCCATCACAGACGCACTCTTGAAACCATGCACCCAGTGAATCACCCACTCACACATCTATGCACAGAGTCACACTCACCCCACCCACACAAACACTGAGGCACCCATACAGATACTCAGAGAACCAATCCATAACCCATATAGACACTCATTTAGCTAGTCAGAAACCCATGCAGCTGCTTACACAACAACAGACAGACGGATACAGACATTCACACAGTTTAGTCACTCACCCATGCATCCAGTAAGATACGTTTAATCACTCACTTATAGACTCAGTCACGCACCTACTAAATCATCCATTCAGACACTTATACACCCACTCATTCTTCAATACGCCTTTCCCTATATATATTAAACATATTTAAACTTTACACAAACACAGTCACTGGATGATGTCATCAGTGATGTCATCAGTGATGTCACTGACCATGTCATGAGTGATGTAATATGTGACGTCATCAGCAGTGCATTGCGGGGCGCGAGTTATAGTTACCTGAACTAACTATAACGGGGAATTTCACGGGTTTTGTACGAGTGCAATGCCCAACTAACTATAACTTTCCCTAAAACCTATGGTTTTTCAGTGAATTTCTAAGGTTTTTTAAATGCAAATTTCTAACTATAACGTGCCTGAAACCTATGGTTTTTTCAGTGAATATATATATATACACACACACACACACACACACACACACACACATATATGTATGTTACCTAATGGCGGTCGCCAGTAGGTACTTAAAGTTAGGACCTAGTTTCCATAGACAGAGCGTTTCTTGTTTTGCCAATAACTTTGGTGCCGTTTGATTAATCTTTGCGAATTTTTTTTAACTTATTTCCCACTCTCTTCAGCTGCAGTCTTAAAAGTTTCACGGACAAACGGGTCCAGCATGGACCAAGAAAAAGCGAGGGTCCCAAACCGCATTTTCCCCATGCAATTTCCCATAGGGATTTTAGACACAAAGGAATTACACAAAATTTGGCAGAAAGGTAGCTGTTGGTCCAGAAAGCGACCTTTTTAAAAATTGGTGTAAATCCGTTCAGTAGTTTTGGAAATATTAAAGGAAATCCAAATTTGTATATATAGGGACGCTGATCCGACAGTCCCTGTGCTGAAATGCGATTGGCTGCCAACATTTCAACCAGCCATCTTGGGACTCTTTTTCAGCCAAGTCCCTAAAACAAAGTGTAAAAAAGAGAAAAGCGGCTGGGTAGGAACACCCTGACCCCCTTCCTTGGTCCTGGGGTCCCCCTGTGACCCCGACAGGGCCAAAAAAACCTTAAAAACAATTGCTGTGCAAATGCGATGAAACTGCAAATCTGCAGCAAAAAAAAACCAGAAAAAAACCAAGCGTGGGCTCCTGCACTTGTTTGGTAAGAGCCTCCGGGTGGGCTAGGTCCCGGTGGGCATTTCTATTTTTAAAAAATGAGGGGCACACTGCCCCCCTCCTAGGGCTTATTATTGCCCCGGGGACCACCACTTCCCTGAAGGCCAATTCCTTTTAAAAAAAAAAAAAAAAGAGGGAGTGGGGTTCGTGCAGCCCCCCTCCTGGGCCATATACAGCCCCGGGGACCCCCACCTCCCCGGGGCCGGCCCATGCAGATGAAAGGAGGGGGCTTGCTTGCCCCCCCCCCCTCCTGGAGCCATACATGGCCCTGGTGACCGGCACCCTCCAGGGGTGGCTCCTGCTATGCCACATAGCTGTTTGCTTTCGCATGGCGGGAGCTATGACAACTCCCGCCAAGGTAAAGCAAAACACTCCGGTTCCAGTGGGTGGGAGCTGTCAAAGTGTTCCAGCCCGCTGGAAGCGGAGGTTTCATATCTTTCCTTGCCCCCAGACATGCAGGCAGGCAAAGAGACGAAACAGATAGCTCCTGCATGGACGGAAATGCCTTTCCAGCAGCTCCCTCCATGCAGCAGCAATACTGGTTCCTGCAGGAGGCAGGGAGTCAGCTGGGAGCATCGGGGGCGTTGAGAGACCACCCACGGTCCTGGGGAAAAGAGAAGAAAGAGGCAAAGCAAAGGTCTCAAATGAGCAGAAAGATGCAGAATAAAGGTCAGAAATGAGCAGAAAGAGGCTTGATAAAGATGAGAAACAAGCATAAAGAAGCAAGATAAAGTTGAGAAACGAGCAGAAAGAGACCCTCAGCAGCCAAGGGGACTTCATTCCCCAACCAGTCATGCACCAGGAGGCCTCTTTGCAGAGTGGTTAGGAAAGGGGGCAGGGCCTCAGATGAGGTCTGAGCACTCCTGCTGTGGGGAACTTACCTGTGGCACCCATAGGGGTTCTTGGCCTCCGACAACCCTCAGCAGCCAAGGGGACTTCATTTCCCAACCAGTAGTGTGCCAGGAGGCCCCCTTTGCAGAATGGATGAGAAGGGACTTGTGGGTTTTATTTGCCCCAGGGAGGTGATGGTCCCCGGGGCTTGGGGGAGTCTGCGTGCCCCCCCGACCATTAATCTTTCTGTAGCCCGGGGAGGTGGTGGTCCCAGGGGCTCAATGAGCCTCAGTTAGGGGTGCTCCTGAGGCTGAGACCAAAACTAGCACAGGAGCACGCACTTGTTTTTTTTTTTTTGCCGCAGAATTCTCGCGCTTTTGCTGCAACATTGTTTTTAAAAAATGCTTTTTGGCCCTGTCGCTGTCTCTGTGGGACCCCATGACCAGAGCTAAGGGGTCGGGGTATTCCTACCCTACCCCTTTTCTTTTATCGAATTGGTTTTTGGGGGACTCAGCTGAGTCCCAATATGGCTGGCAGCACTTCCTGGTTGAAGTGTTGGCAGCCAATCAAATCTCAGCACGAGATTGGGAATTATTGCCGAGCCTTCGTGTCCCTATATATACAAATTTGAATTTCGTTTAATATCTCCAAAACTACTGAACAGATTTACACCAATTCACAAAAGGGTCGCTTTCTCAACCAAAGCCACTTTTCTGCCAACTTTGGTGCAATTCCATTCAGCATTTTGGGCTGTCGTTGTGGAAACACGTTTTTTTCACCCCCACCTCCCTTTTCTCGACCCCCGCTTGATGGCTCGTCTCGAAACTTTCCATGCACAACAAGAATCTTGAAAAAAAATTGTGAAAATGTGTCAACCGGCGACAAAGATGTAGGCAAAACAAAAATCACTTTTCCTATGGAAACTTGGTCCTAACTATATGTGATCAAGGCCACAGGACGTGGCCGAAACGCGTCATGGGCAGCACTAACTAATGAAATAAATTCTAAATTTTGGCACCAGCAATTCTGAAGTCCGTACCGGCTTTGTGCAAGACTTGCATTAGGATCGTTGGTTCGAGATATATATATATTGTGAGTGCTTTCCTTCATGGACGTAAAACCGGCGCGTCTGAGTTTTATTATCTACTGGCGGTCGCCAGTAGATAGTTATAGTTACAACCTATTATCCATAGGAAATCCGCGACATTCTATTTGCAATAACGTTGGCGCCGGTTGACGAATCTTCGCGAAAGCTTCCAACTTGTTGGCGCGCTCCGGTCCGCTCCTACCCTGAAAGTCTCGGGGTGATACGTCAAGCGGGGGCCGAGAAAAAGGGGGTCCCAAAACGCGTTTTCCCATTCATTTTTCCATAGGAACCTTTAGTCGCAGCTACAGCCCGAACTGCTGAACGGAATTACCCCAAATTTGGCAAAGAGGTAGCCCTTGGTTCAGACTGGTGCCTTTTGCTAAAATGGTGTAAATCCGTTCAGTAGTTCCTGAGAAATTCACAATTAAAATCACATATATATCTATGGGCGCGTCGGATCCGCGTACCCTCCCGATCACGAGCTGCATGCTAATTGGCTGTCAACACTCCAAATCAGGAAGTGTTGGCAGCCATTTTGTCCCTCGGTAGAACCGAGGGACAGAAACAAGTGCGCAAAGCGCACAAAGGGGGCAGGGTAGAAACACCCTGACCCCTAGGTCTGCTCAGGGGGTCCCACAAGGACCCCTGGGCAAAAAATTTTTTTTTTTTAAAAATCGGCAGGATGCGCTCAGGGAGCGCGAACCCTGCCGAAAAAAATCGAGCGCGGTCTCCCGCGGTTCGATAGTTAATTGGCCCCGGGTGGGCCAAGTCCCGGGGGCATGCTGGGGGGGTTAATTTTATGTGTGGGGGGCCTCTAAGGGCCCCCAAGCCCTGGGGACCGCCACCCCGGGGCTTTATGCATAATGGTGCGGGAGGGCTCTGAGCCCTCCCGCAGCCCCGGGGACCACCACCTCCCCGGGGCTTCTTTTTTTAAATGAAAAACCTGTGTGGGGGGCTCCAGGCCCCCACACGCCCCGGGACCGCCACCTCCCCGGGGCAATAAACATTTAAATATGGGGGTCCGTTACGGACCCCCAGAGCCCCGGGGACCACCACCTCCCGGGGCTGTGCACACGATGGGAGGGGGCCGCGCGGCCCCCTCCTGGAGCCTGTGGTGGCCCTGGGGACCGCCACCCCCAGGGCCGGCTCCTGCAGTGTCCCGGGGTGCCTACCCCCGGGACACTGCTGTTTGCAATGACAGGACGGGAGCCTCGGCTCCCGTCCTTGCAAACTTGCTTTGGATATTGGAAGAGAGAGCAGGAAACCTGCTCTCTCTTCCAATATCCAAAGCCGATTGCTTTCCACATGGGGAGCAGCATGTTAGCTGCTCCCCATGTGTAAAGCAATGCCGGCTCCCGTAGGACACGGGGAGCCGGCGGGACTGTGGGGGCTTGGGGACTTCCCACAGTCCCCAACGAGAGGCCAGGCCCCGGGGATGGGGTCCCGGGGCAAGTAGTGGCCCGGGAGGGGGCCACGCGGCCCCCTCCCCAAAGTTTTGAAAAATAATAAAAAAAAAAAAAAAGGGTATGGCCGGCCCCAGGGGATGGGGTCCCCGGGGCCTTAAAATGGCCAGAGGAGGGGGCCACACAGCCCCCTCAAAATATTAAAAATAAAAATAGAGGCCATGCCCCGGGGATGGGGTCCCGGGGCCAATACAGGCCCGGGGAAGGGGGCCACGCGGCCCCTTCCCGTTTTTTTATTTTGAAATTTAAAAAAGGGGTAAGGCCCTGGGGGATGGGGTCCCCAGGGCCCAAAAACAGAAAAAGGAAGGGGGCCACACAGCTCCCCTTCAGGGGACAACATTTTTTTATTTTTTTTTTAAACGATCGGGCCCGCAGGCCCCGCCCCTTCCTTCACCACTCTGCAAACGCGCCCCTGGCGCGTTTGCAGAGAGGGAACAATTCCCCTTGAATACTGGGGGTCCCTGAGGGCCAACTAGCCCACCAGGAACCTCCAGTATGCGCCAGGGGCTGCCTTGCAGAGAGGTGTACAGAGGCCACGCCCCTTTTACACCTCTCTGCAACGCAGCTCTGTGGCGCTTTTGGAGGTATATGGTGGGCTAGTTGGACTCCGGGGACCCTCAGGATTCAAGGGGACTTAATCCCCCAACTTAAAACGCGCCACGGGCGCGTTTGCACAGTGGTGAAGTGAGGGGGCTGGGCTTCAGGTGACATGTGTGCAAACAGGCCCTGTGGCGCGTTTTAAGATGGGGAATTAAATCCCCTTCAATCCTGAGGGTCCCTGGGGCCAACTAGCCCAACAGGTACATCCAGAAAGCGCCACAGAGTTGCGTTGCAGAGAGGTGTAAAGGGGTGTGGCCTCTCTACACATCTCTGCAACGCAGCCCCTGGCGCATATTGGAGGTTCCTGGTGGGCTAGTTGGCCCCTAGGGACCCTCAGGATTCAAGGGGACTTAATCCCCCAACTTAAAACGCGCCACGGGGCTCGTTTGCACAGATGTAACCTCAGGCCCCGCCCCCTCCCTTCACCATTGTGCATATATTCCTCTAAAATCAGCCGAAATACGAATTCCGATTTACTCACCTGTTATCAGGAGAGACCTCAGTGCTGTATCTTTCAGCCCAGTACTGGTCCTGAAAAGTAATTCTAACCATACTTACCAGTAACTTGAATTTCCTTCCATAGGCTAACATTGACTGGTTTCACTTGGAAATTCTTCTAAGTGTGGAGTTTTGGAACTTTAAAATATTCCTCTAAAATCAGCCGAAATACGAATTCCGATTTACTCACCTGTTATCAGGAGAGACCTCAGTGCTGCATCTTTCAGCCCAGTACTGGTCCTGAAAAGTAATTTTAACCGTACTTACCGGTAACTTGAATTTCCTTCATAGGCTAACATTGACTGGTTTCACTTGGAAATTCTTCTAAGTGTGGAGTTTTGGAACTTTAAAATATTCCTCTAAAATCAGCCGAAATACGAATTCCGATTTACTCGCCTGTTATCAGGAGAGACCTCAGTGCTGCATCTTTCAGCCCAGTACTGATCCTCAAAAGTAATTTTAACCGTACTTACCAGTAACTTGAATTTCCTTCCATAGGATATCATTGCCTGCTTTTTGCTGAAAAAGTTTCTAAGTGTTGATTTTTGAAACATACAAATATTCCTGTAAAATCAGCCGAAATACGAATTCCGATTTACTCACCTGTTATAAGGAGAGACCTCAGTGCTGTATCTTTCAGCCCAGTACTGGTCCTGAAAAGTAATTTTAACCGTACTTACCAGTAACTTGAATTTCCTTCCATAGGCTAACATTGACTGGTTTCACTTGGAAATTCTTCTAAGTGTGGAGTTTTGGAACTTTAAAATATTCCTCTAAAATCAGCCGAAATACGAATTCCGATTTACTCACCTGTTATCAGGAGAGACCTCAGTGCTGCATCTTTCAGCCCAGTACTGATCCTGAAAAGTAATTTTAACCGTACTTACCGGTAACTTGAATTTCCTTCATAGGCTAACATTGACTGGTTTCACTTGGAAATTCTTCCAAGTGTGGAGTTTTGGAACTTTAAAATATTCCTCTAAAATCAGCCGAAATACGAATTCCGATTTACTCACCTGTTATCAGGAGAGACCTCAGTGCTGCATCTTTCAGCCCAGTACTGATCCTCAAAAGTAATTTTAACCGTACTTACCAGTAACTTGAATTTCCTTCCATAGGATATCATTGCCTGCTTTTTGCTGAAAAAGTTTGTGTTGATTTTTGAAACATACAAATATTCCTCTAAAATCAGCCGAAATCCGAATTCTGATTTACTCACCTGTTATCAGGAGAGACCTCAGTGCTGCATCTTTCAGCCCAGTACTGGTCCTGAAAAGTAATTTTAACCGTACTTACCAGTAACTTGAATTTCCTTCCATAGGCTAACATTGACTGGTTTCACTTGGAAATTCTTCTGTGTGTGGAGTTTTGGAACTTTAAAATATTCCTCTAAAATCAGCCGAAATACGAATTCCGATTTACTCACCTGTTATCAGGAGAGACCTCAGTGCTGCATCTTTCAGCCCAGTACTGATCCTCAAAAGTAATTTTAACCGTACTTACCGGTAACTTGAATTTCCTTCATAGGCTAAGATTGACTGGTTTTCAGCAAAAAAGTTTCAAAGTGTTGATTTTCACAAACTACAAATATTCCTTAAAAATCGCCTGTATGACTTAAACGCATTCTTTCAACTGTTTACAGGAGATGCACCAGTGCTGGATCCAGGATCCAACACTGAGTAAGAAAAAGTAACGATAACAGTTTTTACCTGCTAAGTGAATTTCCTTCCATAGGATAACATTGGTGATTCTATGAGAAAAAGTTTCTAAGTGTCAACTTTTAAAATACAATAATATTCCTTAAAAATCACGACTGTAACCAAAACGCTTTTACTCAACTGTTTACAGGAGATGTACCAGGACTGAATCTAGGATCCAGTCCTGTGGTTACAAAAGTAATCCATAAAGTAACTAATTGCATTTAACTAGAAATTCACATTGAGCTGAATGTTGCATTGTGTTTGAAAATGTGTTGCCCATTGCAACAACTGTAACTACTGTACTTAAAAGTCTATTGCCTATCTGCAAAGTATTTAAACTAAAGTAATTCATTCTGAGAAAGTATTTTTTGTAATGTAATGTATAATGTAATTACAATGTAATTTAAAAAATAAAATATGTAAAAAAAAAATTCTAAAAATGTAGTAAATCAGTATGAAAAAAATTAATATAACAATTAATACATTTAAAAATTGTCATTTACAAAACCTTTGAAATTCACTGAAAAAACCGTAGGTTTCAGGCACGTTATAGTTAGAAATTAGCATTTAAAAAACCTTTGAAATTCACTGAAAAAACCATAGGTTTCAGACACGTTATAGTTACAAATTAGCATTTAAAAAACCTTTGAAATTCACTGAAAAAACCATAGGTTTCAGACACGTTATAGTTACAAATTAGCATTTAAAAAACCTTTGAAATTCACTGAAAAAACCATAGGTTTTAGGGACAGTTATAGTTACTTGGATATTGCACTCGTACAAAACCCGTGAAATTCCCCGTTATAGTTAGTTCAGCTAACTATAACTCGCGCCCCGCAATGCACTGCTGATGACGTCACATATTACATCACTCATGACATGGTCAGTGACATCACTGATGACATCACTGATGACATCTCAAATGACATCACTGATGACATCATCCACGTGATAATCTGATGCACCTCCTCACACCCTAATATAACCTTTGATACACCCACTCTAAATTACAGACTGCCATTCGCAAAACCATAGACACTCCAACACCAATAACTACATACCCACTCACTGATTCTTAGGTCTACACACACACATCCACTCACTCACCCGTACAGTCACTCATACTTACGGTCACTCAGTACAGGACTATCATATGCACTCTTACTCCTATATAGACACTCAAACAACGCCACTCATCCATAGAGATACTCACACACCTAGTCAGTCATGCAAATAATTAAACACACTGCCATTTACTCACCTATACAGTTATACACACACCAGCTCACTTACTCATACAAATAGTAGCACATTGTTACGCTCTTATACAATCACTGATACAAGCACACACTCATCCATACAGCCACTATCACAATCACTCACTCTTGCTTATAGCTATTTATATACTCCAACACACATATATACTGCCTTTCACATATGTAGTTACTCACACATGTACCACTGGGACATACATTCACTCACTAACACACTCTTACACACACTTACCCACCCATACAGTCTATCACAGATGCACTCTTGAAACCATCCACCCAGTGAATCACCCACTCACACATCTATGCACAGAGTTGCACACACCCCTCCCACACAAACACTCAGGCACCCATACAGATACTCAGACAAGCATTCAATAACTCATATAGACACTCATGTAGCTATTCACAAACACATGCAGCCACTTACACAGCAACAGACAGACGGATACAGACATTCATCCAGTTTAGTCACTAACCCATGCATTCAGTAAGATACGTTAAATCACTCACTTATAGAGTCAGTCACGCACCTACTAAATCATCCATACAGACACTTACACACCCACTCATTCTTCAATACGTCTTTTCCTATATATATAAAAAATATTTAAACTTTACAGAAACACAGTCACTGGATGATGTCATCAGTGATGTCATCAGTGATGTCATCAGTGATGTCATTTGAGATGTCATCAGTGATGTCATCAGTGATGTCACTGACCATGTCATGAGTGATGTAATATGTGACGTCATCAGCAGTGCATTGCGGGGGCGCGAGTTATAGTTAGCTGAACTAACTATAACGGGGGAATTTCACGGGTTTTGTACGAGTGCAATATCCAAGTAACTATAACTGTCCCTAAAACCTATGGTTTTTTCAGTGAATATATATATATATATATATATATATATATTTATCCACAATACCTTTCTCCAGTGCGGAAAGGAGTCTCTGCACTCCAGGCGTAGGTTTAAAATTACTTTATTTACAAACTGGCAATGCAATCGGGCAGCAAAGTTCAGAACGCGTTTCGGCTGTCAGCCTTGTCAACTGAATCTTGAGGCCAGTTCAGGTATTTATATTAACCCCACGTGAGTTCAATCTGGTAAACATGGTAAAAATACTTGCATGCTCGTAGTTCGTAAACATATTTCCAGTGCTGACAAGTGTCCTTCATTTTTTACGAGCATACAAGCAAACCCACTGTGCAAAATAAGCAATGTGTATTGGAAAACCGGCATCATTCTTTGCAGCGTTGGTAATTTAAAAGCACACAAGATGCAGTCTCTGAAAATGTTTGTTTCTCCCCTACGCCTCACCACTCGGCATGTGCCTTCTGTGGCATCCAGCTCCGAAGTGCCTCTTTGCTCGCAAAGGGAGCACACAGGAAACCAATCCATGCTGAATAAGTCTTTCAATCCGACTTCTTGTTGGTATTTGCTCCCCTTCCTCAATCACTGGTCTGGCTTCGGGGGCTCTCCGGTTACATTTTTCATGAACAACTCGCCTTTGCGGCTCTGCCGGAGAGCACCTAATCGCTGGGGGTGCAGAACATTGCCGCCACCGCAGGCGCCTCAAAAATCCACAATACCTTTCTCCAGTGTGGAAAGGAGTCTGCACTCCAGGCGTAGGTTTAAAATTACTTTATTTTCAAACTGGCAATGCAATAGGGCAGCAAAGTTCAGAACGAGTTTCGGCGGTCAGCCTTTGTCAACTGAATCTTGAGGCCAGTTCAGGTATTTATAT
The DNA here is from genome assembly GCA_963921515.1 of Calotriton arnoldi. Lineage (NCBI taxonomy): Eukaryota > Metazoa > Chordata > Amphibia > Caudata > Salamandridae > Calotriton > Calotriton arnoldi. Next base: position 1,698,758 of record CAWUFW010001386.1, on the reverse strand, counting down.
TAACCCCACGTGAGTATATAGATATATATGTAGATATATATATATATATATATATATCACATTGGACATGTGAAAAAACTGTTTAATTGCACACCACACCAGAGGTGTTTCGGCCACTCGGGACTTGATCTAATAGTAAACACAGATCTAGTTATAGTCACTAGATATCAATAAAGGACAAACATAACATTTCCTAGGTTGGCGCCATCTTGGAAGGGTAAAAATAAAATACAGTACAGTAGATGCATCATTGCCATGTCATGTATGAATGCAATAATATATCATTGATCATATATCCCACTTATTGTTACAATAAGTGCAAAGCTACAGAAAACAGGCCTAAGTAGGCATTGAGTCCAATAAAGGCAAACATCATAATTGCCCCATACTCCGGTCTCTGTGGGTGACATGCTTTTTATGGCTGTGCAGCAAGGATACCAATTAATAGAGGTAATCACACACATATATTCCATTGCAAATAAATCCAGCCCAAGTGGGCAGACTCCCGATTGGAGTGGGGGGGGGGGGGCAGAATAGCTGTGCAGGTGTCAGGCCCCAGTGAGCAGAACGTCCTGTGCAACTGGGCATTGATTCATTACAACTTGCTGGAACCAGCATCACATTGTCTGATATTACTACTGCAGGTAAGGGAAATTGTACAGTAATAATAAGTAATGGGAAAGAAACCAGCTACATAGCTCACTGGAGCTCCAACCTTCTTTACCTTCTTTACCTTGCCACACTACTTTACCATGCTTTAAGTCACTCACAATCTAGTGAGAAACTCAATCAATGGTGTCCGACATTATTGCAGTATGGACAAAGGCTTTTGTTTGGTTTTCAGAATATACAGTATCATATCTGTATTGATTGATTAATTTCAGAATTATAATCCCTTTCAGAAAAAACTTTATTGGAAGCCTGCAAGGACTCTCACAGGACGAGACTGATGACCGGAATATATTTTTGTCAATTCAAGGTCAGTGTACGTGCATCATTCATTGCCTGCTTAAACCTTCATGGTGCTTGTTTTTGAGCGGTGAACTTATTTCTTTCATGGTCATAGGTTTTGACTGATTCCTTACTTTATCATCAATAACTTTCTTTAATTTCTTGGTCGCCGTTTTCCTTACATTGTTACAAAAAAAGTGCATTGCTGTGAGAATGGAAGCATTATCTTCATTTACATTTTCTCCACCACTGTAAAATTTCCTTAGCTTCGTGTTTATCTATGTAAACTGAAAGCTCTCAATATCATCTAGATCTCACTTTGTGAAATCGACTGGTGCTATGTAAAGCGCTCTGATGCCCGATTCGGGTCAGGTTCGCGCTATATAAAACTCTGTAAAAACAAATAAAAAAATAATAATTTTGACTGTTTTGAGCTTTTTCATATTTTTTTTATGATATTTTTCTCATAATGTTTTTCTGTATGGTTTGTTTATAGAACACCAGTTGATTCTTTGTAGCAAGTTAAACGCATGTTATTGAGAGTAGGGAAGCCCGATGGCTAGCTACATGTACAGCTTGCTTGAGATATGCTGGTGTAATTTGGGCATTTCCTAAAACTATTGACCCGTTGGTCTTGCCCAACAGCCAGACACGTTTTTCCCATGTCTTTTTAGGTACCATGGCTGACCTTTTGGTGTTGAGAAAGTGTATGTTGAAAATTGACTAAAGCTGTACAAATGCATAAATGTGCACGAATGTAAGAGTAGGCATTTAAGGAAAGTGTCATTCAATTTCAAAATATGTTTTTCTTTGTGCATTCAATTGGTAATTCTTAAATAGAAGAAGCTATTGGGACCGAGTGAAACATATTTAAGAGGAGCAAAATATTTGTCATGGGTACTCAAGCCCCGTTTGTGTGGTGCAATGCACTGTGATATGAATGTTCCTTTTGCAAAATCCAAATCATTCATGGAAATTAGAAATCTGAGATCTAATCTAACATATCACTCCATTCCACTGGAGATTCCCTCTAAGTACTTTCAACTTCCTTAAGGGCCTTGATGGTTCATGGGATGGGTAATCCATATTATTTACTTGTGCCTGAAGTATGTACAGGTGACGTATAGAGCCACCATATGCTACAATAACACTTTAGTTTATGAAAGCACAGAATTTCTCAGATTCGCTTAGCGTTGCCCTGCTTATTTGCATGCTTTTGAGATCCTTTTGCACTCTCCAGTAATGTATTTTGTTTTAAAAGAGCTTTTATCTAAATCCTCAAGCTGCAATGCCACTGGTGCCTTCTTCAGCTCATGTACTTCTTGTAGACCCCTTATTACACCTGACCCTTTCCTTTTCTTGTTATTCCAGAAAGTTTTGCTCAGCTGTCACTACAGCTGTCGGATGCAGAGCCAGTTTCGGAGCCAAATGTTGACTCAATAGAAGTGCCTAAGAGAATTACACATCAGGTTTAGCCTTTTCTTGGGAAGTAGCAGAGGGCCATACTCCTTTCTGTCTGTCTGTCCAAACTTTTACCCTAGTTTACCATAAGAACCCAGACTCAAAACCAGAGTCTGAGGAAAGGACAGATGAAAACTGAACCTGTAGGAAAGATGAAGATAAGGAAATTGTTTTTTTTTTTAAATTACCATCTTTTTCATGATATTCCCCCAGATGTATGCCTTCTCTAGCTGAACCCATTTTTGTTGGGCATAGGACTCCACCACATTACTCCTGGTAAAGAGTGGTAAAGTGTGTGTGCGCGCTCTCTTTTAAACATAATAACATTGTCATATCTGTGATTGGCACATTCAATTTACGTATAGGTCCCTAGTATATGGTACAACACGTACCCAGGGCCTGTAAATTAAATGCTATTACTGGACTGTAGCACTTGTTTTGCCACCCACTAAAGAAGCACTGTAAACCATGTCCACAGATCTACCATTGCAGCCTGGATGCAAAAAGTGCAAATGATGGATGGAATGCTGAACAAATCAAACATTCACCCCCAGTCACATATCTAGGTTTAATCCATTGTTTTTTTGGTCACCACGTCACTCCAATTTGGACCCAGCCATATGCAAATCAGTCTTGATCCTGCTCCCCATGGGACCAGTCCAGTCCGAACTGTCAGGCCAGGTCCTCCACAGACTTGAAACAAGCATCCTGGGACCGGTTTCGGGGTATCACCCCTCATCAGCCAGGCTAGCTTGAATCCAGTGGCACAGTTAGCACGGGACCCACGTCTGGGCATCCTCTTTCCACGTAGGGCGACAAATGCAAAAAGAACAAATGATGGATGGAAGGCTGAACAAATCAAATATGCACCCCCGGAAGCCTGGGTGGGCAGTTTTAAACTACCATTTCGCCATGGCAAAATAAACATTTTGACAGGTCTAAAGCTTCCTTTTAATACTGACAAGTGCCCACAGGGCAGGGTGCATGGTATTTAAAAAGTAAGACATGTATAACTAAAGCTTTACATGTCCTCATAGTGAAAAGCCTCTAAAGTAATTTTGCACTGTAGCAAGGCTGGCTCTCCCAAAGGAAACATTGGGCTACATCATAGAACCTTTTAATGCATAATTTCGGTTTCGGAGCAGCTAGAAAAAGGTTTTAAGGACTTATTTTAATAGTATTTTTAAATTCAACTTAATGGTAAAGTTGGATTTCATATTACTATTTTGAAAAAGACCCTTTTAGAAGGTTGTCATTTTCTTCCTAAGCTAGATATGCCTTTCTGCCGGTGTCCAGGGTCACCAGACTGTTAATGGCTCTCCTGCAGTGTTATGTCTATTACTCCCAGACAGTGGACTCGAGGCTTGGATGTGAAGAGGCTTTTTTCTTCCTTGAACAGGATGGTCTGGTGTTGTGCCAGCCCCTTCCTGAGCTTCCGAGTGCTTACCCTGTCACTGGCAAATGTAGCTCACACCTAGGCCTGCCTCCCTTTGTTTTCCTATTCAGCTTGGCTTCAAACCCAGTTGGGAGAGGGGAGGCTGCCTGAGAACTTGTTTTGAGGGACCACAAAGAAGGATTTACCCATTATCATAGCTACACCTCTGGGTCGGCACAGGGAGCTCTGACCAGGGAAAGAAAGGTTCTGTCATACTGACGTTGGGTAGAGAGGGGTACTGTGGGATAGAAAACGCATGGGAAGTGTTGCAAAAATGGGTAGGGTCACCCATGCGAACTTTTACACCCTTGGTTATTAACAGACCAGGAGATTACCCCACCCACAGACTGCTGTCTGAGCAGCCTGAAGGAAGACAGGACCTGCTTGCCTTTAACCTAGGACCCCCGAAGTAACTCAGAGTCAGTTGGCTGACCTCTTATTTGAGTTACAGAAACATAATAAGCTTCCAGGGGCCTTTCCTGCAACTGCCCAACTGACCATTTTCAACTTAACCTGCCCTGGACCCTGCTGCTGATGTCTGCTGGAGTGAGCCTTGGCCCCCAAGTGCTTTCCTCAAGGTCCTTGGTGTCAAAGTGTATTCTGCCTAAAGTTTTCTGAAACTTGGAACTTAGAAACTTTTTGGCAACTTTTTGCTCTGAGAACTGACGGTGGACCGGGACCAACCTGCCAAGCCGATCAGTTGAGGGTGCATCGTTGCTGGGCCAAAGATTCAGGTTGCTCCCTCTGTTCTTCTCCACAGCAGCAAATGATGATCCAGCTGACTTCGCGGAGAAGGTGTCCAGTTTTGTGAAGTCCTCTTCGGCTACAGACTGCAGCCTTGCCCCACTGGAAGAATCAGATTTAAAAAAGTGACTACGTCGTAAAATGTAGAAATATTGACCAGGCGAAGGTATGAAAAGTATCCGGCCAGCAAGGGACCTTTATGGGCATGAAATTCAGATTTCTCCTGCTCAAAGCTTTCCCTTCAAAACTCAACAGCTTCATCGAGACATTGTCCACAGCTATCGGACAATGTTGAGCCCCCTTTGGCCACAGCCTGATGCCTTGCCCCCTCTGAGGATTTTTGACTTCTATCCCAGAGACTAAGTCAGAAGGGAATCTTTTCACCGTAACGAACCTGGTATCTGGCCTGCACTCCATTGATGTTTGCCTTAACTTTTAACTTTGGCCAGGTGTAGCACGACCAGACCACTGCATTTGACTTAATGTTCTTGGCGCTATTTTGAATCTTAAAGTTTAAAAACTCAAATCTTTGTCTTTTTATTTCTTAGAGTTCACTCTGTTTTTCTAAATTGGTTTGGTATTTTTCTTGTGTTGTTTTTGACACTTTATTACTGTTTGAGAACCACATAAATACTTTGCGCATTGCCTCTACGTTAAGCCTGACTGCTTGTGTGCCAAGCTACCAGAGGGCTAAGACAGGTTTATTTTTTAGAGCTTTGTGGCTCACCCTGATGAGGATTGTTATTATTACTTGAGGTATGTTCTCACCCCTTTTACTAATTTCTTACACTAGCATTCAGCAGTGGGATCCTGTAGTTGTTTGTGCGGTGCCACTCAGTGATTAGTGTGAAACCAACATTCCCTTGATAATCTGACATCAAAATCGATTTTTGATTTTTAAATTCTCCTTTATTTTTGATTGGGCATTTTTTCTATCCTTAATTCAATTCCTTTTCTGATATTTTGCACCTGTAATTTTTGCAAGAATGGATATGTATCTCAGCTACATTGAAAGCTTCACTGTAGCAGAGCTGAAAAGTTCTGTGAGGAAAGAGGGCTGAACCTAGCAAAATACTCAAGGAAGCTGGAGTACCAGCTAGCCCTCAAAGCCTGGGAAGAGGTCCACATGTTGCAGGCTACATCACAGGAGGAGGATGAAAATGCAAAAGGGAAGAATGAAGTGGAGTAGGATGGAGAGAATATTCTACCAGTGGTCTCAGTGCCAGAGGAGGATCCACTGGAGTGAGGTGCCCTGCCAGGAGCAGTGTCCTTCCTCAGCCTGACCCCTAAAGAGGTACAGGACAGTAGACCTGAAAGAGAGCTGAGGCTGCAGCTGTCCGCTTTCCCTATGGAGGCGAATAAGCTGGCTGCGGAGGAAGCAGTTGCATCCAAGGCCCAGGAGGAGAAAAAGACAAAAACTGAGAGGACCATGGTGAAGAAAAAGGCAGAATCTGAGAAAGCTTTGGGGACAAAATTCTAGTCCTGGAGGAGAATAAGGTTCTACTGGCCCATGAGGCGAGACAGAAAGAACTGGACCTGAAAGTCGGGAGGGTCACAGAGTCCAATGGAGATGTAGGCAAGGACACGGTGATGCATAGAGGGGGTAAAAGGGTCCACATTTCCAAACACCTGGTCTATAGCTTTGTGGTGGGGGATGATATTGGTGGGTGTTTTGAGGCCTATGAGGTGGCCTTGAAGATGCTCAATACTCCTGATTTCTTACAGCCGTCAATACCTCAAAGCCTGTTAAATAACGTAATTTGTGTGTCAGCTTGAGGTGCCTGGAAAGAGAGAGTTAAATTCAGGCAGTGGCCCTCATGCTTCAACACTGGATTATGCAGAATCTTTTCCTAATTTTGTTTAACAAGACTTTATCAACCCAAAGCAGCCTCCTCTCCTCTTATGTTTACCAGGGTTCTCATTTCTTATTATGAAAAAAATATACACTTTTGCACTGTGTTCAGACATTATTTTGGTTACTTGTATTTTATTTGATTTACTATTTAAGTGATCCCCATAATGTCTTGCTGATTTTGGAGGAAGGACTTCTCCTTTGCATATTTTTCACTTAATCCTGTGTACTTATCTTTTTTATGTTCCTCAGAATATCTCACAAAATTCTCATTTAATTGCAGTGTTTTAACTGTTGTGTTCCTCTGAATGAGATCCGTTATTGGATCTTGATAGGTACACATGCTTGAATGATTCCCTGTTGTCAGCTTGGAATCCTCAGTAGTCAGTGACCTAGCTGGGCATAGAGGCATTTGATAACATGGACGTCAGCCTTAGACTGTAGGTAGTCTGTCAATCTCATTTTATGATCCAAACTAGGTTCAATGATGTGGAGCGGTTTAGAGCTGTACACCAACAGAAGCTTCAAACTGACAGATTTTCAGAGCTCATAATTATTATGAACATACTGGAGCCTCTGATGGGGAGCAGGATGACAACATTTGAATCTATGAAATACTGCAACACTGGAAACCAATAGTTACAGGTGAGTAACTTTTTTCTTCTCCAGCATTGGATATTTCACAGATTCTCCTTCTTGAATTAAAATTAACAAAGCAGAATCAGAAACAAAGTGAAAGGAAAGAAAGGAGTCTCATGTTGTTCAAACAAGTTTTGAAAAGCCATCTGTCCCATTGTGGCCTCCGCTCTGGATTTTGCATTGAGGCAGTAATACTTGATGAAGTCACAAGTCAACCTCTAAGTTGCCACTGCTCAAATCTTGTTATAGGACAACTCTGCAAAGGTAATAGTTGTAGCTGCAATGCATCTGGTAGAGCGAGATAAGTCCCCACCATAGAGAGGTCTGCCCATCATAGACTGGGTTGTTATAATGCAGGACACTATTGATTTAGCCAAGCTTTGTTATGACTGGGGATTTGCAAGGAAGTAATAGTTGATTGTTAGATGAAGGTCTTCAGTCTCTTGTAAGTAAAACGTGAAACATCGCTTGATTTTGAGTGAATGCACAGATGTAAAGTTCTTTCAGCCGTGGTTGACGTCTAACAAAAAGGTTTTGTAGAATGATCTGTTGATTCAGAGGAAAAAATAAAGGAACCTTCAAGATAAATCGAAGATATTTCCAGTGTGAAACTTTAATTTTGCCTATTTCTTTGGATGAAATAATGACGGACAGAAAATCGGTCTTTTAGGAATGCTGGATAATGACTGTGTATGGATTTGAAAGTTGGCTTCATTAATACTGTCAAGGAGGTATTACACTCCCATGAAGAAGACCGTTTTGTAGTTGGAGGGAAAGCCCTGGCTAGTCCCATCATAAATTCCTTCACTCGCCCCAAGAAAGCAAACAGGGGGATTAGGTTTTCACAAGTATTGAATAAAAATAACTATTTAAGCCCAGGCCTGCCTAATTGAAAATGGTTAGGGCAGGTAATGATGGGGAGACATTAATGATGGATCTAGACTCTTTGCCTGTACCCATAAAATTAATTATTTACATTTTCATTATGTAAGTCTTCTAGATGCGGCCTGGAGAATCCAATTTTTTTTTCTGAGCAGATGATCCAGCCCAACCACAAAACAACGCTCAGCCGAACACTCGCCTACAGAACTCCTGGACACCGCACCCCCTTCACCAACATCATCGCTGACCTCCTCGCTCCCCACACCCTCACCTCTACAGACTACATACTACTCAGAGACCTGAACTTCCACCTGGACAACCACAGACACCCGAACACCACCGCCCTTCTAGAGAACCTCACCAACATAGGACTGCAGCAACTTGTCTCCACCCCCACTCACACAGCAGGACGCACACTCTACCCCATCTTCGCCGGAGGGAATAACATTCGCTTCAGCCACACCACGGAACTGCTCTGGACCGACCACCACTGTATCCATTTCTCCTTTATGAAACCCATCGCACACAAGCCCCCGCCCCGCTTCCCACGCAGAAGCTGGAACAAAGTCTCCGAAGAACACCTCCCCTCCGCCCTCACCTGCACTCCACCCCCAAGTATGACAGACGCTAACACAGTGGCAAGCAACCTCCACCAATGGATCGCCAACTGCGCCAGCTCTCTCGCCCCCTTCCACAACGCCATGAGACGTCACAACAAGAAAGCCAACTGGTTCACCACGACTAGAGAAGACATGGAGAAATAGCAAAAGCCCAGAAGCACGCTCCGCCTACAAAACAGCCATCATGAGTACACCACCAAGTCATCAAATCAACAAAGAAAAACTTCATCCAAGACAGCATCCTCTCCAACGCCCACAACTCCAAGGAACTCTTCGCCATCATACAGGAATTTGCCAAACCCAACCGCGAAACAACCTACGTCCCTCCCTCCCAAGACTTCTGCAACAAACTCGGCTCCTGCTTTTACCTCAAGATCAAGACGCTCTACGACAACTTCGATGACCAAGACCACTGCACCGCCCCAACCCCCACCCCCAACGACACGACCCAACAGACCCTTCTCACCTGGACCCCTCTCACCACAGAAGACACCTTAAAGACAATGAAGAGCATCCACTCTTGAGCACCTTCTGACCCCTGCCCGCTGCACATCTTCCACAGGGATGCCACTGCCATCGCACCCGAGCTATGCCGAACTATCAACTGCTCCCTCGAGACAGCCACATTCCCGGACAACTTGAAGTGCGCCGAAGTCAACCCCCTCCTAAAGAAGCCCTCCGCAGACCCGACGGACCTCAAGAACTTCAGGCCCATCTCACTGCTTCCTTTTGCAGCCAAAGTCATCAAAAAGGCCAACACCCAGCTAGCACACTTCATAGAAACCAACAACATCCTAGACACCTCTCAATCCAGATTCCACAGCAACCACAGCATAGATACCGCCCTCCTTGCCGCCACTGACTGCATCCATGCCCTTCCCGAGCAAGGCCATATGGCAGCCCTCATCCACCTGGACCCATCAGCAGCCTTTGTCACCGTCTCCCACCGCACACTAGCCACCAGGTTCCACAACGCTGGCATCCAAGGAAAGGCCTTAGACTGGATACGATCATTCCTCTCAGGCAGAACACAGAGAATAAGACTCCTGCCCTGCCTCTCAGAACCAACAGAGATCAAATGCGGAGTACCCCAAGGATCCTTCCTCAGCCCCACACTCTTCAACGTCTACATGGCCCCCATCGCAACCATCATCAGAAACCATGGGTTCAAAATAGTCGTCTACACTGATGTCACCCAGCTCATCCTCTCCCTCACCAAGGAACCCGACATCACCAGGCACAACTTCCAAGAAGGGATGAAAGCTGTCGCGACCTGGATGAGGAACAACTGCCTGAAGCTCAACTCGGAGAAGACAGAAGTCCTCATCCTTGGCTCCACCCCCTCTGCATGGGACGACACCTGGTGGACTCCTGCCCTCGGAAACCCACCCTCCCCAACGGGCCATGCACGTAACCTCGGCATCATACTCGACTCATCACTCACCATGAATCGCCAGATCAACACCGTATCCTCCGCATGCTTCAACACCCTCCGCATACTCTGTAACCTGTTAAAGTGGATCCCCCCCGACTCCAGGAAAACTGTCACTCACGCACTCATCACCAGCAGACTGGACTACGGAAATGCCCTCTATGCCGGAATCAACAAAAAACTCCTCCGCAAACTCCAGACCATCCAAAACGCCGCAGCCAGACTTATCCTCGATATCCCACGGCACAACCACATCACCCAACACCTCCACGACCTCCACTGGCTCCCCGTTGAAAGAAAAATAACGTTCAAGCTGGTCACACATGTCTACAAGGCCCTCCACAACACCGGACCCCAATACCTCAACAACCGACTCTCCTTCCAGGCCCCCAAGAGAAACCTCCGCTCAGCCGACCACTCACTAGCCACCGTCCCATGTTTTTACAGGACCAGAGCAGGTGGAAGATCCTTCCCCTACCTCGCAGCCAAGACCTGGAACGAACTCCCCCTTCACCTCCGACGGAGCCCGACACTGCACCAATTCAGGAAGGACCTCAAGACCCGGCACTTCGAATGACCCCAACGGAGCTGCCCACACCCACCCTGAGCGCCTTGAGACCATCATGGGTGAGTAGTAAGCTTTACAAAAGCCTGATTGATTGATTGATGTGAGTCTTGCATAAACAAGACCTGTGTTTGAAGTGATATCGCTCACAAATCTGTGAACCAATGATGTCTCACCGATGGTGCACAAGAAGGATGTTCTTGCAAGGTTCTTTCCTTTATTTTGTACAGCGCCCTGGAGATCAGTGGAGTTGAAAGAAAGTCCTTGAATTCTCGGGCATGGACACCTGTTGGCGAATAATGGGTACTTGGTGTTCTATTTTGTGGCAAGTATGTCACAAAGTGGAGTTCTCTAATGCTGAAATATTAGTCAATTGCCTGGTTTCTATCTCCCACTCATTGCTGCACTACATTTGTCTGCAGAGAACATCTAAAATTGTTCTTGTTTCTGAGCTCTGCCGCCATGTCCAGGTTGTACATTAGGGTTCAAAGCCAGAGACATTGAACCTTATGTGATAAAGGGAGAGTCGTGGGTCCTTCCAATTTTCAGATGTAATAAATTGTTGTGGTGTTGTCTTTTTGGACCATGATTTGTGAATTCTTTGCCTTTTGAAGGAAGGTCTTGAGAGCAACCCTTACTGCCTGAGCTCCAAAAGATTGATGGGCTATTTAGTTTCTAATTGTGATCAACAACCACAGACTTGAAAGGTCTGCAGGAATGCACCCCATCCAAAACAGGGGCATCTGTTGTCAGAAATATCTTTGTAGTGGAAAGAGTCAACTTTTGCCAACGAAAATGCTGCTGTTGAACCACCACTGTAGGGCGTCTTTTCAGTTTTCAAGGGACAGTAAACATATCTTTGCAGTCTCTACTCACTTGTTGCCACTGTATACTGAGGTTTTTCTTTTGCCTATGCTACCTTTAGAAGTGACTCTGTGTCAGAAGTGTATTGCAAGATGTCAAAGACCCCAGTAGAGCTGGACACTAGGAACTTTAGTCACAGACAAATAACTTAAAATTAATGATCCAAATAAATACAAACTTATAGTGTCACCTCTTTTTCCATATAAATATGTTAAGCACTTGGTAAAGCACAAGGGATTTAGCACATCCGTTTTTCAACAAAAAAAGGAGTAGGTTATGTCAGTAATCCTTTAAAACACAGCCTCAAGATATCACCAGTAATCGCTATTGTAGTATTTCTCCAAACATTTATCTGCCTGATATGACCAAAATATATTGCCATCCCTCATGCTTGTCATCAATCATTCAACACAGTGCTCATTTAGGGCTGATTCACAAAGGTAAACTTACTTTTCGTGTAAGTTTATACTTACTGTAGTAACTTTACAACGGTTTTGGTATTGACAAACTAAGGGTATCATTTTACTACTAGGAATATTTCTAACAGTAAAATTACTCTTCTAGTTTGTGAATACCAAAAAGTAGTAAAGTTACTGCAACAATTGTTAACTTACACAAAAATGTGAGTTTACTTTTGTGAATCAAGCCCCTGTGGATCTGATTTACAAAAGTAAACCTACACTTTGTAGTAAGTTTACTACTGTTTTGGTATTCACAAAGTACGAGTGTAATCATTTTACTAGTAGTAAAATTACACTCTTAATTTGTGAATGCCAAAACAGTAGTAAAGTTACTACAGCAAGTGTAAACATTACACAAAAGTGTAAGTTTACCTTTGTGAATCAGGCCCTAAGCATCCCAGAAAAAGTGCTTAGTAGTGTCCCTAAAGCAGTGCACAGGAAAGTCACCATATTCTTCAGTCAGTCCTGGAACCTTACATTGGTAACCAGTGAAGTACTGGTAGAGTGATGCTAATGTAAAAATGTAAACAGGTAATGAAGTTCTAATACATTTCTAATGATCTTCAGAATTTAGCAAATGTTTTTACTAGAATAAACATATTTAACAGTAATTTCAAATTATATATTTTAGATGCTCAAAAACATTTAAAAAATCCTATAGTGGAAACTGAAGTCATCACTTTAAAACACAGCTCTAAATAATGAAATAAAAAAACATTCTGTAAAACATAGTACAGATGGTAATAGTATACAATAAAAATAGTGCTCGCAGGAGGTTTTTTCCCCCGATACCACAATGACTAGATAATATATTTCCACATATAACTTCTTTTCAGAAGACCTCCAGTCTTCTTTTTCGATGATTGACTGAACATCATGACATTGTTTCTTATCCTACTCTGTCGATTTTGATGTAGAAAGGCACAGTTTTAAGGGCAAAGCTTTTCAGACCACTTTATATTTCATCTGGTTAGCTCACCCAAACGATGTTTGTTCTTCTGTGATATTCAGCATCTCACACATTCAGTATGCCATGATTAGCATATGTTTTCTTTTATGATCCCTAAAGAAAGCAGTAATCACCTTCTAGTTGTGGTGTTTGTACAGTGCACAGGTTTAATCCTCTTTATTCAGTACAATGTCCGTCACTCCTTATATAGCCTAGCCACTCACAGGGGTGGAAGGGTTAGGAATTGTCGTCCAAATCTACTGCTTTCTTGCTGATACTGTTAACACTTACAGAAGTTGTATTTGGGGTGTTCCTGGAAAATATCACTACAAGTTATTTTATAACTTGCTGCTGTATTATGCGATCCATTTTTTATTTGCCATTCTTACCACTGTTGAGCTAGATGTGTGGTCCATGTTGTCTCCTTGTGTATCATTTAAACATTTAGAAAAACACCCTTGAATCACATTTAAACTGAGATGGAGTGGAGTTCATGGATGGTTGAATATATTAACATTTAATGTGAGTAACAAGGACCCCCTTGCGATCGACAAGACGCCCGTAGCCTTTCTGCACGGCACACCCCCCGTAATGAGACACCACCTAAGAGGAACTATTTCCCTCTAAACGCATGTTCGCCATCTACGTGGACAACCAATTTTAATTTTTATCGCAGTATGGATCACGAATTATGAACCAGACAATCTAATATACATCGGTTTAAGATAGAACAGAGATTCTACAGTAAACAACTACATTTGTGAATACGGGAAATTAAAGATCCTAGTTCATAAAACACAAGATACGGTGGAACTCTACTTTCAGTGAGTCCCATGCCAGCTGCACAACATATCATGTAATTTTGTGGCAATTCCTGACGAAGGCGCACATCGCGCCGAAACGCGCGTCGAAGACTTAAATTCTCCCTCTCTTTGGTTTTTAACTGGAATTTTATGAATGTCAATTATGTATTGAATAATTCTTAAAATATTGTTTTTTATGTCATTAAATTTGTGTTTTTAAACAAGAATTGTTCTTATATCAACATTGAACTTATCAATTTGATAATAAATATTTTCATTTTAATATATTTTTGCACTTTGGTCTTTACACTGAGCCTATTATCACGTATATATATCAGATTGTTATATTTAATAAGTGTAAGTTGCCTAGGAATTTGTTTTCTACTGAATATATTAACATGTCTTTCACATGGATGGATACTTTAACCCTTGCGTCTTAACTGTAAAAGCCTTTCAGTGCGTATTATTTCTAACTCTTCCCAATAAATGTTCCAGAGTAAGAACTGACAAAAGAATAGTGGAGGCGAAAGTGAGCAGCTGTTCCTAATTCACAGTATTTTGATCAGGTTGATAAAGTGTGAATTCACATCAGTACCCAAGACCTAAAGCATCACCTTAAGCAGCCAAAGGGTTTCTTAGCATGTAGAATAACATAAATTAGTTTCCTTTGCCACATCTACTATACTGAATATACTGCATGACAGCTGCAGGGATTTGATCACTAGTTTGTCACTAAAGGTAGAAGAGAAATCTATTGATAGCCCAACTGACCGACAGCAGACCTGAGCCAAGACCTTTCTGTTAAATTCAGTCTTTATTTTGAGAATATTGAAACCATTTTTAAGCAGCTCACCAGACTTATTACTTTATGCCATTTTCTTAGGGGATGCAGGGCTTGTTATTTGCTCCTTTGCAAAGTTAGTTGGGTGACCATTTGGATTTTTCTATTTATAACGGAGTTTTGAAGGGGCAAAAAATTCCCTAAGCATCTTAGTCAGATGGTAATTTGACATGTTTAAATTAATATTTATATTTCTATGAGGATTTATATAGCACAAATTTAGCTACAAAGCAATGGAGTGATGTACAACAGCACAGAGGGACAGAGTAAAGATTCTGAGGATAAGGGAGGTAATTGACACAGAATAAGGGTGACTACCACCTGGGTGGATGATCCTGAAGTTACACATGGATGAGGTGTTGCTTGAAGAGCGAAACTTCTTCAGTTTCTTTCTGGAAAGCAGCAGTGAGGGAGTGTGCCATACTTTGAGGGTGCCGTACTTTGTGAGGTGGCAATTCGAGAGCCAAGAAGCATGAGAGGGCTTGGCATCTTGTCTTATTCTTATTACCTTTTTTGTTTCAAGTAGAATGAGACCGACACCGTAAGTGTTGTGTAACCCTTGAGTTACCTTGATCATGTTAGCCAAATACGGTGGATGATTAAAGTTTACTGCTTTGTAGGTATTGGACATGACTTTGGACATGCCTTTTCTTCCATTGGTAGGTCTGATATTTTTGTGGACCCTACCTCTCTCTCCCTGCAAGCTGGGGAGTGTCAAAAGGTTGTTTTTGGAATGCTCTCATTTGGAGAGAGAAGGCTTGGAACTTCAGAAGCCTTCAGTTCAAGGTTGCATGATCTTAAAAACTGTGCAGGGGATGGAGCCGTATCTGGTCAAAGTTCGCTCACAGCACGACAGGTTTTGATTGTTCAGGTTCAATCAATTGCACCATTTCTTGGCAACTCCATGTGGGTGGGTACAGCCTCAGGTAAGGGCACCCTGCGGCTGTGACAATTTGTCTCTGCAGGACATGTTGCATTTCACAATGTTTTGTTCTTATTTCAGTTGGCCGAGGAAGCGCTTTTTAATTCCCTTGTTGAAATCCCTGAATCTGAAACAATTTAGGCCTTCCCTGTTGTATCTTCAGTTGCTTCCCACTGAGTATGTTATTTTTACTGCTTTATTCTTTTTACGAGGTGTCTGGGAGAACGAGACCTGATTAATTGTTTTAATGTTCATAGTTTTATGATAATTATACTGTTTGTATTTTTTAACCATGAACTTTATATTATTGTCTTTGATTTGTATTCTTTTATGTTGATTTTATCTACCGAATAAAGATTTATATTGATTGATTGACTTTGAAGATAATGAGAGCTTTTTGGAGGAACCAGTGGAAGTCTTTCAGAATGGGAAAAAAAAATCAGTCAAGCAGCTGCATGAAGGATGTTCTTGAAGTGTGTCAATGGGATTGCTGCATGGCAGCAATCAGTGTTGCCTGCATCAAGGTGTGAGTTAGGCCTCTGGTTTGTGTGGGTATCCTGAAGACTGCTCCACACCGGAAGTCTCTCTTAGTGGAACCTGATGAGTTTGTGCAAGGTAACTTCAGTGTTTTTTAGATTGCCATTCTGAAACTGAAGGCAGTGTCCATGTGAAATATTAGGGATTTCTTACAGTTGACCAATTGAAATGAAAAGCCATCAAGCTTTGTTTCTGAGAGTCATTTGAGGACAGATTTCTGTTGGTTGCTGCTGGCGATTAGCACAAACTTGGTCTTCAGGGGATTGGTTTTCAAGTACCACTTACAGATCCAAGCTTGGATATTAGCAAGGCAAACAGAGCCAACAGAATCCATTTTGTGATGTGATTTTCAGGGAGAGGTGGTGATTATCCATATACTGATGGATCTTGATGTTCTTACTTACTGAACTGCAGGATTCTCACCGATATCATGTAATTGTTAAAACCAATGAAGATAGAAAGGTTCTTTGTAGGAACTCTGGAAGTTGAATGATGATGTGGTTCTAACTGTAGCCACCCTGATGCTGGTGATTAAAAAGGATGGGTGTCTCGGTTGGGATGGTACTTGTAGGGCAAAGGTCATATATGTCATGACATGTGCCTGTTGCTAGGAAATTTCCCCAACACGGCAACAACAGTTGGAATTTGAAAGTCCAGACACTGAGTCCTTTTGGGAATGAAAAAATACTAATTGGTGTCTGTAAGAAATTGGAGTATTAGTTGAGAGGGTGTGAGGACCCACCTCAAATAATAATCACAACCTTCTTCAAGGTGAACCACTAAAATCACTAAACCCTGTGTTTAACCCTCTAGTAACCTGGTACAAAGTTTTCAGGCTTAACTTAGTGGCTGTGTGTAAATTATTTATTCAGTACTCGCACAGTAATAAAGTGAAAAACCAATAGAAGAAAAATTCCAAACCAATTTAGAGAAATAGAGAATATTGTAATAAGTAAAATAATACCAAAACGACAAAAATCCAAGTAGTAGAACTGGAGATATGAATTTTTAAACTTTGAAAATCGCGCCAAGCACAAAGTGCCAACCATTGTTATCTGGTGACGCTAGACCGAGTCAAAGTCAAGAGTTAAGGTCGACTGCGGTGGCTCGAAGACCAGACTCAGGGACCAGGTTTGTCCTGGTAGAAAGTTGACCTTCTGACTTAAAAAGTTTTAAGGAGAAAAAGTGGTCATCTGGAGTCAGTCCCCAGGAGGTCTCCACGTTGATCAGCTTTGGCTCAGTGTCAGTCTAGGTGAAGCCCTCTATATTCAGACTTTTTAAAAAAAAAAGGTTTATTTTTGTTTTTTCAACAAACAGTGCAGCTGTCGTTGATATACAAGCATCCTATGCACAACATCTGGGATATTCGGACTTTAAAACTTTTTTATGGAAGTCTGATCTTTTTCAGTGGAGCAACCCAACAAGTTGATGCATACCAGTGATTTGATGTCTGTGACTTTGACAAGGACCCCTGTCTACGTCAGTTCTCAAGGCAGAAAGTTGGCAAAAAGTTTCTAAGTCCCACTTCTTGCAGTTTGGTGACAGGAGGGGAGTACACAAAAACACCAGCCAAGGTTCCAAGTCCTGGGGGCACCACTTGGGGTTTGGGACTCACTCCAAAAGGGGCCAGCAGCAGGGTTCAGGGCAGGCCCGTTGGAACTGGTTAGGTTAGATGTTGCAGGTAAAGAAGCCTTTGGGAGCTTTTTGTGCCCCTTTAGGATGAAGGATACTTTTACTAGTGGTTTGTGACACAGTGGCCATCCACTAAGACCTCTCTAATGGGTGTGTGTTGTAGTGGTTTGTGTAAAACTGACATCTGCACTAAAACCTCTTTCCTTATTGACGAATGGTGGTGTTGGGGTTTGTCATAGACTAGCCTGTACAGTTAGATGTCTTACTTTGGTCATTAATGTTTAGGGTAATTGTTTAGAAGCGACAAGACTATCTGCTGAGACTCTTTCCTGGGTGATAAGCGAGTGTAGTAGTTGATAAGGTTACAGTGAGCTGTCTGCTGTACGTCTCACACCCGTCTCCTTTTCTAATTTTAAATTTTTTATGAACTATATTAAAGTTCACTTTGCTGGATGAGGTCATCAGTGATGTCGTCAGTGATGTCATTTGAGATGTCATCAGTGATGTCACTGACCATGTCATGAGTGATTTAATATGTGAGGTCATAAGCATTGAAATGTGGGGACGTAAGTTATAGTTAGATCAGCTAACTATGGTCTTGTGTGTGTAAAATCTGAACCTGCTTATAATGTCCCTGTAACCTTTGGTTTTTTCCCAGTTAATTACTAAGGTGTTTTTAATTCTATTTCCTAACTATAACTTCCCTGTAACCTTAGTTTTTTTCTGTGAATCTTTGTTTTTTTATTGCTGTTTCCTGACTATAAGGTCCCTGTAATCGTTGGTTATTTTTGTGAATTTCACAATTGTTTTTATATAAATTGTACTACAATTTGACCCATAAGTACAATTAACATTTTCACAAGTTTATAAATACATTTTATTCACACATTCATTCGTATGTATTTAAAAACAAAAATTATGGTAAGGTAACTTATGTAGTCTTTCTATAAATGCAATGCACCAAGTCTTTATTTTTTTAAATTTATTTTATGGATCCTTGGATCTGTTCCCAACCAAAAACACACATTCAATACTAAAAACAACAACACATTTAATACAAACATATGCAATTGCAATTTCTATAAGTGTATCTCTGCCTGTGTGTGAGTGGCTGTGCAAGTGACTGTGTGAGTGGCTTTAAGGGTGTATGAATGGCTGTGTGGGTGTGTGCGTGACTGTGTGGGTGTTTGAGTGGTTGTGTGGGTATATGAGTCTGGTGAGTGGTTTTGCTGGTGTGTGTTAGTGGCTATATGGTTGTGTGAGTGGTTTTGTAGGTCAGTGATTGGGTGTGTGAGTGGCTTTATGGGTGTTTGATGGGCGTTTGAGTGCTTTTGTGGGTGTGTAAGTGGGTGAGTGGCTATGTGGGTCTGATTGGGTGTGTGAGTGGTTGTGTGGGTGTGTGACTGGCTGAGTGGGTCTGTGACTGGCTGAGTGGGTGTGTGAGTGGTTGTGTCAGTGACTGTGTGGGCCTGTGAGTGTATGTGTGAGTAGCTGTATGGGAGTGTGAGTGCATGTGTGATTGGCTGTGTGGGTCTGTGAGTGGTTTTGTGGGTCTGTGATAGGCTGAATGGGTGTGAGAGTGGCTGGGTCTGAGTGGGTGTGTGAGTGGTTTTATAAATTTGTAAGTGGTGGGTGTGAGTCGCTGTATGGGTATGTGAGTGGTTTTGTGGGTGTGTGGGTCGCTGTGTGGGTCTCTGAGTGGGTGTGTGAGTGGTTTGGTATTGTGGGTCTATGAATGGGTGTGTGAGTGGCTGTATGGGGGTGTGTGTGGGTGTGTAAGTGGTTGTGTATGTAAGTGGGTGTATGAGTGGCTGTGTAGGTCTGTGAGTGGGTGTGTGAGTGGTTTTATCGGTCTGGGAGTGGATGCAAGTGGCTGTATCGGTGGGTGGGTGGGTTCGTGAGTGGGTGTGTGGAAATGTGTGTGCGCGAGTGGCTTATGGGAGTGTGAGTGACTGTGGGTTTCTGAGTAGGTGTGCGAGTAGTTTTGTGGGTGTTAGTGGATGTGTGAGTGGCTGCGTGAGTAGCTGTGTGGGTCTGAGTGGGGGTGTGTGGTTTTGTATGTCTGTGAATGGGTGTGTGAGTGGCTGTATGGGTGTGTGAGTGGATTTATGGGTCTGAGAGTAGCTGTGTGAGTAGTATTGTGGGTGTGTGAGTGACTATGGGTGTGAGCGTGGTTGTGTAGGTGTGTGTGGCTGTGAGTGGTTGTGTGAGTGGGTGTATGAGTGGGTGTGTGAGTGGTTCTGTGGGTCTGTGAGTGGGTGTGAGTAGCTATATGGATGGATGTGTGGGTTTGGGATTGAGTGAGAGTGGCTGTGTGGAAGTGTGTGTGTGGAAGTGGCTTATGGATGAGTGAGTGGTTGTGTGGGGTTGTGAGTGGTTTTGTGGGTCTGAGTGGATGTGCGAGTGGCTGTATGGGTATGTGAGTGGGTGTCTGAGTGACTGGGTCTGAGTGGGGGTAGGAGTGGTATTGTATGTCTGTGAATGGGTGTGTGTGTGTCTGTATGGGTGCTTGAGTGGATGTGTGTAATTTTGTGGGTCTGTGAGTGGCTGTGTGAGTGGCTGTATGAGTTTGTGAGTGGTTGTGTATGTGTGTGTTTGTGAGTGGGTGTATGAGTGGCTGTGTGGGTTTGTGAGTGGTTTTGTGGGTCTGTGAGTGGGTGTATTTGTTTTTTAGTTAGGGTCTGGATTCGTTGATCCACCACGGAGTACAAAGGGGGTCATGCAGAGCTCCACTGTTGATCTGTGAACCCTTCCACACTAAAAAAACATTTTGGGACAGTTTCTTGCGAATGAGGAGTCCCTCACAGACCCTTCCATTTGTCCCATGGGGTCAGGGTACCTCTACCCTGACCCCTTCTATTATGTTAAAATTTTAGTTTCGGCCGTGAACCAAGCCCTGATGCACAGAATGGTGGCCTCAACTTTCCTCTCCGGTTGCAGCTAGCCAATCGTGGTATTGCTGTTGTCTCCTTTCTCTGCAGATCTGCCACAGTGGATCTGGCGTGTCAAGAAATGCATAAATCTTTTTACTTTAATAACTCCAAAACTAGTGAACAGATTTACACCAAATTACAAAAATCACTCTTTCTGGGCCAATATCTACCTTTCTGCCAAATTTTGGGTAAAGCCGTTCAGCGGTTCGGGCTGTGGTTGTATCTCAAATCCCTATGGGAAATTGCATGCGGAAAACATGTTTAGGGACCCCCCCCCTTTTTTTTGGCGCCTGCTTGATGGATCACACTAAAACTTTTCAGACAGCAGCTGAAGTGACTGGCACACTAGTTTTGAAAAATTCATGAAGATTCATCAAACGTTATTAGCAAAACACAAACCGCTCTTCCTATGGAAACTAGGTTCCAACTATAGCTACCTACTGGCGAATACCAGAGAGATATACGTTTATTTGCTGAACTTTGTGTGATATATATCCAATAAAAAGAGTCGCCCAGGTGATGACGCCGCTCAAGGAGAGGTAGGTTCCATCTTTTATTGCAGGTTACAGCAAAAATAAACAGCTTCTCTATTTCAGCTCGTTCAAAGCCAAACGCGTTTCAGATGCTCACTTCGTCCTTGATCACTGGCACTCATTTGAATCACAGCAGCGATGGGGAACTGCTTATGTATTTCGCTCAGTCCCGCCCCTGTGGGCGTGTGCACCGTCATGTGCACAGGTGCTTGCTGGAACCAGTAGTCCCCCCAATCAAACCTCAGTGGGTGCTTGCTTGATTCAAAACATAAAAAATTGGTCTCTACCCTCGTGGGTTGTGAAAATAAAAGAACTGTTGATGCTGCTAATACCTCAGCCTGCAAACGGGGACTCTCCTTCTTCTTGGAGCCAAAGATTTGGTGCCACAGGACCGCCGCTATGCAGTGGGGCGTCAATCGCGGTTAGGCTAGCCGCTACTTATCCAACAAAAAGAGTCGTCCAGGTGATGACGCCGCTCAAGGAGAGGTAGGTTCCATCTTTTATTGCAGGTTACAGCAAAAATAAACAGCTTCTCTGTTTCAGCTCGTTCAAAGCCAAACGCGTTTCAGACGCTCACTTCGTCCTTGATCACTGGCACTCATTTGAATCACAGCAGCGATGGGGAACTGCTTATGTATTTCGCTCAGTCCCGCCCCTGTGGGCGTGTGCACCGTCATGTGCACAGGTGCTTGCTGGAACCAGTAGTCCCCCCCCCCAATCAAACCTCAGTGGCTGCATTGATTCAAATGAGTGCCAGTGATCAAGGACGAAGTGAGCGTCTGAAACGCGTTTGGCTTTGAACGAGCTGAAATAGAGAAGCTGTTTATTTTTGCTGTAACCTGCAATAAAAGATGGAACCTACCTCTCCTTGAGCGGCGTCATCACCTGGGCAACTCTTTTTGTTGGATATATATATATCCATCCAGCACATTAACTGGTACCCCACCAGTGTTGGTAAGTATAATGCAAACTAAAAATACACTGAGAGGAAAAATCAATATCAAACAGTTGAATTTCATAGGATGACTTATTTTATTCTCAAGTGGAATTTATTTACCTAACAGCCAACACGTGTTTCGGGAAGTCAGTGCTTCTTCAGGTCTGTTACAAGCATAGAAAAATATGTTATGAATACCAACATAACATTATTATACAAATAAATACATATGACATATGTACATCTTAAATGTTACAATTGGACTAATCTCTTCCTCTAATTCATAAGTTTCTTCTTCATCTCTTTATAGACAATCTGTGGAAGAAAAACTCTTGGAAATAGTGTGTGATAAGACTGATTCTTTACCTCACTACATACATGTGACAGTATATCGTACCCAGGAATTTGACACAGGCACTTATTCTTTAGATTCTAATTCACTTTTTTATCATCACAACCACATCTTTTGAACCAAAGATCCCAAAGCCTCGGTTCTTATGGGAGATATTAGACCAATTGTAACATTTAAGATGTACATAGGTTATATGTATGTATTTGTATAATAATGTTATGTTGGTATTCATGTACATATTTTTCAATGTTTGTAACAGCCCTGAAGAAGAGCTGAGTGCATGAGAATAAAATAAGTCATGCTTCGAAATTCGTCCAATTGT
This sequence comes from Calotriton arnoldi, assembly GCA_963921515.1. Lineage (NCBI taxonomy): Eukaryota > Metazoa > Chordata > Amphibia > Caudata > Salamandridae > Calotriton > Calotriton arnoldi. Next base: position 1,676,091 of record CAWUFW010001386.1, on the reverse strand, counting down.
TTTTAAGAAGCTCTTTCATCTCATGATTAGATGCATTGAAATCCATAATGTAGCTTATCTCCTCTGAATTCTCGAATTCTGTGTACTCCTTGGGATCATCTTTTTTTGCAACCACATAGTCCTCTCTTTAGCTCGTTTGAGAGCATCTTCCAGCACTGTTGCCGGATATCCCCTGTCCTTATATGTGGTATTCATTTCAACAGCTTGTCGATCAAAGTCATCATTTTTACAACAGTTATGTCTTTCCCTGAGGAACTCACCATATGGCGCACTAGATTTTAACGCCTTAGGGTGCCCACTGTTTGCATGTAAAATACTATTGCATCTCGTGGGTTTTCTATGGATCTTGGTGCAGATTTTCTCATTAATAAAATGGAATCCTATATCCAGATAGTTTATATCCCTTGCATTGATTTCATACATAAACTTCAGTTTCTGTGGATTTCTATCCAATGATCTGATAAAGTCCTCATTGTCTTCCTTATTGCCTGCCCATTTAAAAAATAAACTGTCTATGAAACTAACCCACAGAATCACTTGCTCCATGATCTTTGATTTCTGTTCAGTCCACACAGTCTTCGCTTCCCACCACTCCATTGTTAGGTTTGCATATGTTGGAACGAAAGATGTCTCCATTGCGGTTCCTTGCTTCTGTAAAAAGTAGATATCATCAAATTTTAAAAAACATTGTGTTTGAGCAAAAATCCATCATTTCCATCAACATTTCAGAATGCTCTCTCAGACTAACTGATCTTGATCTGAGAAAATACTTGTAGGCACTTAGACCATCTGAGTGTTGTATTGACGTATATAAAGATACAAAGTCTATTGTAGCCATTAGATAGTTGGACTTTCATGGAATCCCATTAATTCTATTCAAGAAGTCCATTGAATCAATCAGATATAATGGAAGATTTGGTAAATAGGGAAATAGGAAAATATCAATGAACCTGGATATATTTTCCAAAATTAAGCCTATTGAGCTGACAATCGGCCTGCTTAGAGGGTTTTCAATGTCCTTTTGCACCTTTGGTAAAAAATATATTTTCAGATGGAATCATCTGCCTGTGGATTCCTCACCTTTGAATTATCCCAGTGCGTAGCATTCCACTGAAACTTTTCTCCTCCGCTCTCCCACGTCGACGAGGATGTCACAATGGAACGGCTCCGCACGTGACTCCACGTGATGTCATCGGAGCCATAAGTAGACCTCGTCGGTGTGCTGACGTCCGTTCCCTTTTTTTCCCGCTGTCGCCGCATAACAGTTTTTTCCCAGGCTCTCCCTTTCTGTGAGTGTCTTTGTTGCAGATTGTCGTGACTTTGTAGCCATCAAGGATGACTACTCCAAGAAAATCAGGTTTCAAGCCATTGCAAGAATGTGGGAGCCAGATGTCCATCACTGACCCCCATGAAGACTGTTTATTGTGTCTTTCGTCGGACCATGATGACGGGACGTGCACTTCGTGCAAGCGCATAAATCTTAAAGCGCTAAAGGAGAGGGTTTTCAATGTCCATATGCACCTTTGGTAAAAAAATATATTGTTGGTCTCATTGGGTGATCTTTTTTAAGGTAGCTATACTGATCATATCTAAAAGGCCTCTCTCATTCCAATGCTTTAGTTTTTGATGATAGATGATGGTGAATTTATCAGTTGGGTCTTTAGACCACTTTTCATAGTGTTCTCTCTCATTCAACTGTCTGTTGGCTTTTTCTCGATCCAAAGTAACAATATTTCCTCCCTTATTGGAAGCCTTTATTATTACATTCTGATCTTGCTGGAGGTTGTTCAAAGCTATCTAATCGTCCGCTGTCATATTACTTCTGGTGTTTTTATGACGCTTGTTTTGCTCCTTCTTAGTTATTCTGTTCAAACCCTCAGAATCAGAATTTCCTGAAACAGGTCTATCTTATTGGCAGCTGATAGTTGCTAGCAAAATCTCGATTTAGATTTGCATTTGCTGTTTAATGTTCTGTTTGTGGGAATCTCTATCAACTCACAATACTCCAAGTCCGAAAGAGACTGCAGACTTATTGGTGCAATCGCACGATCAGATTAATGTTCTAGGTCCGATAGAGTTAAGGTGGACACACCATCAGTAGTGGTGATTGAAATTGCCCATTTTTCTGCTTGCATGGTTTGTGTGCAAAACATTTCTTAAGTTTAACTTTCCTGGAGAATTTATACAGGTCAGTTCTGGCGGTAGCAAAATTCATTTGTGTGTCAGGGCAGAATCTTAGTCCCTTGTTTATTAGCTTAGTATGTTTATCTTCCAATTTTCTTGAGGAGAGGTTGATAACCAAATCATTATTAGTCAATGATATATACATATATATATCCACTCTGTAGTTATAGTTAGGGTGACCGTAGATAGGGATTTGTTTTTTTGTCCTTTAATAACTTTGCACCCGTTTGACGAATTACGAGAACTTTGCAGACCTACTGCCCCCATTGAATTTTTGGAGCCCATAAGTTTTGTGGCATTTTGTCTTTGGGGTGCTAAGAAAAAATGGGGGCCCCAAAACGGGCGTAAAATCCAATGCATTTTACATAGACTTTTTTATTTCTTGTAACGCAAAAACAGTCAGTTGGATTTTTACGAAATTTGGAAGGATTCTATATTAAGGCTTGCTGATGATTTTCAAGGTACAGCAGGTTAGTAGGATAAGTATTTTATACGTTTTAAGTGTCTTTAATTTAGATATATCTGTGGCCGCAGTAGTACCATGGTACTCCCGTGGTATATAGCGATGACAAGTCATTAGCTGATTGGCTAATGGCTGCCTTTACAAAAGTTAAAGGCAGCCATGTTGTTTCCAGTTTGTTTCCCTGTGTTCTGCGTTACGCCATTCAGTGTAGGTAAGTATAAGGTTTGGTATTTTTCCCATACCAATTACCACTTTAGTAAAGTGGTAATAGGTAGGGAAGAATATTTATAATTTTATATAAATAAAAAAAAAAGAAATCTGAAGTAATACGGAAGTACCGCAGTACCGAAATAAAATATTTTGAAAAAATAAACTAATTGCAAATACACTATAAGACAGTATATTTTATATAAATATGGTGTGCTAAAGTTTATTTTCAATGTTTTACATATTTAAATATGTGCAAAAAAAGTGTACGGAGTAGCGGGCTAATCACTTAAAATTACAGCACTACTTTACAAAAAAATGCAGTTCAGAGTACACTGCTATGAAAATTTATAGAAATTAAAAAAGAAAAATGTTAACCTTGCAAAATGGTTTTGGGGTACTTCGGTACTACCTTGCTCTTTGTATTAAAAAAACCGAATGTATAGAAACTTAAATACTTTGATCTACCTATTGACATTTTACTTCAGTGGTAATAGGGCAAAAATACCACACCTAATACTTACCTACATCCGAAGGCGTAGCGCAGCACACGGGCAAACTGTACCTAACAACAACATAGCTGCATTTACATTTTTTAAAGCCAATGATTGGACAATCAGCGAATGACTTGTAATCACTATGTACTTTGGTACTATTGCGAAATACCCCCAAATTTTGCTAAAATAACGCAATGACCGATATCACTAACTTTAAATATCATAAAACTTAGAAATGAGTTGCACTACTTACCTAAACTACACCGAATAATCATGTGGTCACTATAAAATTCTGCCCCATCTCCATGCACTATGTATACCCTTGCATGTTACAGAAGTTAGAGCATGTGAAATGATTGCAATAATAAAAACACATATGATATCTGAAATTATATAATGTGGTACAACATAGTGCATGGCACAGTGGCGAGTAGTAGTTAATGTAGTGTGGCGAGTGAGGTGAGAAGACTGTGTACGGAAGTGTGCAAGTTATATGAATTTTAAGGTGGTGTGTAAGTAGAAATGTGAGTTTTAAGTATGACATTAATAAGTGGGGCATAAATGATAAATTCAAAAATATAACTATAACTTTATAACTTTAGAATGTCTAATGTTCGTGTAGTTTAAGTTGTTTGAATAGCAACAAAGTTTTCCTAATTATAACTTAATCTTTCACTTTTTTTGTGTGTATATGTATATGTACTCGTGATCAAGGTCTGAGGACAGACCGAAACGCGTAGAGTTTGTTGAACTTGCTTTAAGAAACGTTGCTGCCTGAATAAATCAACAACGATTTCCACCCGTGAGTGCGAGTAGAATTCTTCCTTTGGGAAAATCAGTTTGGTTTCAAAACGGCTGGGCTCCGCCGTATCTACAGAATCGCACCGTCAAGAGAGCGCTGTGTGCCTGAATGTGAGCCACTTCGTGGATATGTATATATATATATATATATGTATATATATATATATATATAACTTAGGTCAGAGTTTCGATAGGAAGAGAGTTTCTTGTTTCACTAATAACTTTGGCACCATTTGATGCAACGTCATGAAACTTACCCTTCAAAAAAATTAATCCACCTCGGCTCCTTCCTGGAAAGTTGTGGTCGCTCTGTCAAGTAGGGGTCGAGAAAAAGGGGGTCCCAAGACGTCATTTTCTCATTTTAATTCTCATATTAAATTTGGAAAGCGATACAGAAAAAAAGGCTGAATGGAAATGCATCTAATTTGGCAGAAAGTTAGAACTTTACTCAAACTGTGCTTTTTCTTATTTGATTCAAATCTAAGGTTGAATATAGTCTCAATTAATGGCAGTCAACACGTTTCAACAAACAATTTCTTCCAAGCAATTATAAAGTGCTCCCTCACTGTATAAACAGATTTATAAAGATCATAGTGATGAGCAGACTTTGTGCTCTTGATATCCATTTTGTTTCATGAATTTGAATATAGGAGTAGGTCAAAGGTCAAAACAAGCTTTATTCGGTATATAAAAGAATATCCATAAAAGCATTCTACATAGTAAAAACAAATTATCAAAAATTATATAACAGTTAAAAATTATTTCATCGAGTTGCATTCTCCTTTGACCTGTTTTCCCCGTAGTAAAATTATTTTTAAAAAGTACATATTTTAACAATAATATATAAACACCATATCAATCAATTAATTTTTCATAGATCACATAAAAAGCAACAAATGCCTAAATAAGATACATAATATATTTTAAAAACTAGACATTTTTTAAACTATTCAATTTCATAGACAAGTGATTCCAAGTGCGAGAGCTCCTCCTTCCTTCGCTTGATGGCAAGTCGAGTGAAGGCAATAACCGCGTTACAAACCGAAACATGTTCTAAATTACAAATAAAGTAAAAGCGGTTTTATACGAGTATAATGTATTAGAAATAAAAAGTGGGCGTAAAATTGATTTCCTAAAGTCCCTATAAAAATTACAAAATAGTACAAAGTGCAGTGTGCTTTGAGCAGATTTACCATCACACGGGCACATTGGAAGGTTTACGCTCCATTTGCCCATCTTTGGGAATGCTACCTGGTAATGCAGCGTTCTCAGCCTTAATCTAGTCAAATAAAACCTATGTTGCGTAATTCTAATAAAAATAAGATAAGGCTGGGTGCCCAGTGATAAAGGCCCTTCACAATATAATCTGACATTCGATTTAGTCCGCAACCCAGCTTCCCTTATTGTTTCCCTAGATCTAAGGAGTCTCATTTTCAACTCCCCCTTACTAAAATTCTCAATACTCATTGGATCTCTAAAATCAGGTTTCACATCACACTCAGTAAGGAGATCATGGATGTATTGAAACCATGGTGTTTTCTTTGAGTAATCTAGGGTTAAACAGTCACGTATTATTTCCTTTGTAAAATGAGTTTCTTCCTTTGTCCAAATTCGATGCCACAGGCTTATAGCAGATATGCTAATCAGGTCACTTAGAAAGGGAACATCTGTTTCTCTATGGACAATATAAGTAGCCGTGGAATTAGGGACTGATAACACTCTACGTAAGAATTTATTTTCCAATATTTGTAATATGGAGGTGTCTGCCATCCCCCATATTGCTCCACCATAACATACCCCTGATATACATTTACTCCCGTATAATTTTAAAATCTCTCGCACTGGCTTGTTACCTATCTTTTGTGAAAATCTAAAAATAGCCTCACTTGTCCTTAAAAATTTCAATTTGCTTAAATTAATATGTGCATTCCAAGTACCTTTACAGTTAAAAAGTAGTCCTAAATAAGAGAAAGTTGTGGTCCTTTCAATTGGTACACCATCAATAAAATGGGTTCTACTTTTAGTTTTGCTCTTCCCGCATGTCATAACCAAGGTCTTGGACAAATTAATCGCTAGGTCTTTATCAGTCATAAATTTTGTAAAATTGTCGATCAAGAGTTGAAGACCGTTAGCAGTCCTGGAAATCAGGACTGCATCGTCAGCATATAATAACACTGGTGTTGCACGTTTACCAACAATAGGGGCATCCGCCTTTAAGCCCTGCAATAAAAAATCAACTCCATTAATATATAATGATAATAAAAGCGGAGCAAGGACACAGCCTTGTCTGATCCCTCGGGTAACTCTGAAGTGCGTTGTGCATTCCCCGTTCTGTCCGTATCGTATTTTCGATGTTAAATGGACATAAATTTGGGATAGACTAATGATGTTATGTGGGGCACCCATCCCTTCCAGAGTTTGCCATAACATGGTATGGTTTACCAGATCGAATGCGCTGGAGAGGTCGACGAAGCAAAGGTGGAGTGACCCCTCCTTTGCACGGGTATATTTCCCCTCTATGGGTTCATATTGCATATATCTACTACCAATCAAAATACACATTTTTTACTTCAAAATACCAGGCAATGAATGTGTGGTGGTACGCCCACATTCTTGTACAGAACTACTGCTAATCACACCATACCAAATTAGGTTTATTTCCACCTTCAACCATCACAATGAATTTCTGATGGAAACTTTTAACCACAGATTCCTCATGCTTGGAATATCCCCAGGGTCAATCCGAAAGATTTAGGCACCATTGCTGCCACATGCTGGTAGGTTGTGCCATGATGCTCCACATTGGCTTAATTTCATCCCGGAAATGATGGCAGAGCCATATATAAGCTTCAGCCTAGCTTCTCGAGGTCGGTTCCTTTGTTTCTGCGCCTTTGTAGTCCAATTCGGAGCTCAATCGCAACTTTTTCTTCATCAGTTGATAAGTTGATTTTTTCCAATTTGCAAGGGAACTATGCCCCTCCTAAACGTTTATGGCTTGCAGGGATTCTCACAAACAGATGTTTGTGACAGATCCCCATGAGGTGTGCCTCTGGTGTTTGTGTTCGGTGCACGGCTTCAAGTCCTGTGAGGAATAACCCTTATGGACCAGGAGGCAATCTCAGCACATGAGGCACACCTCTTAATCGCCTACCCCCTAAAGAAGCCTCGGAAGTCCTGCTCAAAGTTAAACTCATTCTGTCATGTGGTCACACTAGGCCCAGGCAAGAACACCACCATTTTACATGCTCACGTTTGAAATTGACATCCTTTCTTGAACGTTCACATTTGTCACACATTTACTTGCATGCTTGTATGGATAATGTTCCATGAAATAACTTTGGTTACATTTATAAATCTTCATATGCATATTAGCAGCGCCTTGAACATTCTATATAAAAGCTAAAGTTCACTGCAAAAAATGATGTTTATTATTTGCTCAGTAACAGCTTTGTCCAGATCGAAACAATGACAGCCTGACTGGGACTTTGGCATGGCAACATGGGTGAAGTTTATTATATAAATGACATCACTCCTTTGTGCAGTTAGAGGAGCATTTAGCTGACACTATCGAGTTTGCCCAGTCCCGGATTTCCAGCCCAGCTGAATCCTGTTTACCTCCTGAGAAGGACGGTGCCCTGCTCTACACCAAGACGGGCTCCCAGATGAAACATACCCACAGGTAACTGGGGAGTTAGATCACCCTACATGGATTCTTGCAGATTCACCCACCCTAGGTACCCTAGGATAAGAAGCGCTCGGTAGGAGCACAAATATAAACAAGCATATATTCTATGTAACAGCACAATGATTGAATTGTTCATTTTCTGAACCATTCTCGTGATGCTGATTAATCTGTTCTGTTTTCTTCTTATTGCTTCAAAATATTTAAATGCCTATTCGAGTATTTCTTGTGTCTATCTTTGGGCATGCATGAGTTTTCAAACAAAAGGGTTCTAGATCTGTTTCATGATTTCCTTGGGGAGTCAGGGTTGTCATGTTCTGAGGTTGCACATACCACTTGCTACCTTGCTAGGTTAGAGGTACAGATGGTGCACTGTGAGCTAGCCATGACTAAGGCCAACATATCCTGATGGTGTGCAAAGAATCGGTCATGCACAGTTTTGACGTTTATGTTGGTCAACAAACACGCAGTTTTACTGAGAAAGTGTGAACCGTACAACAGTTCTGTGACAGGTCTTTGTGGAGGTCCTACTTTTCAGTTTTAAAGCTAAAGCTGAAGAAGGCCAAGTTAGATTTGTCCCAGTCCCTCCACTCTGAGCCTAATATCCTGGTGCCTTGCGGTCTTGTTTTGCCGAGGACCCAGTTTTGCAACTGATCTCAATGTACCCCGAGTTTCCTGGTCTATCTACCATGTTGCAATAGTTTGAGAGCTGTAGAGATGCTCTGTTGCAAATTCTTGGCACCCCTCCGGCTTTCTCTGGGTTGTCTTTGGATCCCAAAGATCCACGGGGCCTCCAGTTAGGTTAACGTCAGTGGGTCCACCCCCAGCTCCAAATGTGTCTCCAGAACCTGCCTCAGGTTCCACCACTTCACAGGAGCCGACTTCCATTCCGACACGAAAATCCACACTGGCCCTTGCAACATCCAATCCGGCACTGTAGGATAATTCTGTTCCTATAGTCTTGTCCAGCTCCAATCCTGATCCTTCTTGGCTTGGACTGAGGTTGTGTCTCAACACTGTACCGACACACCCAGCCTTTGTTCAATCCGACCAGAACCATGCCTTTGCCTTGGGTCCGTACTCCAGCAATACGTCAACTTTGTGGTTTAGACTTTGATCAGAGCCAACCAGCCTTTAGGGGTGACAGTGGAGATTAAGGTATTTATTTTCCCCAGCATTATGATGGTGACAATTTTTATATGTACTTTCAGGAAGCAGGTAGATAGGATACTTCCCCAGACAGTAGGTTATGTTTTCCCTCTCAACCACCAAGCCTCTTTTGCCACTGTAATGAGACGCACAGTGGAGGGGTTGAATTACAATTACCAATTATTGAGGTGAAAACCAACCAACATCAAAACCATTAATTCCATTTAATGAAGTGCTGACTGACAACTTTATGGGCACCTGGTCTAAGCCTTGTTCCTGCTCACCACTGAGTAGGCAGGTTGCCAGATGTCACGGGCCGGTACCAGGCAACCCTGATTTCTTGACATGCCATCCTGCACCAGAGTTTAGTTGGTCAAGCTTTAGCCGCAATGACTTCTGACAGTGAGTCACAATGTATTGAGGCATTCAGGAAGCAGCTCTTTTATTAGTCAGCCAGTCTAGCCTTTTGTTGAGTCAATGCCAGCTGCTTGCTGGAGCGATATATACCCATACTTTATGGGACATAGCGAGATCTTGCCAGGAGTTTTCTGAGGAATTTCGGGCCAGTTTGACTCAAACTATCCAGGAAGGTCAAGACCTGCAATCATTAAATCTGGATTGGGCTCTCTCAACTGACTGGGTAGGGAAGTTGGCTCTAGCCTGGTGCTTCGGCGGCATGCGTAGATGCAATCCATGAGCTTATTTGTGGACACGCATGCTTCTTTAATGAACATACTATTCTTGCCTGTTTGGTAAGAATGCCAATTCAGCATTGGAACATTTTAAAGAAAGCATTGCCACGGGCATTCCTTATGCCTTTCTACTCCTCCGAGACAGTATCCTCAACAGTTTCAACCCTTTTGAGGATACTCTTGGGGTTTGGCCTACTGTCAACATCAAAGCTTACCGTCCATTGTCCTTGTGGGCTCAGGATGGGAATCAAGGAGACCAGGTCCAGGCCCCAAGGGGCAACACACTTCCCAGTTCCCTATCCTTACAGCAGCAGCCTCCAAAACTGATTTAGTTTGGCCTTAGTGGCACACAACCACCCTTTGGGGGCAGGGGCAGATATCTCCTTCCAGGGTGTCAAAATGTACCATCCGAGAGATCGGTCCTCCTGATTGTCCAAGTAGGATATTCCCTGCCATTCTTTTTCGACCTGCTGCATCTTCCACTCACATGAGAACATCTTTTAGAATTTTAGAAGGGCACCTTTTGATCTTGCACCATCAGTGCAGGCTGTATTGGCCTGTGGAGCCATAGAGAGGGTCTTGGCCTAAGAAATAGGGACTAGCTGTTACTTTATGCTATTTCTTTATGCCGCAGAAGGACAGAGGTCTTTGTCCTATTTTAAATCTCAACCTTCTGAACAACTTCTTACAAAAGGACAAATTCAAGATGCTCATGCTGGCTCAGATTCTGTCTACCCTGGATCTAGGTGACTGGATGGTGGCTTTGGAACTGCAGGATGCCTGCTTTCATGTACATGTCCTGTTCTCACAGACAACACCACAGCCATGGTGTACTGCAGCAAGCAGTGTGGGGTGAGGTCCTGTGCCAGCAGGTACTTTGTCTATGGAGCTGGCTGGAGCACCGGGGCATTTCTCTGGTTGTGAACCACCCGGTAGGATATTTGAAAAGCAGGGAGGATGAGCTCAAACCGCAGTGCATTGGGGATTTTGAAGTGTGGTTAAACCCTGAGGTGGAGCAGGAGAGAACCCTGGCCACTGCCTAGAACCTAGGTTAAAATATTTGTGTGCTGTTGTTCCCACGAAGACTGTCTCTCAGATATACATTCCGTGTAGAGTGGAGCACGGAACTCCTGCATTCCTTTACTTTGTTGCCTCTACTGTCCCATGTTCTGAAGATCAGAACCAACCGGGCCCAAGTCATCCTAGTTGCTACGGATAGGGACTTATTCAAATCACTTGTTGTGATGAGGTTTGCCTCATTTGTTCCCCACCCGCCCCCAAAGCCTTAGTGATATCACAGTTGGATCTTCATTTAGTTCTCACTTTCCTCATGTGTATGCCACTCGAACACGAGCAGCTGTCCATTACATCTCTTGACTCTCAACTGTTTCTGGTCGCTGTTACTTCGGCTTGCTGCATGAGTGAACTTCAACTGTCTTGGTGCAGCCACCTTACACTGCCCTTTCCCCAGACAAAGTGGTGCTGAGGACCAATAGGCCTTTTTGCCTAAAATTGTGTTTGCTTTTCGAGTTGCCAATACATGCGACAAGAGCTGCCCTTATTCCAGGGGAGCCTGGGCTTATAACATATAATCAAAACAATAGTTCACCTAGAATTTATTTAAATAATTATAAAAGTATGCCAACACAGTTTTGGCAAATAATGCAAACAGGACAACCACACTATAGTCCCAACAGTAGCGGCTGCTACTGAACAGGGGTGGTGCGGCGTGGAGGGGGAGCAGCGGGGGGGGGGAAATAAAAGTAAAATAAAAGCACTTACTGGGTACATCTGGCTGCCACCTCTCCTCCGTCCTCTTCTCTTCTTCTGGCAGCAGAAAGCACAAAGGCTGCCACAGTATTCCCTAGCCAATCACAACGCTGTGTGTGAGCAGCATTGTGGATGGTCTGAGCGGCTTGGTTCGGCGCTCATACAGGGGCTGGGAGGCTGTGCATGTTCTCCACCCAGGCTGTGCAATACAGCCTGGTTGAGAGCATGCTAAGTGCGCATGACTGTTTGGCAGGCCGTCCAAACTGTGATGCGTACTTAGAAAGTGCCTACCACTCCTCCTCTAGTTCTGAACAACCTAGCCCCACCCTGCCCCCCCACCCAACTGAGCAAGTACGGTAAAATAAAATGATATTATTGTGTTATCATTTTATTGTTCCTTTTTTAACTGCTCAGTGAGCAGTGGGGCGACGCTCCTCCGCCTTAGCAGAGGAGCCGCTGCTAAGTCCCATTGGAGATTTTATAGAAATTAAGCTCAAATGTATATAATAAGGTAATAATAATTATTATTATAAAGCATAAAAAACAAGACATATGCATAAATAATCACAAACAAAACAACAATTGTGCACAGTGTCCCAATGTGAAGAAGCACTCTGAAGTGAATATATTGTGGTTATATACATAAATACACTTTCAGGTATTATTACATCATTTTGTGTGCTACGGTCTCAACGACATTTTGAACCCGTTAGAAATATTGGGTTCTCAGTCAAAAACGAAGGGGACCCCTGGGAGAGGAATATCAATGTATCAAATAACTTGATGGAGAGGTGTTTGAAACACGTTATGGGCTAGGGTGGGTATATTTACCTGAGAACGGAAAGGCACTGAATCAATTATGTCTCAGGCTACCTGTTGGTATAATATTTAAAGCTATAACTCCTTGTTGCAGCTAGCATACAATATGTGAGGTAGGGTATAGTGAGCACTCTCCTAAAGTGCAAGTGACCCATACCACATATTGGTGATGAATTAGCAAAGAAATTACTTGATCAGGTGGTGTCAATGCCTGAAAAATATATACTACACTATGATCTCAAGAGTCAGTCGTGTAATGAAGGGATAAGAAGGATACCCTTATCGAGCACTTACCAAGTGAGCGGCTCATAAAAATGTGAAGAGAGCGGCGCTCAATGTACGCAAGGACGTCCCAGGCATAAATGATTGTGCAAGAAATAATCTTGATTGAAAGCCTGTTTAGTGAATGCTCACACCGACCAGCAAGACCCGGAATAGTGTTTGCGGAAGCAGCGCACTGTTGCTGTCAGCCCTTCCGATCATGCTAGCTTGCGGCCTTGAATGAGTTGAAGTATTTAAAGATGGCTGCACTGGAGATCAAGGCTTGCAACAAAAGCGGACATGCCATTCTTAGTATAATATTGAAATCCATAAAAAGAAAAAAGAAAAAAAATAGATATTTGTAGAGAAAGGTGTGGCTAAAAATAGGATTATTGAATGAGAAGACAAATTCACCCTTCAGGATATGTGTGCTAGAGAAAAGACTCAAATGCAGTTCTTTTGAAAATAAGAAACTAAAGCAGTCATTCAATGTATAATACACTGGATTGGGATTCCCCAAACTATGTGCCATAAATCAGTTGCAGTACAGTAGTAAACAAAAGGGCACAATTATTTGTAAAGGACTAAGGGAGTAGAGTTAAAACGAATGAATAAGAAATAAAATTCACCATTGAGGATATGGATATAAGGGGTAGAGAAATGACAGCACTTACAAAGATAAGGCAGTGTGTACATCAGCATCCAATCAATGCATACTACATAAGGGATTGTGATTCCCCGAAACATGTGCCATGAAGTAGTCTCTTAAATGTTCTTCAACTGATTGTAAAGAGTATCTTGACAAGTGGAGCACTTAGTCCATTTACTGGAAGATGAGATGTAGTTTATTCATGGAATTCAGTCCTTTTGAAATAGTCACATTGGTCCAGCAATTGACATTCTAGACATAGCAGGATTGCGCACAGGTTTCCTCCTCTCTCTGGAAGTGAGGCCTGGTCACTTACTTGCCATCTTACACAAGGAGGGGCGGTGGCAACTCTGCATCTGATTCTACTTCTCTTTTGGCGTATACGCTTCTTTACCTGCTGCGTTGTTTGCCCTATGTAAATCAGCTCACAGGGACACAATATGCGATACACACCATTCGATGAATTTCAATTGCCAAAACTTCAGTTCTTGCTGCACAGTGCCATGCTTAAACATTTTAGTGTTTACACTAAATATACAGGCAACGCATTTGGAACATTTGAAATGTCCTACTACTGCTGACATTCCTGAATTGCCCTCTAGTGTGTGTTTTTGCTGGGTTTGTTTGCCCCCTGAGTGCATAAGGTGATCTTTTAGTTTCTTACCCCTTTTATTTGAGAATAATGCAATTCAAAGGACATTTTAAACATCTGAAGGACAGACCAGTATTTCTTAGTGATTTTTGCAACCTGGTTAATGTGGGGAGAGAAAGTAATAACACACACTATCTTATCTAGATCATTCTTGGGGGCTTTTGTTTTAGAAGTTCCTCCCTCCGGGAGAACACTTCTATCTTCAATTCTGCCTTGATCAACTTGCATGGATAGACCCATCAAGTAACCTTACCATCAAAACATTTGACTCATAGAAAAATCAATTTTGCCACTATAGTATGCCTTAATCTGATAAAATGACCAAAGGGTAATCCATCAAACAGGGCCCTTGGATAAAAGCTGTGGTATTTAAGGGATGTATTTCTTTTGGTGGGTTTTCTATAGAGGCTAGTGAACAGCTACTCTTCCTCATGCCTTATTGTTATGATCTAGAAAATGTATTGGGTCAGTGAGATAGTTGCTAGTGAACTTGAAACTGGGTTGGGTGATATTAAGATATTCAAAGAAGTGGTAATCGGTCCTTCCCAGACCATGAAAATATGATCGATATATCCCTTCCAAAATTTCACATGTCGTTCAAAGGGGTTGTTATTAGTATAAAAAAAAAAAAGTTGTCAAAATGATTCACATGAAGGTTTGCTTGGTTAGGGGCAAAAATGTGCGCCCATTGAAGTGCCTTTGCATTGTTGATAATTCCTTTTGAGAGGAATTGGTTCTTTGTTAGGGCAATCTCACAGAGTTGCAAAATGAACAGTAGGACTTCATCTGGTGTCAAGCACTGTCTGCAAGATTTCCATGCATTCTTTCTGGGGTATGATGGTGTATAATTTCTCTATATCTAGAGTTACAGAGATGATTCTAAGGGCCTGATTATCAGTACTTCGGTGTATTCCGACCCATGGGTAAGGCCCTGTTTACACACAAGTTGGAATTACGAGTTGGAAGGTATTTAACATATCCAATAATTATCAGATGTGTTAAATACCTCACCCTTTGTTCAACTTTGGCAGATCAAACCTGCCAAAATATAACCGGTGAAAACCATATGGTATTAACTGTATCATGCAGCTTTTAGTGATATAAAAACACCAACATCCACATGTTATTCCCCACAAACTCGTAATAGGTGCTATTTATCACACCCGATAAATATCATGACAGCGATAAATAGCACCTATATTCTTAATCAGGGCCTGAGAGATTTATCACATAAGTGCTGTCAGTCATTCGTGGCTATCAATCATGCAAAACCTGTGATGAAATAATTACGATATTCACCTCAGGTGTCTTGTGTAGAACCACAACCTGAAAGTATTGGTCTGCCAGGAGTTATGTTACAATGTTCTTTACCTCGTCTCACCCCTTGAAACAGGAGGGAGAGACTCCATCGACTAGACCCTAAAAGAGCTTTACATCAATGACTGACTGACTGAGATATTTATAGAGCGCACTACTGCCGAGGCGTCTTGGCGCTGAGGTAATAGCAATCCAACCTGAGTAACAGGCCTAGATCTTGGAAAAGAGCCATGTTTTGATCATCTTTCTGAAAAGAGTCCTGCTATTCTGCAGTCTCAGATGTGTTGGGAGGGAGTTCCACAATTTGGCCGCTTGGTAGGAGAACCCCCTACCGCCCCATCTGGCTTTTCTTATCCTGGGAATAAGGACCAGTCCAGTGTTTGCTGACCTGAGGCATCGAGCAGGCAGATATCACGGAAACAGGCGTTGAATGTCTGCCGCACCTCCTCCGTATAGGGCTTTATGGACTAAGCAAAGCGCTTTGAAGTCTATTCTTCGGCGGACTGGTAACCAATGGAGGAGTCTTAGGCTTGCGGAAGTGGGGTGGTGTTTTGGTAAGTTTAACAGTACTCGTGCGGCCGCGTTTTGTATGGACTGTAATTTGGAGAGCTGCCTGACTCCTGCACCTAGGTATAGCTCGTTGCAGTAGTCGATTCTGGATGACACCAGTGCGCCGACCACTGTTTTCCTTAACGAGAGTGGAATCACACCAAAGATCATTGAGTGGATGATCAGCTCTTTGTAGAGTTCTCTGGAGTAAACCAAAGGAAAGGCAGTGCAGAGTAGGACGTACTGAAGGTGGATAGTCCTCTTTCTATCAAAATCTGCTACTCACTAGCCAAGAAGCAGACTCTGGATGGTTTGAAGGCCCATTCCACCAGGGTCATGGCTGCTTCCTCTGCTCTGGGGCACGGAGTGCCTGTCCTTGACATCTGTCAGGCTGCGATCTGGGCATCGGTTTACAGGTTCACAGAGCACTACAGCCTTGAGAGGCACTTTGGAAGGGAAGGGCATTTTGCCTGTTCAGTTCTGCAGGACCTTTTGGTATGAGCCTTTCTACAGACCCACCGCCATGGGAGGTACTGCTTTGGAATGTATTTCAAAGATGAGGAATCTGCATTTAGATGTATCCATCAAATGAACAAGTTACTTACGTCTGTGATGTTCTTCCTGGTGGATACTCTGTCTAACAGCAGATTTCCTCTTCGCCGCTCCTCCTCCTTGTTCTTTGGAATGGTCTCTTGTTGGACTTAGCCCTTTCTGCAGGGTCGTCCCCAAACTTTTTGCCTCCACTCCTTCATTTTGTTGCTGATATAGTTTTTGTTGGCCTTAGGACTCTGCCCACTTTACCACTGCTAATCAGTGCTAAAGAGCTTGTGCTCTTTGCCCAAAACACAGTAACATTGGCTTACACCCAATTGGCAAACTGGCTTTTTAACCAATAAGCCTTCTGGCCACCTTTTTTTAGCAGGCAGTGCATAGCGCCAGGACACCCTAGGGTAACAGCGTGCTCTACAAATTTGATTAACATAACATATTTAATTTACTTGTAAGTCCCTAGCAAAGTGGCACTACCTGTGCCCAGCGCCTGTAAACTAAATGTTAGTAGTGAACCTGCAGCCCTGATTGTGCTACCCACGTAAGTAGCCCTTCAAACATGTCTCAGCCCTGCTATTGCCTCACAGCATTGAGCGCTTGTGAGGGACCGTCAGCATGAAGCACCATCCCGTCTGTCTGCGACGCCCAGCCTGCTCTTTGCGCCACGCCGGCAACGGCACACAATGCTCTTCCTGCGACCCTCTCAAATGCAAACGGGACTCTTGGCAAAAAACTTGATATGGTAAACCTTCAGCTGGACTGATCTGGAACTGTATCCGACCTGAGCTCAATCGCAGTCGGTCTGAACTTTTCCATTTGACCCAGTCCATTGTGACCAAATAGCCGCGGTTAGTGCTTTGTGCTGAAAGGCGCTATTTTGCACCTTATTCTTTAAAAACTCATAATTCCCATTATACCGATCGGACTTTTGGTCTTGTTTTATTTATTAAATGTTGCTCTATTTTTATAACTTGTTATGGGATTATTTTTCTGTAGTGTTTTCACTGTTTTATTGTTTGAAGTGCTGCATAGATACTTCACACATTGCCTCTAAGTTAAGGCTGACTGCTCTGTGCCAAGCTACCAGGGTGTTGAACACAGGTTAATTTGGGGTTTGCTTGTGCCTTATCCTGACCAGGATTGTGGTTGCTGCTTGACCAGGGCTCACACCCTAGTTAACCAGGAACCCAGTTTCTCACATCTCTTCATTCCCATCTGAAAAGGTAAAAAATTATTGATCGGCACACTGGTATTTTTTATTACCGTTTCCACATCGGAGGGCATAGACAGAGTTCAGAAAGAAACTGACATTGATGCACAGGGGTTGTGGTTATATGCGGCTCTATCGTCTCTTCCGGGGCAGAAAAAGTCAACATGGAGTCGCATGATGCTTCCTACCAGGGCATGGAGCAATTCTGTTTAAATCTTCTGGATCCAGTCTGGCACCAGAGGGTATTCTATAGGTGAGAAATCTACGGTTACATTGAGTATCCACCAGAAAGAGCGTTCCCTAGGGTAAGTAGCTTGGTCATCAGGAGAACTGAGTTGTTCACTATTTCTGTTGTGGTTTGTGTACATATTTGTCATGGTGACTGGTCACTTTATAATTTTCTGGAAGAAGGCATCTGCCTTTAAAGGAATCAATGTTAAACTTTGGAGTTCTGGGCCAGTGCTTTCCTTGTTTAAGGAGTTTGTTGCATATAGAAACCATAGTTAACAATCATATACTTCCTGTTATGTCTTGTTCCTTGTTTGGTACTAAAGGACCCACTTAGAGATAAGTCCTGCTTTCTGTGATGCTCACCCTTGGGAAGGGTAGCTCTGTGGCTCTGCACACTGGCGCAGGTCAATGCTGAGTCCCCCAGTCATGTATGCAGTGCAGGCCTATGTAGGCAAAACACTAATGACTGCACATTTGTGAATCTGTGAGAACCGTCAAAGCCTTCCTTTGTTACGTGCTTATTAAAGTAGATTTCCATGCTAAGCAGTGTTGACCCCGCCTTTCCTTCTAATAGGCTGGGAAGACTGGTTCTCAAGACTGTCTGTGCTACAAGAGACTATCTTATATAAGGAATGTTACTTTGTACCAAGGTACAACTTTGCTTGTTCTTGCTGAACTTCTTAATACAATTAACTCTTCAGTGCCTCACTTGCATCAAGTTGGATCACTTGTGTTCCCGTAAATTAGCTAATTCTACAAATCCTAGTGCTCTCTGCCTAATCATAGGTGCTCGCCAGTGTGCTGGTGGGTGTTCACACACACTTATTTCTGGGGACCGGTACTTATTTTTCCTCAGCAGACTTTCATCCAGAGCAAGAGGAAAAAGCACAAAAGGATCAAAAGGGGCAAAGAAGAAGGAAGCGAAAAACGGATAGAGACTAAGCAAGAGAGAATGTAGAGATTAAAAACAACCTTCAAGAGTGAGATAGAGAGACCGGGCGTCTGGTGGTGGATTAAAAAGGCATATGGTGGAATCAAAACTATGCATCCTTGGTATTTGCCACCCCAACCGTCGTAGCGCCAGTCGTGGGACTCCAGGCAAAACTATGGGCCCTGGCACTTATTCTTTTATACTGCACTGGTGCTGGCCTTGCTTCTAGGAATTACTCTATATGTGCACAAAAACCAATACAGTACAAAAGGTTTGAAAGAGTTAATATGGCAGATTCTGTTGATGCACTGAGCATGGGCATTGCGGCATTGCAGCATTGGGGCTGTGCAAGACCTCTCACAATACCATTGAAAATGGGGCAGCCATGCTTGGGACTCTAACCTTAGTTAGTGAAGTGCTTCCAGAAAATGCCTAGTGGACGTGAAAGTTCTGTTTAATATCGATGCCTTTTAACATGGAAGCTTATTCATACTGATCTAGTTCCTGTTGTTTCTAGTTGGTGTCTTGCTGCTTAATGGTATTTACTGCATAACATTGTTGGAAGAAGGCTGGCTAAACGGAAAGGCTCAATATAAGCCATTAGTTAGATTGGACCAGCTAGGGTCTTATTTGGCTGGTAGCTGCCAGTCAATCTGATCCAGCTTCCACTGAGCATTTTTCAAAATTACTTCAAGGCTGCACTATAGGCATATTCCTGCACTGTACAGCGTGATGTGTTTTATCTGTGCATAAAATGATGCACAGTATTAATACCGTATTCTTTGTGTTTCAAGAAAAACGTTTGCATTAAACGGGCCCCTGCCTTCCTCAGTGGAATCCTCTAGCCATTGTTATCTGTTATGTACACGATGATGGGCTTTGCCAATCTTATAGAATGGTACTTCATGTTCTGTATGTGCTTGAAATTGATAGTGTGTGTATGTTTGGAGAAGAAAGATTTCTTGACAGCATCGCTTATCTTGCTGTCCTATCTGAGTTCTGAGATGACACAGTTGCACCAAGTCTTTTGTTATCCAGTATTGGGGTATCTTTCATAGATTCACATGCCTGAATCATTCCCCGTCGTCGAGGCGGGAGTCCCACGGTAAATTACAAAAGTAGTGCCATAAGTAAATAATAGTAGTAGGCTACAAAGGAAAAGCCAAAGGCCTAAAACTTAGAAGCCTATCTACATCATTATAGTAAAAAGAACCAAAGGTTAGCTCCAACCAATCAGCTACTAGCACCCTCTAGAACACTGTCAGCAGAGCCAGTTCTCCTCAGATTTTCACCGCACGTCGTGTGGAAGGGAGTCTCCCTGAGTGCCTACTCAGTTCTACACTTCATTTCTTCAGGATGTCTGACAAGAAGGCTCTTTTTAGACCTGCAGGACCTGCGAGAAGAAGAGGGTCCATGTTGATGACCAGCATAAGGACTGCATTTACTGTCTTTATCCAAAGCATGTTGCTAAGGATTGTAGAATATGCCGTACTTTCCCTACTAAGACTCTTAGGGATAGAGAGGCAAGACTACTTTTATGGCTCAAATCTTCCTCGGTTGAGGAGGATGACAGGGCCTCAAATTCGAGTAAAAGGGCTAGATCCCATGACAGCTCTTCTAGTGAGGGAAGAAAACAACTTAAGACTTCCCATGATGTTTCTGACCCTCCACAGAGGTCACCTAAGCTTTCCTCTGGGTCAACGCTGTCTCCGCCCTCTAAGGAATCTAAGAGAGCATCTACTTCAAAAACCGTGAGTAAAACCCAGGTTAAAACTCTCACGTTGACTCCATCGTCGACGGTTTCTGTGACTTCTGCTGCCCCCTCGTCGACGGCTACTGTCTCGACGACGGCCATTACTACACCCATTTTATCTACCAAGATTTCTGTCATGACTAAAAAACCTGTTCTTGAAGACTCGTCAACGAAGTCCCCGTCGACGACCGCGTCGACGTCGAGCCCATCGACGAAGGTTCCATCGACGAAGCCTCCACCGTCGATGAAGGTACTGATGTCATCGTCGACGACTGTCCTGTCGACGACTGCATCAGTGAAGATCCCGTCGACGACGAGTCCGTCGATAACGGCCCCATCGACGACGACGGCCCCGTCGACGACCCCGTCGACGATAATCCCGTCGACGACTAAGAGCCCGTCGACGAAGAGCTAGTCGACGACGATTTTACCAGTTTCTCAGGAATCAGCAGTGGTACTTTTGCCTTCACATTCTACGCCCATATCATCTGCATCTTTTCAATTGAAAACTTTTCAAAGGCAGGATTACTGTAAAATATATCCACTTTTGCCGCCTCACCGCTTGGAAATTTACGTTGACGATGAGGATTATGACGATGAAGAAGAGGAGGGACCATTTGGCATAGCTCACCATCCCTCTGAGCTTAACATCAAGTGTCAAGACGATGATGACGAAGAATACCAGGAGCACTATTATCAAGAGGAACTTATGACCCCATACCATAGATTTCCTACAAGGGAGTCGCGTCACAAGGAGATGAGCCATCTTCCTCCAACGCTCATTCAAGATCTCCAGGCCATGCTGGCGGACTACCGTCAAAGGTTTCCTCCACAACAGGCTGTCCCAGAAAATCCACCTCCACCAGTGGGGATCCCTGATTCGTTACCTCAGTCTGAGGTTCCATCTGAACAAATGCACCATGACACTGCATCCTCGGAAGAGGAGGTTGAAGAGGGTGAGTTACATGACAAGACTAATGTCACGGATCCTTGGGACGATTATGTCCTACCGATGCCTTCTCAACCCATTCCTCAGCCTTCTGATTCTCCCCCTGAGGACATCGGGGGCTTTCATAATTTGATGCAGCGAGCAGCATCTAGATTCCAATTACCTGTTACAGTAGAGCAGACAGACTGCTTTTTGCATGATTTTAAAGAAGAGTCTAGAAAGATCACGCGAGTTGTTCCTATCATTGATTATATCTGGAATGAAGGAATTAAGATCATGAAAACGCCTGCGTCCATTCCGGCTGTACTTCCTCGCATTGAGAAAAAGTACCGTGCTCCTGCTAATACTCCATCTTGTCTGATTGGTCATCCACGAACAGATTCAGTGATTTCTCAAGCCGCCCAGCAAAGATCTAAAAATCCGGCGACGCCTATAACAACACCGCCTGATAAGGAAGGACGGAGACTGGACCTTATAGGTAAAACATTCTCCACTATGGCAGCGGCCTCTATTAAAGCTGCAAATTCTCTGGCAATAATCGGCCGTTATGACCGTCAGATGTGGTCAGATATGGCGGAATTTATTTACCTCATCCCTGAGGACCGTAGACAAGACGCAAGGAAGATTCTTCTGGAGGGAGAACGAGCCGCATCTGAGATCATAGATTGCGCGCTGGACATTGCGAACACCAACTTTCGTCAGCTTGCAGGTGCTGCAGTGCTTAGACGCCAAGGATGGCTTAAGGCCACTTCTTTTAGGCCGGAAGTGCAAACAAAGATCTTAGACATGGCCTATGACGGAGAGTCCTTATTTGGAAAACACATTGACGAGGCCCTCCTTGCTATCAAAACTGATAAGCATACTGCTAGATCGTTAGGCGCCCTGCAATACAGGCGCGGTTCATTCAGAGGTGCAAGAGGACGTGGTTTTGCTTCAAGAGGAGGATACCAAAACCAACAGAATAGGCAGTATCAACCGCAGTATAGACAGCCTTACAGCCAGTCATCATACCGCCAATCCTCTTCGACTAGTTTCTACCGTCAGGGTGGTCGAAAGCGATCGAACAATCAAGGTCGCGATACCAACAGGAAGCAATGATCTACGCAGGGTGCCAGCCATTGTACCCCCCCTGCCCGTGGGCGCGAAAATGTCAGCTTTTGTTCACAAGTGGCAAGAAATTACTTCGGACCGATGGGTTCTCGACCTAGTAACCAACGGCCACACCCTGGAATTCATCAAACAGCCACCTACTACTCCGCCCAGGGGTCCCCCCTCCCCCTCGTCTTCACTTATAGTTCAAAGAAGCCTTAAAGATGCTCCTCAAGAATGCAATAGAGAAGGTTCCATCGTCTCAAAGAGGAACCGGTTTCTATTCTCGTTTCTTCCTCATCAAGAAGAAGTCAGGGGAATGGCGACCGATTCTGGACCTCCGCAAGCTCAACAAATTCCTCAAAAAGCAAAGTTTCCGGATGGTCACACTTTCCGAGGTCTTAAGCTGTCTGAACGAAGGAGATTTTATGGCTTCTCTGGATTTGGAAGATGCGTACTTCCACGTCCCTATCCATCCCAAACATCGCAAATATCTTCGCTTCACAGTGGCTGGCGTCCACTATCAGTTCAAGGTGCTCCCGTTCGGGCTGAAATCGGCACCAAGAATCTTCACAAAGTGCTTGGCACCAGTGGCAGCGACGTTGAGATCTCGAGGAATACAGGTGTTCCCTTATCTCGACGATTGGCTGCTCAAAGGTCCTTCGGAGCAAGCAGCCAAAGAGGCCACAGCAACATGTCTCCATCTCTTCTCTTCTCTGGGACTCACTCTCAACCAGAGCAAATCACAGTTGCGTCCTCTACAAGTCATTCCTTTTCTCGGGGCAATGCTGGACACGGTGCAGTGCAAAGCATTCTTGTCACAAGACCGCCAATTACGTCTCCAAAAATTGGCAATCTCCATTTCAAAAAGGTCAGTTTCTGTCCGGATGTTTGCTTCCCTTCTAGGGATGTGTTCCTCTGCGATAAACCTCATACCCTTGGCACGGCTCAAAATGAGACCTCTTCAGGAGGAATTACATCTTCAATGGCAACAAGCCGTGGGTTCGTTCGACGATTCCATCAGGGTCACGTCGCGCATGATAGACTCTCTGCATTGGTGGTCTCAGACAGCGAATTTGGCCCCAGGTCTCCCATTCCTACCAACCACTCCAGACTTTGTTTTAACAACCGATGCTACCATGGAGGGATGGGGAGGTCATCTGCAAGACTTGCAGATTCAAGGAAAATGGTCTCAAGTGCACCGACAACAGCATATCAACAGGCTGGAGCTCCGCGCCATCTTTCTTTCTCTGCAAGCGTTCCTCCCGAGGATCGCGGGTTCCTCAGTGCTGGTCCGTACCGACAATACGACCAGCATGTATTACATCACTAAACAAGGAGGAACAAAGTCACCAACGCTTTCGCAGGAGGCTCAGGAGTTGTGGGAGTGGGTCACATTCCACAGAATAACCCTGAAGGCCGAACACGTCAGGGGTCTCCACAATACTCTGGCCGACACGCTGAGCAGATCTCTATCGGACTGTCACGAGTGGGAACTGGAGCAGAAGCAGGTGAATAGTTTCTTCCAAGCTTGGGGTAAACCAGCACTGGATTTATTCGCAACGAGGGAGAACAAGAAATGCCAATATTATGCCAGCAGGTTCCCTCAACAGGGCTCAAGGGGGAATGCCCTGTCCATGCAATGGTCAGGGATTTGTGCATACGCTTTTCCCCCCAATACCATTGATCCCGAAAGTACTCCGCAAGATGAAGATGGAGGGTTGCTGTCTCATTCTAATTGCACCCCATTGGCCAAGACAGTATTGGTTCCAGGAACTTCTTCTACTATCTCAGGACAAACCTATTCGCCTTATTCCGACACAATGTTGTCAAGGGACAGGGGCCAAGTGGTTCATCCGTACCCACAGTCGCTACACTTGCACGCATGGCTCCTGATTTCTTAGAATTCAAGGACCTTAACATCTCTCAGGACTGTCGTGAGATCTTGGCCAAATCTCGTGCCCAGAGTACAATCAAAACTTATCGTTTAAAATGGAAGCGATTTTGTTACTGGTGCGAGGCGAATAATATCCACCCAGTTCAAGCTCCTGCGGAACAAATTCTTCCCTACTTGCTATCCCAGGCCAAATCTGGGCTTACCTTTTCATCGGTTAAGGTTCATCTTGCTGCTCTCTCCAGATTCAGAAAGTGCACCAAACTGCCTTCTCTCTGTTCATCTTCACTTGTCAAACAATTTATTAAAGGACTCTTCAGAGCTTTTCCTCCAGTGCGGGCAACCCCCCCCCAGACTGGGAACTCAATACCGTGCTGGCGCAATTAATGAGACGACCATTTGAGCCTATCCACAAAGCTGATCTCAAATTCATCACGTGGAAGGTTGCCATTCTCCTGGCTCTTACGTCTGCACGAAGGGTTAGTGAAATTCAAGCTTTCACTATCACAGAACCCTTTTTACGCTTCACTAAGGACTAACTAACTCTTCGAACAAATCCTAGTTTCATCCCTAAAGTACCGTCTCAATTTCACTTGAATGAATCGGTAAAGTTAAGAACTTTCTTTCCGGATCCATCCACTCCAGCTGAGAGAGCTTTGCACTCTCTTGATGTTAACCGTTGTTTAAAATTCTACTTACAGAAGACTAAAGACATCAGGCGATCCAACCAATTGTTCGTGGCCTATGGTCAAGCGACACTTGGGACTGCAGTAACGAAGGCAACAATAGCCAGATGGCTAGCTTCTACGATTCATTTCTGCCATGACAAAGCCAACAAACCTTTGCAGAGAAAGGTTAAAGCTCATTCTACCAGGACTGTGGCAGCTTCTACAGCATTGTTTGCTGGAGTGACTCTGGAGAACATCTGTCGTGCTGCGACATGGAAAAATGTCCACACGTTCACGAAGCATTACTGTCTGCACAACAAGATGATGCAGCGGTTGGACAAGCGGTCCTCCGCCATCTCTTTCATTAAGGTCAGATTCAGGTATTTTCTCTTTTATATGCTACCATGTTTCATGTAACATGCTTCTTTATATGTTTAATAGCTGGATATATAGATATATTTCTATGTTAATATTCTTGCTTTATTTCGGTAATGTTTCTTAATATGCATTTTAATTCCTTAAAGGCTTGCGTAGGTTACAAATTTCTCAACCATTATGGATGCGTTTTGGGAGTTTATGAACACCTGTCTCCCACCATCCGCAAACGACAATACTTTTGGCTTACTGCTTGCTACTCTGATTCAGGCATGTGAATCTATGAAAGATACCCCAATACTGGATAAGAAAACAAGTTACTTACCTGTAACTACAGTTATCCGGTATTGGTATCTTTCATAGATTCACATGCACCCACCCTCCTCCCCGGCGAGTCAGTTCTTTATGATTTTGGAATCTTACTTCCCTCTTGTGCTAAGAAAATCTGAGGAGAACTGGCTCTGCTGACAGTGTTCTAGAGGGTGCTGGTAGCTGATTGGTTGGAGCTAACCTTTGGTTCTTTTTTACTATAATGATGTAGATAGGCTTCTAAGTTTTAGGCCTTTGGCTTTTCCTTTGTAGCCTACTACTATTATTTACTTATGGCACTACTTTTGTAATTTACCGTGGGACTCCCGCCTCGACGACGGGGAATGATTCAGGCATGTGAATCTATGAAAGATACCAATACTGGATAACTGTAGTTACAGGTAAGTAACTTGTTTTCTTATCTAACATCTAGATTCCAACTTTTCCATTTGCAAGCAAGTCCACCAATTTCCTCACCCAGTCTCATTTCAACTTAGCAGACTGCGCAGCTGACTTCTGTATATTGTCACATTTGATGCATTTTTTTCATATGGTGACAGGACTTTTTGACTTTCTTGGATGGCCCCTCGGAGTGCACCAGATACAAATAGGCCTTGGCAAAATGAATGCTATCATAAACATATCAAAATCAACCTCACGTGGCATTTGATCGTATTCACTTGATAGTTAATGAAAACCCTCAACTGTCTCCCCTGCGGAAGCCGTGTGTACTTTTTATTATAGACTGACGGATAACAGAGTAACAAAACGCTGAAAGTAACAAAATCTAGTGTTTTGAAATGATCAGTAATTCAATAGGCAAAATGCCAGTTGAGGGAAAGGGAGAGATTTGAGGAGGTTTGGCAAGCAAACCACAGGATTGCAGGCAACAACAAAGGGTAAACTACTACTGGCTAAGCCAAAATGATGTCCCATCTTCCATCTGTGGAGTTGTTTTTGAGATTATAGGGCTAGTGGAGTAAGGCCACATATTTGAAAATGTACATCAGATACTTGAAATGCATTTAATGCCTGTCAGCATAAAGAATGTTACATTCTTCTTGTTCTCTTTAATGCAATGATGATAGTTTTCAAAGTGTTACGGTAAGGTCATCTTTCCAGGGAAAAAGCTTTGTATTGCTTAAAAGAAAGTTTACTACTTGACAGCTGGTATTTAAATATTTTACTATTGTTTCCTTGTTATTGTCTTCCAATTTTAATTTTCAGATATAGTGAAAGACAGACTGAGTAAAAGAGGTGTGCGCACTTTAACAGGATTAGGAAAGTATTTCCGACAGCTGGACAAAAAGGAGCGGGATTTCTGAACAAGGAAGAATACAAAAATGCATTGAAATATTTCCACTTGGAAATTCCTGAAAAGGTATGTTTAGTATCTCTGAAATCCAAGTTTCTTATTCAAAAAGCGGCATTTGAACTATTACAACAGCATATACCCGTATATTTATCAGTGGTGTTGTCCTTTGTCATATGAAATACCCATAGCTGAATTCTGTGCCAGAGGTGATGTTCATAAACCCGACTGGATGGAACTGTCAAATTGATCAATCCTGCATGCAAACCGCACTTGTCGACATAATTCAAATTACACTTCTTCTAAATGTATGTCCTAAGTGTACATCAAAATGGTAATGAGACTATATGCAGGGACAGTAGATATATACAACTATGCAGCCACTGCATCGTGTTTTACATAGTTATAGATTTAGTACACTTGCCACCTAATCCACGCTTGGCTGCATGATTTGCAGATGTCAACATAACAATGTTTTTACACGCTGCTTACAGAGTACAGAATAAAGGAGCACCAAAAAGTCTGCAAACTTTACCTGGTCATGTTTCCTCTATTGATTGGTATATTAATTAATTAAAGAAGTGAGATATTTGCTCAAATTGTGTAAATATCCCCAAATTAACAAACTGGGGCAAGAACTACTTATTTTTTGCAGCAGGAAACTATACATATTTAAAAAGAATTCATACAGAATTCCTTCCTTATCATAAATTTTTTTCCCAAATATTTGTTTGTCTCAGACATTGTTCTGAAAGCCACAGTAATTACAAGACTGCATGCAGAGTTTTGAAGAATCACAAACATTTCCATTGTTTTAAAACATCTTAAAGTGCTTCCTAGTGAGACACTTACGTAGTAAAACATAAGTAAAGACATAACTTATGATTCAGTAAAGCAGATGTTGTTTCCTAATTGAAATAGGTACTTACAGAGTATATACGAACCTATGGCTGGTTTAAAACTAACTGGGTTGGGCAGATACACTTATTAAAAGCATGACATGTAGGCTAGTTTTCTGGTGCGTACAACATCGCACATGTTTACACAAACCTTGACTGTGTGAGCTAGAAAGGACTGTGCACCTCCAGTGGCATCTGAAGCCCCATCAGTTCATCAAACACTGCTAAGATTCTACCTGCTTCCAGGCCCCACTCCCCGTCTGGGGGGAAAGTTGTAGAGCAAGAACATGAAAAATGTAGTGTTAATTAACACATCATGTGGGTCTATTTTGATATTGCCTGTGCACTTTTATAATGGGCCCCCACATCATTCACAAACTGTGAAAGGCCTTGGCACCCGGCTAGAGTTGCTTGCAACCACGTGAATCCTAAAGTATGATGCTTTAGAACACATGCAGGATTCTTCGGTACACTTCTGGTCCTGACAATTAACCACCCCTGTGTGTCTCACACTTTAGTTCCATTTGATCACTGGCCAGACAGAATGAGGTGTGTGACCAAATTTGAGTATCACTGTGCCAGTTTCATTGTGGATAATCTGTGCATATAGCATTCCCAGTTGTCATCTTGCTGCAGTTCCTTTTTCTGTAAGTGGTTTACAGCAGAACATTTTGAAAGACTTGACATTGCATACCCTCACAAAGTTTGTGTTTACTGTCACCACCGTGCTGTTACAAATAAGAACATCTATTCACAGATTGCCTTAAGATACCTCTGGAAAAAGAAGTGTACTGCAAGGGGTCTTTGCAAAACGTCTAATCCTTAAGAAACAGTTATGTTTGCCTTCTAACTTAGAGGTCAGAAGGAAGTTCCCATAGCCCTCTTACCAGACTTAAGTATATCTCTGCCCATTCAGGTCTCTTACAGCATTTAGTAGGGTCACCGTCCCCCAGTCTTCACAACAGTAAAGTCCTGCAACTAGATGTCTGTAGTACCACTGCTAGTGGCGGAACATACATTTATAAGGTGTGTTTATAAGGAGAGCTCACCCAACAGATTTAAAAAGAGGAGTTATACTAGTCGTGGTTGGGGGGTTCCCATTCCCATAGAAGAGACATATGAAGTGTCCCAGTTGGAGGCCTTTCTCCACTGGTGAGTGTCCTACCACATTCATACAGTGCTTCGACATGGTCATCATATCGTCAATCAAGTAACTGTGTTCTGTGAACATGTGCGCTTGAAAATCTTAAGTAGGCTTTTCCTAAAGACTTCTTAGAGAAGGTTAGAATATGCAAAGTCATGCTTAAAGTGCAATAACTAACATCACTTAATATGTTAGAGAGGATGCTTGTCCAGGAAATTAAGCACAAGGAAGATTAGAGAGTGATTACTATTCTTTCTTTTTTAAATAGAGGTTAAGGAAATAGTTGTACGGAAACACCATATTTAGTCTAAATCCAACCTCAAGTTTACATGATCCCCATGAGAGACATCTGCCGCATTCCTTCTTCCTCTATGTTGCCAAAGAATCATTGGTTTGCAGAGGCAATAAAATGTATGTTAGGTGCCCACTATTGACCCTCTAACAAGTCCTTTCAATTTCTGCCATTTATCGCCCACCTGAAAT
Source organism: Calotriton arnoldi (assembly GCA_963921515.1). NCBI lineage: Eukaryota > Metazoa > Chordata > Amphibia > Caudata > Salamandridae > Calotriton > Calotriton arnoldi. The sequence goes on along the minus strand of CAWUFW010001386.1, from coordinate 1,646,603 downwards.
GTCATACTTTTTGGAGCTCAGCTTGATTGACAAATTATTCCATCCCAAAATCTTCTCCAGTCCCCTTTATCATGACCCCAGTAGCAGGTTGAAACCACTGAACTGATGAAAGTTCCAACTGGTGTACAATTGTGCTGGTTCCCAAAAAGTTCAAAGGAGGTTGCTGCTGCTATCTCACTATGCAAACGTAAACATTAAATGTGTAATTTATACCTGATGTGCACACCTTAGACATGTACCTTCGAATTCGACAACCAGGATGAAACCTGGATGTGCACATTGCATTGCAAAAACATCTACTCAGTATTCCAGTCTTGGAAGACCGCCAGAAGTTTTCATGTTTATTTGTGACCATTCGTTTCAATGCATTGTCTCTCATATTGACCTAAGTATGCACCCCAGTTCTGTACAATAACTTATTGGCAGTGGTAGCGTATCTAAGCTGTCATAAAATGCATGTTGGCCATACTTGGGCAATTAGATGTTCGAGTCTTCATCCTAAGTGTGGACCATGTATTTGCTGCATCCAGTTTTGGAAATCTAACAGGGATGCCAGTACAGCATATCAGTTGCGTTCAAAGAAAAGAGAAAGCCTTTCATATTCTGGTGAACCTAGGTCGGCCATCTCGATCTAGTGAGTGCTTCCAGAGATCTCTGTCTGATTGGTCTGTTGCATTGTAATGATTCTCAAAATAAAAAAAAATAAAACAGCACCTGCTCTTCTACTAGTTTTTGTAATTTTACTATGATTTTTATTAAGATTTGTTAGGAGACAAACCAATATTAATCCATTATCAGGGTATAGAACATTTCAACGTTTCAAGATCAATAAAACAGTCAAATCCCAAAATAACCCCCCCCCCCTTCCCCGCTACTCATGTGTAGGGTCACTACATAGGTAATAAGAGTTAATTGTTAGTGGGTGTAGCGTGAATCGATATTCGAAGGAGGGAAAGAAAGGAGTAGTGAGAAAAAGAAATGGGGTAAGTGGGCATGTCTGTTTTGTGTCCCCTGTTCTTCTCTCGACAGCACCACGTGGAGGGTTGTCTACCGTGGGGTTGTCCCCTGTGGGTTCTTTGAGATCGGTGAGCATAGCTGCCCACGCCTGCAGGTCGTCCATTAGTTAGTCATCTTTACGGACATGTTTCATATGGGCCTCTTCAGTCGTCGCCCATTCCATAGCATCTCTTAACCAGTCAGTATATTTTGGGGGAACCGAGCTCAGCCATCAGATAGTAATCTAACACTTAGCGAGTAATAGACAGAGGAGAATAAAATTCCTGCTGAGTTTTTTCTGGAGGGAGAGGGAATCAAGCCCAATAGTACTTGCTCCATTGTAAAGAGACTGCTCTACCCAGTGGCTCTGTTGATGTTCTCAACTGTCGCTTCTCAATTGGGGGTCAGGGAAGGGCAAGACCAAACCATATGTATAAAATTCGCCTCAGTGTGCCCACACTGTGGGCAGTTGACGCTGCGGGTGGTGTACATAGTATGTAAAGTTTTTGGTGAGAGAGAGGTATGATGAACATAATTATTTTATATTAATTTAAATCTGGCATTTGAGCTGACTATTTTCACACCTTCATGAACTTTAACCCAGTCCTTTATGGACATAGGATCATCTAACGTTTACTCCTATTTGGCATGAATTCGAACTACAGGATTAGGACGTCTGCTCTGAGGGTCTTGTAAATGTTAGATATCAATTTCTGTTTTCCTGCCATATTTAACAGTGTCACTAGGGTTTCAGAGGGAACCGGTGCATCCGTAAACCACGGCCTGAGCTCCCGGGCAGTCGCACCTGCTGTTCTACTATGTCCAAGAAATAGACTAGTGCTCTTATCATACGTGAGCCTTGGAAGGAAAACTTATATGTAGGGTTCAATTGAAAGCACTCAATGCATGGATCTTCAATGCCACTCATTCTTTGCAAATGTGAGGCCAAATAATGAGCTTAAGAGAAATAGGTGGAGCTCCTGCCCCGCTGAACTTAGTTTTCTTTGTCATTTACAGGTGGGGGAAACTACCAAGTTGCCAATGGCAGAACCTCAGCTGGCTGTGCCTTCAAAAGCCCTCGGCCTGATGCCTGTTAGCCTTAGAAATGCTGGGTCACAGTGGCAATGGCCCTGCCTTGTTTTGGGTAGGTCCACTACCAGTGATTTGCCTGCTAGGCTCCTCCATATGAGACATGGTGTACGGAGGTAGGGAAAACAATAGGCCCAATGCACAGAAAGAAAAGCCTGTTTGAATTTTTTACTCCCCATGGACTTTGGCTGTTTGTTTCTGAACATCAGAAAAAAAGGCTGTAAAAAATAAGGTGGCCTGCTCAGCATTGAACTTTGATGAAATTGCATCTATCAAAGGCGAGGTTTGACAATGAGATCCAACTATGAGAGGCCACGAAACCGGAGGTCTGATGGGCTGCTCAACAGCCTCCTAATGAGTCTCATTGACTCTGATCAAGACATAGAGTTCAAGTCAATTTTTCTAGTACCTAAATAATGTTTTCAGTCATTCATAGCATCAGTGGTACTATATGGGATATTATCAGCAATTGTTTTACCCTTATGTAAATCCCACCATGACAGCAAAACCCAACTACCTCTGTTTCATAAACCTCTTGGAAACTGTTCTCTTCAAGGTGATGTTTGACCTGGTATGGATTGCTTCAGTGTTGATTCTACCCCATACACTTAGGAGAAGTGGGTGTGTAATATTAGATAGGGGTTAAGCCCTGCATTCGGTTGGACTCACTACTCCAAAATCCTGATCCTGTTTTTGAATGGTACAGCACTCTGAATCAATCTTACTGACTTTGTCAATTGCTTCCCTCGCCGCACAGCTCCGCCTGGTAGCTGTTGCCCCCTGACCCTTCCAGGTCCTTGTAATAATGAAGGTGACACCGGTGGTGAGATGTGAAGAGGGTTTATTGGGGAGATAGGGACAAGCAGGTCAGGTTAGACGTCCTATCCACTTTAATGCTCAGCAACCGCCGTTCACACGAACTCCGTGATAGCCAGATTCCAGAACACAGAACCTCATGACACGCAGGTCATTGGAGGAGGAGGCAAGATCATTACACATCTTCCCCCTTTCAGAAAAGAAAATAGGTAAGAAATGAATAAATAAAACTAAAACAACCAAACTAAAACAACCAATAGTCGAAACGTTAATGCGAAACAAAGTCATTGAACTTCTTTGGGAGCTTTCCAACACGCACACTCTTTCTCAATTTAGGCAATACGACAGGAGAACTGTTAGGAGTAACAAGCATGTTAGGTGCGAGAGCAATTCTGTTAAGATTCCATATGCGTCCATCACTCAATTTGACAGCATTTAGAAACAATTTTTTAACAACATAAGGTGTGGAAAACTTTGAAAGGCCAGAGGACCTTGAGGAAGACGAACTCTCACTCTGTCACCCACACATACACGAGTGCGTGAGACTGCGTGCCTCGAGTCAAAGTAAGCCTTCCTCTTAGCGATTTTTAAGTCCTGACAGGCTTGCCAGGAAGCTGAATCTGGAGCTGTACTGACATCTCGAGACTCAATTCTAGGATTAAGGGCTAAATTCATCTCATCGCTCAAACAAGAGCTGATACGCTCCCTCTCATCCATGACTGAAACATACGGGTATTAGGTTTTCTACCACGACAGAGTTCAAAGGGAACCAAAGATGTTGTCGAATGAGGAGTAAGACGATACAACATTACTTTTTCTTGAATTTCAGCTTTCCAATCCTTGTTTAGAGATCTAGCCAACTGAATGGAGTCTTTAAGCACACGGTTGAACCTCTCTACCATCATGTTAGTTTCAGGATGATAGAGAGCACAACGTTTGTGTCTGATCCCTTTCTTAGTAAGATAGGTCTCCATCTCTCTTGAAACTAGCTGGACTCCGTTATCAGTAAGAAGACAATCAGGGAAACCCTCACGAGAAAAGACCTCATCGAGAAATTTTATGACATCCTTAGTCTCGATACTGTGGCAGACCTTAATCTCCGGCCATCTTGAGAATAAATCAATTAAGACTAAGACAAATGACTGACCTGAATTACTAGAAACAGGGCCCAGGAGATCCAGAGCTACTTCTTGCCAGCAACGAGTGGGAGTCTCACGTACTGCCATAGGTTGTACTCTAGTTTTATATATTTTATCAGAAGAGTTGCACTCCTGACAATCTCTCACCATACGTTCAACTAACAGATCAATACCGGGCCACCAGAAGTGCAAACGAATTCTCTCTTTCGTTTTAGAAATTCCCTGGTGTCCCTGATGAGCCTGTTGAGCTATTTCCTCCCTGAGGGAAACAGGTGGAACTAGTCTTGTGCCTCTCCGAAGTAGCCCTGAGGAGACGGATAACTCATGTCTTACGTTCCAAAACTTCCTTGTTTCCTCATCCAGACATTTTATACCTTCCCAACCAGCAGTTACTAACTCGCAAACCTTAAGAATGACTGGATCGTTTGTCATGGAAGATTTCCATTTTTCCTCGCTTAAGACACCATCAGTCACCTCACAGACCTTATAATCATCAAACTCACATGAGTCACCCAACTTATCACACGTAACACTTGGGTCATTCCTTACAAGGCGGGACAAACAATCGGAAACCTTGTTTTGTGTACCAGGTATATGATAAACAATGAAATCATAGTCTTGTAAAGCTACAATCCACTTGGTGATTCTTGAGGACACGGCATCCAGGCTTTTTTTAGTAAATAAGTCTTTCAGGGGTTTGTGGTCAGACTGTACGGTAAAGGAGCTTCCCCATAGAAATTTCTTAAGTTTCTTGATCGCCCAGAATATGCAGAGTGTTTCTTTTTCAATTACGGAATATTGTAATTCGGGCCCTACGAGAGCTCTTGATAGGAACGTAAGTCGTTTCATGACCATTTTTAACTTGCTTAAGGACAGCCCCAAGTCCTTTAGAGCTAGCATCAGTAACGAGTATGGAAGAAGCAGAGGTATCAAAGCTGTGAAGTGAAGGAGCTTCACTCAAGGCCCTCTTTACATCATTGAATTCTTCTTGGCATTTTTCTGACCAACTAAATCTTGCTCCTTTTTTTAGAAGAGTTCTGAGAGTGTAGGTACGAGAGGCAAACCCGGGAACAAATTTATGATAATATTCCGCCATCCCTAAAAAGGTGACAAGTTCGTCTCTGCTTTGAGGTACTGGGAGATCGGCAATAGTCCTCACTAACTTGTCTTTCGGTTTGACCCCATTAGCAGACAGCTTGTGGCCTAAATAGTCAATTTCATGAAGATTGAATTTACACTTACTCTCACGTAGTGTTAAACCACGTGACTTGAAACGATCCAGTACTGCTTTGAGTCTTTTATCGTGAGTAGTTTGGGAGGGGCCGTGAACCAAAACATCGTCTTGGTATATTTTTACTCCAGGTAGCCCCTGCAAAACGTCTTCCATGGCTCTTTGAAACACAGATGCTGCTGAATTAAGGCCAAAGGGAAGTCTAGTGAATTTATAAGTGCCAAACGGCGTTATAAAGGCAGTGAGATTTTGCGATTCAAGGTCGATCTTAATTTGATGATATGCGGCCCTGAGGTCAAGTGTAGAAAATACCTCAGCTCCAGCCAGTTGAGTCAGCATCTCTGCGATGTTGGGGAGAGGATATCTATCAGGTACAACTGCGCGATTAAGGGAGCGTAGGTCCACACAAAGCCTAACCTCACCTGAGGCCTTACGGGCAAGAACCACTGGGGCCAACCAATCACTAGCCTCAGTTTCAACTATGATGCCTTCCTTGAGTAATTTTTTTAGTTCATTTTCCATGGAATCTCTCAGAGCTAAAGGCACATTCCTCACTTTGCAGGTTACTGGGATGGCGTCAGGTCTCAAGATAATCTTGTGAGTGTAGTTGGATAGGCAACCTAAGCGTTCGCTAAAAACCTCTTTGAATTCTGAGCGTAGGTTGTCTACCTGGTCTACTTTAAAGAGTTCAGGTGTAGTGGAAGGTGTTTGTCCGGGGAGATCTGACTCTCCAAGAGGGTCTTTAGTTTTTCTCTCAAGACAATGCAAGGGTTGCCACCCGGAATCAACATGACACCCATATCGGCTTGGTGGACCCAACTCACTATACTATCCCCTTTCGTGGAGATGTATATTTTCCCAGCCGTAAATCTATTCTTGACTCAATGTCTCCTTCAAAGTAACCAAACAGTTTGATGGGTTGTCCCCCGTATGCAAGGGGCCTGATGTCAGGTTTCCATACTTTCACTTTTCCCATGAGAAAAACGTCGTAGAAGGACTTCGGGATTAAGGTGATCTTTGCTCCAGAGTCAAAAAGCATTTTAACGGGATGACCATTTATGAGGACACTTTCGACAGGGCTTGAGCACTTAACTTGATCAACGTGAGTCAAGATCTCACCGCAATGTAGATCGTCAGAACTGGATTCAGATTCATCTTGTATCCAAACCTCTTTAACTCGTTTGTTTCTTTTATTTTTTTGTAGTCTGCAAGCTTTAGTCCAGTGGCCCACTTTTCCGCAGTTGAGGCATTTTGCATTTATGGCTGGGCAGGATTTATCATTAGCTAGATGGTCGATGTTGCCACAACGAAAGCATTTTCCTTGGAAAGGCATCCTTTGCCATGATGATTGTGGTTCAAAACGTTTTGGTTTCATGGTATGGGATTCAACTCTTTTTGACGAACTAGCTTGAGAGATAGCTTGAACTCTCCCAACTGAAGTGGTTGTAGAGTCAATTTCTTTTTTCTTTATGGTTTCAACACAAGTTAAAGAGTGTTCAATACGTTTTGCGATAGTGATGACCTCATCAAGTTTTGGGTCATCCTTCTGCCACAACTCATTCACTTTTTCCATTGCACAACCAAGCATGAATTGATCACGCACCCGTTCTTCAAGTGCGCCCTCAAACTTGCAGGTGGAGGCGAGTTTGCGTAGATGAGAAACATACATTTCAACTGTTTCTTTAGGTTGTTGGGTTCTTTTCCCAAAGTGGTAGCGCTCTAGAACTGTGCTTACTTTGGGTAAGAAGTGTTTATCTAGTTTCAACAAGCAAATTTCAAACTCATTAAGATTATTAGTTTCAGAGTTATGAAGATCCGGTAGGTGTTCGAAGATTTCTTGCCCTTCGGTGCCTAAACAGTGTAATAACAAGGCTGATTTCCTCTCTGCACTGAGGGATACTCCGCACACTCTTGCGTAGTTGATAAAGACCTTTTTCCACTTAGACCAGCGTACAGTAGGTTCACCGGGATTGGAAAGGAAAAAGGGGGGTGGCGTGACATTTTGCATTTTTGAAACAGAGGAGAAGGAAGACGAGTTGAGATGATGATGAACGAATATATATTCTTAAATTGATTGAACTGTAGATGCTGTGCCTAGGAGCGTAGTTAACCTTTTCATGCGTAAAATTGATAAGAAAGAAAAGGAAAGAAAAAAATAATAATAATAATAATTTCTTAGCTTCTAGGGTAACTGCTGAGCCTATCAGCGTAGAAAATGAGGTTTGACAGGCTAGGACAATTTTACAAGTTTGTAGGACAGCTTTAAATTTAATTGTGTCATTCGAAACTGTGCCTGTCAGTGTGTTGACTTTCAATTTGGAAAAATCAAGCTGTGCGTGTCAGCGAGGAAAGCTTGACACGCTGCAGGGTCTAGAATTGAGTTGAGGCAGATTAAACAATGTATATTTCAAAGCTGTGCTTGTCAGCGAGTTTAACTTGACAAGCTTGTGAAATATTAGGCTGTGCGTGTCAGCGAAGTGAACTGCAGAGCTTATCGCAACGAAAAGCGTCTTCCGTTGCTGTGCAACCAACCATCCGTGAATCGTCAAGGGTGACGCGTAAGCAGTTGCTGGGCAGAGGAGTGTTTCTAGGCAACGACACGTACTTGAATAGCGCGAGGCAGGAGAAGCGCGGGGGGGACGCTTCAACTTCGATAAGTAAGGTGTTGTAAAATGCGGGAAAGTCAAGTCACTCGCTTTGAATATGGGTGCTGGCAGTTGCTTCAACTCGCGTAGGAAGAGGCGGGTAAGAGTGAGTGAGCGCTTTAAGTTTTATGAGTAAATCAACTTGCCAGAAGGTTGAGTCTCCTCTAATGTTACGCGCTGGGCAGAGAGGACGGGTGTTTGTGCTCCGTCAAAGCATCAAAAGCAAGCAAGGCGCAGCACAGTACCTTAAAGAGGAAGACAAAGTTCGAGAGAGGTTGGAACTGGCTCGTAGTTTTAGATTCCACCTGAGGTTGCTCGATGTGTTAGGACGTCGGCTGGGTCCATCCCAAGATCGTCGCCAGTGTAATAATGAAGGTGACACCGGTGGTGAGATGTGAAGAGGGTTTATTGGGGAGATATGGACAAGCAGGTCAGGTTAGACGTCCTATCCACTTTAATGCTCAGCAACCGCCGTTCACACGAACTCCGTGATAGCCAGATTCCAGAACACAGAACCTCATGACACGCAGGTCATTGGAGGAGGAGGCAAGAGCATTACAGTCCTGTTTTCGAGGCCCCTGATCTCTGGTGGTTATCTCATGCTCTTCTGCTGCTCTCTGTTTTCTGCCTGTTTGTTCCTCTGCTCTTTTTTCACCTTCGTTTTCAGCTTTCTTTTGTTTTTCTTATCCATCTTTCGTTTGCTTTTGTTATCTATTTCCGCTTTCTTCACTCTCTCATATTTCCCCTCTTTTGCCCCTTTTTCCCCCCTCTGTGCCCTTGCCGCTGCTTGTCCACCACGGCCCGCCCCCTTCCAGCGCCGTTTTCCGGCTTCCCAGCTGTCCAGCCATCCCCAACACTACTTAATGGCGGCCGTTGCGCGGCCGCACCACTGGCAAGTCCGTCTGCGCCTGGACCACGCCCTGCACCAGGGACCCTTGTTCCCAGACCATCCACCGCTATGACTCTAGCACCCACCACGCCCTCAACACTGGACGTTCCAACACCTGCCACCTCTCATTGCCAAAGAACACCGAGGCCCATTCACCTGCTGCAACTGCACCTTCGCCAGCCTCCGCACAGCAGAACCACCAACCGCACGACCCTCAAGCACCATACCCAACCACCTCAAATGCATCCTACTCAGCACCCCCTCCCTCAAAAGACATGCCGCAGAGATCTGAAACCTGCTCGACTCCATTTCCCCCGACGTCGGCTTTTTTACAGAAACCTGGATGAACCCCACCTCAGCCCCGGACATCGCAACCGACATTCCCAACGGCTACAAAATCATCCACGAGGACCGTGTCAACCGCCCGGGAGGAGGCATCGCCATCGTACACAAAACACCCTCTGCCTCACAACCAGCTTCGATGACCACTCACCCAAAATAGAGCACCTCCACTTCCAGATCCAGACTAACCGGAACACCACCCTCTGCGACACCCTCGTCTACCGACCTCCCGGACCCTGTCCTCCCTTCAGCGAAGCCATGGCAGACTTCATCACTCACCACGCTCTCGCCTCAATGGACTACATCCTCCTCTGTGACCTCAGTTTTCACCTGGACAACCTGGACGACCACAACACCTCCTCCCTTCTGGAGAACCTCGCCACCATCTAACTCAAGCAACTGGTCACAACACCAACCCTCTCAGCAGGACACACGCTCAACTCCAATCTTCTCTGCAAGCAACAACATCTCCGTCAGCCACACCTCCGAGCCACACTGAACCCACCACCACTGCGTACACTTCTCCTTCACCAAACCCACTGTATGCCACCACACCCACTGCATGCCACCACACCCACTGCGATCCTCGCAGAAGCTGGAACAAGGTCACCAAAGACCAGCTCACTTCCTCCCTCAGCAAAAGCACACCACCGACATCCACAGACGTCTCAACACGCAACCTCCACCACTGGATCTCAGACTGCGCCAACACACTGGCTCCCCTCAGGAGTCCCTCAGGCAAGCAGCCCTCCAAGAAAACCAGCTGGTTCTCCCCCCCCCCTCCATGACTCCAGGCACACTTGCACACGGTTCGAGAAAAGATGGAGGAGCAGCAAGATCATGGCAGATCACGCAGCCTTCAAATACGCCGTCACCGCACACCACCACCTCATCAGAACAACAAAGAAAGCATGCATCCAGAAACGCATCAACGCCAACGTACACAACAGCAAAGAACCCTTTCGCCATGGTCAAAGAATTCGCTAAACCCAGCACAGAGACGACATTTCCCCCCTCTCAAGACCGCTGCAACAACCTCGCAACCTTCTTCCACCGCAAGATCAAGGAGATCTACGACAGCTTCGCAACCCAAGACCCACCCACCCCTCCGGCAAACAAGCACCCAATGGCTCCAGACCCCAGCAGACCTTGCCCAACTGGACCACCCTCACCCCTGATGACACCCTCAGGATCATAAAGAGCATCCACTCCGGAGTCCCCTCGGATCCCTGCCCTCACCACATCTTCAACAGAGCTGCACCATCAACTGATCCATCGTGTCTGCCACCTTCCCGGAAGACTGGAAACATGCAGAGATCAACCCCCTGCTGAAGAAACCCTCTGCTGACACAACGTACCTCAAGAACTACGGACCCATCTCTTTGCTCCCCTTCCCAGCCAAAGTCATCGAGAAAACCATCAATGCCCAACTTTCCAAGTTCATCGAAATGAACCACATCCTGGACCTGTCCCTGTCCCAATCAGGCTTCAGAAGCAACCACAGCACCGAGACCGCTCTCCTCGCCACTACAGACAACATCCTCACCCTCCTCGTCCGAGGGGAAACTGCTGCCCACATCCTCCTGGACCTCTTGGCCGCCTTTGACACTTGTCTCCCGCCACACCTTTCTGCGCAAGACTCCATGACGCCGGCATCCTCAACTAAGCCCAAAAATGGATCGGTTCCTTCCTCACCGGCCGAACACAGAGTCAGACTTCCACAGTTCAACTCAGAACCCACAGAAATCGGCTGCGGAGTGCCTCAGGGACCCTCCCTGAGCCCCACCGTCTTCAACATCTACATGGCCCCACTTAGAGCCATCGTCAGAAGCCACGGACTCAACATTGACTTCTACTCCAACGACACCCAGCTGATTCTCTACCTCACAGATGAACCCACAACCGCCAAGAGCAACTTCCACAACGGAATGAAGGCAGTCGCCACCTGGATGAAGGACAGCTGCCTCAAGCTTAACTCAGACAAGACTGAAGTCCTCCTCCTGGGCTCCACCCCCTCTGCCTGGGACAACTCCTGATGGCCCAAGGCGCTCGGTACCCCCCTCCACACCCCCACAGACCACGCATGAAACCTTGGCATCATTCTTGACTCCTCGCTCTCAATGAACCACCAAATCAAAGCTGTTTCATCCTCCTGCTTCCACATGCTCCACCTGCTTCGAAAGATCTACAAGTGGATCCCCACCGAGTCCAGGAAAACAGTCACCCATGCGCTCATCAGCAACAGACTGGACCACGGCAATGCACTCTACGCCGGCACCACCCAGAAACTCCAAAAGAAACTTCAGAACATCCAGAATGCCTCCGCCAGACTCATCCTGAACATCCCACGCCGCAGCCTGAGAGACCTTTACTGGCTACCTATCAACAAAATAATTACCTTCAATTTCCTCGTGCACGCCTACAAAGCCCTCCACAATGCTGGACCTGCATACCTCAACCACCGCCTCTCCTTCTACACTCCCACCAGACATCTCTGTTCTGCCCAAATGGCCCTGACCACCATCCCACGATCCGCAAGACCACGGCTGGAGGAAGATCCTTCTCCTACCTCGCTACGAAGACCTGGAGCTCCCTGCCTCTGCACCTCAGGCAATCGCCATCGCTGCAGCAATTCAGGAAGGACCTCAAGATTAAGCCCGGGCAGAGTTGGCAGAGTGCCACTATGCGGAGTTCCATGGAGTTGGAAAAAAACTCAATGGAACTTCGCTCCGCTCCCCTCCATAATTTAATTATAACCAAAAAAAGGCACTTACCTGCTGTGGCGTCTCCGGGCTGCCTCCTCCTCGCCGTGGTCTCTCTCTCGTCCTTGCTATCCTCGCTGCCTCTTCGACACCCCCCCCCCTTGAGACCCTGACGGGTGAGTAGTTGCGCTTTACGAGAATCCTGATTGATTGATTCTGAAGTAGCTGAGAGGAAACGTTTAGTGATATGCACACGTCTAAACTAGTAAATAAGTAGGTTCATATAACTGTCCTGAGGACAGGCAGAATCATCAGGATAAAGATGAAATCACAGGCATGGCAATAACAATGTAGGACATAACACATATGCAAGGGATTGTATTAGGGCTGTCATGGCCAGAGCATGACATTCCTGTGGAATACAGGGTAAGAATTTTCCCAAATATTTTACTTACCAAAAGCATACACTTGTTACTTTTATAATCTGTGTTTCTATGCAATTCAATGGTAATACCCAGATTGTAGACAGATTTTGTTGGGGTGGATGGGGTGTGCAATACTTTAGGTCAAATGTTGCAAAGTCATCCTTGTGCCCTGGGCGCCCCCAATTTTTTTTACTGACAGGTACTGGTGGTAACTGATTCGGACTGTCCCTGGGCTCTGCCTAACCAGGCCTAGGGCCAGTGCTATGCTGAAAAGACACTTGGAATACATACAGTGAAAACACCTACATACACTAGGGTACACTATGGGTTAGGGTACCCCTATGAATGGCATGACCTCCCCTATAAGGCCCTAGTACATAATAGGGCAGGGATATTGAAACTACTGTGAAGTCCCAAGTATATAATAGTGCATGGCAGTTTAGAGGTCAGCAGCCCTTTCTGCACTTGCATTTGTGCACTGCAGAGGCCTGAGGTCAGTTTAGGATCAAATCTATTTTATTACGATTATCAGAACAAAAGTAAGCAAATCACATCCACAGCAAGCCGCCTGCAACCCTCATTCGGTCCGGCCGCGTAGATCAAATAGTATTAAATGAAACAGGTTGAGTTATTACAACTATCAGTTTGGTTACACGACAAGTCGCCTACAACCCAGGATGGGCCGGCCGCGTATAGGAGATACTGGGTGTGGGACAACCTTGTACCTCTTTTGTACTATACTTGTCAGCTGTAGCTAAAAAGATCCAAACTATGGTGTGGCAGTCCTGCGTGCAATAAGAATCTCACTTCTCGTTAGAAACAGAAAAAACCTAAATGAAGCTTAACAAAACATAACTAGAAGGAAAAAAAAAAGAAAAAAAAGGGAAAAGAGAAAACTCCCTTTCGCCAACCCCCACCCTCGACTAAGGTCAGTTTAAAAGCAGCCCTGTGTTGGAGGACTGCTTTTAAAATGCAAATTATGCCCAAACTCGACTTTGGTGTTTGGGGCACTTAAAAATTAATAAACTACAATGTTTTGGCATATTAGGTACCACCAGGGTCTCCCCTAGGTGTCCCAGGGGTGGGGGGTCAGGTATTTATAAGGAGGACCCTTATAAAATTAGTTTTATATGCCCTGGGTTTAGTGAAATTGCACATTTCACTCCCCACATTGTGGTAATGTGCTTCCCAAAATCAACTTTTGTGGTAGGAGCCCTGTGAAGTGAGGATCTGCAATATTTGTACATATTCGGAACCTGTAAAGTCTCCCCTAGGTGTTTCAGTGGTGAGGGGTCCTTTAGATATAGACAGGGTTTTTATAAAAGATGTTTTATAAGCCTTGGTGCTGGAGAAATTGCCCAGTTCAATTTCCCTATTTCAGATCCCCAGCCACATAGGTTAACATGACATGAAGTTTTTGATTAATACTTAAAGAAAGGAGTGTGATAAAAATACCATTCAAGGACTCAGTAGAATGGTTTGATAAATTCAACAATATGCTATTGTTGAATGTATCCTAATTTGTATTGACAAGAAGTTATAAGACTTCCTTGTCTGTAAGCCAAAATGCAGCCTTCTAGTGCTCTGACCTGATTTGCCAGAGTTAAGTGGATCAGCGAGGCTGCTTTGAAGAGGTGATAAATTACCCCAGGGGTTAGGGAGGCTTTCTGGGAGGAGAAGGTGCTGGGCATAGGAATGCCATTGCCAGGGGGAGGGGTAGTAAATAATGTTCTTCAAAGGAAGGAGGGAACAGGCTGGAGAAACCAGTTTGATTTACACCTCTACCTGCTGCCCCCAGCCAGATGGCAGGCTTAGAGAAGGAATTGGCAGATGCAAAAGGGAGGGAAACTATGTAGATGAGCCATCCTGTAGGCTGGTTTAGTTAGCTCTTCCCCCCTGCTGGAAAATCGGCCATATTGAGTTTTGGAGAAATTGTGTTTTCTGGGAGACTATAGTGCCACACTTTGGAGAATGTGGTCATACCCTGGGTTGTTTTCCAGCACCTCATTGGACAGGAGTGCCCTTCTGCTTGACCCAGAGAACCTGGAATAAGTATCTGAGAGGGGGAGAGCCTCTCAGTTCTGCTGCTTGAAACTGAGAGAAGAAGGAGGATTGCCAAGCTGGAAACTTGATTTGCACCATCAGGCCCTGCACTCTGAAAAGACTGCGCCTGCTTCATTATCTGGAACTGCAGCCCTTTGGATGTACCTTGTTTCAAGAGGAATAAAGAGTGGGCTCCCTGCAAGCTACAGGTTAACTGAGCTCACCTGCATTAACTGCACCAAGAGTCCCCTGCCTGGAGTGTATCCAGTGGACTTTTAAGGGTGTTGTCTAGGTGCATTGTGGTAATTTTGGTCCCAACCTTTCAAGGACCATCTTGGAGATTCCAGAACCTTGGATTGTGTTTTGGACACTATGAACACTCACTGAATCCGGCCTGCTGGAGGAGGCTGCACGACGTCTGGTGAGAAATGCTCCAGAAAAGTTTCTAAGTGCAAAGGTAAAATCTTGACCGGTGCCTCCCGCTTAGTGTATCCGACCAGGGCTCCATCGTGGTCGGCCTCAAACTTTGACTTTGTCCCGGTCAAATGTCCAGAAGTGGCACTATTGGTTTCTAAGCACTAGAAAGTGTTTAATCTTTAAAAAATCATATCTCTAGTTCCCTACATTTGATTTATTTTGTTTTTGTGTCATTTTAAAGATGCAAATATTTCATATTGTTATAAATTGGTGTTGGATTTTTATCGTGTGTTGTGTCTTAATTATTTACTGAATTGGTGTTTTTTCTTTACGTACCTGTAAGCCTGTCTGCACGCAGCCAAGCTACCAAGGGTTGAGCATGGGAATAATTTTCTAAGAACTATTCTGAGCCCTATATTGTGTTAGTGGCCTTATTGCCAGTGGTAGATAAATATTTACCCCTACTAATAATCCACTTTCTAACAGTCAGCAAGCTAGATTCCATTTTTCTAACTCACTCTTTGTATAATTAATAATTCTGTCTTTGATGGGTTTAATTTAAGGAAGTTATTAGCCATCCATTTCCATACACTGGTGCTGTTCTGTGTTAGATCTTCCTATGTGAGACCAGCAGACAGATGATTTAAATGCCGGGTTGACAATTTAAATAATTTATAATAAAAATAATGCATCCGTCCATTTAGACCCCTGGATTTTCCACATTTGACTACCCGGGTTTTGGACTTTTACTGTAAGCAAGTTTCACTGCCTGAGCCTCACTCCAAATTAGTGTTAAATGGACTGAGGGTGCCATCCATCAGTGTTTGTTTTAAGATAAAACTGCTTCAAGGGTAGGAGGCTATAGGCTAGTTACACATGAGTATGTGAGCACGTGTGTGTGCACGTGTGGGCTACACATGTGAGTCTACCATCGTGCTGACTACTCGAGAAGAGATGGAGGAACAAAACCCCAGAAACCCATGCAACCTTCAAATCCGCCATCAATGCACACCACCTCCTCCTCAAAACCACAAAGAAAACTGCCTTCCAAGACAGAATCAACGCTAACGCACACAACAGCAAAGAACTCTTCACCATCGTCCAGGAGTTCGCCAGGCCCAACAGCGAGACCACAAATGTCCCACCCTCCCAAGACCTCTGCAACAAACTCAGCACCTTCTTTCACCACACGATCAGGCAGATCTACAACAGCTTCGACACCCCAGACCCTGGCACTACGCCTGCAACCACCACACGCAACCACGGGGCACCCCAACAGACCATGCTCAGCTGGACCCCGCTCACAACAGAGGACACACTTAAGACCATTAATAGCATCCACTCAGGAGCCCCGTCAGATCCTTGCCCGTACCAAATCTTCCACAGAGCAGTCATCGCCCCCCAGCTTCTCCGCACCATCAACTTCTCCATCAAAACCGCCACCTTCCCCAATGACTGGAAACACACCAAGATCAACCCCCTGCTGAAGAAGCTGTCTTCAGACCCGACAGACCTCAATAACTTCAGACCCATCTCCCTTCTCCCCTTCCCAGCCAAGGTCATCAAGAAGGCCATTAATGTCCAACTCTCTGAGTTCATCAAAGTAATCCACGTCCTGGACACCTCCCAATCCTGCTTCCGAAGCAACAACAGCAGGGACCCGCACTCCTCTCCGCCATTGATGACATCTGCTCCCTCCTCGACTGGGGCAAGACCGCAGCCCTCATCCTACTGGACCTCCAGGCCGCCTTCAACACTGTCTCCCATTGCACCCTAATCACAAGACTCCACGACGCCAGCAACTGCGACAGGGCACTGGCCGGGATCCACTCAACCCTCACCGACCGGACACAACGAGTTAGACTACCCCCATTCCTCTCAGAATCTACAGAGATCAGCTGCAGAGTGCCCCAGAGTTTCTCCCTGAGCCCCACCCTCTTCAACGTCTACATGGCCCCCTCGAAGACATCATCAGAAGCCACAGACTCAACATTGTCTCCTACGCCAACGATACCCAGCTGATCCTCTCCCTCACCAACAAACCCACAACGACCAGAACCAACTTCCACAGCGGAATGAAGGCCGTCGCCACCTGGATAAAAGGCAGTTGCCTCAAGCTCAACTTGGACAAGACCGAAGTACTCATCCTGGGTCAACCCCATCAGCCTGGGATGACTCCTGGTGGCCAGCTGCTCTTCGACCTCCTCCCACCCCTACGGACCAAGCACGCAACCTTGGCATCATACTGGACTCATCATGCACAATGAACCACCAAATCAACGCAGTTTCCTCAGCCTGCTTCTACACACTCTGCCTGCTTCGAAAGACATTAAGATGGATCCCCACAGAATCTAGAAAGACTGTCACCCACACACTCATCACCAGCAGACTCGAGTATGGCAACGCACTCTAGGCCGGCATCACCCAGAAACAGCTCAAGAAACTACAGCACGTTCAAAACGCTGCTGCCAGTCTGGTCCTCGACACCCCCTGCCGCAGCCACATCAAGCAACACCTCCATCTGATAGAGATCATCTAGTCGCAGATTCCTTAACTATTGAGTTATCCCCAGGTGCCAGTCTGGATACGGAAATTTTTCAGCAGTACCTCTGTGCGCTGAGGGACGGCGTCGTACGGCTCCGAGATGCCGTTGACTCCAGTCATGACGTCAGTGGAGCCATATTGTCAGGACCCCACAAGTCTTACCTGCCGCTTGTAGAGTAGTCTTGCAGGGATGACCTGAACAACCTCCACCGTCTCCCACCTACTCCCCTGTCTGACTTTTAAATACCTGACTGGGGGCGTGGTGAAGACCGGGGGAAGGAAACCTAAAGAAGGCGGTGTACCTTTTGGTGAGAGGGCCCGGTGAAGTATACCATATGGGGATGCAGGAATCCTTTCTGAACCACTGCCTGTAAGTACAAACTAACAGGTAATCACATTTGCCAACACCCACATACATACGCATACACTCTTAGGAAGGACTGTATGGGGGAGTAGTAATAGTCACCTGAGGGCGGCACTCCAGGTTCTTTAGATATGCTCCTGCGCACCAAAGGGATTCGGAATAGAAGATAAGCGCACCTGCGCTGGATAATAAGGCATCAAGGTATGGATTCCCAAAACAAATATGCAGAAGGGACAATAGCGCTCCTGCGCACACGTAGCACGGAAAACAGCCAACTGTATGGACGGTAACGCGCTCCTGCGCATTACCGTTGTGCTGGAAGCAAAGTGCTCAAACCATCAAAGCGCCCAATTGCACTAGACGGCAACGCGCTCCTGCGCTTGCCGTAGGTTGAAAAACACAATAATCCCCCAAAATGTAAGTAAATGGCAATGCGCTCCTGCGCTTGCCATGGTAGAAATAAACGATAATGCCCCAAAATGTAAGTAAACGGTAACGCGGTCCTGCGCTTACCGTTATCGAGGAAGCACAAGTGCCACAAGTATATAAACGGCAACGCGCTCCTGCGCTTGCCATAAGTTTGGCACCGAACACGGAGAAAAGACACTGTGCTCCTGCGCGCGTTTTCTCAGTGAAAGCAGAAAGCGTCTCCCAGCCCACTAGGAAACAAACAGCTGCTGTTGTGTGTAACAACGTGGTCCTACGCGTTTACACACGGAAGGCAGTGTCGGCGCTCCTGCGCCGGCTAGGAGGCAAAAGGCAGGGAAAGGAAGTTCCACGGCTCCGGTCTGGAAATGAAAGGAATCGGAAGCACCAGGGGCTGTGTGCCGCGGGAACTTAAGCGGTCTCAGCCGGAAGTGCCCTGGTGGTGACCCTTGGATATGCTTCCTGGTAGTGGAAGCTAGACTGCCGACTTTTATGCCCCAGGTATCATGCGCATATACTGATACGGACCGGGAACATGACACATATAAGTCCTCTCCTGACGTCAGTTTCTTCTTTTCTGTGCTGTAACGCGGATCCGAAGAAGCAGTTCCTTGGGTCTATTTTTTTTTTACCTGTTTTGATACTTTGTTGTCTGCCTTTGTGTATGTCTCGGAGTTTTAAACCTTGTGGGTCTTGTAGCCGACATATGTCGGTGACGGGCCCGCATCCAATTTGTATGTGGTGTTTGGGCAGACACCACGACGCCGAGGACTGCGGCTCCTGCCAAAAACTGAAGCCAAAGTTGCTAAAGGAGCAGCGTTTGAAGTTGATGGCGCATGTGTCACGGTCCTTGGAGGCTTCCCAGCCTCGGTCATTGTTGTCCCGGGAAGAGCGTTTGCAGGGTCGACCTAGGAGCCGATGTCGTTCTCCAGGGGAGTCAAAAGGTAAGGGACGGTTGAAGTCGCGGCATTCTCTGGCTTCACTGCGTGGAGACTCCGTCTCCCATGGCTCCTCCTGCTCAACCGTTGAGGAGGCCATATGCAACTCCACACCGCTTCTCCTCATGTTTCCGGGAACCGGGGCATTGATGGTTCAGATGAGGGAATATTCTAATTCCTTGCACCTCATATTTGGGACCCCATCTCCCTCTGGAGCGCCTTTAGGCCCCAAGGAGGTGAGTGGGGCGCCGTCGGAGGGTTTGTCCTCGGTGACGGTTGAGCCGTTAGAGTCGATGGGTCGGCGCCGGTCAACAGTCCTTCGAGATCTCTGCCTACGACGCCGGACTTGGATCAGCTGACGACACTGACGTCGGCGGCATCGGTCGAAGTTGCTTCTCCTCCTCCATGTAGGCGTCGTACGACGTCGGATGTGGAGTCGACTATTCAAACTAAGGGGAATATGCAGATTTTGATTCCTTCTCAGGAAGAGGTTGAGGAAAGACAGCCTGTGTTGATTGAGGTAGGGCTCTTTCAGCCCATTCCTGATATTAATGTTCCTCAGATGGAAGAGAGCTGGTTGTCTGCTCTGGGAGAGGCTAGTAGCCTGGATTTTTCTCCAGCTTCAGTGTTGCTAATTCCCCTGGCCTTGCTATGGAGGCGAGTTCCGCCTTTGCAGACATGGTACGGAAAGTGGCTACGGTTTTAAGCTTGTCACTTCCTACAGTGCAAAGGTCCACAGACCCTTTGATTGAGGTCCTTTTTTAGGGACAGACAGGGGAAGAACCTGTTCTTCCCTTTGGAGAGGCCCTGTTTGATATTTTATTAGGTACTTGGGCCAAGCCTGAGTCGGGGGCCTCAGTGGACCGGGATATTGCACGTAGACACCTGCCTGCGCCTAGGGACCCGGTTTCTCTTCATAGACATCCTTCCACATGTAGCTTGGTGACTCAGGTTGTGTGTTCTTCACTGGATGTAGATTCTATACCTAAGACTCCAGTGGGTAAGGAGTCTAGGAGTCGTGATGTATGTGGTAAACACATCATTGCTTCTGCAAGCTCAACCTTGAGATCCACAAACACGTCTTGTGTGCTGGGGCGATATTCCCATGCTTTATGGGATTCGCTACGGAATATGTTGCCATCTCTTCCGAATAACCTCCATTCAGAGATTGGTGATTTGATTAGAGATGATCAATAGGCTGCCAGTCTTACCATAAGGTGTGGTATGGACACTACGGACTCTGTAGGTCGCACCATGGCATCGGCAGTGGCGTTAAGGCGTCGTGCTTGATTGGAAACTTCGGGTTTCTCGGAGGCTGTCCAGGCGACTTTGGTCGTCATGCCATTTGATAGAGCCCATCTTTTTGGGAGTCAAGCTGATACGGCGTTAAGACACTTCTGTGATAGAGGTCTTCAGAGTCATAGTTTTTCATTTTCTGTTACTAGTGTAACTTGTCTTTATGCTTGAAATGCAGACTATTTCTTTATAAAAGAGTAAGCTTTGTTAGGGCATTCTACATGTCTGTTGTTAGTTTGACCACTTACTGTTCCTGCGAGGACGGATCTTTTATTCTCAGTACCATTGTCATTTTTTTAAGTTGGTATTGATTTATGTTATGTTAGTCCAATTTATAGCGCGCACAGTTACTCAGAGTGTCCTGGCGCTAACCCAGAGGGGAGAGACGAAAAGACCGCAAGATGAAAAGAAAAGTCTTCAGACTTTTCCTAAAGAGCTTGGAGTCCTGGATACTGCGAAAGTTCAAGGGAAGCAGATTCCAGGCAGCGGCCGCTTTAAAAGCAAGAGAGCTCCCTCCAATTCTCTTGAGGCGGAAGCGCGGGACGTGAGCGAGAAGCTGCGACGCCGAACGCAGCTGTCTAGCTGGAACATAAAACCTAAAAATCTTTCTCAGATAGGCCGGCCCATGTCCGTACAGAGCTGAGTGAGCCAGGGCAAGGGCTTTGAACTGACTCTTTGTATCCCAGGTAACCAGTAAAGGTCCCGCAAGTGTTGCCTTACGCTGGTTCTAATAGGGATGTTAAGGAGAGCCCTTGCCGCTGCATTTAGATGACTGAGGGGGGTTTCCCATTGTCCCTTGGCCTCTGAGGATGAGCTTTGTGCTCAAGAGGTTATTGTCAAGAGATGTGTCTTCTTGTATGGAAAATGTTCTGACACAAGCTTCTTTGAAGCAGTTCAGTATGCTAAAATGTGCATGGTTACGACCTTTCGTTGTCTCTCAGAGGGACATATTGGTATGCAAGTGGTAAGCCTGGTATATAGGGACACTCTGGTCGTTAATCGTTAGAGTAATCAGCGTAGTGTGTCCTCACTATAGTGGTGTGCATTTTATTATGGCGCTGATGGATTCAGAGCCTATGCTTTGAATTCTTTTGAATACATTCAGGGATGTGGAATTCCTATAGCCCGACGCCCAGGACATATTGTTTGGGGTCAAGGGCAACAAGTTTTCATGTGCATTTTGTCCTTGAGACAAGTAGGCCCAACCCCTACAGCACAAACCCTTTGGCTGCCAGTTTACAGTAACACATTATGGATCAGGAAAGGGCATTGTCTGCAGTTAAGGTAATATTTGTATCCATGTGTTAATGCTGTTCAGACTTGTATTTATGGTTCATTAATGCAAAGCCTTTATTATTAGGATGAGCACTCTAAGTAAATGTTGTCAGCTCCGACTGCACTACTGAATGTTTCCAGTATAAAAATGTGTACACACAATTTAATGGTTTAGCAATATGAGGCTATGTATAATGCTCACAGAATGCTCTCTGATAAGATGCAAATATTTGCAGAAGCTTGAAAGCAAGATAGATGATTCTTTGCTTCAAAATAAAGTGTTCACAGAAAAATCCAAGTAGGAAAAAAAATGTAGCTAAAGTACTGTAAAAGTTTAGATACCATTTCTTTGCAGCATCATTTAGTAAAATGTGTTGATGTATGCTAGTATTCCCAAAAATAATTATAATGGAAAATAAGTGTAACCAGTTGCAATAAGATTATAGGAAACATAAAAATAAACAAGCATTGGCAAATCAATAGGTCTCAAATTGGTGGTCAGCTTTTTGGTTTTGTCAGTGCGTGACTTGTTTTGGCATGGTTTTTGTAAAGCATTTTTGGTGTGGGAGCTGCGGGGCCCTCACCATTATAACAAACGTTGGCAAAAACTGAAATTGTTTTCAGTCTCAAAAAGCACACATTGCTACAGTAGTTTCTAGCACTGAACAAAACTACTTTGTGTGCCAGTATGCTCCTTGTGAAAGAGCAGAAGGCTGTCACTCACAGTGAAGCCAACCGATAGACCGAGAGAGACACAGAATTTTAATACACACAAGGTCATGGTTAACGCCAGACCAAATTAGGAGCCCAATTATTAAAGAAAGTCTCAAAAGTGCACCCATGGTATATGTCCTTGCATTAACTGCAGATATACGGCTTTCATGAATTCACAAGAATTTAATGAAGTAGGCCAAGAAATTGTACTCCTAGAAAATATTTGTGGACTGCATTTTAGCATGAGCAAATATACATGTGCAGATTTGCTCATGCTAAAGTTCAAGTGGCAAGTTCACTTTCCTCCAACCCCTTTTTTCCCAACCCTGGAAGATGTTTTAAGTCTGCCATTGTCCGGAGTAAATTTCCAACCTTTCTCAGTATGGGAAAAGATTAGAGAAGAGTTGGTGAAAACCCTTGAAACACGCAAGTTAGTAGGTTTGCACAGACTCAAAGTGGCATTCCTACCTTGGAACTATTGCTTACCACTACCTTCAGCCCCAGTATGTAGATCTGCAGAAACGCGGCAACATAAGGGAATTGCTAGTATTCAAACCCTACTATGATATGAGCCCTGGCATAATTAGTGAGTCTATATCAGAGCTCTCCTATATAATGAAATTGCTGCCATGATTTGTCGTCGCATTACATGGCACCAAATGGACAAGTGGATTTTGTTACAGGACAAGAAAATTTATGAAGCAACTTGCCCCTTGGACAAGTAGATATTTTATTAAATTCCACACCCCTGATACATGCTCTCGTGGTTCATCCTTCATTTAAGTTGTTTTGGCTATGCGTTTTGTGGTGCAGGTCGTTTTCTCTTTCTGAGCGGACTACATATCTGCATATTTATTATAAGTGCTTTAATTGTTGTGCAAGTAAATTCAGAGTTTATGGTGTATTCTTTGAAAGACACATGTTAGTGGCCTTCTCCTCTGTGGGAGGGGATATGTAATTTATTTGTTCAGCCTTGAAACATGACTGGGTGAGCTCTGTATCTTACGCTGTGTGATAGGCAGTGCCGGAAACAATATGATAGAGGCTTCTAGCTGTAGATTCCTTACCTGCTTTCGGACTTACAGTTCATGCTTTTTGCATCTGTCTGGAGGTTATATATTACTTGTCCTCTTGGATATTTATCTATTTTCTCTGTGTTTCACAAGTCCTTGGGAAATCATGGCTGCTTCTTCCTGAGACGGACTTGCGATCAAATTTCGTATCAGAAGTGGTGCATGCGCTTTTGCTAACAAGGATTCATTTTTATATATGATTTCCTTTTAATGTTTCGATTTTTCCTTATGTTTTGGTACTGCACTAATAGGTGCGTTCCCTTCGTAATACACATATTCGGGTTTCGTTTAAAAAAAAAAAAAAGTGAACAGAAAGAGGTTTTAATATGCGTTGTAGTTACTACTCTTTTTTCACTTGCCCTGGTATTTTGAGCATGCCCACGGCTCAGAGTCATGTTCAGACTGTTGGACCAGGACACTAAAGGTCATGTGGGGGCAAGCTTTGTAGATCCCTGCGGTCCAGCAGTAAATGTGGGCCACTCGGAGTCTATTGTGACACAATTTTATATATATTATGTATATGTCCAGATAATACATCTTTGTGGCATATTTCTATACAACTGGTATAATTAATGAATCACTATATTAGATTCATATCTATTCAGTGTCATTTTCGTCTCTTTACAGTGCATTGTGTAACCTTTGAGTGGTCATTTTGTTCAAACAAAATTCTTTAGACCATGGAGGTGTCATGGTTCATCTTTCTTTTGGTGTTCATTGATCTTGGTATAATGGAATGAGTTCTGAGAGTCCGTCTTTGGATTTTATCAGGACAGTTTTTTCTCTGATATCTCTTTATTGTTGTAAAGAATGCGGATTACATGAATTTTGTTTTGCATTCGGGCCTTTTGGCCGACGAGTTCTCGTTCCCTTGGGGGATAGGGGCTAATGTCTGATAACTGACAGTTAGTTCTTTAGGGTTTTTTCCCCCCTTTTCGTTCAAGGGCCGATTCTCTCGGGCCTGTAGGGTTGTTTTTTATTTTTATGTTCTGTGACAGTGATCATGGATTCTATTAAGAGCCAATCTCTTGGTCTGCTATTCCTAAGTACATTTGATCGGTTTTTAGCTATGACCGGCTGGTTCTCTTTGAGAACTTTTGTAGGATCAGTTTGCATACCCTCCTCCAGTGAGGTATAGCTATGGTATTTAATTCAAAAGATAACTGACGTCTGCACGCCAAAGGGGACTTATATGGCTCTACTAACGTGGGAGAGGACAAAGAGAAACGAACTGTGTGATTTTTTTATGATCTCCTGCACTCAATGTGATTTGGAATACCTACTTATGGCATAATGAATTTACGAACAATAGCACTGTGCCGAATATTTAAAAAACACATGCAATGATGGCGGAGGATAAACAAGCCATTGTAATGAGAACCAGCAGTCCTCTCTTGACATCTACTACCTGTCACAAGATGGGAGTAAACCAATTTGTATATAAAGGTGTGTGCAGTGATGCTTACCATGTAACCCACATTGAAAAATGCAGCATTGCCGAAACACGTCTGAGGTGAATAAATGGAATTTCTGCAGCCCATTGAGTGCTCCGACTGGTTCCGATCAGGAGCTGTTTGTTTTGGAAATAAATTGCGTGAGACCACCTCTCACGACAGAGGCACCCGTTAAAGTGTTCGGCAGCAAATGGTGGCTTTGTTGGTAGGATTGTTGTAGGACTGCCAGAACCGCCGCATCCGTATTGGTATGTAGTACCCGCCGATAAAAGGAACATTACCATAATGGATAGATGTCCGTCACTCAGAGGGGCATCTACGGACACATAACCATAAATAAGGAAATTGTGGTAAAACGAGGGCAACAGTTTGAAATTTATTAAAGGATAAGATCACTTTTGCCAATGGAAAATCAATACAAATATGTTATAAGGGAGAGGACAAAGAGAAACGAACTGTGTGATTTTTTTTTTTATGATCTCCTGCACTCGATGTGATTTGGAATACCTACTTATGGCATAATGAATTTACGAACAATAGCACTGTGACGAATATTTAAAAAATACACGCAATGATGGCGGAGGATAAACAAGCCATTGTAATGAGAACCAACAGTCCTCTCTTGACATCTACTATCTGTCACAAGATGGGAGTAAACCAATTTGTATGTAAAGGTGTGTGCAGTGATACTTACCATGTAACCCACATTGAAAAAGGCAGCATTGGACTCGTAATCTTCACCCAGGGGGCGAAGTGAATTGGGAGGGCAAGATGGCTGCTGACTGACCTCAATGAGAGCTGCTGCCGGGTCTCTCCTCTCTGCCTGCGCTTAAGGATGAAAATCTGAAAGGGGAAAAGAAACGCTTACCTTTTGGCCGGTATGAGGTTGCTGGACATCGGCTTTGTGTTTAAAACCAGATCGCTCTCTACCGTAATTTGCTCCTTATCTCGTGGCTTCTGGCACTTCTCCTGTACTCCTTGGGCGGACCGCTGCTTGCTTGCCCGGAATATGGCTCCAAAAACTGTCAAGGCTACTAAGGCTTCCAATCTTCCTGGGGCGGCGTGTGCCGGTGTTGGAGGAGTGACCGGACCACCGGGCGCCAACACTGTTGTTAACCCCGCTTTACGATCAGCAAGGGCTCCGGTCCATTTACGGCGTGCCGGCCAATTCAAGGGAACAGACGGCAGCGGAAGAGACGCCAGTGTCTCTAATGAGAGCCGGTTTCCCCCCGCAATTGTGGACACTCCGCTAAGGCAGACTACGGTGATCGAAGCCTTCTCCTTGGCTTCGCCCACCGCACCCGCTCCTGTTCCCGCTGACACCATCCTGGTGTCAGAAAGCATTACAAACCGCTCGCTTCCAGGAACGGAGGCTCCCACGGATGACGAACATCAAGGAGAGCTGCAGCTGGAAACCGGTCTGGAGCAGGGCTTGTCAGCGGATCGGATTCTGTCTGCAGTGGATCTTCAGGTAAATGACTTGAGTTCAATGACGGCGAATTCTGGGGGCTCTGAACCGGCAAACTCAGATGCTTTTGTTCTGGTTACCGCGGGTGCCTCTGAAGGCGGTAACCTGTCAGAGCCACTTACAGGTTTCATGAACAAAGTAACGATGAGCGGCAAGAATAGTACTAAAGCTACTAAAGCTATTAGGGGAGCAAACAGCAATCCCCCTCGTGCTGCACTAACTCAATGTGCTCCTTCATCAGAATCTATAAGACGTGGCAAAGGCAAAGGTAAGGGTCCTGAACGGATGCATGGATCCCCCGAGGGGGATCAGTTTTACTCACTCACTGACGATTCAGAGCCACTGGCTTCGAGTGATGCTATCTCCTCAGAAGAGACCGATACTGGAGGATCTTCCACGGTGCTAAAAACCTGCCGCGCAAAGGCTGGTTTTTCAAAATATAGATCAAGATCTAGAAGGAGCCCGGCTAAAGTGGCTGCCGCAAAAAAGCTGGAATGGGATTATGCCGCTACTAGTCAGGTGTATGATACTGACGCTGAAGCGCAGGCTGGATCTGGTGGCTCAACTGCTCCCCCTGGTCTATCAACCCCGCCAACGCTGGACCTAGTTTACTCCACATTAAAACAGATGCAGGGGGAGGCAAGAATGGAAAGCAGAAGATCACACCAGGCTACCAAAAAACTGCAAATTTCCATCCGCAAGGCCAACAAGCTTTGCACAGAAATGGCAGAGAGAGTCACTCACGTGGAAGATAGAACATTGGCGTTGGAAGAGGAGGTCGCAAAAATACAGGAGTCCATTAATTTGCAGGAGAAACAATCCACTGATGTTGCCTGGAAACTCGAAGATTACGAGAACCGTCAACGGCGGAACAACGTCCGCCTACTGGGTATTGCCGAAAACTCAGAAGGGAATGACATAATGGCCTTTGTAGTGTCTTTGCTAAAAGGGGCACTCCCGGAGCTTGCCCAGTGGAATTGGGAAACGGAAGTTCAACGGGCTCATCGCTTCCCTATGGTCCAGAGAAAAAACAACGAGCGCAGGCATAATGAGCAACCCAGAGCCATTCTGATCTATATCGGAAACTTTCTTCTCAGACAGGCTATAATGGATATGGCCAGACCCAATTCCAAACGGACATTTGATGGTCATACTTTCTTTGCCCGCCCTGATTTCTGTCATGTTACCGTTGAACGCCGCTGGAGGCTTCGACAGATGATATCCACGTTTCAGGGGTTGGGCTCTGAAGCATATTTATTGTTTCCTGCCCGTCTTAAAGTTATTACGAGCGGGCGGATACGAATGGTTTCATCAGAGGTAAAAGCGCAAGAACTCCTGGCAGAACTGAAGGATGACAGAGGGCGGGGGGCCTCAGGACAATAAGCTGACTGGGATTTATAGGATCGCTGAGGGCTGAAGTGATTTCTATTTTTCTCTATTTGACTTACATTATTGAGTTCGGTTGCACTTAAGCAGTGATACCTGCTTATTGATTGATGTATATTTTTATGAATCTGGGGTGCTGGGTCGGTTGATCTCCTTCCTAGCTAACACAGTGGTGGGCTTTTGTTGTTTATTTTTTTTGCGGCAGAGGGGTAGGGTCTCGGTGGCAGCTCGAGATGTGGGATTAGTAGCCACACATAGGTCACGGCTGACCTATTTGCCTGTTTGGGTGGTTGGGGTGGGGGGGCTGGGCTGCTGTGGGTGGGGGTGGGAGGGGGCAAGGTCCTCAGGGTAGTAGGTTTCAGCACTGCACAAAATACTGTTTGAGGAATCTCTCAGATACTAGCCTTGATGGATATAGGCTATTGCATATTTCTAACCTGGAAGGAGTGGCCATGGCCATCTCGGGGAAAAACGTAATACATAAGCTGTTTGAAATGACAGGGAATCTATTTAACATCGTTTTATGTATGCATTAAATATCAGATTTGTTACAATTAATATATGTGGGCTCAATGACCAACTTAAGCGACAACGGGCGGCTATAATCTTGAAAACAATGCGGGCAGATGTTTTATGCGTTCAGGAGACACACATAGAGGGGGATCGGTCCAGAATTTTAGAGCAACTCGGTTTTAGGCTTTTGGTGGCAACTAAGCAGGGCACTAAAACTAGAGGGGTTGCTATCCTTACTTGTAGGAAAGATATTATTGCTAAAAGAGTTCTATCAGATAGATGGGGGCGTTGGGCACTAGCTGAATGCTCTATTCAGGGGATGATAGTTACTGTATGCTCAGTTTATGGATCAACGGCAGATGATCCGGAGATATTGGAGCTGCTGGACGATGAATTAGTTAACTGGCCCGCTCCGTTTATAGTCTGTGGTGACTTTAATATCAATGGGCTTGGGGGTCTCTGGGATACTGTCGCTGATAAATACACTGGCCATAAGAAAAAGGTTTTTAGGGCACTCACCAATTTAGTTAATAATCACGGCCTTATTGACTTATGGGATCATTTAGCTAATGGGGATAATGGCTGCACGTTTTACTCCGCCCCTCATAACGCTATCTTTAGATTAGATTATTTTTTTGTCTCTCATTCTCTAGCTCATCTGGCGAAAATCCAGAAATCCCCTCGGATACTGTCAGACCATAATCCTCTTGTTCTTTCACTAACTTTCAATCAAAGAGAACAAACTGAGCGAACTTGGACTTTTGAAAGAGGGCTATTATTTGATCCGGATTATGTTCATCATATGAAGGGTTGGATTAAGGCCTTCTTTGATATAAATCGGCATAGTACATCTGTCGGCGTTGTCTGGGACGCTTTCAAAGCGGGCGTAAGAGGGGAGACACTGAGTTTTAGTGTATCCAGGCATAGGAGGTTATCTCTCCTGGAGGAAACACTTTATAAAAATCTAACTAGGATTGAGGAGGAATTGGTTGCTGCCCTAAAGGCTGGCTTAGTTACTGATTATATTTTGCATCGGCTTGCATGGGCCAAAGCAGAAATTGGAGAACGCGCTGCTGCAAAAGCATCTGAATGCTTCCTAGCAAAAAGGGAGCATTGCCATGAATTTAGCGAGAGGGTAGGTCATACACTCGCAGTTAGACTTCGACAAAGGAATGTAAGGAATGACATAAATGAAATTATTGATGATGTCGGTAATTTAGTTATAGTCCCTTCTGGTATCCAGGCTGTATTTAAACAATTTTACGATCGCCTATATGGTGAAGGCCCTCAGGTCTCACAGAATTTAATTCAGAACTTCCTTAGTGGCATACCGTTACATAGAATTGAACCCCAGGAGAGGGAGAAATTAGATGGAGTTCTGACACAGGAAGAAATTTTTGAAGCATTAAGAGATCTCCCCTCAGGTAAGGCTACTGGACCTGACCAGATCCCTCTTGAGTTTTATAAAATTTTCTGGGATGAGCTGGGAGCAGTTCTGGTCGAAACTATTCTATGTGTTCAAATTAGTGAACCGGCCCCTGCCTCATGGGCAGGTGCCGATATTATAATTTTTTTAAAGAAAGGGAAGCCACCTCAGGAACCTGGATCATATAGGCCTATTACTCTTATAAATAGTGACGCAAAAATCTTTTCAAAAACCCTTGCCACTAAATTGAACAACATCATTGCAGAAACCATTCACCCATGTCAGCATGGGTTTATACCTGGGAGGGGGATGACGGAACATACGCGTCGGGTAATTACTTTATTTGATGCAGCAGAAGTCTCAGGAGACCCGATGGCTTTGCTGCTTCTGGATGCAGAGAAGGCTTTTGATAGGGTCTCCTGGGGGTTCCTATGGGAGGTAATGAAATGGTTCGGAATCGGGTCAGGGTTTATCAATGCTATCCGCGCTATGTATTTGGCACCAACAGCACGCTTGAGAATAAACGGGAAGTATTCAGCGCCCATTATGATAAAACGGGGTACTCGGCAAGGTTGCCCATGCTCGCCTTTGCTTTTCGCTATTTATATTGATCCACTACTACGGCTTCTTGCAGCTTGTCATGAAATTGAACCAATGCGGTTTCATGGCATAACCACTAAAGTACTCGCTTATGCGGATGATATCGCATTGGTCACCCCCAAACCATTAGAAGCAATCGCTGCTGTTGAAGAGCTGGCATTTGTATTTGGCGAGTTCTCTGGGTATGCTCTTAATAAAGGGAAGACTCAGATAGTTACCAATTGCTTGATAAACTTATCGGATCCTCGGATGGCTGACTCAGCGGTATACTTGGGTATCACTATTACTCCTGAACTGAAAGATGTGGTTGCAATAAACATTAATCCCATAATTCAAAAGGCCAGAAAAGATTTTGACAAATTTCACAATTTGCACTTGTCACTGGTAGGGAGGTGTAACGTGATTAAAATGGTATTTTTGCCCAAAATACTTTATCTGTTTAGGGCTATACCACTAGAATTTGGGAAACAATGGTTTAATGAGCTTGAGCACTTGGTCAATCGTTTTGTGTGGGCACATGGTAAGACAAGGAGGGCTTTACGCTTTATGACTCTTCCCTTGGCCAAAGGAGGTTTGGCATTACCTGATTTTAAATTTTATTATTGGGCTGCTGTACTGCAATATATGGGGGTTTTGTTTGGTGGGTGCTCCGAGACCTTAAACGTTGCAGAAAGACTCCCGGATGTTTATAATTTATTGTTGGGTGAAGAGGCCCTGAATAGCTTTATGAAATTCAGTGAACCAAGCTACTACAAGAGAACGAAATTTAAAACCTTGTATGCTGCTTTTAAAATCTGGGCTGCCCTTAAAAAAACTCGGTTTAGGTAGGTTACATCATTATACTTATATGATTGGCAACCCAACACTGCCAGAAATTTTTTCTGATCAAATCATGGCAGAATGGGGTGTGCTTGGACTGCTTAAGGTGGGTGATTTAATGGGCCAAGGGGGAATTTATCAATTTCGGGATATACAAGACAAATTTAGTATTAGTTCCAAAAACTTTTTAAATATCTCCAAATAAGAAGTTTTCTCTCTAAAAGGATGGGCGGTACAAGGGGCTTTGAAAAGGTTCGGATTATAGATATAATAAGAACAGGGATGGATTGCTCCATTAAAGGAGTTTACTCGGAACTTATAATACTTAAACAAGATGATTTGGCAAAACAGACCGAAAAATGGATAAACCGGTTGGGCAATGACTCAGTTAATTTCTTAGAGTCTCTTGAGCTGGGGCATACAGTTTTGTGCTCTGCCGCATTACAGGCTCAGCATTATAAAACAATGTTCTCGCTTTACTATACCCCAGCCAAAATAGCACAGTGGGGTGGTCTTACGGGAATTAGCTGCCCTCGCTGTAATTCATTAGATGCGGATGCAATTCACATGTTTAGCACCTGCCCACGACTTGATTTAATAAAGACATCAATAATGGCTTTCTGTGATCATACTCTTGATCTTGAGGTTAATCTAACCCCAACGTTAATGCTCTTAGGGGTTGATAATTCTCAAGGGCAGCTCCCTCATTCCCGCTTTCTATTTCTTGCTATGGTTCTACTTCGGATCTGTATTGCTACGGCCTGGCGTGATCAAACTGCTCCTACATTTCAGCACTGGCTTGCCCGGCTACTAGCAACATTTAATCTTGAAAGGGGGATTTATGAAAGACGGGGAAAAAGGGGGAAAATCTTGGGTAAAATAATTTGGGACCCTATATATAAATGGAAGGAATTACAATCTTGATTGGCTTGTGCTTAATATTTAACATCAGTTAACTTAGAATTGTAATAGCCATCCTTTTCCTTTCTTCTTTTTTTTTTTTTTTTCTTTCCGTTCACTTTCCCTTTATGCGGTCACCATAGTTACGTTAATGGAAGTTAAAAATCTGCTTCTGCTTGTTTGTTATTTTCCCAATTTATTATGGTCTTTTTTTTCCTTTTCCTCTCTGATTTTCTTCCTTTTAGTTTTGATTTTTTGTTGTTTAATATACATTGATGTACGGTAAACCTAGAATGATTAATCCTCAAACTATATTGATTTGTATACTGAAAAACTGTGCTGTTTATTTTTAAAAATGTGCAATAAAACGTATTAAAAAAAAAAAAAGAAAAAGGCAGCATTGCCGAAACGCGTCTGAGGTGAATAAATGGAATTTCTGCAGCCCGTTGAGTGCTCCGACTGGTTCCTATCAGGAGCTGTTTGTTTTGGAAATAAATTGTGTGAGACCACCTCTCACGACGGAGGCACCAGTTAGAGTGTTCGGCAGCAAATGATGGCTTTGTTGGAATGACAACAATCCAATCAGTAGAACCGGAGACATTAGATTTTAAAGTTTCAAGTGAAAATAGTGCGTAAAAGTACTAAGCGCCCTTGGTGGTCATCTGGTCAGACTAGGTCAAAGTCACAAGTTCAGGCCAACCACAATGGAGCACGAGTCGGATGCAGGGTTCTAGGTTAACCCTGCTGAAATGTTATCTTCAAAGTCTGGTGCGAAGAGTTCTGTTCACATTGGAGGAGGCCGCAAGGAGGAGATAGATGGTCATGGATGATCGTCGCTGTAGCTCGAAGAGCCGGTCGGGTGTAGTGGACGATCTTTGCTGAAGCTTTTCATTGGTGGTCGTCGCGGGCTTTCTTTGCTGTAGTGCAAAGTGCAGGGCTTCTTTTGCCAGTAGTCACTATCAACGTGAAGAGCAGGTCTCACCAGAGCTTGACATTGGCGGTTGTCGCGGGCGGCAGAGTCTTGGCATAAACCGGCCCATTTGCGGTGGAAAGGAACCCAAATTTCAGGATTTTCACCTTTTCTTTAGGAGGAGCACTCACTGATTCCAGCCAAGGGTCCGGGACGTGAGGAGGCACCTCTTGGGGATCAGGGACTCACTCAAGCAGAGACCAGCAGGGCTCAGTCTGGTCCAGGAGCAGGCAGGTCCAGTAGCAGCAGCAAGCAGGTCCAGTTGCAGCAAGCCAGCTGGGCGGTTGCAGGGAGGCCTCTTACGCTTGTGTCCCTGTAACTGGCACGGGAGGTCAGCCAACTGACCCTTGGAGTCACTCTGGTTAGCCTGGGATGAAGGCAAGCAGGTCCAGACTTTCTTCTGTGACAGCAAGGCAGTTCTTCTTCTGTAACTTGTACAGGTCCAATAGTGTTCTAATTTTCAGTCAGAGTGCCACCTTTTATTCCCAGTGTCAGCCTTTGTTTGGGCGCGCAACACTTGGCCTACTCCCCTTCCCTTCTTGCGTTTGGTTCCCAGATGTCTGAGGTGACAAAAGACTAGTGCCAGGTCCTTTGTGTGTGCTGCAGGCAAGGTCTTTTGAAATGTAATTCATGGCTGGGCACAACTTCTCCCCCAGCCATTCTTCCAGGATGGCTCATACTGTCACAGCTAAGCCCCTTTTGTCCCTGTTTCTGGGAGGAATACACCTCTCACAGCAAGGGAGCCATTCACAGTCATGTGACGCACTACACTGGCAGTAAGGGGGCACTGGTTTGCGCACAGAAAATGGCAAATTTCTAAAAGTGGTATTTTCAGAATTGTGACTTAAAATCCAACAATTCATTTGATTGTAAAAATAATATTCCTACCTCCTCCCACGCTTAATTATCACTTATTAAGTGTAATAAGGTTACCCAATGTTAGTTGATGGGATAGGTCTTAAAATAGAGAAAAAATACTCTAGGAGTTTTTCACTATTAGGACATGCAAACCTTAAGCTCACATGTACTACTTTCTAAATGCCATGTAATACACAAAGTAGTAGTGGCTATGCCACAATATTCGCACATCCCATGCCGTACGGCAGTTAGGGAAATAGCTACATAGAACCACAACAAATGAATGAGGTTGGTGCTTTCATGATGCAAACACCCTGCCACCTAACGTGAGATAGCCAGAACTGGAAAGGGCCCCAGATCGGCAAACTAATGAAGAAAAAAGTACAGAAGCACACAGAGAAGTCCAATGATTATGATGTATGGCCAGTAATAAAGTAATACAAAGTTCAAAGTTGTGTTGGTCGTATTTATTCTTCCCAGTGTTTTTCACATTTCTTGGGTCAAAGACGTAATAGCCAATACAGACTGGCAGCTGACACGTGTTTCATCACAGAGACTTTTTCAAGGCTGCCAAAGGATACATATAACATCTTACATAGTTATTACGATGACTTAGGAATGAAATACTTAGCTGTTTGGTTACCTTCACCAGATACTCTGAACAAAAAACGGTACGTCTGGAAAGACGCCCAAAGCGAAGCCATATGCTAATACTGCCTATCCCAAATTAGGTAGCAGAGTATTAACTATACAGACAAAAATGTGCGTAACGTAGATAGAATTGTATAAAATTTGGTGGTGTGACCAAGTGATAGCATACAATAAAACAGAGTGGTGAGTTGGAGAGTACGCCATAGGTGATAGTAGGGAGTTCTCTATGATGAGGCAAAATCCCATGCATAACAAATCACCACAGTGAGAATATAGAGGATATCAATGACTTAGCCTAAACCTACGTTTTAGTATAATGGAATGCACAGAAAGTCGGAGATGCTGTACCTGAATTAAACAAAAAGTGCCAATGTTCTGGATAATATAATGGCAAGGTGCTCCCTCACTGTAATGTAAAGTACAAAACTGAAAAATGGCAAACCAGGAGGCGAGTGTCACTTAACAGAACAAAAAGCTGCTGAGGATTGAGTAACAACCTCCCAACCGTGCATAGTCTAAAGCACGGTAAAGGGGACAAGTAATATCAAGCACCAAATATTAGTAGAGAATGCCAGTTATTCTCCCCAGTATTGCGTCCTTTCTTTAAAGCAGTATATGCACCAAGTACTGTTCGCAGTCCTCATCAGCCGTCTGGTAACGGAACAAGTATCTAAAAGAGGTGGCACATAGAAACTATAAGGCAAGTGTCCAAGACATAAGGAGATTTTTAGTGCTAAATGGCACAAATTGTCTGCCTGTTCTTAAAGACTTGTATGTATTTAAAAGTGTCCCAATTAAACATACCTAGCCAGGACGGTATGTGTACAGAAGCATGCCAGGAAATATTCATGAAGGGACGTCCAGTGGCTGTGGTAGTAGCATTCTGAAAAGGAGTATCACAATACTATTAAATAATGAAAAAGCCCCTAACCTCTGCGAAAACGTAGTGTTAAATGACATATAGTCCCAACTATGCGCTATGGGTTTCATGTATCCACACTTCGTCTCTCCATAGTGATAGTACGCTACAGTTGTACTTTTTATTAGCTTTTTTGGTAGGCTTATTAAGGCCTTGCTCGTGTGGAGCGCCGGTTTCTCGCAAGGTACGTGGATACACTGTCTAGATGGACACTGCTCATACTTGGGACTAAATGCACAGCACAGTGAGTGCTGCAGGCCTGCTAGTAGCATTTACTTTACAGGCCCTGGGTACATGCAGTACTATTTACAAGGGCCCTATAAATAAATTAATTGTGCCAATTAGGTGTAGGCCAATTTCACCATGTTTTAGAGAGGGCATGCTAGCGCTTTAGCACTGGTTAACAGTGGCTAACAGTGGTAAATGTCACAGAGTCCTAAGGCCAATAGAAACGATTTCAGCAGAACAGGCGGGGTGAAGGCAACAGATTTGGGAGCAACCCTGCACAGAGGGCCAGGTTTAACACATCTTATGTTAAAAAGTCTGGAAACCGTAAATACAATTAAATTAAATTGCCAATAAAGAGTTTAAAAGTTTG
The DNA here is from genome assembly GCA_963921515.1 of Calotriton arnoldi. Lineage (NCBI taxonomy): Eukaryota > Metazoa > Chordata > Amphibia > Caudata > Salamandridae > Calotriton > Calotriton arnoldi. The sequence continues at coordinate 1,610,677 of CAWUFW010001386.1, read as the reverse complement.
GACAATTACCCACAGTACATTCAGGTAATCAAATATAAGCAAACCAGTCTTCAAGGCTGTGAAGAACCTTGTCAGCTGACTTCCAGTTCCTTAGTCGAACTATAAGAGTAGTGCCATCAATCATTTCTTCACCTACATAATTGACAAGATCTGAACGCGCATCAAGTGCACCAGACATATATCACCTCCGCCTCGAGGGGGCAAACTTCTCTTCACACTGAAATCGAAGAAGATCAACGACACACAAATCATCAACAGCAAAGAACATGCACCATCTGCTATCTTTTGCAGTGAGTTCTTTGATTGGTAAGAAGGGTTCTTCGATGAAAGATTTATCTATGACAAGAGTAATGCTGTTGTAGACAACATCACCCTCGATGAAACCATCCACTTCAAAGTTTAAAGTGTAGACCGGAAAAAGCCAAAGACACCGTTGAAGGAAAAGCCGACTGGATGAAAGACAACTGTCTCAAGCTCAACTCAGACAAGACCGAAGTCCTCAGCTTTGGGAACAACACCTTGCCATGGACCAACGCATGGTAGCCTGCTGAAGTTGACCCATCCAATAGACCACACCTGCAACCTCGGCATCAACAGTAAGCTCCCTATGCAGAAACAGGTAAACGCAGTCTCATCCGCCTGCTTCCATATCCTAAGCATGCTCTGCAAGATCTTCAGGTGGCTGCCAGTCAACACCAGAAGGACCGTCACGCAGGCCCTCGTCTCCAGCAGTCTGGTCTACAGGAAAACACTCTACGTAGGAATCACCACACGCCTCCTGAAAAGACTACAAACAATGCAAAACTCAGCTGCAAGACTCCTCTTCGACCTCCCCAGACGTACCCACATCACACCCCACCTGAAGAAACTACTCTGGCTCCCGATCCAGGAGAGGTGTTTACCCACTCATACAAAGCCCTGCACAACGAAGAACCAGCATACATCAACAAACTCATGACTTTCCACTAACCGCCTATGACCCGCCTCCCTCTTCCTCACAGACACTCCCCCGAATCTGCCAAAGCAACAGTGGAGGATGCTCCTTCTCACACCTGATGGCCAAAGCTTGCAACAACCTCCCCCTACACCTCAGTACTGCCTCACCGCTCCGGCAATTCAGGAAGGTACACAAGACCTGGCTGTTCAAATGAACAGGGGACTACGAAGCAGTAAGCAACTCCAAAGCCTTGAGACTCCCATGGGTGATTTGCTGCACTTTATAAATCCTTGATTGATTGGAGAGCTGATGACGTCTCAAATGTCGTTGGTTAGAGATGCACTGTCCCCGAGTTACAGTCGATAAGTAAAATACCGTAAATGAAGAAAAAACAAGCATTGATGACACCCGCTTTGATGAGGGGGGTTAATGGAAGAGTTTAGAGATTGATTTGTCAGGAGGAGTCGAACCCATTTTGCAAACAATGATAGTTTCACCAATACTACTGTAATCGCCACAGTGTTTGATGCAGAGAGTTTCACCAGAGGAGCCGGATCACTTACAGCAGGATTATCAAGAAGGCAGTGAAGAAGATTGGATCAGATGGAGGTCTACTTCAATGATGTGGAAGGCTCAGAGCCAGAGGGGAAAGCAACTCACACAAGGGCGTTTATAGATGACGATGATGAAGAGTTTGTAAATCAATATGACTACAAGGAGCAGCAAAGGCAAAAAACATCAAGTTTGAATCCAGGAAAAAAAAAGTATGAATGTCTACATCCTTTGGAAAGGCTGTAAAATATTTCGATGCAGATGTTGACCTCTTTACAGTGTATGATTATGAGATCTACAAGCGGCTTCCACCACAACCAGCGCAGAATGAGCAGCAATCACGGTTGTCAAAAACCATAGCTGCCAGTATTACAACCTGTACAGATGCAAACACAGAGAGGTCAGGGAGAACAAGATTCAGCTAAAAGTACTGAACCTGATGATGCTATATCTGTTGAAGGAGGACAGATGATGATGGAGATGTATGGTCACCTTTTCCAGATAACAATGATGATGCTGATAAAATGAAACCACCAGTGTCTCCTACACAGGAATCAGAATGTAACCAATTTTACACTGGATGCTAGTCCATACATAAGAGTTCACCACCGGAGGATATCAGTAGATTTATTTCCCTAATTGAAAAGGCATCAGAGCGTTCCAGTCTCCCGACAACTTTGGTTGAAAAGTCTTGTTTTCTTTTTGATTTTATGGAGAAATCTCACAGAAGCGCACGCTTAATGCTTGTGCTAGATCATCTGTGGGAATAAGGTCTTGCGATGATGCGAAGGATCTAGCAATGATAAAGAAGGCAGAAAATTAAACTATATGGGAAAGAGAGTAAACGTGTTGGCGGCTGGTGCAGTTAAAATTGCTAATTCAACCGCGATTATGGCAACTGTTTGAGCGATATGGCGCAGTTCCTTGAGAAATCGCCAGAAGGAGATAGGGAAAAGGCTAAAGCAGTGTTAAACGATGGAGAGCAAGGATCCTCTTCATTGACAGATGCTGAAGTGGATGCCTAGAACATGCCTTTTGGGCAGATTGGAAGTCTGACAGTCCTAAAGAGGTATGGCTAATTGTGGAGCATGCCATTTAGACCCGGAGCCAGTCATGTTTAATGTACATGCCATTTGATGGCAATAATGTTTTCAGAAAAAAAAGTGAATTAGGCTCTCCAGGCAATAAAGGCCGATACAGAGATGTCTCGATCTCTAGGAATGTTGCAGAATAAACAGCTGCACAGACTATTTAGAAGGCAGTATCAAAGGCAAGGTCAAAGGAAGCAAGGAACGTTTTTTTTGTCCCTACAGACAGTATGAGTCACATGGGCAGTACAGTGCATATGGACAGCAAGCTAGAAAATTAAGGCAATAGAAAGGACAAGATATAGACGGAGACAAGGAAAAGTGAATAGAGGAAGTCAACCATCAAAATTTAAGGGTAAAGAAGGAAGATCATGATTTAACAGGTGATATTTCCTGTCACTTCAGCTGCCAGTTTGAGGAACAATGCAATTTTATTTGAAAGGTTGGGGGGCAATTCACAACAGACAGGTACATTTTAGATATTGTAAGACACGGTCATGCTTTCGAATTTCTGGAGGAGCCATGATCAGTTCCACCAACGCCAGCGAGAGACAGACATTTGAGGGAGCTGAAGAAGCTTATAATAAAATGAATGGGAAAGGAAGCTGTTGAGAAGGTGCCATCAGAGGAGTAGTTCAAGGGCTTTTCCTAAAGATTCTTTCTCATTTTACAAAAATCTCGAGAGTGGCGGCCAATATTCGATCCAAGAGAATTGAACAAATTCATAAAGAAACAGTTTCCGGATCACTACAGGAGATTCTTCCATTCATAAAGAAAGGATATTGTCTGAGTTCAATAAATCTAGATGACGCATACTTCAATATCCCAATTCACAAAAATCACAGAAAATATCTACCAATCCATAGTCCTACCTTTCGGACTAAAATCAGCACCTTGAGTTTTCACAAGTGCACGGCTCCAATTGCAGCATAAGGAGAAAGGGAGGTATAATCCGTACCTGGATACGATTGGCTTATAAAAGCAAGTACACTACAAAAGGCACAAAATATGACCAGTTTTATAAAGAAAGTGCTTTTGAAGTTGTGCCTAACTATCAGTAGGATGAAATGAACACTGCAACTTTGAAGGGATTTGGTATTTTTGGGTGTGAGGATAGTAACATCAGAGGGGATGGTATTTCCATTGCACGAAATGTTATATGGCCATTAGGGTCATTGTCGACATTGCTAAGTTAGCCTGAGCTCTGCTGCCATGATGCTGCTTTTGCGCACGTTACTACATGCCTTTATTTTGCAAGACTCTGTTTATGCCTTTCACATGAGAACTGTCTGCTTTTCACTTTCCCTGCTAGTTCCTGGAGTTTAGTCTGAACACGATGTGCAAGGCCGATAAACAATGCCCCTTGTTATTCTGTTCTGGTCAGTCTCTAGCACCTAGACAAAACATTCTAAACACAGCTGCCCTGCTGGAAACTCGTGCTTTGATATTACGGGGATGCATGTTGTTCAAACACACACTTGGAGAGAGACCTTTCCATGGAGAAGAGCAATGCTGTTCCTATGATGTGAACCTTCCATCTAGGCTCTAAGGTATGGGGTCTGCTGACAAAGCCCAGAGATCTTCTCTTATATAATAAAACTTTTTCCAGCCAAGGGGAGGGTGGTTAGGCCTTATAGTCCTTTTTCCACTGTCTGTATATGATGACATCCCCCTTTATATTCTATGGAATTGTAACAATGCTAATTTTTCTGAGTTTATACATTTCGCTGCTGGTAGTGGCTCGTATAATGCATTATAGAGCACGATAGTTAAAATAAACATTTTGAACTATTACAGTGACTCAGCCAATTCTTATAGTGGACAAGTACGAGTGAGTGAGCGAAAGGGTATGTCTTGCTACCGCGATTCCTGAGAGAGTCGGGAGTGTTGTGTTCTGGGTTGTCTAATCATTTGTAACTTCATGATTATGTAGGAGAACGAATGAGACACTATAGCTAGTCGGTTTTGGGATTTTGGGTACTAAGGTGGTAGGAAGGTACAACCCCTATACATCGAGGTCCTGTTTTCCTGCGCATAGTTCTGTGTATGTGCAGAATCCCCACAACATGGTGCCGCCAACGTTTGGTCTGGTTCTTATCTGCGAGACTCCTGAGTAGTGCATGTGCTTGTCCACAAAACCCCTCACTTCTGTTTCCGGAGACGGTTGTGATGGAGTAGCCTCCTATATTGTGAAATATTATAGGTTTTTCAAGCTTGGATGTTAAAAGATCTTAATCTTTCTAGTTACACCGTTATTGCGCTACCACTCATAGGTTGTTATTCTCTGGTTATTCAGTATGGCGACAGTTATTGCGCCGCCTAATAGGGCAGTAGTCACAGCTTATTTGACTCAAAATGGAGTCCCTAATGCTGGTGTTGCGCTCATTTTTGTTGTGGAAGCGGATGCAGCTTACCGCTTAGAGGTTTTTTATTCTTGGGTTACCTTTCCGGCAGTCGATGGGACAGACAATTTGTTTCACGAATATACTGCCACGGGCCTTCCTCAGGATTATCGTCCTTATAAGTCTCTTGAAGTTCCGCTAATGGCTTGGCAACACCAAATATGTTTTAATGGCGCCCTTCCTCACACAATAACGCCGGTCTGTTTAGGCCCCTGGGGCCACGTGGCCCGTTTTGGCTGGGTATATCCCACACCCACGTTATCTAATGGCTACGATCGCAGAGCTTCGTGTATTGCATACTTCGTTAATACGGGTGCATAGAGCTGTTATTCAGTTCATGTCGCACTACTTCCAGGTGGGACCAGATGGTGTTGCTGCGCAACCTCCTGCACCTGGTGGTGTGATAATCAGTCCCTTAATGATTAATTCCGTGTTGGGCAAGCGTCCGCAAAATAAGGATGAGCTTCCTTATTGGCTTGCTGAAAAGTCTGGGCAACTCGAAGCTGTTTTTCCTAACACGACACCTGTGGAGAAGCACAGGATTTTGACCGTGAGCCTGCCTAAAGGCCTAGTTCCCGAAATAGCTGATTGTAACACTTGGGGTAAAATGTTTGCAGCGGTATATTCGAGGCGTTTTGGCACCCCCTCAATGACCGTTCTCCCTTCCGTGATTAGACGTGTTCAGGATGAACATGGGGCTGAGGCGGCCCTGGAGTTGGAAATGAGACTGGTGGGGGTGTTTGATATTGTTTCCGATATGATCCTTGCTAATGTTAAGGGTAATGCAGTAAGCTTGCAGGTGGCACAACGCTTGGAGGCTGTTGCTGACGCGGACAAGCCGCGCGAATTACCGAAGATTAGTGCTAAAGCATATAAGACCTTAGGGCGCAATAGTCTGGGAATTAAGCCTTTTACGCAAATGCAGACAAGCTCAAACTCAACAAAAAGCCCAGACTGAAAAGGATGGGCGCCCGTGCTTTCCTAAAAAGAACTGGAAAAATAAAAAACGGGGGCAGTAGCAACAGAAGCAGGGTTCGCGTGCTGGGTCACCGACACCAGAGTCTTCTGAGCGTACTTATGTCTTGCACGACCGCGCAAAACTTAAGACTCCTGATAGATTTCAAGTCCCTGATCAGCGCTCTCCTCGTTCTTTACAGGACACATCGGACTCGCAAGCCGGTGGTGGGGAACGACTGGATCGTGGCAAAGGTCCGACCACACAACAGGGACGGGATCAACCTCAACAGTTTGACGTCAAAGCCAAAGAAGAAGAGGATCTGCCTCTTTTTAGACCCCCGTATCAGAAGAAAAAAGTTGCCGCTTTAACAGCGAAATATGCCTCAGACGGTGAGAACACGATTTCTAGATTGGACTTGGGCGGTGACTCTGCTCAACAGCGCAGCGGAGGTTACCATAGTGCGGGAGGCACTGCGTCCTTGTCTGAAGGCGAGAGCAACTGATACATTTATTACAGTAGAAACAGCAGATACACAAGTTGCACCTCCGGATAGACTCTATGAAATTGTCTTCCAGATTGAAGGTGATATACAGCGTACAATCACAGGGGTTTTTTGGGAAAATCTCACCTCTTCATACAACATTTTGGTGGCAGAGGCAGATTGGCCTCCACCATTTGTGCTAGCGGCTTCTAGAGGGGAGGACGTGATACTTCCGAGTTTTTCGCGTTACGTCCCTGAGGAACATGCAAAGGCTTACGCATCTGAGTGGGCTTTGGCCCTTGCCCCGGCGGTGTACCGTAATCAGGTGGGCTGGGATAGAGATTCACCGGCACATGAGATATCATTACGGTCTATGCCACAGCCCCAATATCCAATCAGACGAGAAGCCAAGGCTCCTGTTTGTGATATTCTAACACAGTTGGAGTATCAAGGAGTGATTGAATCCTGTATATCACCGATGAATAATCCTCTTTTTACGGTATCAAAACCCGATGGGTCATATCACATTGTATTAGATTATCGAAATTTGAATAGTCATTGTCGTACATTTGCGGTACAAAACACACATAGCTCTGCGCTAGTGAACAGTCTTATTCGTAAGAAACACAAGACTACACTGGATATATCCAATGGTTTCCATAGTCACAACTTGGCTCCTGAGAGCTGTGACTTGACAGCATTTACCGCTGTTGGAAATCAGAATAATTTACACGTTTGCCTATGGGGTATAAAAATAGCCCCGGGGCTTTCGCTGCACGTGTAGTCTCTTTGTTGGACAACATAGACTCTGATGCCTTCTCGTACGTTGGTGATATTTATCTGATGGACGATGAGCTGATTCCGCATCTTGTCCGAGTCGACCGAATTATTCTGTCGTTTGCCGACTATGGATACAAATTTAATTTTGCAAAATCGCACATCACTTATTTTGCGGTGCGCTTTTTGGGCTACGAGCTCAATAATGAAGGTAGAGGCTTAGCCCCCCACTTTCTGGAGAAGTGTGCACAATTGCAACCTCCGTCTACTCTGAAGAAACTTCAGTCTTTGCTGGGATTTTTGAATTTCGGGAGGACTTACATCCCCGATTATGCCTAGCGTATCAAACCGCTTTATGCGTTGATACAACCACCTTATTCCTCTGCCAGATGGCTTCCGGAACATACCTCTATACTACTATCTTTCCAATCAGATTTGCTTGCAACTAACTACTTGTTGACGCGTGACAATACCACGAACCTGGTGATACGTATAGTACCGGGGACAGTGGGTTTCACTTACTTGACGTTCAATGAGGGAGACACAGTACCTATTGCATACAAATCACATTTGTACACTGCGGCTGAAATGCGATTTTCGAATGTTGAGAAAGTTTTGATGGCAGTCCAGATGGCGATTCTAAAAGAACGCGCACTGGCGCAGGGAAAACGCATTCTTATGGTCACGCCTCTCCCTGCTTTAGAAGCAGTGACTAAGGTAAGTGTGCAAAACTCTAAGGCATTACGTCCCCGTTGGATACAATGGGCCGCTTCTTTGACATCAGCTGATGTCACGTTTATCTTTGATCCTGCTCTTCAGACACAGGAGTTTTTACAGTATGAACATGTTCATCCTCCTCCGTTGTCGTTGCTTCCTTTAGATGAGTACAAATGTATCATTTATACCGATGGCTCGGCCCAACCGGCCACCGGTTCCAAACACGCTTATTCGGCGGCTTGCGCTATTGTGGGTGGTTCAATGGTCAATGGAGACTTTAAGTCTTCCATAGTGCATACACAGGCGCTTGGGGACTGTACAGCGCAATTGGCAGAGTTCCGTGCTCTTGTTCTTGCTCTCGAGTTTGCTGATCCTAAAGTGAATACTCTTATTGTATGCAATTCTTACTACTGTGTTCAGTCTTTTAATGTCAACTTATTCTTTTGGTCACAAAATGACTATCGAGATTCTAAGGCAGCGCAATAAAGCATAAAATGCTTTGGGTTCGAGTGGCGGAACTTAAAAAACGTCTCCCACTCACACAGGTTATACATACTCTTGGCCATCAGCGTGTGGGAGCACATGCTGTTGGTAATTCTTTGGCTGACGAAGCTGCCAAATCTGCAGTAGCCACGTGTTCCGTAGCAGCAGTTGCAAGGTCCATGACTAAGATAGATAATGAGATTTTGGCAGCAACTTAATGGAACTGCTTATCCACAGGGCTTCCCTTCGAAGTATTCTTATCATTTAATCTCCCAAACAAGTTCCTTATGCTAAAATTCCATCAGTTGGGGATCGGCTGATTCCCAACAAGCACTGCAGACTTGCTTTGATCATTGCCGCACACGAAGGCATGGCTTCTGCACATGCCGGGGTGTCTACGACAGTCTCTATTTTACAGCAAAGTTACTGGTGGCGTGGTTTATATAAACAGACCCGTAATTATGTACTTTCGTGTGACATTTGTCAGCAGATCAAAGCGTCTATGGTCACACGCCCACCACAAACACAGCTATGTATTTCTAATCAGCCGTTTGGCTGTGTGTATCTTGATCACTGCGGTCCGTTCTCTTCTGATACTGCATATAAATACATATCTGATAGAGACATCTAGCCGCAGATTCCTTAACTTAGAATATCCCCAGGCGTCGGACTGGATCTGGAAACTTTTTCCCCAGCAGTACCTCTGCACGCCGGGGGGTGGCGTCGCCCGGCTCCATCCTGCCGTCGTCCACGGAAGTGACGTCAATGAAGCCATATAAGTCGTCCCCCCCCCCCCCGGAGTGCTGACGTCCGTTTTCTTCTTTTCCACGTCCCAACGCGGATCTGGGAGAAGCGGTTCCTCTGGCCTGTTTTGGTTTCAGGCCTTCACGACGCCTTTTCGCGTCTGGAACAGTGTGCCGATGCCTGCGGGCTTCAAGTCGTGTGCGTCCTGTTCGCCCCAGATGTCGGCGACGGATCCACACGAGATCTGTATGTGGTGCTTGGGTGAGCACCATGACTCCGTTGAGTGCGACGCCTGTTGGCAGCTGAAGCCAAAGTCCCTGCGGGAACGACGGATGAAATTGATGTCCGCCCGGTTGTCTCGGTCAGAATCCTCGCGGCGCCGGCCTCCGTCTCCAGCGGAAGGATCCAAACGGCGCAGTTCTTCCTCCCACGCTGAGGTTCCTGTTCGGGACAGGTCCCGGAGTTGTTCCCGTGGACGGCGCTCGCCTACCTCAGGTAAGCACCGGAAGAAATCACGGAGGTCGTCTACCTCGCACAAGCGTGACGTCGGGGCCCGCTGCTCCCGGTCTTCACCGGACACACGCCTTCAGGAGTCGGCCCCCGCCTACCCACCATTTCCTGGTGCGGGGGAGACTCAGACCCAGATGGAGGCCTATTCCAGGGCTCTACAGGCCATCTTTGGGGCACCCCCTCTCCCTGGCGTGCCTTCGGGCCCCACAGTGGGGGTAGGAACTCAGGTCGGGGTTCGCCAGCGGGTTTGCCCTCAGCGCCAACCGAGTGCCTTGACTCCGGTTCCGGGGTCGCTGCGACGTCGGGACACGGCCCGGAGGGGCATCCCACTATGACGTCTAGTCCTCCTGATGCGTCTTCGCACAGTCCTGCGGGGCTCCCTGCGTCGTCACTGGATGCTGCTGCAGCGCGGAGCTCGACTCCCAGTCGACTTCGTTCCTTCCCGCATCCTCCTGCCTTGGTGGAGGTTGAGTCGACGCTGGTCCGATGCCGGGTGGATGAGTCCTCTTCGGGGTCGTCAACGTCGATCCGACGCTGTCTCAACGTCGGTTCCATCCCTGGCTGTTCCTCTGCTGGTGGAGGACGTGACCCCAGTGGGTTCTCCACCCCCAGGGTTTTTCCCATGCTCCACGGAGCAGGTGCCCATGGGGCACTGGCCGGCTCATTATTCTGCAGGGCCTCTGTCGTTGGGTGGATGGATTAGCCTGCAGCCGTCCCCAACGGATGACTTGCTGTCTCCACCTCGGATGGCCACGGAGGCTAGCGCAGACTTTGTGAGGGCGGTTCGCAGGGCTGCGGATATCTTGCAGATGCAGCTGCCCTCTGTCTCCCTGCCTTTGGATCCTTTGTTGGATCTTCTCCACCAGGGCACGGTGGATATGGAGCCCTTGTTGCCTTTTGGCGGGTCATTGTATGATGTCCTTCTGGGGACTTGGGCCAGACCCTCGTCGGGTGACCCCGTGGGTTGTGCTATTGCACATCGCCATTGCCCGGCTCCAGATGACCCTGCCTGTTTGTCCCTCCATCCTAGGGCTCAAGGACTTGTAGTCCAGGCAGCGCTCCCTTCCTCTCCTCCTCCGTTGCTTCCTCCCACTCGGGAGTCTAGGTGGTTGGAGTTGTGTGGCCGCAATGTCTTTGCGTCCACCAGCTCGGGCCTTCGATCCCTGAACACGACCTGCGTGTTTGCTCGGGCTACTTTTGCCCTTTGGGACTCAGTCGAACAACTCCTTCCTTCTTTACCGGAGGGCCCTCGTGCTGACCTGGTCCGGCTTATTCGGGATGGCCGCGACATGGCGCAGTTTTCTGTCCGGTCCGCCATGGACACCACGGACTCCGTAGGTCGAGCTATGGCCAGGTCAGTGGCTCTGCGTCGCCATGCGTGGCTACACGATGGCGGTTTCCCCGAGAATGCTCGGGAGCGACTCAGGGATCTGCCCTTTGATGGGGCCCATCTATTTGATGAGCATGCCGACTCAGCGGTCCTGCGCCTCCTCTCTGGATTTCCATGACTGCCAGGTTTTTAGTCCTCTATAGTGGACTTGTGTTTTCGTATGCAGTATTGTCACTGCTTTTATGATTTCTGTCTCTGGGTTTAAGACATTATTCCCCAGACAGGTTGTAAGGCTGTTCTGCCGTGTTTTTCCTTCCTTTGGTACAGCTGGACCAGCTGTTTATATGGTTCTTTTTGACCTCTGCCTATGAGCTTGACTCAAGGGGTGTCCCTTGCTTTTTATAGGGATGTGGTGTACCCTATGTGGGGTATTCGTTCGCTATTGTGTAGCTGCTCTTCCTTACCAGGAAGTCTCAGAGGCTCCCGTGGAGTTCTCTTCGTTATTTTCTGTTCCTCTGGGGATTTTTCCTGTGGGTTATGCGGTGGGCATCTCCCTTTGTTCCATACTTCCTGCTGTGGTGGAACGCCTCCTCTGTTGAGACCCACAGACTGACGTGGCCCTCTCCTGGAGCTTCTGTATTTCTGCCTACGGTTGTTCCCTTGCATTCTCATGCGTCTGTGGACGCCGTCTGCTCCGTGGTATTGTTGGGGTTCTGCCGTATCCGACTCACCCCAGGGGGTTTCACGTCTTCCTGCCTTGCATTTGGCTCATCTTTCCGCCTTCATTCTGCCCTTAGCACTGTTGGCTGTCTTGGGCGTGGGTACGCGTCCCTGTGGGTGCTTTGTTCTGTTCCGCTCCAGATCGGTTCTTTCTGCGTTCTGGGCGGGCACCACATGTGGTCCACACTGGGTGTGTGTGCTATCACGGGGGACCCATAGTGTTCCTTGAGCCACTGTCTTGGCTGCGTTCTCTTCCTGTTGTCTTCTTCCCTGATGTTGGGAAAGGCTTTGGCACACCCGGTCTGGTGTTGACCTATGGATGGTAGAGTTTTCACCAGAGCGGATCTCTGTTACGCTTTACCTTGTGCCCCTTGCTTCCCCCTGACGGTCCCCGGCCTGGGCTCAGGTTTTTCTGTTAGTTGCCGCACACGGCTCAGGTGTTTCTCCTCCTGGCCTCTGCTGCGCTTTTCAACAGACGTATTCTATCTCCGGATGGTCTCTGGCATTATCCTGTCTCTATATATATATATATATATATATATATATATATATATATATATATATATATATATATATATACTTTTTCAGACATTCTATGTCTGAGTGTTACTGACTCCTTCTTCTTCGTTAATGTGGTAGTCAGTATTTTCGCCTGTATCGCGGTGGCTCGGTCTTCCTTCCCGATCGGGGGGTTGTGGTCACTCTCTTTTTTGTGGTTGGACTTGTATATCCTGCTACGTTTCACATCGGTGCCGTTGGTACCTCTTGGGCGACTTTCTATTTTCTAGGGTTACTCTTCCAGTTTCCCCTTAGTTGTCACTTCCTTGACTCTTCCTATATTTCTATGTGCTGTGTACGCACACGTGACAAGCATGCGGGGTTCCTCTGCGGTGGTTTCGGGGGATTGTCCCAGATTTCCTCGCTGTTTTTCTCTCTCTCGCTCTCTCTCTCTCTCTCCCTCATGGGAGATAGCTTTGGGTGTGTCCAGCTTGCCGGTGGCCCTTGGTCATTGCACCTGTGGGTGCTGTTGCCGGGTTGGCTACCTGGTGCTGCGCCCGTCTTCTCTGTCGACGCGCATATGCTGTTGCAGTTACGCTTCATTGAGCTATGCGTTGTGTGGTGTGGTTCTCACGGTACACAAAGTCTGTTCTGTGTATTCTTGTAATTCACATCTATGTATCTTCTGGTAGTCGTAGCTATATGTCTCGGTATGATGCCTTCTGCCCTGACGTGTTATTTGTTGGCACCTGATGGTGTGCCGCTCAAATTGTGTGTTCTGCATCTGTAATCATGTTTAGGTCCCTTCCCTGGGCCTTTGTTTCTTACGGATCCTGGGATCCTATACTCAGTTTCCCTCTTTTCGTAGCAGTTTATGGCATTCTGCCATGGTGCACTGAACTTTCGGATTCTGTGATTTCGTTTCGTCCCTGTATGGCCGACAGTGGACTCGTGCCGTTTTCTGACAGATTTTGGTACCTTGCTTCCCTTGCTCCTGCTCCGCCCTGAACTGCATGGTCTGGTGTCAGCTACGCTGGCAATGCTGAGCTTTATGGGTCTGGTGTCAGCCACGCTGGCATTGCTGCCCCCACCTTGTTTCAGTCAATGTTCTTGACGGACTACTTCCTTTGGGAACTTTTGTGTTTTTGGTCGCAGACACTCCTCCAATGGGGTATAGCTTTGGTATCTATTCTAAGTTAAGGAATCTGCAGCTACATGTCTCTATCAGATGAATGAGTTACTTACCTTCGGTAACAATGCATCTGGTAGAGACACAGTCTAGCCGCAGATTCTTTAATGCCCGCCCATCCTCCCCGTTCTGCGAGGACCTTTCCAGGTGGGGTTCTACCGCCTTGCCTCCTTACAGGTGGCCTTGGTCTTCCTGAGGGGTGCTCTAGTTCACCTGCCTCCGGGGCAGGGTATGTCATTTTGTTTTGGCGCATTGGCTCTCCACCTATTCTCGTTCCTGGGTGGCTAGGTTATGTGCTTTTCAATGCTCCTCCACCCGGGTTCTTCCGGCGTGGAGATTCTCATGTTCTTCTACCCTCCCTCCGCCCTCGTTTGTTTCTCCCCATTACTTTGGGGTCTCCTTGGCTATGCTGCAGTCGATTGGGTTGAGGTTCTATTTGACTGTGTTACAGTTCATAGGTCATTGTGGGGGGTGTGGTGAACGTTCTATGTTGTTGTTCACTTCTGGTCACTTGCCATGAGTCATGTTGTTCTAGTCTTGTGGTCCTTTACAGTTACATCCTGTGGTTACAGACTGTCTTTCATACAGTCACACACAAAAGAAGCCCTGGGTCCAAAAACTAGCAATTGGAGATCAAAATGTGACTGTAAGAGTGAGAATCTAAACAAGGGATATCCCTTTTAAAGGACAGTTCCCCTCACACACCAGAGGTGTCATGCTTCATCATAGGGGTACCTCCTCGCGTGAGGAACCTGGTCCTCACGCGGGCTACAACCCCTCTCTGCGAGGGAGGAGCTCAGGGATGTTTTATAATTTGAGGAGTGGGGTCTTCTATGACCCTATGAGAGCTAGGTGTGGATGAACTAGAGTGCAGTGCTATAATATAAGTGAGTATAAAACTAACTACGGGGTCAGCTATGTAGAAACTTTAATACAGCTGCCTGGTGTTAGGATTAAAAAGCAAGAAAAACGCTTGTGAACACAGAGGTCAAAATTCAAGACCTGTGTGTTAGTACATGACCAACATGTTTCAGCCTATCTGACCTGTCTAAGTATCTTTGGCTTTCTTCAGGGTCGGTGATGTAGCTACTGCAAATACAAAAATAGTGATCAAGTGAATCATAAAAACAAGATACACAATACTGAACCAGAATGTTTTCAGTGTTCAGTATGTTCAATCGTGTACCCTGTGAAAGAGATAAATGGACAACATATCAAAACAACTATGTGTGGACATAGTCCCTGCAGGTCCTTAAAACTCCTCCAGCCCCCTTTGTGATTTATATGTCTTTCATACAGTCCCATCCTGTGGTTGCAAACTGCCCTTCGTTTGTCAAGCCATTCATTTCTACTGCTGTTGCCTTTTATGGGGGGGGCACGGCTCTTCGCTTTGGTGGGACTTTATCTGGGGTGGGTGCTCTGTTCGCTCCCTTCAGTCCCTTCCAGTGTTGAGTACTCTTTCAACATGGTGTTGTTTCTCATCATTCTATGATTTCTTATCCTTATTGTTTCAAAGGTTTTTGCTCTTTTTTGGCACACTGTTCCTATACTCTCACAGTTTTTGTAGTGGCTCCGCGTTGTGGCGCGGAAAAGTTTCACAGTAGAAAACTGACGTCAGCACGCGGGGGGGGACTTATATGGCTCCATTGACGTCACTTCCGTGGACGACGTCAGGACGGAGCCCCCCGGCGTGCAGAGGTACTGCTGGGGAAAAGGTTTTCTGGATCCAGTCTGATGCCTGGGGATATTCTAAGTTAAGGAATCTGTGGTTAGACTGTGTCTCTACCAGATACATCGTTACCAAAGGTAAGTAACTCGTTCTTTTGTTGCAGTTGATTCGTGCACTAGATTCCTTTGGGTTAGGCCACAACGCATTGCTGACGCTCGAAATGTCATTAGAGATTTGCGTGTCTTCGTCGGGATGTTTGCCTGTTGCACCTTCCATTCAGACCAAGGTCCAGCGTTTGCCTCTAAGGCATACAAGGACGTGATGACGTCAATGGGGGTGCTGGTGCAGTTTTCGTCTCCATACAGGCCTGAGGGCAATTCTATAGTGGAGCGAATGAACCGCGTGACTTAAAGCAATCATTGACAGCTAGGGTCTTAGGTACTGGCAGGCCCATTTGTATGGTGTTCAACGTGCACTCAATAATCTCCCTAGAAGATCTCTGGCTGGGAGGACCCCATACGAAATGCTCTTCGGCATTAAAATGTTTATGCCAGACCTTGATGGTCTAGACGTTGTGGCGGCTGCCGGAACCTTTGACGTAGATCATCATTCTACTATGTTACAGGACCTACACAAGACCCGTGACAGCTTCGCAACTGAACATTTACCCTCTTTCAATGATGCAGCACTGCTGATTCCGGTTGCCGGCTGGCTCCCTAAGATTGGAGATCTGGTAGGAGAAAAGCTGGAGAACAAAAAAGAATTTGGTCCCTCTTATCGTGCACCGGTTCCAGCACTTGGATTGAAGGGTACTCGTACAGTCATTTTACCACCTTTACCTGGTCGCAAAGACAACAGATACATCTCAGTGGACAATGTCAAGTTACACCGTCTGGCCGATTGTGAATAGTGTAACACCTGCAGTTTCATGCAACGCTATCTCTTTGAATCCGGTCACCTCAACCTCTACGACTAATGCCCGTATCGGTGAGGGTGAGATGGAAACTACTATTGACCTTTTGCCTGTTCTGCCTCCATTCTCTTCCACCGCAGAAGTTGAGTATACTTACCCTACAGATGAGTCCCAAAGTAAAGTGCCGAACAGTTCTCGACAACATCATGCTGATGCTGCCCTACAACCTCTAATAAACAGGGGTGCAAGCGGTTATTTTGGGGACCGTTCAAGCTTCTCTTATGACTCCTCCTCGTCTTCTACTTCGACACTGCGCCTACAAAAATAAATATTTTCATCTCTTGGTTCAAAAAGACTTACCTGGTCCCCCCATGGACCTACATCTGGTTGGTACTTATCCTGATTTTCCTCTTCATGTCGATTGGATTTGTGACAGTATTTTTCTTACTCATCAATGGTCATTATTTGCCAGAACTCTCTGCTGTGAACTTGGTCGATGGAATTCGGGCTCCTCACACATCGTCCCATATCATGAAACGTGATCAAACTCTTGTCAACATTTCAGCTTTCCCGGTTGCAGATGGCATCGTTTGGGATAAAGTAGCTTTCGAAATTCACGGCCCGACGGAAGTCCTTAAGATACCATACGTGTTGCTCGTCTCCTTAGGGGATGTGGTGACACAGGATATACATTCTGTGCAATCGGTACATTCATTGTTTTCTGATTTAAAGTATTATGCTGCTTTTGATGCTGAAGATTTATATTTAAATTCTGCCAATTATGCTGATTTATTCTGTTATCAACACTATGGGCATAATTTTTTGCATAAAACAAACACGTTAAGACCTGTTTTTAATTACACTCAATGGGAACATTGTCCTACTCCCGTACAGGGGAGTTCTAAAACCCTTAGAGATAAGTTCACCTTTTTCACAGATTATGACACGTCTAATCCGGAATCCTATTTCTTTAAACTACAATTATCATCTCAATCCAAATTTATCTTGACCCACACTAAATTCATTTATTCCAATTTTTTAGAACTAAATTGGCCACACAGGGTTATGATCACTGGAAAGATACCATTGATTTAAAATGAATTTGGGGCACTAAGCCTTGGCAGGTTCAGGGAACTGAAGCTTTGCATCGTGCCTGCCTAATCCCAACTCAAATTTTATTTTTAAATGATACAGTGCACCAAACCACTTGCTTTGGCTTGGCAACTGTAAAAAAATTTGAATATCCCATCCATTCCGTCATTAGCGGAATATGACAATTGGCGCTCACAGTTGAATTATACGATCGATGTATTGCAATCTTTTTTTCGAAATGACACTTTCAATGTCTCTTAAATTGATCCATCCGGATGGTTGGTGTGTGGCAAACAAATTCAAATGCATGTCAACTGCGTTTTTATAATGTAACACCTGGTTTCACTCAGACTAGACTGGATCCTCGTTATCCACATTCACATTCGGTCACCACATACTCGGTGGGTAAATTGTGCCAACAATGGTTGGAACATTCCACTTTGTCGTCAGTAAAACAACACTTGTCACTTTTGTCGAGTAACATCAATTTGGCTGATTTTATCTTGGGTCCTAGAATTCCGAGAACAAAGAGGTTTATCTATGCAGCTTACATTGAAGTTTGGAAACTTTCGCAGATTGAGGCAGTGCTTCGTCTGCGCCATATTGATCAAGCAAATTTGGAAAAAGTCCTTGCAGTGGTCGACAGTAGTATCAATACACTTTCTTCAAGCATTTATACCCTGGATAATATTTAATCTGTTATTGATATTGTTCAGAATGATGTATCTGTATTATATCATGGTCAAAATCAATTACGATCAGTTATGCATTTTGCATGGACGATACAGACTCTCAAAATGGGAAAAGTCCCTTGGGATTATTTGAATGCTTCTGCTTTGTTTTTACCATTTAATCTGACTGATAAACATAGATTTATGTCCATGAAAGATGCTACATACACGCTGCTGCACATTGAACAATTGGAACCCTTGCCATTCTCTGTGGCGGAGGCGGATGCAGCTGTTTGGTTAATTTATGGGGTCTCTCTCCCATTCTCGCTGTTTCAATTTAAGTCATGTATGCAACATTTTCCGATTGGCCGCTTTGAACCACTGGGTAGTGCATTTCTCCATGATTTATGGTCCCTACCTTTCACTTACAGGTGTCAACGGGAGGATAAGGAAGTTTTCCTAACAGGGGAGGACTGCAATTCCACAGTAGGTCATTCCCTAGTTTGTAAACACGTTAAGTTGCACGGCACTTGTAATGTATCCGCGCCTAATCTTGCTTGTTTTCTAAAAGGAACTCCTGTCCCAGCAATAATTCCCACTTTTACCTTGCTTACTAACGGCAGTTATCTTATTTTGAACAACCATGACTGCTGTGGTTTACGGGCATGATCCTGTATTTAGTAACATTCTCACAACGTGTTACTTGTTGTAGCAATGTGCTTTTTCCGCCCCGCATGGGAAAGTACATAGTTCTATTTGGCCTTTCATTCCTACTTTGAAAACAGATTGCAACAAATTAAGCAGGCTCAAAGCGCTATTGTTTCAACAAGAAGCGGCTCTCACTTCAGCTCAAGAGACCTTTGAGTTGCAGGTGGCTAGAACATCTAGCGAGATTCAGTCACTTCTGAACACTAACCTCCCACTTCACTTTGGGGAGCTTATACATCAAATATTTAATGCGTCTGACACCAAAGGCCTTGCTCATTTTTTTAAACTTGTGGGATCCGGCCTTGTGACTTCTTATCAGACGATATTTTGAGTAATACCGGCTTTTATTCATTCTATTTTTTCCAGCGTCTTCGGAGGATTCCCTTTATTACTGGCGCTAGCTGGTGGAATCCTGCTTCTTCTGTTCCTGCTACGCAATGGCTGCTCATCTTGTGGTAATGCACAGACCAGGCCAATTGCAACTGTACCGTGATCGAATGCAATAACTTTTTGGATGCTTCCCATTAGCAACGCTTAGCGTGAGTTATGGATTTACTTTTCGCTTTGCCTACTTCACTTGCGTGCAACCCGTGTTCTACTGTCAACGGTGCCCCTTCTATTGGGCTTTGGATTTATGCCTCCCCAATACGTCATGTTCAGACCCGGATTTTAACCAGCTCATGGGTCCCTTAGTGGCCCATGAACAGGCCTGTTCTGGTATTGGCCGTATGGCGCGTGCGGCTGCACTTGGAGTCTTGGCTGAATGGAATATCTGTGCGGCTGCACAGAACCTCTTACGACGAACTTTCATCGAATATCAGTCAAGTTGCTCGATATGCTCTTGGAAGCATCAGATTACGAGGAGCATGTCTGTTCCTTCGACCTACTTGATGGATGGCATCCCTTTTTTCTACTAACGATAGGGATGTCCTTTTTGAAGGAATTGCATTCTTAAGTTCACGTACTTTGATGGATTTACCACCTCCTTCTTAATAACGTTTTCCCTGAGACAGCAATGTTATAAAAGTCACAATTTTTTATTTTTATTTTTTCCAATTTGGTTTTTTCAGGTACTTCTGAACTATGCTTACTTCTGAACTCTGTTTTGGTATTTTGTCTATATACTATGACCTTACCAAGGGGAGGGTGTTATATGGCCATTAGGGTCATTGTCGACATTGCTAAGTTAGCCTGAGCTCTGCTGCTATGATGCTGCTTTTGCGCACGTTACTACATGCCTTTATTTTGCAAGACTCTGTTTATGCCTTTCACATGAGAACTGTCTGCTTTTTGCGTTCTCTGCTAGTTCCTGGAGTTTAGTCTGAACACGATGTGCAAGGTCGATAAACAATGCCCCTTGTTATTCTGTTCTGGTCAGTCCCTGGCACCTAGACAAAACATGCTAAACACAGCTGCACTGCTGGAAACTCGTGCTTTGATATTACGGGGATGCATGTTGTTCAAACACACACTTGGAGAGAGACCTTTCCATGGAGAAGAGCTATGCTGTTCCTATGATGTGAACCTTCCATCTAGGCTCTAAAGTATGGGGTCAGCTGACAAAGCCCAGTGATCTTCTTTTATATAATAAAACTTCTTCCAGCCAAGGGGAGGGTGGTTAGGCCTTTTAGTCCTTTTTCCACTGTCTGTATATGATGACATCCCCCTTTATATTCTATGGAATTGTAACAATGCTAATTGTTCTGAGTTTATGCATTTCGCTGCTGGTAGTGGCTCGTATACTGCATTATAGAGCACGATAGTTAAAATAACCATTTTGAACTATTACAGTGACTCTGCCAATTCTTATTGTGGACAAGTACAAGTGAGTGAGCGAAAGGGTATGTCTTGCTACCGCGATTCCTGAGAGAGTCCGGAGTGTTGTGTTCTGGGTTGTCTAATCATTTGTAGCTTTGTGATTATGTAGGAGAACGAATGAGACACTATAGCTAGTCGGTTTTGGGATTTTGGGTACTAAGGTGGTAGGAAGGTACAACCCCTATACACAGAGGTCCTGTTTTTCTGCCCATAGTTCTATGTATGTGCAGAATCCCTGCAACAGAAATAGGCAATGAATGAAGCAGGTGTCTTCTTTATTAGGAAAATAAAGAGTTTCAGTGAGGATGCTCAAGGCATTTCTAGGGACTAGGTCTTCATGCATTCAGTTAATTCCAAATTGTTGGCTTTAGATGAGACTTATTCAGGAAGAGTTAAGCAAGCAATGGTAACAGGTAAACAGAGGATGGGATAATGTAGTCCTAATACCACTGCTCATGAAGTAGGTGTTTATTTGGTTGGTGGAAGGTGAGAATGTTTTCAAACACCAAGCACCACAACCAGAAAAAAACGCAAGTCTGCCTGCATACCGATGCTTCTATAGTACAATGGGGAAAGCATCTACACAAGATGCATGTAATGGTTTTTGGTAAAACGAAGAGCAGCAGTTATTCAACAAATTCAAGCTGCAAGCAGTCAGACTGATTCTGAACGCCTTCTGCCTTTAATGAAGGATTGCCGTTAGTGGTCAGGACAGCCAATACAACAACAATGTATTATATCAAAAATACAAGAAGGAACGAGATTGATGCTGCTCTCAAAGTAAGCACAGAGGATTTGGAGATGGGTGATCTCCAACAATCTTTTGTTGATGGTGGAACACATTCCAGGACTGAACAACTAAGAGGTAGATTAGGTGAGCAGGTGTTGTATGGATACACACAATTGTGGAATAGACTTCAGACAATTTAACTTAATATTTCAAAGATGGGGAAAACAAGATTGAGACATGTTTGTGACAGATCAAAATTACAAATGCAGGAAGTTTGAGAGCAGATGGTTTTGCCCAGGAACACATGGAAATGTGCTTACAATAAACTGGACAGAGAAGATAGGTTTTTTTTATAGTCCATTTTATTGGTTTTGAAAACAACAACATAGAACAGTGCATCACCGTGACATACGATACAGATAATCACTTCCCCAGACATTGCCCATAAATCATATACTCTGATTGAACCCATATTACACCTCCAGGTCCCCTGACCACTGCCAGTGTATCTTCAGTTCGCCAAGCCCAGCCATTTGCCCCCTATGCGCTCATATTTGGCTGGACAGCCTCTCGCCTCATACACTGATTTTTCTTAAATGGCGCACCAGTCTACTTCTTCACGCCATTTCGCAGTGGACGGAGATGTAGAGTCTTTCCAGGTGGCTGCAATGTTCCTTTTGGCCACCATGATGGCCGTCCCTAGGAACAGTTTATGGGCTCGGGAGCTGTCCATCCCTTCCATCACCACTAGGAGAAGGGCAAGAGGTCTAAGGGGGATCATCCAGCCCAGTGTCTCACTCAGTTCGGCCACTATCGAAGCCCAGTATTTGGAGAGGGAGCTACAGGACCAGACCATGTGATAGAAATCTGCAGGTCCCGCATCTTGGGGCTGGAAGGAAGCCCACTCAGTGCAATCGGACAGGGATAAGTTAGGCACAATGGAGATAGTATATTTGAATTAGATGAAGCCTGGCAGATATGGTAAGCACCTGAGGGGCCATCAATGCATCCTTCCACTCCTCTGCCTCCAGAGGGCCGAGCTAATACTCTCAGCGGGTCTTGAGAGAATCTAGGGTGGATGGGGAGTTGTTCATCAGAGACTGGTAGATTTGAGACACTCCCCCTTCCATAGGTTACCCATGTGGAGCTTAGCTTCCAACGGGCTGAACTCTCGGATTGTAGTATTCTCAGGAATGTGAAGAGTGATGGCATGCCGGAGCTGGAGATACTTATAGAACTGAGGGGAGTGTAGGGAATATGCTTGCTGTAGGTCTTCGAAGGAGTGCAGATGTCCTCCCTTCCATACATCCCCTAGGTGTGAGATTCCTATCAGATCCCATTTCCGGAATACCATTAAAGTCCCGACCTCTCTCAGCCAGGTACCATGCCAGAGGGGCGTCTGTAATGTGATTTTGGCATCCCAGCGAATGTGCCGCAGTGCTGAACGTCCCGCCAAGAGGGCCGTTCGAATTATTGCCGGTAGAGTATGAGGAACCGGGGCCCTGTAGAGCATGGCTTGGCCCCTGGGAAACCCGAGGCTCTCCACTTCCAGCCGGTAGGCCGTATCAGACCATCCAGCATTAAACCTATCGTGGATCACCAGGAGAGGGGTGGCCAAATAGTACAGGAAAGGGTTAGTCAGCCCCATCCCTCTGTCGTATGGAGCCCTCTGACAGTGTGTAAGGGCTAGCCGTGACCTCAAGCTACCCCAGAGGAAGGTCGTGATCACGCCATCTAATCTGCGAACCTGCTGCGGGGAAGATGGAGTGGGAGGTTTTAGATCACGTATAAGAGTCGGGGAGCACCATCATTTTGTATAGAGCAATGTTACCGAGGGTTTTGAGGGGAAGAGTTTGCCACCGACGGAGGTCTTCTTTTGTATGTTTAAGCAAGGGGTTAACATTGAGGGACCAGGTCAACTCCGGATGGAGCGCTACCCAGACACCGAGATATTTGAAGGCGAGGCATCGTAGGGGGATAGTTGTTTGCCAATCTACACAGTCTCGTGAAATGTGAAGGGGCACCAAGTTTGATTTGGCCGGGTTAAGATGCAGGCCCGACACTTCCCCAAAGGGTTGAAGGATCTGAAGGCATCTAGGGCATGAGCATGCTGGGTCGGCAAGGAAGAGCAAGACGTCATCCACATACAAAGCAATGTGATCATCATGTGGGCCTTGCCAGCGCCACACTTGTATCTGCATGTCCGCCCGGATGAGACAAGCTAAGGGCTCTATTGCGAGAGTAAAGAGGAGGGGAGAGAGAGGGCACCCCTGCCGGGTTTCTCTCCTAATAGGGAAAATCTCTGAGTGCCCTGTTAATGAGGACCCTGGCCGATGGGTTAGAGTAGAGCACCCTTACCAGCTTCCTGAATTGCGGGTCAAATCCCGCTCTCCCCAGCACATTTCCTAAGTATAGCCAGTCGACCGTGTCGAAGGCCTTTTCAAAATCGAGTAGTAGTATGGCTAAATATGGGGGGAGGGGGTGGCGATGAGCAAGGGCCACGTGGAGGAGTCTCAGACAGTGCCTTGTGCTTCGGTGTGGCATGAAGCCACATTGATCAGAGTGTATGAGAGTATGGAGTATCCGCTTAAGACGCCTAGTGAGAATGGTTGCATACATTTTAATTTCAGTATTTATAAGTGAGATCGGGCGGTAGTTGGAACATGAGGTCGACGGAGGGTCTGTTTTGGGTATAACCATGACCGTGGCCATGTACCTCTCTCCAGTACCTCCTCAAATAAAGCGTGTAGTCGTGGGATCAGAGTTTCTTGGAATGCCGCATAGTATTCGGCTGGGAGACTATCCGGACCAGGAGTTTTATGGGTAGCAAGTAACAAGATTGCCTCTCCAATTTCCTCTCCCGTGATGAACTCATCCAGGCCCTGGACTTCCCTCTCTGACAGCCTCGGAAGGGGGATATCCTGCAGAAATAAGGAGCTAGAGTCTAGTGTCTGTGAATGGTCTGCTGAGTAGAGCTCCGTGTAGTATTCGCCAAATGTTTGCGCAATTACGGCGGGGATGTGAAAGGTGCGTCCTTGAGTATCTCGGATTTCCGGAACTATCCAGTTGGCCAGGGGGTGGGAAACAACCCAGTGAAGCAACTTGCCATTCTTGTCTCCCCAACCGTAGAACCGGGCAGCCGAGGACCTCCACAAGAATGTGGCAGATTTGAGCGATAGGCGCTTAATCTCTTCCCTTAACAAATGGAGCAGCCGGCGTTCAGCTTCTCCGTCTGCCGCTGCTGGGTTCTGTTCTAGACGGAGGGCCTGGGTATCTAGCTGGGAAAGATGGTGATCCTGCGTTAAACGTTCGTGTTTGAGGAACCCTTAAGCGTAGCCTCGGATTGTAGCTTTACTCCCCTCCCATAATGTACCCTGGAATTGTACTCTGCCCTCATTAGTGTGGAAGTATTGTTTAAGTTCACCCTCAATCATCTTCCTATACTCCTGGTCTTGAAGAAACCAGGCATTCAGCCTCTATTTAGGACGTGGAGTGCTCGTGGGGCCCCCCAGCTGGAGGAGGAGTGGGGAGTGATCCGATATGCCTTGTGCTAGAATTTGAATATCACTTACTGTCCTGCAATCGGGGGCTGGTATAAAGAGAAGGTCGATTCGGGAATGGGTATGGTGTGCAGCAGATGTATGGGTATACTGCAGTTTTCTGGGGTTCCAAGCTTGCCAGACATCACAGAGGCCCAACTTGGATGACCATTCTACAAGTTGTTTAGCGCCCAGCTTTCTATGGGAAGAGGGTGTACCCGTGGCATCCCTAGTGGGTTCTAAGACTGCATTAAAGTCCTCTCCAATCACTGTCAGGCCCTGGGTAAGGGAGGATATTATATCTACATTGGCCCAGAGTGTGGGTTCCGGGTTCACCGGATGGATATAGTGCGATAGCAGATTGACAGTGCATCCCCTAGGGTTCCTGTAAGGGTCACGAAGCGGCCCTGTGGATCATTGGTTGTTTGGACCGGTGTGAAGGGGAGAGAGCGTCGCAGGAGGATCGCCATTTCTCGGTATCCCCAAGAGAATCCTGAGTGCCAGACCCTGTTGAATCCCTGACGTGCTAGAAAAGGACAACGATTCCCCATCAGGTGTGTCTCTTGTAACAAAAGGACATCCAAGTAACTCTCCGTGAATATTTTAAGATTGCTGCATGTTTGGCTTTATCTAGGAGTCTATTGACGTTCCAGGGGAGGACTCTGAGGGGCTCACCCGCATAGTGAGGCCGTGGCATTATGACTAGGTGGCAGTGCTTGGTGCCAATGGTCTGGGCAACCTAATGGATCCGAGCAACTAGAACCTGGTAGCATCTGGGGGCTTTCAGCCGTGCTATGAGGGACGCCTGGGAGAGCATCATGAACATCATTCACAGTATTGCAAATAAACAAAACAGTGCTAACAACAGCAAGGATAACACCCCCTAACCAACCCCCCATCCTATACTTCCCCCATAGAAGCATTTGTCACTTGTTAAACCAAAACTTAAAATTTTAAATCAATTAGCTTATGATGCTTAGTGCAGGGACAAGGTGGTGAACGCCTCTATAAATCAGGATTTGCAGTACTCCAGTGCCGGAATGTTGGCAGTAGTGCTTTGAAATTAGATTTGGGGGCTTCATCGGACTGCAGCTTTGAAGAGTTGGGAGAGTTCTCTCTGGGTCCCCCTTCCAAGTTATTAAGGCTCTCTAGGATGTTCGGTGAATCTTTGGGTACAGGCGATCCACGCGTCTTGTGGGGGAGCCAGCGGGCAAGGTAGTCACCGCCCTTTGAGTGTTGTGTCCTCTCCGGGACCGAGTGCGCCGCCGGTTGGAGCCCGCAACTTTGTCGGTCTGCGACGTTGTCCGAGGGCCAGGTGGAGGGACACACTCCCGCGGGCGGAGCGGGCACTTCTCGGTTATCCAGGTCCATGCCTCCTCCAGAGTATCGAAGAAGTGAGTCTTGTTTTGAAATATCACCTTTATACGGGCCAGAAAGAGGAGTCTGTAGGGCAGGTTGAGGGCTCGTAGTTTCTGTTTTACAGAGAAGTATGATCTTCTTTGTGATTGCACTTCCTTAGAGTGGCCTGGGAAGATCATTATTTTGGTGCCCTCGTAGAACAGGGCGGGCCGGGAGCAAGCTTCTTGCAGGATGGCATCGCAATCTCTGAAATTTAGGATCTTGGCAATGATTGGCCGGTGCAAGGCTCCCGGCGGCGGCCTGGGCACGAGCGCACGATGGGCGCGTTCCACGACAAACCAGGATTTGATCCAGTCCTCAATGAAAGAGGTCATTTGTGTAGGTTCCGCCCCCTCAGGAAGTCCCACAAAGCGGAGATTATTCCGACGTGATCGCTTTACAGCGTTTTCGGCCCGCCTATGGAGGTCAGTCGTGTTGGATAGATGCTGCTTGACCTGCGCCTTCAAAGTTGATACATCATCCTCTACCTCCGACAATCGGGATTCGGCTTCTGTTATTCGGGCGGTGTGATTGCGAAGGTCATGACGGATGAGGGCCATATACACCCGAACTTCCCCAATCTTAGTCTCCACAGAATCCTGGGAGGTTTTTATGGCTTGCAGGATGATAACTAGGTCTCCTTCCGGTTGATTGATCGTACTTGGCACAGTCTCCCCATGGCTGGGGCAACTGGTAGCATATTGTTCCATGCGTGTCTGGGTTAGCGGAGGCTTCGCCCCTCTCTCTTTCCCCATGGCTGCACTGTGTCGAAGGGGGCGGTGTAAATTCGCAACGTATGCTCGTTACCAAGCTTGCAGATTCCCAAGTATCCGCAGTGGTGGAAATAGCCTTTCAGCTCATGTCCGCACCATGTTCCCCTGGGAACCCCCATTGGAGAGTTCATCAGGGTGGGGCTCAGAGGGTCCACGTCCGTATTCTGGGGACGCTCCGGGGTGGGGGGGGGTCAGTTAAGTCCTCTAGTTCTTGCTCAGAGGTCATACTGACTGGCGAGATTGCCTCGTTCCATTGTCAGTTCATGATTGTGCCTACACGGCTCAAATAGTGATGCAACCTGGTCCAAGGCAGGGTGGACCCCGACCATCAAACCCGGTTTCCTCCTGGTCCAAACGTGGAGACCCCCCCGGGAAGCGTTCGGAGCACCGCCACACTTCTCCAGGACCCCAAATTCTGACAGGAGTTGTGCATAACCTGATTCTAGGTTCACCGCCTCAGGGACCGGGACATCTACACTTCGTCTGGAGTCCAGCGACTGCGCCGCAGCTGTATACGCCCAGTGATAGGGCTGAAGAGGGCAAGTCAATTCGCCCATCTAGGCCATAGGTTTGTTGTAGCTGGGTCCCTGGATCCCTGGGTCCACCCACATGTGTCAGCATCCCTCTGGCAGAACCTCAAAGGAAGTGGCGCTCCCCGCCTCAGTTTCGAGAGAGCTATGAGAGGGCCTGGACACCTCCCTATGCAGCAGCCGCCCTGCCAGGTCACAGGTTGCGCGCACCGTCTTCCATATGCCAGGGGAGAGGGGAGGCGCGGGAGAGGCAGACCCAGCCCAGAGGGTGTCGGACAGATATTGTAGATATCACTCCCGACCCTTCATTTGTCCAAGGGGGGAGAGGGACCCCAGTGTGTTGCTGCAACCGCTACTCAGTTTTGTAGTTTCTCAAGCCCAGTCCACCCAGCAACTCTCCGCTTCATACCTTGCCTCAGCCTGGGCTCGTGAAGCGCTCGTTGACTCCCTCTAGGGCGCCGCTCCCAAAATGCCATCCTTGTCCTGCCGGGCCTGTGGAGGTTCAGGGGGAAGGGCGCACTACCGTCTCGGGCTCACATCAGAAAGGAGCTTAAGGCCTCTGGCACCCATTTGTTTGGAAGAGTTTTGGTTCCAGTGAGCCTCAGCTTCAGACCAAGAGCCCACAAGCTACCTGTGTCAGCCCGCCCGCCTCACAAGGCCCACTCCTCTGAAAAGGGGGAGGGACGGTCGCGGATGTGCCCTCCTGCCGATCGCAGGCTGACTGGCGTTACTGCTGCCCTTCACTGGAGCAGGAGGAAGCAGGGTCTGCTCGCAGGCGGCCCTTAGCAGGTACCTTGTCTCCTGCGGATGTTGCTCCCGCCAGTCCCAGCGTCTGTCTTCTGCCAGCCGCCCTCTTGAAATGTCCTGCAGACTGCAGGCCGAGTGTCTCCGCTGCCCCCCCAACGAGGGACAGATGGAAGCAGGAGGGCCGCCACCGCACTGCCAGGCAGTCCGGCTGCTCGGCGATCCCCCGCCGGTGTCGCAGCTCATATCGGGGATATCCTCAGCCAGGCCCTTGCCTCTCACTCGTCAGTCGCCATCTCGCCTGGCCACAGCACAGGTTCGTGGCACTTCATGGCTGTTGTGCTGTCCGCAGGGCTTAAGGCACCGTCAGCGAAGGACGACCGCACCATGGGGGCCTCCGCGATTCCCAGCGGAGGCCAACTGCGCCCTGCAGTCCACAGTGAGCAAACCCCTCGGTCTCGGCTATGCCACTGCCATTTTGCTGCAACTCGGGCTGCACTCCAGATCAACGTTACCGGCATCCGCAGTCCCGCTCGGGCCCACTTTGGACTCTGGCACACTGCAGATGTGGGCACCATTTCGTTTGGGAGTGCTGCAGAGAGGTGTTCTTCACTGAAGGAGTACTAGTATGTTAACGGATGATAGAGTGGTCCAGAGCACTCTTAGAATGCGACCGCCATCTTGACGCTCGAAACTACGCCCCCTGGGCAGAGAAAATTGTGTGTGCATTCCAATACTGTTGATTAAGAGGGTAATACGTAAGATGAGGAGTGAGATTTTCAAGGTGGTTTTAGTACTGCCTGCATGGACACACCTACATTGGCATGGAGATCTGTGGGAGTTGTGTATAG
Organism: Calotriton arnoldi; assembly: GCA_963921515.1. NCBI lineage: Eukaryota > Metazoa > Chordata > Amphibia > Caudata > Salamandridae > Calotriton > Calotriton arnoldi. The sequence goes on along the minus strand of CAWUFW010001386.1, from coordinate 1,581,855 downwards.
AGAAGCCAGTGCAGTTCAAACAGGATGTTCAACTGCTTTCAAAGAATAAGGAATGAATACTTTACCACAACCCACAGTTAACTTCATCTAACAGTACGTATGGCTCATCAGGACTTGGGGTTTGGTAATTTGGTAAAATGTAGAGAGGTTCCAAGAGAGGCAAGAGGAGCCATTTTGTCCTATGGGTGTGTAGTTTAGGTTTGGATCCAACAACTGTGGAACCACATAAGTCTTTACTTTATCTGTTACATCTAGCTGAGTCAGGATACTCCTTTGTGTCAGGTAAGATGCACCTAGCTGCAATATCGAGATTTCTCAGATCACCAAATCAGGTTCTATTATATTCTCCAAGAGTTCTAAAGGAATTTATGAAAGGATTGTTCAGAAAATGCCCTCCAGCTCAAAAGCTTGCGCGAGAATGGGAGCTATATATTGTCTGGCGGCCTTGATGAAGGTGCCTTTGGAACCAATTCTAAGAGCAACCTTTAAGCATTTGATGTGGAAAACCGCTTTTTTTATTAGCAATAACATCAGCAAGGAGATTTGGTGAGCTGCAGGCTTTATGTTGTACAGAGCTATATATTGATTTGTTCAAAGTATAAGGTGACAATGATGTCAAATCCAAACTTCTTTCCAAAGGTGCCAACTTCCTTTTTATTTTAGACACAAGATTGTTACCAACGATTTCCGCGAATCCAGTAATGGCAGCTGAAAAGACTTTGCATTCATTAGATATAAAGAGAGTCTAGAGCTTTATTTGCATCCAACAAAGGAGAAACGTAATATGTAGCTTTTGGATCTGGAAGTAAAGGAAATGTAGTGTTTAAATAGAAGATTGCAAGACGGATTGTAGCATGTATTACTGCAGCCCATGCTTCAATAAAAAGGCGATAGTCAAGAAAAGTAAAAGCATATTCGACAAAACCAATGGCAACAACAGCAGCTTTCTTTGCAGGAATTTCATTCAATAACATTTGCAAAGCATTATTGCATTGCCACGCATTCCAGCAAAGAGGCTGCGATGGGACATGCGGTTCTCAGGAATCTGTTTGCATATGGTAAACTTCATTACCGCCTTCCACATAATGCAAGATTGTAATGCTTTGTTAGTCTGGATTCAAGCATGTGAATCTATAAAAGATCCAATGCTGGAGAAGAAAATAAGTTACTTACCTGTAACTCCAGTTCTTCACCATTTGTATATTTCATAAATTCACATGCAGTCCACCCACTTCCCCTTGAAATGAGGCTTTCAAAATTAGAAGATGAATAGCTTACCATGCAAAAAATCCGGCAGTTGGAAGCTTCAGTCAAGAGAACACATGGGTGTGGTGGGTTCTGATTGGCTGGAGTTTGACTCGTGTATAATAATGCGAATAGGATGGAAAAAGTTTCATTGATAGTCAGTGTTAGGGGAGTGTATGTATATACTGCTATTTTTTAAGTTATCGGGGTTCCTAGTCTGACTATGGGTTATGATTCAAGCATGTAAATCTAGGGCAGATGCCAATGCTTGAGAACCGGTGTTATAGGTAAGTAACTTATTTCCTTCAAGCTTGTCTGCCTGACACAAACTTGGACAGTTTTATGCCTCTCAGGTGACCCCTAATGTAAAATCACCTTTGACACTGACCATTCCTTCAAGGAACACATCACCAAAAAAAGCATTGACCAGGTCTCATTCCTGAAAAAAGTGACACTTTGCCTGTTTCAGATGGAGTTAAGAACAACAGTGCAACTTTTTAGTGACGACTGTGCTTAATAGCCTCTCTGAGCTTCCTATGCATACCTGACAGGCATTCTTCACTCAGTAGCATGCCTAATCAAAGGCTTGCTCAGGTTTTACTACATCAGTCCAACACTCAAAGAACTACATTTGATCCCCATTCATGTCTACTTCCACTTTAAAGCTAGCTGCATCACTGTGAATGCTGCCCAATATGGCTCAATAGGGCATCGCTAAATACCTGCCTGAGAAATAATGACCTTAGTTTAACCGAGCCAAGCCAGGAGCCAGTACGTTGGTAGACTGGAGATGAAGAAATGCAACTAAGAAGAGACCAGGCAGAGGACAGGCCTTCTCCATCTACACATCCAGGATCTGGAAAGAACACTAGCAACATCAAAATAGCCCCAACCTTCTTGCAGTTCAGAAAAGAATTGATGACTTTTCTCTTCAAAGTGCATTACCTCACCACACAGTAGAACGGCACATCCCACCTTGTGCAGTGAATCAGAAATCTTATCCCAAAGCCCAGGCCTGCTGTTCGCATTCCTTTGGCCTCTAGCTAGGTTTACTCTGTGCTGTATCAGTTTATGCAAACCTATCTATCACTCATCTCAGTAATGTTTTTTCTGTCGGGAGTAGGCCTCTGAATGTTCATAGTAACCTTTCCCACTTAACCTCGGAGAAAAGACCGTCTTTGTCCACTGAGAGCAGAGTTTTGTTGCCTCAGTAGAATTCTCTTCTAAATGTCAGAGGACAGAACCTTCAGTTGTGTTCCTAAGAACCTTTAAGCATTGGTATGAATAGAGAGCCGTTGACTCCTACACTTTGTCCATGCTTGTGGTGACCTTGAGATGATAGGAACACTACAGAGGCAGTGTACTGTAAGCAATTCTTTAACTAAGGAACTGTCTACATGTATTTTCTCTGTCCCTGGCAACAGTCTACAGACCAGGATTTTGCTATAAAAATGGACAAATCTGGACCACCGTAAGAAATTGGATTAATATTTGGGGTGGGCAAGTACCTACGTCAAGCAATAATCACAACTCTTTTCAGGGTAAACTCTTAAAGTGGCTAAATTAACCTGAGCTCAAAGTTACTTTGCCTTAATATAACAATTTAACTGCACACAAACTGCACAATAACTATTACAAAGTTGTTTAATTCCTTTTCTAGCTAGTCCTATTCCCGGGATAGAGTATTGGTATTTAATGTCGCTTTGTCTATGGGCCAGTCAGCCTTCCTACAGCGAAAAGAGCGTTTGAGTGCTAGTCACTGTAAACATTACATTTCTACATGGCCAACTTTTAAATATCATGCACCCTGCCTTTTGGGCTGCAAGGCTTACATAGGGGATGACTTAATATTTAAAAGCGAGGTTTTTACCTGTCAAAAATGGTTTATATAATGTTGATGGGTTCATCATCAGGACTATTGACAGAGCTAGTTTGTACTCGCCATTGTGGTTTGAAATTTAAATAAGGTCAAATTTAAACAGTGAATATCTGAATGGAAGGAGTGCTTACTCGCTATAGTGCTGCATGAATACCCAAATCACACCAATGTCAGCACTTTTGCTAATAAAAATTGCTTTATATGTCATTTATCATCTTCAGTGTTTAGAAGAAAACATACTTAATTCTGTATTCTCAACAGCAAAACGTTTGTGTTTGTAATAACCTGGCAGATACAGGTAACATGCTATGATATAGAAAGACACCCTTTGTCCTTCAAATATTGATCCTTATCAACTACTTACATTGCAGTGAAATGGAATATAAAGTGTAATTTCATTTGGTGAATTGTAAAATAATCAATTTAATGTTAATTAATCCTAGGTTTTTGATACTTTGTGGCTCGTTTTGGAGGAGAACTGTGATAATATTGAATATGGTGAATTCACTCGTGCCTTAATTGGTGAAATGAATGAGTATCGGAAAGCATTTGTGAGAAAGGTAATATGTTTTTGTGAAAACCTCAAATATATATAGTAACATATATCACCACCAGTAAAATCATTGCAGCCCCATGAAGAGCAGCATGACACTGTCCTATTTGCAAAGTTGCTTCTCCACACCGTTCAGCATCTGTGTAATTAATGTGGCAGATTGACTTGCTAATGGACGAAGCCATTGAAAAGAAAACTCCACAAACCAAAATCATTAACCTCATAATGCTGAACATTGTTATGGTTTTGATGAACTAGTTGCTTAACCTTTGGTAACATTCTGTCTAGTAGAGACTCTAGCCTAGTGGCAGATTCCTCACCTTTTGACTATTCTTCAGGTGTCAGACTGAATCTTGAAACTTTTTTCATAGTACCTCTGCACACCTGAAGGTGACACATGTGGAATGTAGCTCAAAACTGACACAGTTCCACTCTGGATGTGACATGCGGGCCTATCTAGGTACCAATCCTGCACGCTGAGGTCAGTTGCTTTCAGGACTTTCCATGCCCCAAGTCGTGGAGCACCAAAAGCAAATTGATAAACCAGTGTACAGATTTCTTGACTTGGGATATTATTTATCACAGAACGGGAAGGATAGGAGGGTCAGTGAGACATCTGCTGCTTGAAAGAGTCTCTACCAGAAAGAGTGTTACAGAAGGCAAGCAACTTGTTCTTCTGATAGAGGCTTCTAACCCCTTATTAATAGATACCAAAGCAGCACATAAGGGGAGGTGGGCTGTGAATGGACTCAAACTAGAAAGTCCTGCAGGACCGAGCTGGAAAATAAATCAGCGGACTTGGCTGTGTAGGCAATAGTGTTTGGAGGGACATCTGCATACCCGCCTGACAGATGAGACAGGGACTCCGCATCTCAACATTTTGGTAGCAGCTTCTGCCCTGGTGAAATGGGCACACAGCCCTTCAGAGGCTGGTTTTTTGCCAGTGCATAGCAGATCTTAATGCAGAGCACAGTCCTGCATGAGATGGTATGCTTCTACACAGCCTTGTCTTTTTTGCTCCGATGAACCCCATAAAGAGCTAATCTTCCACTCTGTGGTCTTTGGTACAAACGATGTATACACTGAGCTCTCTATTGTGGTCCAAGCGATGAAGTCACTCCTCTTCCTTAGAGAGGTGAGGTGGAGCATATAACGCCCGCAGGGGGATAGTTTGACCAATGTGGAATGGCATCACAACTTTCGGTAGAAAGGCTGCCTGAGTACACAGCCAGTTTACCAGGGAAAAAGGTGGTGTATGATGGATGAACACAGAGTCTGAAGCTCACTCACATGCCTTACGGAGATGATGGCAATTAGTAACACCATTTTCATGGTTAGGAGCTGAAGGGGGCCACCTGTACAGTGGCATGAATGGAGTATATATTAAATAGGTAAGGACGAGATTGAGGTCCCACTAAAGGCATTGCAAAAGCAGAATGGGTAAACATTTGCTGTAGCCCTTTAAAAAACCTCATCACAATGGGTGATTTAAATATCGAAGGCTGATCAGGCAATCGTAGGAAAACTTGAAAGGGTTGAAAGATCACCTTTAACAGTGCTCAAAGCAAGAGCTTGCCGGGCGAGAGAGAACAAACAGGACTTCAGACAACTGGGCCTGAAGGAGGTCAATTTGGCATGCGATGCATCAAAACTCAAACTTGTCTCAGCGACAGGCATATAAGTATTTGTTGAGGGATGCCTGGCTGCCAAGATGACATCAACTAACTTTGGGGGGAGATTGTGTAGGCCGGTGTGGAGAATCCGACCTTTAAGCTGTGACAGCAGATCCTCTCATACGGGCACCCTATTGGGGAGCAAATACTCAAGCACAGGAGTTCTGGATACCATACTCTCTGTGCCCAATCCGGAGCCCTAGGATGGCTTTGACTTGGTCGGTCCTGATCTTGAGAACTCTGGGCAGGAGTGGTATTGGCCGAAAGGCATACAAGAGTCCTGAGTTCCACTTGAGGTGGAACGCATTTCCGAGTGAGAGAGACTTTGGAAACTCCAATTCACAGAAGTGCTGACATTGTGTTTTCTTGGCAGTGGCAAACCGAGTGAGCTAAGCCTCTGGTGTATTTGTCACTTGTTATCCAGGTAGGCGCCGATTTCTGAGTTTGTCCACCATGGCGTTCATTGAACCTGCCAGGTGGTTCACCACCAGGAAAATCCCTTGGTGGTCCAGCCATTTCCAGAGGCGTAAGGCCTCCTGGCACAGGGTCCGTAACCCCACTCCTCCCTTTTAGTTGCAGTACCACATAGCATTGGTGTTGTCTGTGAGCACCTGCACCATCCTCCCCTTGATGGACGGCTAGAAGGCTTTCAACACCAAGCAGATGGCCCTCAGAAGGCAGATAATGAGCTGAGTGGAGAAGTCCTGTGCCAGGGTGAGCATTTTGAACTTCTTCCGGAGGAAGCCATTGAGAGGGCCAGAGCTAGAGGAGGCCAAGGACTTTCATCCTTCTTGGACACCAGAAAATAGTGTGAATAGCAACCGCGCCCTCCTTCTGGCACTCGCAAACTCTCAATAGCCCACTTGGCCAAAAGGGCTTGCACTTCCTGCCGCAAAATGGAGACATGGTCCTCCGTTAATCCCTGAGTAGACGGTGGAAGGAGCAGAAGGGGAGGAAGGAAGGGTCGGGCATAACCTCTGCGGACAATCTGTAGAACCCACCTGTCCAAAGTGATCGCTTGCTAACCCAGATAGAATTGGTGGCTTCTGCCTTCCACCAGGTGCCTCTGACCCTGTGAGGGTACACTAAAGAGGTTTGGCACATGTAGCTGCGGGAGGTGGTAGACTGAGCGGCACGCTGACCTTGGTCGTGGGGGCAGTGGGCACCTCAGTCTCTCCTGAAAAACTGCTGGGTTTCCTGCTCGGGTAGGACAGGGTAGCAGCAGTTAATGCCTCGTCCAAAGCTACAAAAAGAATGCTGGAATTGTTGCTGGTTAGGCTGGGTATGGATGCCCAGAGTACAAGCAGTAGCCCTACTCTCCTTGAAATGCTCAAGGGCAGAATCATCCTTGTCCCCGAACAAGCGAGTCCCATCGCGCTGCATGTGCATCAGGGAGGACTGGACATGTCCTTAGAACCCAGTTGATCGCAGCCATGATGAATGGCAACCCTGTTGCCTATAACTCGCCCAATGGAGTCGGTGGTGTCCAAGCCACAACGAATTGTGAGCGTGGCCACATCACAACCATTTGAATCGCGTGTTAAAGAACTGGGCAAAGGTTGTCTGGAAAACTGGGAAGGACTTGTGCCACCAAGTCCCAAAGGGCATGAGCAAAGCGGCCCAACAAACAGGAGACATTGCTCGAGGGCAGGGCCAAGGAGAATGAGTGTTTCTTAAAAGTCTCCGGTCTCTTTTATTCGCTGTATGGTGCAGCGATAGGGAAATTGTTGGGGTTGGTCCGGCTAGTAAAAGCTTGCACAACAAGACTCAGGAGAGAAATGCAGTGACAAAAAGGCCAGGCTGCTTGGGGCAGGATTATGGCGCCTGGCAATCTGCCGGTTAACTGGAGGGCTGGACAAGGCTTAGCCCAGGCTCCTAAGAGGGTATCCGTTAAGCTTTCATTGAAGGGAAGGAGAGACTTAGAAGCAGTCTGGCCATGCTGCAGAACTTGGGTCAAGACGTTTCTTTTTACCTCCATGATGGGGAGGTGGAGGTCCAGCACTTCAGCTGCCCTACACGTTACGATTGTGTTGGAGGCAGATTCTTCCATACCTGGGCCAGCAGGAGGAAAGGACAGAAGTGGCTCAGAGGGGCCAGCTGGCCCCGAGGGTGAACCCACCAGCGATAATCCAGGTGGAAGGCCTCGCAGCTCCTTGAGGCCCAGGGAGTCAGTAGAGAACTGAAGACCCAGAGCATAACTGCGCAGAACTCTGATCTGGCATGGTGTGGCTGAAGGTCCCGGAAACTCAAGTTGTGGTAGAAACAGCTGCGGAATCAGCTCCGAAATTGGCTGACTTTGGGAACGGGGCTGTTGGCGCCATTTATGCCCTTCGTCAGATGAGTGGGAATAGCTTGAAGGAGCAGAATTCTGCTTCAACTTCTTATGTTTTTTGTGTTTACCGGAGGGCTTGATGCATGACTAAGACCGGCCTCTAGAGTGGCTCCACTGACTTTTGGAATGGGATCGGGATCAAATTTTAGACTTGGAGCAGGACTTGGTGTCATCCTGGCGCTGCATTTTCTTATGTTTGACAACATAAAGTTTTGCCTTGCATGGCAATCAACCTGATGGCCTTCAGATTGATTGCAGCATAGTCTCTGCCGGCCTTGAAGTCACGGCCTGACGCAGACACAACAGGCAAACCTGGTGGGAATCTGTCACAGATAGCTGCTGGAGTCCGTGCTTATTAGGTTTAAAACCTGTTGTTTTAGGGGATGAGATCCTTTGTACACTGTGGAAATTTAGAAGATGAAAAAATCAACAAGGCAATCTACCAGAGATAGGGACAAAAGCTCTGTCAGACAGCTACACAGTCACACAGTCCTAAAAACTGCAGAAGACAGAAAACGATTTTCTTCCCAAATGTTGAAATTCAAGTGATCAGTGTAAAAAACATTGATGTTTGTAACATCAGTTGCATTTACTTTGAGGTTTTCACTTGCAATCCTTTGATCATCCTAATGACCAGGTCCCTCTGTCAAGTATTGGACTCTGAGAAGGTTTGTTAAGCTGCCATCTTGATTGCCTGAGGCAAGGACAACTCCTACCAGTAGCTGCTGTGCTGCACTGCACAGACTAAAATACTTTAAAGGTGTGAAGTGTCTCATCAAGTGGGTCCTAATTAGGAGAAAAATCCCAAAAAAGGAGATAAACTACTTAGCAATCTTGTAGCTCTTGATTGAAGCTAATAATTAGCATTGGAGTATTCCGCAAGGCCCCAAACTCATCCTGAAATCAGGAAGTAGAAAGGAGCCAAGAGGATTGCAGACACAGAAATACAGAAAAAAGTAAAGACCGCTAAATAAAAAAATCAAGGATACAAATAGTAGTACGGAGCAATGAATGAGATGACAAAAATAGGAAGCAAATGCACTGCAATACATCCAGCTCTTGGAAGTGCTACCTTATTAATGATATTAACAGGAGCTGACATCCCAGGAAAGAACTATGGCCCACCTTGGATTGTTAACCTCTGTTAACATTCTGTGGGCCACACCCCATCTTGGCGAGTGCCGGTAATATGGCTTGACCACCCCCTTTTCTGGAAATCATGGCCTTCACCAGGTAGGAGACACCTGAGTTTATCATCTATTCACCGGTGCTGTCTTGTGATCCCCCTACCACCATTCATGGCCATTATTCAGACTTGCTTGTGAGACACTCCCCCCTGTGTCCAGGAGTGTCGAGACACCAGGCAGTTTAGGCAGTGCAGCCAATTGCAGCATACCAAGCACAGCATATCACAACATGTTGACTGGCAATGCAGAACACACTCCTTCCTCTTCAGCCTACAAAGGGCCTCAGGTAAATTCTCTGCACAGTTATAACACCTTATAGATGTGCAAATGTGTGCGCTTTCAGTTCACCTAAAAATATAAGTAAAAGCAAGTGACAGAATAACTTTATGGTGCTCACATGTTGCAGCCTACGTTTTTGTGGACTGGTAGCACACCTTCCCCCTGTGGGGAGCGTTCCGTAGCATGGTTCCTGCCATGGCCTTATCCTGGAGCAGATGGGAAAACTAGAGCTTACCAAAGGTGGCTGTGTTTGTGCCCTGCTGGCTCCAGAAAAGATTTGCCAGTGATGGAACATTGTTGGTGACACAGCCGCTCGTTGCAGTGTCATAATAAAGACATATCAAAATGATAAACCCTAAAGTAACAAAAAAAAAAAGTATGCATTTGTATTTCCATTAAAATGAAACGAGGTAGCTAGAGAGCTTAATAAATGACTGCCTTAGAGCTTCAATGTGTCCGGGGTTTTGGGCAGTGTAATTTAAAATAAAGGTAATGCAAGGCCCTGGAGGTGAGCAGTCTTATGTCCGGTTATTGAATTTTATAGCTCTAATAGACTTTTGTGTGAATTGAAACACCCAGTTTGTGCCATGAGGACCCTAAGGCAAAGTGGGAGAGATTCCTGAATGACACACTGCCTAAAAATTAATTTGACATAGCTACGATGGTGCTGTACCCACTGACTTATACACATAACTTTCTTTTCTGTAGTATTTCTGCTTGCTGACGACTGATAATGGGCTTCGTAGATAGGCCTCTGTAGTGCTCCGCCCCTTAGAATTAGCCTGCTCCTTAGAAGCCTAATGTCGCCACAGGGACAAATAAATCACAAACAAAACATGCACCACTGCTGCCCTCCACCTCACACCTCAAGTTGAGCAGCTGACAGTGGCGGAAGATCAGCCAAGGCTAATGAGTAGAAGAACCAGAGGCTCACTTTATGCTGATGTCCCTGCACCGTTCATCTGCTAAGCCCACCTCTCCTCCCACATCTGTACCTGCATCTCGGACTCCAGCTGTTGATGCTGGATTTGGTCTGGAGTGGCAGTGTTCTGTTTTCTTAGAGATGCGCCTAAGGAAAAACCTACTTTAAGTCTATCTCAGTCCATCCTGTCTCTCCTTAGCCCAAGTCAGCAGCTTCAACTCTCTAGAGGAGCACGTGGGTAAAGACCCATCCCGCTACATCAGCTATCCTTGCTCCAAGACACAGAGAGACCAATAGATAACATGCTAAAACCAGACAATCGCATTTGTGCAGAACAAATGAACAATCAATGCCTACCATCAGATGTCGTCTTTGAACAATGAAAGGCAAGATCTTAGGAAGACACTGGATACAAAACTAAGTATCCCAAGATAAATTTAAATTGGCAATAAAAGCAGACGACAAGCTAACAGAAGAGGAAAGAGAAAGTAAAATAAAACTCAGACCGAAAGAAAGAAAGAAAATTGAAGAAAGCAAGAGCAAAAAAAAAGGAAAAGGAAAAAATACCATACTGTACTAAAGGCGTTAATAAATGTTAGACACAAATAAGCACAAAACAGTAACAATGTAGCAACAAAACGGCAACAGAACAGTAATGCAGCAACAGCAGAAGACCACAACTAAGCATCAGCATAGCAGTAACAACAGTATGCAGAAATAGAATGGAAATACTATAGAAAATAAGTTAAAACCAGGCAGTTCTGGCTGGACTGTTGCTATTGAATCAGGGTCAAGACTGATTTGCATATAACTGGGTCCAGACTGAGGTGGCATGATGTGCAAAATAATGATGGATTGGGATGCGACCCCAGTGACTACCACTGGCTAAGATTAATTCAAGAATTCTATAAATCGCTATTTTGTATACTTATTGTGTCAACCTAATCACAAACTGTAGGAAGCTGGACTTCTCTTTGCAGATGCCCCCACACTTTTTGCCCACATTCGAACTACTAGATGCTCGTTTTAGACTCTGACAGTGCACTGAAGCCTGCTAACCAAGCTCCAGTGCAAGTATTCTCTCTTTTAAAAATGAAACGCTTAATTGTAACCCAATTGGCAAGGACTTTAGCACCCCTGTAAGACCTTAGTAAATGGCACCCCTGGTGCCCACGGCATGGGCACTAAAGAGGGTCCCTGTGGACTACAGCATGTATTGTCTCCCATAGGGATCCACACAAAAACTGCATGCAGACTGCCATTGCAGGATGTGTGAAATGGTGCAAATCATTTTGAATACACTACATGGCAATCTCCCTGTGTGCCATGCCAAGGTACATTGCATATACTATGTTTAAGTCACCCCTACAGCAGCCCTTAGAGCCCTAAGGCAGAGTGCATTATATTATATGTGAGGGCCTATCTGCATGAGCAGATAGGCCCCGGTGATGTTGATTTCCATTGCTAGATATTGCTGGTGAACAGGCAGCCATCTTAAGGACATGCACTGGGCACTTGTCATTACGAGTTACCCAGCTACATGATGCCTCCACTGAAACCAATGGTGCTTAGTATCAGACAACCTTGTCTTAATAAATCTGTACTGATGCCAGTACTAGATTTATTATGATATGCACCCTGAGGGTACCTTAGAGGTGGCCCCTGAAAACCTACTAGTCTTCTAGTGTGCTGGATGACTGGTACCTCCCAGCTTGCCACCACAGACGAGTTTCTGACCCCCTGTAGTTGAGAGCCTACGCTCTCAGAGGTCAGAAACAATGACTGCTCCGGCAGAAGGTGATCACACCTCCTCCAGCAGGAAGGCTAGTGAATTAGCATGTCAAGGTCAGAGGCTTCAAAGCCTCTGCCGCCTTTGAGATGCAACAACGGCTTTCCCCAGACCTGGGAAATGCCACCCCCTGCCATGGGGTCCATTTGGCACAAGAGCAGGCGGTAAATTAGTTAGTCAGAGGACGTGTCACACTTTCAGGTTAATGCAGCACAAAAAGATGATTTACAATGTTCAACATTCCGTCCAACTTTCACCCCCAGTCACAGATCTGGGTTTAATCCAGCGTTATTTTGCTTGCCACGCCATTCCAGTTTGGACACAGCCATATGAAAATCAGCCTTGACCCTGTTCCCCATGGGAACAGTCCAGCCCGAACTGCCGAGCCTGGTCCTCCGTGGACCGGTAAGCAAGCACCCGGGGACCGGTTTCGGTACATCACCCCTCATCATCCAGGCTAGCTTGAAACTGGTGGCATAGCGAGCACGGGACCCACGTCTGGGCATACCCATCCCACTTAGGGTGAAAATGCAACACAAAAAGATATTGGACGGAATGTTGAACATTGTCAAACATTCACCCCCAGTCACAGATCTGGGTTTAATTCATTGTTATTTTGCTTGCCACGCCATTCCACTTTGGACCCAGCCATATGCAAATCAGCCTTGACCCTGTTCCCCATGGGAACAGTCCAGCCCAAACTGTCAGGCCAGGTCCTCCCTGGACCGGAAAACAAGCACCCTGGGGCCGGTTTCGGGGCATCACCCCTCATCAGCCAGGCTAGCTTGAAACCAGTAGCTTGATGAACCCACAGATATTATGGCTGGAGTCAAATCATTTAAACCCTTCAGGATGTTTTCTTCAACCACATTACATGTAATCAAAGGGAAATTTGACAATGTGCAGAAGAGAATCAGCAACAACAAGCAAGTAGATGGAATTGAAAAGATGGGATCAGTAGAACTGAACAACAGACGAGGCGGATGAAGGTTTTGTAATTCCAAGTAGACCAGTTTCAGAGTACTCAGGAACGGATGTAATTCATTAGCACGCGTGCCTTTCCATTAACCGAACCCCAATACTTTAGCTACTAATGATTCTAATCCCTTGTAAATGTTTTTTTTTTTTATGCACTGTTAATCTACTCACTTAATTCACTTCCAGTGTTTGATGTATGCTACTACTATCTGCATCTACCTTTATGTACATTGTTCTTGTCCAGTGTGCACTGATTATTATTGAGACACTAATTTTATGAATGTGAGAGGTCATGAGGCATGGTGGATGCCAAAGTGTTTTCATTAATTTTGAGCCTTAGAATAATCTGTGCATCATTTACCTTCAAGCTCCAAATGAAAGGATGGTATGGGACAGGGGTAAACCTTTGGCTGCATGAGGAAGGAATGGGAGACTGAAGCAGATAAGTGACACTTTCTGATAGAGACTTCTAACCGCATATTCCTCACCTTAAAATATTTCCCAGGCAGTATACTGGATCTGGAAAATCTTGAGCAGTACCTCTGTGTGCCGGTAGCAGGCTTCGATCGGGTTGGCGCGGTTTGAGTTGGAAGGGATGTGCAAGCTACCTATAGAGGCAATACTAAGGCATGCTGACATTAGTTCCTTTCTTCCTGTACCAACAGCGAGGATCTGAAGAGCTGCCTCAGTTATTTTTTTAACATTCTTTTTTGACTTTTTGTCAAAGCTTGTTTGAGCAAATTGCTCCCACTGTGCTGGAGAACTGTCCCCTAACCTACATGTTTTAAGCCTTGTGGGTAATGTCAAGGACAGATGCCAGAGCCGATCAATGCCAAAACCAGCATGCAGAGGTACTGCTCAAGACTTTCTAGACTGGGGAATATTTTAAGGTGACAAATCTGCAGTTAGATAGAGACTGTACATGGAAAAAAGCATTATGGAAGGTAAGTAACTTGTTTGTTGGGCATCTCAGTTTAATAACCATTAGATACAAACATCTAGGGATAAATGAATGGCGGGCATTAAAAGCTTTGGAAGAAAAAATCAGGTAGGAAAGAGTAAGTACTGAGGGTTATGGTAAACTATAACCAAAAGGGCTTGGAATATTATGGGGAATGGTAAAGAAAAGAAAAGGAAAAAAATATTAGTTAAAGGAAGGTGGAATAAGAGTCACTTCTATAAATACATTAGTAAAAGAGCAGAGTTTAAACCAGGAATTTCTGATTTAAGAGGCCTGAGATTATTGTAAAATTACCTTATAACAATAGAAACTTAAAATGAATCACACTGGACCTCATTTAGGGTTTGGCAGAGCGAGAGGAACACCATAAACCAGCTTTTTCTCATCCCCTCCCATCTGCTGTTCTCCTGCTTTGTTATTTATGGTCAGGGGAACTGCAGGGTTACCATTGCTAGAGCATTTGCTGGCTCTGCCAAGGTAAGCCCAGACCCAGCTGGATGTTGGTTGTAAAACCAATAGGCAGGGTCACAGTGATAGAAATCCCACCATGTTGAGGGGCAGCATGACGGTCACTCATTTTTCCTGCCTGTTTCTGTCATGGAAGGTGATGTAAAAGACCATCCCAAATTGTGACCCATCAGTGGTAATTTTCTCTCAAGTTCCCTCAAAACCTATTGCTAACCTAACACGCTGAGGAGTGCACCAGGAAGCAGCATATTATCCAGTTCTGGACTTTGTTTCTTGTCAAACAAGCCTTGAAAGTCAGCATTGTATATCATGACATGAGTAGGAGAGTGAATTTGACCTAGTATTCACCAGGATCTGTAACAGAAGGCACATAAATAGGGTGTTTTTATGGCTCCAACCAAACTGTTGACATTTAGAAAAATATCTGAACAAAACGTAACATTTGAATGAGAATTCTACCAGCTACTTTTTGTATCCCAGCTGTAGATATTGTGTCTGATGGTTTTGCTTGCATTCGAGACAGCAACATTCAGACGAGGGCCTATCCTGAGCCCCAGTGTTGTGTACCCTCATTTGGGCAAAGAGGTGGTCTTATCTCTGTTTTCCTGGTGTATAGCTTAGGCAAAACGTGTAACCAAGAATAAGTCTACAAGCTGTTGACACATTAATAAAATAAATCAACAAAAATATGATGATAATACACTCAAGTGTAGTAGTAAAATAAGAGCAGAGTGAAAAAACCTCATCCAGACTAACTGGCGCGGATGCGTCATCGGCAACACCTTCAGCAGCAGTGGCTGTACCATGGACTTTTTATACTCCCAAAAGAACCACAGAGTTGCATTTAAGCTTGTTTCAGAGATAGACTCCACACTGGCAAGAGTCAGATGGGCCTTGGTTCTCATTGTTCCCACACTCTGGACAGTACAGCAGCAGGCTTTCTTAGAGTCCTGTACTTCCCAGCTTTATCAATGAAGGAAGGAAGTCCTTGCTTTGTATTGCTGCAGCAGACCATTTCCATAGTCCCATCCTAAAACCGGCTACTCAGTCTATTTAATTAAAAGATGATGGTATTGGTGAGAAGCTGGTCCAATGAAGCAGGGGTTTCAGGTTAAAAAAATACTCCAATCAATGTGAAGAGCATTTTTTTGGCCTTTCTTTCCACACCTTGACAAAGACGAGAAAGATAGTACAACAACTAGTTGAGAATAGTGTGGGTTTGTATCCGGATAGAGGACTCTTCGATTTTCAGACAGTCATTGGCAAGCACTACAGTGGATGCCACAAATGGTAATGGCTGTGTATTGGCTCTCACACAAATCAGAAAACGTGAGCAAAGGTTGTCTTGTCTCAAGGCATATCGACATACTGAGCTGTCATATATCATATCAAAACTTGGTCAGCTTTTAGTGTTCAGATATGCTTTGTATTGAATGAATTCTGGAATCCAAAAAGGGGCACCTTCAACTGACACGATATGGACAATGTGGAAAAGTGTACTGTTAATTTGTGTTCAGATTGACCGTACCTTTGTTACAAAACACAATCTTGATAGGTTAGAATTCTGTTCAATAAGAAGACTCTGCCTCATACAGGGCAGCTGTGGCACAAGCAGGTGGCTTTTCCCCCAGAGAAAACTGTGATTGGTTTAAGCAGTGACAAACAACACTAAAGTTAAGAACGCACCACAATAACATTTTCAAACCAGTTCAGAAAAGAAGTTAAGAAAACCGTAATAAACAAAATTACTTAAAATTATGATTAAGGAAACCTGAGCTGTGGATTTTTAAAAGGCTTTATACAAAAAGTACCCAAAGAGCAAATCGGAGTCAACCTTCTTGGTAGACCATGACCTAGATGCAATCTCAGGCCGAACATGATGGAGTTGGTTTGCACATTGTTGGTCATACTGGTCAAAAGTTTTACCTTGTCATTTAGAGGTGCTTTCAGATACATTTGGGAGGCCCATCCTTCCGGTCAGGGCATGCTCCAGCCACCGCTTAACTGGTGAATGAAAGCACAGCATATTTTGAGATTCCCCACCTGCCTGGTGGAGATCTCTGGGGCTTCAGTAGAGCACTGATCCTTTGTTGCATAAATGCCATGTGTGATGCTCCCACTCTGAAAAGTTTTTTTCCCCTGAAAATAATCTCACAAATGGTGAGTTTATTTTCAGAAAATAAAAACAGTGGCTCTGAAGCGCAGGGAGTTTTCTCCTTGTATTTGTTTGCCATTGTGCATTTTATTTACTTAAGACAAAGCATGTCATGCCTGATGGTTCTGGGTAGGGAAAACAAGTGATGTCTCTCTGCCCTAATTAGGCCAAGGCAAGTGCTTCTGTAAGCTGGTTGCCAAATGGCAGTTGGGCCACCAGAACAAGGTTTGGCTCCAGCATAGCCAATGCTTCTTCAGACTCTAAAAAGAGCAGAGGAACAAGACGTTTGTCAGAACTGGAATACAGTAGTACTTTTGTTCTTCCTATCTCTGAATGGCACCCTTAGCCATTTTTCTGAAAATCTAACTCCTTGTCTCCTCCGAGCATGACACAGCTGTTTTTTTTTTTGGTAGCCGATGTTGCTTTGCCACTGGTAGTATTTGTCACCTCACTTGGGTCCTAAGTAGGGACCATTCATGGTTTGCAGGATACCCTGCCCAACTCATGCAAGAGGTGTGAGCTTTACTTTCCCAAGGAGACATCAAGAGGATTCCAGACTCGGAAATAGGTATGGGTTATTACATGGGATATTATTTTTGCTATTTCGTCTTGTTGAAGAAGGACGGAGAGCTTCGATCCGCCATAGATCTTCGTCCTCTGAATGCCTTGCCACCGAAGGACAAATTCAAAATGCTCACACTGGCCCAGGTTCTGTCTGCTCTGGATCCACGTGACTGCATGGTATCCTTAGACCTGCAGGTCTCGTATTTTCATGTACCCGTCCCGAAGTCTCACAGATTTTATCTGCAGTTCAAGGTAGGCCAAGAGTGTTTTCAGTTTGCCATGCTCCCCTTCGGCCTCTCCAGCGCCTCACTAGTGCTCATGAAAGTGATGGCAGTGGTTGCTACCCATCTTCGGAGATTGGGCATTTTGCTACTTCTAAGACTGGCTGTTCAAGGCGGCTTGTCACATCACTGGGGTCTGATCAACGAGCGGAAGTCACACCTGAATCCTTTGAAGAGGCTTTCTTTTTCAGGAGCTGACTTGGACACTGTGTATTTCCGGAGCTTCCCTCCATTGCATCAAGTCCAGGACATTCAGACTATGATCGTGATGTTTCAACCATGGTCCTGGATCTCAATGAGAGCAGCTCTGAGGCCTCATGACCTGTTAGCCTCCCACATCCTGCTTGTCGACTATATCAGGTGACAACACCACTGCCATGTTGTACTGCAACAAGCAGTGCAAGGTGGGGTTCTGGCTCCATTGCCCAGGGGCACTGTGCCTCTGGACTTGGCTGGGGCGTCGGGGCATACCTGTGATTGTTGATCTCCCAGTGGGATCTTTGAATACTAGGGTGGATGAGTTCAGCTGTTGGTGCCTGGCGGATCGCGAATGGCATTTGCATCCCAAGGTGGCACATGGCATCTCCAGACAGTGGGGAGACCATAGCTAGATTTTGTCGCCTCCTTTGAGAAACGTTTGCACGTTGGAGTTCCTGCAAAAGCTCCTGGTAGGAGATGAATTCTGGCTAGAGTGGTGCACAGGATTCTTGTACGCCTTCCTGCCTCCTGCACGTCGTCTGAAGAAGATCAGGAGTGACCGTGCCCAAGTCATCCTAGTGGCTCTGGACTAGACAAGGAGAGTGTGGTACCCGGGGCCTATCTTCTCTGTGAGGGAGGGAGATAGGCAGCGGCTGCCCCATGTCCTTCTGCTGACGCCTGTAGCACCGGCTTCCCCTAGCTCCACCCTCTCGCTACCATCAGACGTTTGACGTCTGAAGTCACACGCCGGGCTTCTGAGGCGAAGTTGATGGTGCTGCCGAAGGAGCTTTTGCTCAAGCATGCCGATGCTGATTTCAGCCTTGATCTTGAGGCTTTGAAAATATTTCCGACTTTGTGCGGGTCGCGGAGCAGAGACTGTTGAGCCATCCACTGGAATTGCACATTTTTGTTTCTAAGCCAGTAGTGCCCAAGACTGTTCTCAAGAGGGTGTGAGGAGACCCCTTAAGGGTACGTGCTTCTGCTTTATTTTTTGCCAAGGGGGGTGTCGTTTCGCTGCAGACAGAAGCCACATGGAGGCAGGTAGGTCAGTATTGATACTTTATTATGTTTCTTGTTCTCGTGCCCACATGCACGTCTGTCCTGGTGCCCTTGTTGTCCCTGAATGCCCTCCCCACTCCCTGACCGGAAGTGGTGTCCGGTTGCTGTCCCCTTCCAACATTCGGGTGCAGGGTCCTTGTGCCCTCTGACCCAGGTCACTACATCTCCCCCCTTGTGGAAAGAAAATGGCGGAAAAGTTATAGATTGAGAGAGAGAGAGAAAACAATAGTTTCTGATCCCCCATCGTTGCATTTCCTCAATCAGTCTTTTTGGCCTTTTGCTCACTCTTCTTGGATATGCTCCTTCCATTTCCTTCTGTGATGCCTCTTCTTGTCTCTCACCGTTGTGTGTCCTTCTTCCCTTGCTGTCCATAACTTCCTCTTTTCCATGTGTTTCGTTGTTCTTTGCTGCTGTGTCTCCTCCGTCTTCACCCAGTGTCTTTAGTTCCTTGAAGTGAGAACTATTTCTGGTGATCCGGTAGGGGCCCGATGCAGCTGTTATCATTGGCCCCTTGACATTTATTATTGTCATTGGTTCATCTGAAAATGGACTGTCTGATTTTCTTGATTGCCGTTGGCGCACCAACACGGAGTCCCCTTGCTTCAGGTGCGATGAAGTGGCATGTCTCCTGGCGTCCGCATTGACTTTAATCTTGTTTTTCACCTCCTGCTGCAATGCTGTTGTGATCTGGTGGTGCCTTTGCTTCTAGTTGGGGCAATCTTTTCCTGCTTGTTCTTCCCAGCACAAGTTCTGCTGGACATCGTCCCGTGGAGCTGTGAGGGGTGTTTAGGTAATCTTAGTATTTGACAGAATGCTTGTCCTATGGAGATCTGCGCTAGCTTTGCTCTTTGGACTGCTTTCTTTATGTTCCCCATGAACCTCTCCACCATGCCGTTTGCTTGCGGCCACAGAGGCGTTATTTTCCGGTGGTGAATGCCTAGATAGTTCATGAACTTGCGAAACTCCTCTCCTGAGAAAGTGGACCGTTGTCTGTCTTTACTGTTTGTGGGGAGCCCCAGGCTGCAAATATGTCGTCAAGTATCGGCAATGTTGCTGTCGCTGATGTTGACGAGATGTCGTACTATGGGAAATCTGGAGTACTCATCAATGACCACTAGTACGTAATTGCCCGTGTCCAGTGGCCCATAGAAGTCAGCTGCCAACGTTGTCCACACTGCCCCTGGAATCTCCGACATCTGTAGCTGTTCTTGCTTTGCTGGTCGTCCTGTTATTTGGCATAGATGACAATTTAAGATAGTGTTCTCCACCTGGGAACCATACTTTTTCCCGTAGCATCTTTTTTGTTGCTACCATGCCTCTGTGGGACTCATGTGCTAGGTTTACAGTCTGCCGACGTAATGCATTTGGCATTATTAACCTTGTTCCTCGTAGTATGATTTCTTTTTCTCGCTCCGAGAGTTCCTCGTGTATGTTTTTGAATGCCACCATTTCTTCCCTGTTAACTCCTCCTCCCATGGTGCTGTTGCTGTTTACGTGTCTCCATCTTTGCTGTCGTGTTGTCATTTTGAATGCTTGCATTGTGGCATCCCTCGCTGTCTCTTGTTCTATCTCTGCGATTGTTATTGGTGCAGGAGTGTTCTGCCTTAACACAAAATTGAGGTATTCTTCTGCCATTGATGTGTTCCCTGGTGCCTGCGGTAGGGGATGTCGTGACATGTAGTCAGCTGGGTTGTGTTCCTTTCCTGGCTTGTGCACGATCTTGAAATCATAATCCATCAGTCTTATTCCCCATCTTTCAATGCGTGGCGGTATCTTTGCGTTCAGGTTTCCATATATTGTCACTAGGGCTTGATGGTCTGTTACAATGGTAAATGGTTTTCCGTAAATGAACATGTGGTAGTGTTCACACGCCCATACCACTGCTAGACTTTCCTTCTCTGGCTGGGAATATGCCCTTTCAATGCCAGACAAACTCTTGCTCGCATATGCGACAATTTGCCTGGGCGAATCTCTTCCAGGCACGTGTTGTGCTAGGATTGCTCCTAAACCTACCGGGCTGGCGTCCACAGTCAGCTCAGTGCATAGCAATGGGTTGAAATAGGCAAGATGATCTACAGCCACTACTGCGTGTCTAATGGCCTCAAATGCCCTACTACATTCCTGTGTCCAGAGAAATTTCTGACCCTGCTTTTTTAGGTCCCGAATAGGTGTGCTCACTGTGGCAAAGTCTTTTATGAAGCGAGCACAGTAGCTTGCTAAACCAAGAAATGACCTCACTTCCGCTACTTTTGTTGGTGGTCTTGCTTTTTCCAGTGTCTCCACTTTGCTGGGGTCTGGCCTCATTCCTTTTTTTGAAAAGATGTGTCCAAAGAATACTAGTTTCCTTCTCCCCAGTTCGCACTTGTCTTCATTTAGGGTTAGGCCTGCTTGTTCCAACTGGTTGCAGACCTCACGTAGGGCCTTGTCGTGCTCCTCATCTGAACGGCCGAACACCAGGATGTCATCATTGTAATTCAAACTGTTCTTCACCGGCCTTATTACTTGCCTTATGATCTCTTGAAATATCTCTGCTGCTGATGATATTCCAAAGCTGAGTCTCTTGTAGTGAAAAAGATCCATGTGAGTGGAGAAGGTAGTGATGTACCGTGATAGCGGATCAAGCTCCAGTTGATGGTATCCTTTGCACAGATCTAGCTTTGAAAATCTGCATGCGCCAGTGAGACAGCTGATCATGTCTTTGAGGTTAGGCCCAGGATGCCTTTCCCTCTCAATTGCCGTGTTTGGTACTCTCATGTCAACGCATATGCGAATCTTTGAGGTGTTCTTCTTTGGTACTGCTACTATTGGAGATACCCAGGGGGTCGGTCCTTCGGCTGGCTCTATGATATCCTGTGCTAGCAGGCTTTGTATTTCTTCTTCTACCTATGGTTGCAGATGTATGCGCACTCTTCGGTGATGCTGAGCCACATGTTTGATCGCTTCATTGATATGCAGTGTTATTTGTTTTTCCTTTAGTTTGCCCAGCCCTTGTAGTATGGCCGGATCTTCCCTCAGAATGTTCTGTCTTTCTGACATGTTGTAGGTCATTGCTAGGAGACCCATTACCTGTGCGGTGATGTTGCTTAGCAGGCAGGGTGCTGGAATGTCTCCTCGTAGTACATGTATTTCCTCTTTGATTGACCTTTCTTTGTATGTTAGTGTCTCTGTGAACTTACCCATGTTCACTACCGGTTTTCTCGAGCCCCAGGTGAATACATCAACAGTGGACGGTGATAGTGGTGGTTTCACCCTCATCTTCTCATATTCTGACATGCACATGTTGTTGCATGTAGCCCCACTGTCTAATACAAAGCTTGTGCTGTGACTTCCTACCTCAGTGTTCACTGTCGCTGTTTTCTTCATCTGGTGTTTTTCTACGAGATGAATGTGTTCTGGCGTGCGGTCTTCCGTTGGGGCATCTGACATCAGATACAGTCGTTCCGCAGCCTCTGGCGTGTTTGCTCCATCCGATTCAGCTGAGGGACTGCGATTCTCTGTTTCCATATGCCTTGCGTATCTACTTGTCACTGTCCGTAGTCTTGCTGGTCTTCCTCGCTCACTTTTGAATTGTCCACTCATGCAGGCGCTTGCAAAATGGTTTTCTTTGTTGCATTTCCTGCATTTGTGGCCCATTGCCGGGCACGCGCTGGCATGTGGAAACTCAAGTCTGCATCAATAGCACGTTCTTTCTTGCTTCTTTCTTGGTGCCGGTGTATTGTCTCTCTTCTTGACGTTTCAAGTTACGCGGTTCGCTCGTTCCACTCTTCTTGCCTTTCCCAGTTCCATCTGTCTTGCATGTGTTGTTGCTCTGGCCTCCGCTCGGGCCATGGTCAGTATTTTCTCTAGCGAGGACGGTTCCTTCAGTATTCGTACGCGGAACTCCACTGACTGACAGCCTTCAATGATGCGCAGTCGTATCGCTTGTTCGTTGTCAAACTTGTCGAATTCGCAATTTGTTACTAGTTTCCGCAGTCTGGTTGCGAAATCATCAAGGGATTCCTTTGCTAGTTGACACGTGGTATTGAACGTGTACCTCTCGAAATCTACATTCCTTTGCCAGTCAAATTTGTCTGTGAGACACTTTATCAGTCCCTTGTATGTTGCTGTTTGATCTCGGGGAAATGTTATTAACAGGTCCTCAACCTCATCACCTACGAAATTTAGGAACAAGTCTATGTTTTGGTCATCTGTGTATGCGCCTTGCATGTGGCGTGCATGTATTGTGCATATTGTCTTATCCATCTCTCCCACCGAATGCCTAATTGTGGTTCTGATAAGCTGAACGGTAGTGATCTGTGGAAGATTGCATTTGCGCTATTCTTGTCGCTTGCGTCTTCTGTCATTTTGTTGTGATGCCTTTCTTTCTTTTGTGTGCAGGGTCTTCCTTTGCTGTCTTTTAGTTCTTTATTTCACCTTTAATTTGCTGTAATCTCCCTTTTTTTTTACTTTGCTTCCTTTTTCACCTTTATTTGTTGTAATTTCCTTTTGTTGCCACCCTTTTTCCTTTTTTCTATGGGTTTCAGTCTTTGCCTGACTTTAAAATGGCCGCATGTCCTTCTCTAGCCTCCTATTGGTTCTCCCGCCTGACCTTAAGATGGCCGCCGGGACTTCTCTAGGGCGAGATTTGCTATTTGTTCAATGGCCTGACTTTAAAATGGCCTTCTTCAGCCTCCTTTTGGCTCTCCCGCCTGACTCCAAGATGGCCTCTGAGCTCGCGCGAGATTTCAGCTTGAAATCTACACGCGGGAGGCTCAGGGCTATCTTTCCAGTTGGCGGGCGGCTGTGGTCACATTTAGTTGCACTGCTTCTTTCCTCCTCACCTTGTGCAGTTGATGCGGCCGGGGTGGGCTCCCGACGTCGTTGCAGGCCTCTGTACGCGGACCAGGGTGGGCTCCTGGCTCCGCTCTCCTCGCGACCTGGGGTGGGCTCCCGACGTCGCGTTTTCTCTTTCGCAGCCGGCGGCCCAGGGTGGGCTCCTGGCTCCGTTCAGGCGTAGTGGGGGCACGCGCTTCTGGATTTCTTTATCCCACCTCGTCGTCGCCAGTTGTTGTGTCGCTGCAGACAGAAGCCACACGGAGACAGGTAGGTCAGTATCGATACTTTATTATGTTTCTTGTTCTCGTGCCCACATGCACGTCTGTCCTGGTGCCCTCGTTGTCCCTGAATGCCCTCCCCACTCCCTGACCGGAAGTGGTGTCCGGTTGCTGTCCCCTCCCTACATTCGGGTGCAGGTTCCTAGTGCCCTCTGACCCAGGTCACTACAGGGGGTCTCTGCAGACACCAAGTATTGCTGCAGTCCAGGTGTTCTGCTATCTTCTAATTATATTCGGCCTACTGTCAAGTGACAACTTCGCCCTAAGCTTGTCTCTCCGGTACCTGCAAAACAGTGTAAGAAAGCCTCACAATGTCGAGTTGCCAGATGGTGTGACAAACAGATGGAAAATCCTGCAGCTTCTGTTATTTTTCCATTAAAATTTGGTCAGATCACTGAAGGCGAGGGTGAGGGCACAGCCTACGGTCCACTTCTACATAAACTAAGCATTGCAGAGGGAGGAGCAGAAGAAGTGCACAACTCCTTTTCAATTTCTAGTGGCTCTGATAGGATTTGACCATTATGCGGGCACATAGAGTTCCTTTCCATCAGTCTCCAGTGGCCAAATATCCACGAACGATCTTGGTTAACTTCTCAGATTTCCAGATCAAGGAGCAAGTACTTTCCAGAGTTATTCAGCAGAAAACATTTAGGGTTTTGCAAAATGCTTCTTTGAAGGTGTTTTCTGCTCTGTCGGTGGCTTCAGCAAGGCGCCGAAAGGCCTTTCAAGAGCTAGCCCATGAGTTTAGGTTGATGGGTGCCCAGGCCTCTGTAGTCCAATCTACTAAGCTAAAAGTTCTTTGGAAAGGTCAAATTAAGTAGTTTGCCATTTTGCCAGAAGCACAGGCTTTCTTAAAATTGATTAAAAACGAAAGATGTGGTGGGGGTTGTATGAATTGAGTGCCTGTGTCCAATAAGGGTGGGTGTGGCGAGGAGGGGGCAGCTAGTCTCAGCAGGCTTAGGATGCAATTCCATGGCATCCCGTGAGGTGGGTTTTTGCGAGGCCGGATGCAAGTTTGAGTTCCCGCCACGTGTGAGGGCTGGGTGTGGGATAGGACGGGGTTGCAGAGAAAAACGAGTAGATGACAAACAGAGTTTGCTGCTTATCATTTTTTCCTATTTCTTTGTTTTGAATTGTTTAGACAATTGTTTAGTCTTATGGTTTTTTGGTGCTAAGAAACAATACAATATCACAACAAATGCAGAGTATTAAAATAATATCGTGCAATGCAAATGGGCTATTCAACCATAGAAACGCAGGCTCTAGGTTAAGCTGGTTGTCGTCTTTTTCTCCTCAGATCTTGTTTATTCAGGAAACACATTTTAAGTCAAATACACCGAAAATATCCCTACCTAAAGGTTACTATCAAGCTTATTTCGCTTCTGCAAATATGTCTGTTCGGGGGGTGGTCATAATATTTCGTAATAATTGTAATTGCGAAGTACAACAAGTTATTCGAGATGTTCAAGGGCGATGGTTTTGGTTAAAAATTAAGCTTGAGGGTTCATTGCTCTTTTTCTTGAATTATTATGGCCCCATATCTGAAGATACTGAGGCATTACAGCAAATTTATGATTTATTAATTTCTTCGGAGGGTTCTTTGATTTGCGGCGGGGATTTTAGTTATATTCAAGACATTGGGCTTAACACCTCAAATACAGCTAAGAAGCAATGGAAGCCTAAAAAAACTAAGCTGATCGATAGGATGAAACAGGAACTCGCCCTTCTGTATCCTTGGCGTCAAGGCCATCTAGGCCAGTCTTGCTATACTTGTTATTCTTCCAGGTTCAGGATGGCCTCTCGAATAGATTTTTTCCTAATGAATAAATGGTTGTCCAGAGGAGAGACAGAGATTATCTCCAACTCTTTTTCTGATCACTCAGCTGTTTCCACAATAGGTAATTTAAATAAACCTGGGTTGAGAAGCAGTAACTGTTGGCATTTCGACAAATCCCTTCTTGAAGATCTGGACTGGATTAAAGAAATGCAGCTTTTTATAAAAAAACTATTTGAAATTAATGACAATTCTGCTTCTGTATATTTTGTTTGGGAGGCATTTAAAGCAGCTTTTAGAGGCCAGGTAATAGGCTATATATAAGGCTGCAGTGAGTAAACAATGAGCAAAGTAGTGTTGTCATTGCAGACAGCTGTGGAAAGAGCGAGCTAAAAAAGTTCAAGTCGCAATCCCAGAAAACTGCTTTTTTTTTTTTATTTTATTTTTTTTATTAACTTTTTATTAGTTTTGATAGGCATACCTTACAGTGAAGTCAGTTAAACATACATGTGTTACACGTAGCAGTACAGTAATTGCATATCTTCATACAGTTCCAGATCACCTCTTGTTACATTACAGTGCATATGATATTATGGATGTATTTAGCAAAGACCAATCTACAGCGCAGCAGGACATCATTCTGTCCTGTCTGCAGGAAAGGATTATTATGGGTGTGTCCCAGTTTTTCCGGTATGCACCTTGTATCTAGTCTCTCATTAAGGCCTAGCTTTCAGCCTATATGAGCGGATTTGTCTCATCCAGTTATATCACTTGCTCAGCAGCGGCAGCAGCTATATAATAATGAAGGGGACATGCATCCGTCCTTCATGTGTCGCCTCGGCGCTCCTCAATGTGCGCGCGTCCCTCTCTCTGGTGTGGCAGTCTCGCGTGCATGAGCCATAAGATAACATGTTAGAGGAGCCCAAATGTCCCTGGGTCTGGAGGAGCTGGGTAACAGCTCCGCATATGTAGTGAGTTGCTCCTGACAAAAACTAAATCTCCCAGCCAGACCTTGAATTTGGGCGCCCTTCCCCTTCCCCATCTACACGCCACACGTCTTTTTGCCATGAGCAGCGCGAGAGCTACATATTTACGGTGCTCTACCTTCAGTGGTTTTACATACCCCAACAGGGCCAGCAGTGGAGTAGGTTCAATATGAGCGTTTGTCATTAAGTTCAATGCTTCAAAAACCTGTTTCCAGTAATCATATACTCCCGGGCATTCCCAGGCCAAATGCAGAAAATCCGCTCCCGGGGCCTTACACCGATCGCACCGGTCGGTAGTGCGTAAGTCATGTCTGTGCAGTCTGGCCGGCGTATGATATAGCCGATGCAGAAATTTGTAATGCAGTATACGTAGCCTACTGCTAGCCGATACTTGCTCGGTCTGCGAGCAGCAGTATTCCCATTGTTCATCCGTCAGTGCAAGGCTCAGCTCTTCACTCCAACGTGTGCGGGCCAATGCAGCCGGCTCCTCTTTGTGTGTGTGGACTGTGCGGTATATTAGGGAAACCAGGCGCCTGGGTGTCGTGCTTTTAAGCATTAGCTGTAGCGGAGCAAGTGTTGGAGGTTCAGCCGGGAACTCCGGGGTCAAGGAGCGGATGCCCTGTCTGAGACGAACATATAAAAAAAGGTCCATTGGTGTGTGCTGTGTGCTCTGAAATACATGTTCAGCCGTGCAAAATCTGCCTTCATGATACAGATCGCCCCATGTCTTAATGTGCATTCGTTCCGCAAACTTGTGGAATATCGTCTCCTGCAGCAGAGGCATAGTCGGGTGATATGTGAGAGGTAATTGTGGGGAATAAAGCAGCGGGGTGTCTAATATACGACCTATGCGATGCCACGCCGTGACTGTACAGGTTACCGTAGTGGGCGTCCTGTCTCTGAGAGGCGGGGTGTCATGCAACGCTCCTTCAATCGGCATGGGGTGTGCAAGCCAATGCTCTGCCGCCACCTGTGGCATATATCGTGGCTGATACACCCAGTAATATGCATAATGGGCTTGTGCACTGAGATAATATAATTCAAAATTAGGTATTCCAAATCCCCCTGTGAGTATGGCCGGGTGAGAACATTCCACTGCAGTCTCGGGTGCTTACCCCCACACTAAACGCGTCAATTCTGACCGGAGTGTTTTAAAAAATAGCTCCCTGGGTGGAATGGGATATTCAAAAACAGATAGAGCAACTGGGGCAGTATCACCATTTTTATTAATGATGCCCTTCCTGCCATTGAAAGAGGAAGTGTGATCCACCGGGTGACATAGTCCGTTATGCGGGTCATTGCTGTGCCATAGTTGAGTCGCATCAGCTCATCTCTATCCTTAGTGACACGTATGCCCAAGTAGCGCACATCGTCAGCGCACCACTCTAAGGGGTAGTCCAGTGGGAAGCGAGCTGTTGCGGCCGTTAAGGGGAAAATACAGGATTTGCTCCAGTTAATTCTAACTCCCGATAATTCTCCAAAAACGATGAACTCTCGAAGGATTGGGTTCAGGTTCTGTTGCGGGTCGCGTATATACAGAGTTATATCATCCGCATAGAGAGATAAGAGTATCTGCCTCATGTTACATCGTAAGGCTTTATCATTGTGATGCTGCCGCAGCTTTGCAGCCAATGGCTCGATCGCTAGCGCAAATAATAATGGGGACAACGGGCATCCCTGCCGGGTTCCCCTAGTGATCTGGAACGCCTGGGACACCTGCCCATTCACGAGCACCTTAGCGGTTGGTAACTGATACAACAACTGAATCCAGGAGAGGAAAAGGGGCGGAAAACCCATACGCAACATCACCCCGAAAAGATAATCCCACTCGATTGAGTCAAAAGCCTTTGTGGCATCTAAAAATACAGCCGCTAATGGCAGTTCAGAGGAGACATTATTTAAAATTGTAAATAGGGTTCTTAAATTATGGGAGGTGGCCCTTCCGGGTACGAAGCCAGATTGATCAGGAAGAATCAATTTTTCCATCAATAAGCTAAGTCGGTTGGATATGAGCTTGGCCAATATTTTTGCATCACAGTTAAGGAGGGACAGTGGTCTATAGGAGTCGCTGTGGAGGGGAGATTTTCCAGGCTTCAGCAGCGACATAATGAGAGCCTCTCTCATGGAAGGTGGGAGGAATCCAGTATCTAAGGAGTCCTCATACACCTCCCGCAGTATGGGGGCCATCAGATCTATATAGGTTTTGTAAAATTCAATTGGGATGCCATCTGTACCCGTGGCCTTTCCAGACTGCATGCGCATGATGGCTTCCCGCACCTCATCCAACTCGAATGGGGCACATAAAAACTGTCGTTGCTCATCGCTCAACCAACCCAATGTCACATCTGCTAGATAACTCTCCAAATTCAACCTTCCCGTCCTGTTTGTGGTATATAGTAGGGCATAATGGGAGGTAAAAGCATTCAGTATGTTTGCGGTATCTCTGTAGACCACTTCTCCTGGGCCTTCAAGCTCTATCACATAATTGGAGTAGAGTGGCCTCCTAATCGTGTCTGCTAGCGCCTTGCCTGGCCTTTCCCCCTCCCCATATCGATGAGCCATCCAGTATTTACCCCTGAATCTCGATTCTCGTTTCGCCGTGTCCATGTACTCAGTGAGCATCTCTCTAGCCTTAGCCCGGGTGGAGTCATCCGATCCTGAGACCAATGTTAATTCCAGCGCTTTTAGCTCTGTTTCCAACCTACGCAGTGTGTTAGTAATGTCTTTTAGTACTCCAGAGCCCTTTGATATGCAGAACCCCCGGAGTGTAACCTTAAATGCTTCCCATACGGTTTCCACCTTTTCTACCGATTCTTTATTACGTACAAAAAAATCCCCCACTTCTTCCCGCAATTCCTCTTGAAAGACCGTGTCGAGCAGAATAGGGGCGTGTAATCTCCAATTATTGCGCGGGGGCGAAATCTGATGAGGACAGTGTGAGCTTGACAGGAGCGTGGTCCGAGTAAGTACGGGCCAGATGTTGCACCTGATATATAGCTGGGCCTAGCCCTCTGGATAGAAACAAATAGTCCAGCCTCGCCCACGTTGCCCTTTGCGTAGTGTAGTGCGTTCCCTCTAACCCATGTGGATGGGTGTGTCTCCAGGCGTCTATCAATTGATAGGTAGTTAGCGTGTCCTGTAAGACGGTGCGCGCCTTAGTGTAGGGATGAGGGGCAGGATTAGACCTGTCAATACTAGGGTTACTTGCAACATTAAAATCCCCTCCCCAGACTATATGACTTGAACCTATAGTAAAAATCTTAGCCCACAGTGAGGTGTAAAAATCCGGGGCATCCACATTCGGTCCATAGCAGCAGGCCAGGGTGACCGATTCCGTCCCCAACCGTCCCCATGCCAGACAGTACCGCCCTTGCTCATCGCAGGTAGCCCCAGCTAGCTGAAACGGTGTCCGTTTTTTATAAGTATAGCTGTTCCCCTCGCATAGGTCGAGTATGAGGAGAAGATCCTATGGTCCGCCCATTTACATGCGAACGTAGTAACACCATGGGGGTTAAAGTGCGTTTCTTGCAACATCGCTATATGCACTTGGTGCCTGTCCAAGTATGCAAGTATGTGTCGCCTTTTCAGCGGATCTCCCAGCCCCTAATGTTCCACGTTACAATATTCAACCTTCCGGGGTCTGTATTAGCCATTGTTCAGTGTGCCTGTCGTGTATGTGGTCCATGCCCAGGATCCACCACCTAGCGCAACTGTGTATGTGTATATCATATCTACTCTGTATGCCACGTGTTCAACTCGCTCTTCACATTCCATCCACTTGCAATTACTAAAAGGCCATTTTGTTCAACAAAGGTCATGCGCAAACTGAACCATTCTCCACAATTTCCCACCCCTCCCACTGAAGCAACCCCAACTTGCCAGAAATGTACGCCCGCCCCCTCCCCTGTCCCCAACAACATCATCATAACCCAAACAGTCACCGTGAGAGTCCTGCAGTGACCATCAGTGGGGAGCGCCCGCAGGGGGTCCCTCTGGGTGGCAGCACAGGTACACCTCGCCCGGAAAGTCCACCTCAGTTGGAACGGGTGGGCCTTGTGGGGCAGAGGGTGCCCAGCGTGCAGTGTAGAGTTCTTAGATTTGTCCAATAGCCAAACAAGGATACTTGACCCACGGTGCGGGCCCGATAGAGGGAACGGCAGGACATCTCACTCCTCTCCTCGGTAGACAGTGCATGTTAGTGCAAATGTTCATCCTGATTCCTCCTCTGCTCCCAGCAAAGGAGACGATCGCGCCGCCGCTGAAGCTCCAGTAGTGCTATCCATACGCTTCAATTGCTTGAGGAACTCTTCCACCTGCTGTGGCTTAGTGAAAAATCGTTGTTTACCCTGGTGGGTGACTCTGAGACGCGCAGGGTATAGTAGCGCATAATCGATCTGCGCCCGTCGGAGCTTGCCTTTAACATCCATGAATTTTCGCCGTTCCTCTTGGACCGTGGGAGTAAAGTCCGGATAAATGGAGAATGCGTTGCCATCATAATTCAAAGTTTGCTTGCTTCTCGCCACTCGGAGTGCAACATCTCGATCCCTATAGTTCAGAAGTCTTGCTATGATGGGACGCGGTGTTCCACCCGGAGGGGGACGCGGTCCCAGGGATCTGTGCGCTCGCTCTATGATAAACTGGTTAGAGAATGCTTCAGCTCCAATTGAAGACAGCAACAGCTTCTCCACATATTCCTCCATCTTCCCTACGTTTGTTGTCTCCGGGACACCAAGAATGCGGATATTATTGCGCCGGCTTCGCGCTTCCAACTCTTCATTTTTCGCCGCAATGATTTTCAGGAGTTTATCCATTTGGGTGACCTGCGTAGCTACATGCGTGGTCACATCCTCAGTGTCCGAGATGCGCCTTTCCGCCTCCTTGAGTCGGTCCTCATGCCCCTCCAGCTTGTGTGCAATGGCGTCCATGCGCAACGACATTCTGTCTACTTTGTCCACTATGGTGGCGAATCCTTGTCGCACCTCCTGGAGTATGCTTTGCACATCTGTGTTTTGTGCAGTCGCCACAGCCGGTGTCTCATCTCTCCCACCCGGGACCTGGTCCTCTGGCGTGTTACGGGTACTCCTTTTCGCCGCATCAAAGTTCAATTTGGGTTGACGGATATCTGTTTTCCCCATGGTGTTCTGTAATTGCAGATTGCTGGTCTAGCTGCGATATCGCCGTGTGCACTCCGCAGGGAAAGGCTACTTCGCCCTCACCAGTCACCGAGGTCCGAGTGTAGCAGAGACAGTGATACAGGGGAGATAACCCTGTGCGCGCTCCTCGTGCGACCGAACTTCCTAGCCTCTCCAGCCAGTCAGTAGTGAGCTGTGTGGTCTAGTCGGGTCTCACCGTCCCCAGGCGCCTACACCGCCACACGTAGATTCAAGCCAGGCCCAGGAGCCCGGAGAGGGCAGCGTGTCTCCCCGCAGTCGCACCGCCCATCAGTCGCACACAGCCTTGTCCAGGGTAGCACCTGGGCAGGTCCCGCCTCTCCAGCCGGCACAGTCCGGGGGAGAGCGATCCCCAACAAATGCTCCCCAGGTCAGCTAGTCTCAGGGCCTTCAGGGCGAGCGCACTGCACCTCCAATGATCCTCTGTGCAAGACGGCGGCCAGCAGCAGTCGGGCTCGTGTCAGTGCCCATCCAGGGCCTCAAGCTCCCATTCACTAGCAGCCGAGGGGGCGCCGATAGAGGGCTGCTCCACAAGCGCCCGCCTCCACCTCCGCCACACTCAACAGGGGCCTCCCCAAAGAGCAAGGGCCACGTCTGCCCTCTGTATCTTCAAGTGAGAAGCCGGTGCCTCACTCACCCCAGCTGCAGCGACAATAGGGGCCAAGATTACATCCGCATCTCAATGCGGGCAGATTCGCTTCCTCGGGGGACCTCTAATGTTCATTGCCTCAGCGTTGTCGCGTCTAACGGCTCGCAAGCAGCCCAATGCCCATCCGTCAATTTCAAAGGGGCAGCGATAGCAACACAGCCACTCCAGTCCCCCGATTCCGCCGTCCCATTCCAATCATAGCTCTGCCCATTCGAGTCGGGTCGCCACTGAATGCGGTGCGTCCCCAGCGCCAGTGCCGCGCCGCCACACACCCACCTCCTGCAGCTTCTAGGCTGTCATTCACTCCTTCGCCGTTCAGCGGGTCACGTGGTGCCTCCGATGCGGGAGCAGCCGCGAGCTCCGAGCAGGCCACTCAGCTGCACCGCCTCCAGCGCCTCCGCACGCCCGCGGCCCAGGGCCCAGCCGCCTCGTGTGGCGCACCGATCTCTCGTAGGTCTGGTGGCCGCGCCGGAGGGTCACGTCTCACTTTCCTCGCCCACGGCCGGATCTTCACGTCTCCCCGGCGGGAGCGGGGCAAGCTCAATCTCGCTGATTTTCTCAGCGAGTCTTCATCGAGCCCAGCACACCAGCATGCCGTAGTGCAGTTTGGCTATGGGGTCCAAAGTCAGGATAAATTAACGGATATTCACGCTAAGCTGCAGGAGCCTCACATATGTGCGGCCATCTTGCGTGTGCGCCACCTAGCGCCCCCCATCCCAGAAAACTGCTTGTCTGGAAGATTTAGGGACTGCTAAAGACAAACTGAGGCAGTTTTTTAACCTGGAGGAAATCAAAGGTTGCAAGGCTAATAAACAACAACTCTGAGGACAGCCAACATATAGGACTCTATCTGGCCTGGGCTACTAAAGTGCAAAGCAGTGAAAATGCAGTCAGTCAGATCAGAGACCCTGAAATGGGTATAGTATAAGATTCAAAGGATAAAATCACTAAGGTTTTCCTGCGGCATTTCAAACTCATATATGAGGAAGTGCCGGTTATAGATTTTCAATCACTCGTACAATATTTTGAATCTCTACAAGTACCTTCTATTTCAAATAGTTCGAGCGATTCTCTTGTTAAGCCTATTTCACAAATTGAAGTCAGCAATATATTAAAAACAATGGCTAATGTGAAAGCTGCAGGTAACGATGGAATCCTCGTAGAAGTTTTTTAGACATTTCAGCCTCTACTCCTACCTTTTATTACAAATGTTTTTAATCTGATAAAAAATGGCGAGCCCATATCAAAAAATTTCAAGGAAGATGTGGTGGTATGATTTCTTAAGAAAGATAAGGACCCTAGTGCACATTGCCCTATTAGTCTATTAAATGTAGATTATAAAATATTTATGAAAATATGGGCTTCAAGATTGGCCCCATGTGCACAACAGGTGGTCCACCCGGATCAGACAGGTTTTCTACCTCATAGATCTATGGCCTCAAATACCTATTTTTTAACACAAGAGTTTGATTTCCTATGGTCCACCTGGATCAGACAGGTTTTCTACTTCATAGATCTATAGCCTCAAATACCTATTTTTTAACACAAGAGTTTGATTTCCTGTCGGTCAACAAGGCCAAGGCAGCAATTTTAATGCTTGATGCAGAAAAAGTATTTGACCTGGTTGACTGGCAGGCTTTGTTTTTTATACTACAAAAATTCGGCCTCCCCACTCAGTTGGTTAAAATGTTAAGAGAGCTTTATGCAGGTTCAGAGGCTAAATTGTGATAAATAAAGAGCAGGTAGGGCTCGTAAAGATCAGGCGTGGGACTAGGGAAGGATGCCCACTATCCCCTCTTCTATTTTTTTTGTTTATAGAACCTCTGGCCATAAAAATCTACAACAATCCTCGGATAGTATCACCTTTAAATGCGATGCCTAAAATTAAACTATTCGTGGAGGATATTATTCTTAATTTATTAGCAGATTTGTTAAACATTCAAGTCTCTCCTTCCTTTAACCTTAATTAGTCGTGTATCAATGATTCAAATGTCCATTTTACCATTATTCTTATTTTTGTTTATTAATCTTCCTATTAAAATACCTAAATCTGATTTTCGGTATTTAGATAAAATGATTCCAAAATTCATTTTGGCAAATAAACAGCCCAGAACTTCATTAGCAATATTACAATTAGACACAACTCGGGGGGGACTAGCCCTCCCAAATTTTGAATTTTACTACCATGCAGTCTAGATGAATGTTTTGGTTCAGCTTCCAATGTCATCTTCTGAATTTGAAAACTTTATGTTAAATACAATGTTGCCCGAGAGTGCAATAAAATTACTTGTTTTTCTTCGCTTTCCGAAACTGCCGAAAAAATCAAGAAATAAGACAATATTAGATTTAGGTTACCTTATGCAATTATTTTTTTACAACATGTAAAATTCTTAGCTATCATCCATATATAAAAATATTGGATTGTCAGGGTTCTGGTCTTCACTTTTCCCAGGGGATCCTAGAGTTATGGAAGGAGGTGGGGTTTGAACGACTGGG
Source organism: Calotriton arnoldi (assembly GCA_963921515.1). Taxonomy (NCBI): domain Eukaryota; kingdom Metazoa; phylum Chordata; class Amphibia; order Caudata; family Salamandridae; genus Calotriton; species Calotriton arnoldi. The sequence goes on along the minus strand of CAWUFW010001386.1, from coordinate 1,547,163 downwards.
GGATTTTTATAATTTATCAAACTTGATTACTTGTGAGTCGCTGACTCAACAGTTGGGCTCCAACATTTCAGCCCTTTCTTTCAATTTTAATCAAATAACCAGCTTTTTAACATCAAATTATGGTATGGTGAATAATTCGGCATTCTAAGCCAATTATATGATCATGGTTTAACTGGAGTCGGCAATTGGTATTCCCTGCTATCTCAGCTAGGGGAGCAGAAAGAGTTTGATAAGTTTCTTCTCAAACTAGTAAAGGAAACAGGATGTAGCCTCAGTAACAAAGAGTGGCAGACGTTATGCTCAGTAGGGCATAGAGCGCTGCGAGCTGCCAATTACAAAAGAATGGCTTTCCTCTCTAGATGGCCTACTTATATGCCGAAAAGGCTGCACAAGATGTTTCCACTTTCGCCAGAGCATTGCTTTAGGTGTCAGGGTCCTGAGATAGGGATTTGGAACCATGTTTTCTTTAATTGTTGACACCTACAACAATTTTGGCTTGAAGTTTTTGGAGTAATTCATCGATCGCTGTCTGCACATATTATCCCTTCCCTAAAATTGATTTTATTTGGTTCTTCATCGGAGGTCTACTATCTGACAAAATACCAGCAATATTTTTCTCTATAGCAGTAGCCAGGTCGTTTATTCTTCAGAATTAGAAATCCGATAAGATACCTTCGATTCACCATTGGCATGAGAAAATGGCTATGGCATATATCTGGGAAGAGGTATATGCTAAACGAATAGGGGTCTTACTAGATTTAAAGCGATCAGGTCAGGGATTTTTAGCTTTGTTTAGCCGTTTCTTCATGTTGTGCTCTCTGCGATAATTGTTTCTATACTTATTCATAATGCACTTTTTTTCTTTTCTTGGATGGGAACTTATTTTAGAACCAATATAAATTGTATAGTCACTTGACTTAATGTTGGAGAGGGTGATGTATATTTAGGACGCTGCTATATATTTGTAATTTATGATTGTTTTTATACTCTTCCTGATGAAATAATTCTGTATTCTTGCTGAAATCTTAGCACTTTATTGCGTTTTTTCTTTATATCTATAGATATGTTATGTATCAATTGTTATTATGGACAGTCTTGTCTGTAGCAAGACCGGTTCTTTTTAATGTTACATTTACATGAATTGTAATTATGCTTTCATCTACTCAAATAAAAAACATTTTAAAAAAGAAATAAAAAAAGGAGTGTGTGGTACCCGGAACTACTGGGCATGTGAGCCAACCCCCCCCGCCCTCCCCCCCAATCCGGTTACCACTTCGGTAGGATCTTCTATCCCAGTATCAAGGCAGGGTTCTGCACCCAAACTTATGCAATCTACACCTTCATTTGTGGAGATTGAGTGGCAGCAGTTGACTGCATTTGAGCGACCACCTGTGTTTGTGGATGCCATTCTTGCTGCCAGATGTCCATCTGTGAAGCCCATTTATAGCATGCACTGGGAGAAATTTGTGGGCTGGCGTGGGGTCCGCAAGACAGACCCTTTTCGAGCTAAACAGTCAAATGTTGTATTGTTTGTTTTGTCTTTGGCTCAGCAAGGCCCTTGTAGTGAGTACTATTAAAGGTTATTTATAGGCTCTTTCGGCCTTTTTGCATTTGCTAGATCAACCATCGTTATTAAATCACCTGTTCTGCGGTTTATTGAAGGTGTAGCACACAAGTTCCCTCTCAAATCGTTTGTGATGGCACTGTGGGGCCTTAACTTGATCATAACATTTCTCATGTGTACTTCCTTTGAGATGATGCACAGCTACTTGCTGCATCTTCTGACTTTAAAGACTGTCTTCCTCATTGCAGTCACTTCAGATCGTTGTGAGTGATCTTCAGACTATATCAGTTCAACCACCATACACTACTTTTTTCAAGAAAAACTGGAGCTGGGGACTTAGGTGGTCTGTTTGCTAAAAGTCGTGACGTCTTTCCATGTTGGGCAATCCATCAAACTCCCTCCAATGTTTGCCCCGCCTCTCCCCTTGAAAGAGAAGGAGATTCTTCATTGGGTTGACCCCAAAAGAGCTTCAAGCTTTTACAATGAGCGTTCCAAGGACCATCGGGTGGACGATTAACGTTTTGTGGAGGTCTCTGCGTTGAAGAAAGGAAAGGTTTGCAGAAAAGGACAAGGTAAATAGTCCCCTGCATTAAGATGCAACGCATTGTTGCATTCCACCACTGGCTAAAGCTGCCACCACTTGCACACTTACACAAAGCACTACTTCCTTGACAGCCAGGTCCAACAAGAAGGACATTTTGCCATTTTGTCCTGCAAAATGTTCTGGTCCGAGCCCACTCCACAGATCCTCCACCTTCATGAGGTACTGCTTTGGTATCTATTCTAAAGGTGAAGAATATGTGATTAGAAGTATCCATAAGAAGAACAAGTTTCTTTCTGCTGGATACTCTTATCTAAATCCCAGATTTCTCACTGCCCTCTGACCTCCCAGTTTTGTTGGTTGGTCTCTCTATCATTTAAAACAAAGTCCCAAATTAAAGATCTGCACACTGCTACCGACAATTGGGTTGTGCTCTGCGTTCAAGGGCATTAAAGAGTCAAGCAAGAAATTGACATCAGTGCACAGGGGTTGTGCTTCTATTTGGCTCCACTCTGTCACTTCTGGGAAGAATGAAGCCTAGAAGTGCAAGGGAGCACTGTTAGGAAAAGTTTCTGGATCCAGTCTGGTGCCTGTGGAATATTCTCAAGGTGAGGAATCTGCGAGTAGATAAGAGTATCAACCAGAAAGACTGTTAACAAAGGAAAGCAACTTGTTTTTCTGGGGCACAGAGACAAGGTTTGCAGCCCTGCAAGGTGCCAGACACTGTTTTTTTTCTCTCCGTAAAATAAGAAAAGAAATCACTCGGGCCTGATTTAGATCTTGGTGGATCTGGTCCCGCAGTCACTTTTCCATCAGTTTCTCCCTCCGCCTAATAGGCGGTCTGCCCACTCAATTTAGATGCTGGCTGGTCTTTGGATGATAGTCCGTCCGAGTCCTGCAAGAATTTTCCCCCTGCGTGGACGGTGTCATAAGCAAAAGTGGCTGTCGGAGGGACGTTAGGCATTATTTCCGCTAGGGAAATCACGATGTGTCTTCCCGCGACTTAACGAGGTTGGTGCCATTTTTTATTTCCTTGTAGGCACTAAGGTGCCCTTATCGGAGTTGCCTGGCTCCGCATCATTGGTGCCATCTTTGAAAAGTTTTAATCAGTTTGAGTTACTTACTCCACTTTTACTTTGCCTTAACTTTTATTTACCAGTATTCTACAGGTACAGGAGAGACTGTCCTCGCAGACAGAGGTTGCTGGACCTCAGTTCGTATTTTCAGTTCTCCTTACCTGTTTTCTCTTCCTTCGCATCACCCATTTTTAATAGACATTGTTTCCGTTATCTTTTTGTAGGGTTTCACCACCCATAACGGTGCATCGGGGGCATAAGGTGCATGTCGAACAACTTTCTGTACTGCTGTTTCCCAAATCGCTGCTACATGCCTTATGATATAGGGGTAGGAATCGGGTACACCAGCACACATCATGAGGAGTTCGTCAGGGTAGCCCTTCCATATGTGCCTGCTACCAGTTGTTTTTCCCAGTTGTTGTGTTCATCCATCCAATGTTCTGCATGTTGTAGTTGTGTGGTCATGTAATATAACTCCAGGCGTGGAACCTCCACCCCCCACCTCCCATTTTCGCTGAAGAGTATCGAGTTTTACTCGTTTCCTCTTGTCCCCCCACAGCAGGTCTACCAGGAGGCGTTCTAACTGTGCAAAGTATTTGTGCGGGATTCTGTATAGGTAGTTCTGAAGGGTGTATAAACACCTTGGTAAAATGACCATTTTTATTAACGCAATCAGGGAGAGAGGAAGCCCCCTCCAGAATGTAACAGAGTTGCCTATACCTTCTATTGTTCTCCCTATATTAATATCTAAATAGGCTGTGTGTGTATGTGTTAATCTGATCCCCAGATATCGAACTCCTTCCGACACCCACTTCATCCCCCCTTCAGGCATAGCAATGTCTGGTTTTCCAACCAGGTTTCCTATAGGGAACAGTTTAGATTTTCCTGGGTTAAGATGAAGGCCCGACAACGCTCCAAATTTCTCAAGTTCTGAGAGGAGAGCCGGTACTGCTGCGTCTAGTTGTCGAATGTATACTACCGTGTTGTCTGCGTACATTGAGACTACATGATTAGTGTCACCTAATTGAATTCCCCATCTTCCCATTTTCTCCCTTAGTATAACCGCCAGGGGTTCCATCGCGATGGCAAATATAAGTGGGGATAAGGGGCAACCCTGTCGGGTGCCTCTCGTTCGCATGAATCGTTCTGACACTTAGGCTCGCAATCTCACTCTGGCCGTTGGGTTGCTATATAGAATTTTTATCCATTGTATATATTCCGGTCCCAACCTCAGTTTTTCGAGGATGGGCCAGACATAATCCCATTCTTCTTTTATGCTTGGAGCATGCCATATGTGTGCTAATCTATGCAGGTTATGTATGGTATTACGCCTAGGAATAAAACCGGTTTGGTCAGGGTTAATAAGTTGGGGCATATAGGGCAGTAATCGGGTCACCAGAATCCCACTTAGTATCTTGGCATCTAAATTTAACAGGGATATCGGTCTGTATGAATTTGGGAATCGTTTTTTTAAAATCTGATTTAAGGATCATAGTTACCACCGCCTCCTGCATTGTCGTTGTTAAAGCTCTCCTTGTTAGGGCTTCATTAAATACTTCCAGTAAGCGGTCCGCTATCAGCGGGTCAAATCGCTGGTAGAACTCCGCAGGTAGCCCATCACTGCCAGGGCACTTCTCTGTTTTTAGTTTTTTAATGGCTGCTAGTATTTTTTCTTTTGAGATCGGCGCCTCGAGCACCTCCGAGTCCGTTCTCTCTAGTGTGGGCAATTCTATATTATTCAGGAAGTCCCGCAGTACATGCTGGGGTGTGTGGGGATTACTTGTCAATGTCGACTTTAAGTGTAGTGCGAGTTCTTGTAGAATCGCCTTTTTTGTGCAAATTGTGTTCCTGTTTTTGTTTTGAAGTTGCAATATAGGTGTAGTCTCTTTGTATGTTCTGATTATTCTCGCTAGCAGCGTCCCAGTTCGATCCCCCTCCATGTGTAGTCGTTGCCTGTATGCTGTGTATGTAAATTTTTCTAGTCTAGACCACGATTCAAGGAGTTCTCTACGGATTCGGTTCCATTCGGCCATATGTAATGGCGACGTGTGCATGGTGTCCTCTAGCTTCTTGAGCTGTTCTTCTGTTTTTATATCTCTTTCTAGTTGTTGTCTCACCCCATATGTGGTTCTCATAATCACCCCTCTTATGACCACCTTCATGGCTTCCCACTCAGTTGATCTATTGGCTGTTGATCCCCAATTTTCTTCAAAATAGTGGGTTAAGGCCTCCGTTACCACTGCAGCGTACGGTGCGTCTGTAAGCGCTTCGGTCCTGAGCCGCCAAGGCGGGATGGCCGGTGGCCCTTTCCACTCTTCAATGTTACTAACAGTGGGGCGTGATCGGACAGGTATCTGGGAAGGTAGGACACTCCCTCCGTCACTGCTGACAACTCGGTGTGAGACAACAGTAATTTATTCGGCTAAATGTTTTAGCTGCTGGAGTGTAACATGAAAAAGTTCTTTTAAGCGGGTTTCTGCCTCTCCACTCGTCCCTTAGTTTTAGGCCTTGTATTATTGTTGAAAGTGATGAAGTCATGCAGGCTTTGTATGGCTCCTAGGGGGCTCGCTATCTAATGTTGCATCAAAGACACAATTAAAGTCCCCGGTGAGGATGATCTCCGCGCCCACATATGGTATTGCCGCTTTCATAATTGACGGAAAGAAATCAGGGCAATCTCAGTTTGGGGCATAAACATTTATAATGCATAATTCTCTTCCCTCCCACTTCCCATGCAAGGTAACCTATCTCCCCCTCTGGGTCCAGGACATGGTGTAAATGCTGAAAATGGATCCCTGGTGCCACCCAAATGAGTGCTCCCCATGCGAAACTTGAGTAGGAGGTAGAGTAAAGCTGTCCTCTCCACCTCTTGCGCAGACTAGCGATTGAGCCCCCACCCCCCAAATATGGGTTTTTTGTATACGGGCTATTGCTGCTTTATATCGTTTCAAGAATGCGAATGTACGGCGTTGTTTTTCAAAGCCCGCAATACCCCTTACATTCCACCTAATTACTTTCAAGGTTTGTGCTGCCATTACCGTTTTTCATCCATCTCCCTCCGTCCCCACTACCCTCTCTGGCGCAGGTTCCCTTCGGCCATATTTTCCAATTTAGATATCGAAATTTGGGCACGACAATGTAAACTTCCTCAACCCTATAACAACATGTGAAACTGAACATTCCCTTGCCCCCCTCCTCCCCTTGGGCAGTCGTGTGACTTTCGCTTCCAGTGTAATAATTAAAACAAAATTCAGCACATACCGCCCTATTTCCCTCCCCTTCCCACTCATTATGCACTGTGAAAAACCATAACATTGATTTTCGTGATCGGATCTCTTTACAATAATCTAACGTAAGATCCTTGTCTACTAGTTCGTATTTGGTTGCTGTGCTAGTGCACTGGATCCCGTGGAGGTGCGAGATTATTCTCAAGCTCCCAAGGCGAAGGCCAGTTTCCATTAGGGTGGTGCTCCCCTCGGCCGCCCGGCTCCATTTTGTTATTGTTCTTTACATAAATTCACCCTTAAGTCTCTCTTCTCGCCTATTTAATCTCCCTCCCCTGTATCAGCATGTGTGTTAATCACTTATCTGCACAGGTCTCTGCTTGCTCCCCTGCCACTGTTCATTTTTGTTCGCTTTCCAGGCCTCCAAGATCAGTCTCTATGTCCTGAGACACCACCCCTGATTCAGGTACAGTCTCGGTGTCCGAGGCCTGCAATGTTCTGTCGAGGAGAACTTTAATCCGCCCCGGGCCAGCAGTTCTTCCCAACTGTTGTTGCCTTTTGGATATCCTGCGTTCTTGTGCCCGTTCTCCAGTCGCTGGAGTTCTGATAGATTCCGTGGATGGGGCCAGACACCTCCTTCCGACTCCTCTAGTGTCCAACTAGTCACTCACCTCATCGGCCGAGAAGAAAAATAGGGTGCATACCTCATTTTCCACTCTGAGCTTTGCAGGAAACATGAGGCTGTATTTTAGATTTAGATCTCGAAGTCTTCGTTTAACCATAATAAAGGTTTTCCTTTGTTCCTGCACTCTCTGTGTATAGTCCGGGTATAGAGAGATGTGATGGCCCTCATACAGGAGTGGACCTTTGTTTCGGGTAGCTTGTAAATGGCGTTACGGTCTTTGTAATTAAAGAGTCTGGCGATGATTGCCCGGGGGGCGCTCCTCGTCTGGGCGGGGAGACCAATGCCCTGTGTGCCCTTTCAACACTAAAGAACTTTGAAAGCCTCCTGGGAGCAATTTCCTTGGTGATCCAATCTTCTATGAATAATTTGGTTGAGGGACCTTCTGCCTTTTCTGGAAAACCAATAAATCTTAGGTTATTCCGTCTCGATTGGCTTTCGGAATCCTCCGCCCTCTCGTCCAGTTGTATTACTTTCTTTTTGAGTTCCATCACCGTGGCATTAACATTGCGCAATTCTTTCTGTAACGTATCCACGTTGCCTTCGATGGTAGTTACCCTATCCGACAATTTCCGTAGGTCACAGCGCAGAAGATTCACATCAATGGCTACTGCGTCAATTCTGTGGACCATATCGTCTCTTGTTGTCTGGATTGCTTGAAGTACATCGGCCAGCGTGGGGGGGAACCTCGTTGTTTCGAACGTGAGGGCCTTCCTCACCACTGGCATCTTCTGCTGCCGTTTCTGGGCCTTGCAATATAGGTTGAGCATAGTTCGATATTTTATTTGTTTGTGTTTTGGTTGCTTTCTCTTCTCTGATGACTATCGATATCCTTTTCTTATGTCTGGATGTTTGGAAAGACTTTTTCTCTACGGCCTCTGGTATGCAGTGTCTTAGTTTTCGTGCTTCTCTGTGGTTTGAGTTTTGTCCACAGCACTCAGTCCCCTTATATGCTACCGGTGTCTTTTTCAGCCCCCTGGCCGTGACCTGTTTTAATTTTTGGTAGGTATGGCTGTCAGGTTAGGTGTAGCTCTCCTGGACTGGACCACTCCTTTATATTTGCTGCACCAAACTTGTGTCCCACTACGTGGAAATCCTTGCCAACCACGGTAATTTTTATATTGTTTTTCCTGTCCCTATGCCTGCCCGGCCTTCACGCTGTGATCGCCAAGCCCCCTCCTCTGGAAGCCTCCAGTCACTGTCCATCAATTTTGCCGCGATCCAGCTTGGCTCAGCGCGGCCGCCCCTGGTACCCCCAGGTCAGTCGACCCTGTCACACAGCGTTGGGGGCATGGAAGTCCAATGCCTGCGCAGTGGGGAAAGGCCCGAGGGCCGGCGGTCGTCTCCGTTGCAGGTAGGGGCTAGCTGGCGACCTCCTGCCTGGGTGCGCTGTTGGGGGGCCTCTATGTTTTCAGCGGGCGGGGTTGCTCTTTGTACCTCTGGGATCGACCTCTGGGCTTCTTCTTATCCTCTGGTTCTCCCAGGTTCCCCCGACCCCAGACCTCACTTCACGGGGCTCCGGAGGGGGCTCCGACAGTCTGCTATTAACACTAGTGCGGCAAGGGAAGGCCCAGTCAGTGCAGGCAGGGGCAGGGTCTTAATCTCCTACCTTCAGAGCGTGCAGAGGGCTCCCCTCCGGCATGCAACGCCTTCTTGGTCCTTGGCCCGGTCTCCGCTCATCAGGGCACCGGGGGGGGGGGGGAAGGTGATGGCCTTCAGATGGCTGCGGGTGCAGTGTCTCCCTTTCGCCACTGTGCACGCCCAAGATGGCGCTGCCTGCACCCCTGGCTCTCAGTTGTCGTTGCGCCAATCCCGGGGCGGACAACAATTCTGCACTCCGTTTTTCCACTGCAAGGGTCTCGCCACTATTTCATTCCGTTTTTATTGCTAATTCCGGAGCAGGATTATGTAGGCTATTTGTTAACTTTTGGGCCACCGAGGGGAGCTCCGAGAAACGCATCTACGCGGCCATCTTGCCAGGCCATGCCCCCCAAAACTCAGGACTTTGATGGTTCATCCCTGTTTTTCATAGCACCAAGACGACTCTGGGCATTCGCATGCTTTAGAAGACGCTTCATTAATTAACCTTTGCTGGCAAACCTCCACACCTGAGTTGGTGGTTTCGAAGGGATATAAGGTAGAAACTTAACTTTTTTTCTTTTTTCCACTTCCCTTTGCAACATGAACTCGATCCTCCAAGTCCTTTCTTGCTGTGCTACTTGACCACAAGCAAACCAGCCCAGTCATCACCTCAAAAAAAATGCAAACTTCTTTTTTACTTGTTTTCTTTTGAATTGTCTGTTTACATTTGTTCTAGACTCGTGCATTTTTAAATTGCTCTTACAAGCAATTTTTTTCTAATGTGCAATGCATAGCGTGACCAAAAAAGAAGGATCGCTAGAGAGGTGCGAAATCAGGCCTCGGCAGCAAAGAAGGGATTACCAACAGACAAGAGCAAGCTGAAAAAACTGAGGACTACATTTAGGGAAAAATGCAGGTAATCTAAATCGGCCTACAGGGAATCTATTTGGAGCAAACTACTCTGGGCAGGTAAACTGCCAAACAGTAGGGATTTCGGGGGAATAATAAATAACTTAACAAAGGGACCAAGACTCCAACAAGAATCCGGTATAAGTGGAGAAACTTGGAAACAACATGTACTTAAAATGTACAACCATACGGAGTACAGTTACACCGGTAAAGAGAGAAAGGAACAAGAAGACCCACAAGAGCGAAGACCTAGAGAAAGGATGATAGGCCCCCAACCCCAAGCAGAGCAACATTTGGCTGCTGACCCAGATACGTACACCGAAGGTTTAAATACCCTCACAGATGTAAGGAATTTAAGAGTAATAATAAAAAGAATTAAAACGGAAGGAGCAGCAGGGCCGAACGGTATCCCCAATGCCCTATTCAAGCATGCACCTGACTTCTGGGCAGTCTACCTAACACCCCTCTTTAACCACATATTCGTGCAGAATAAGATGCCTCATTCTTGGAAAGGTAACATAATCCAGCAAATTTTCAAAAATGGAAACCGTAGCCAGCCTGAAAATGACAGACTTATATCCCTGATTGACGTAGAGGCCAAATTATATGCATCATGTTTATTAGTGCACCTTCAAGTCTGGACAGAGGAGACATACGCAGTCCCGAAGTTTCAAACGGGCTTCAGGCCGGGCATGGGTACAACAACAAACCTGGCAACCCTAGCACTTCTAACCAAAAAAGCCACAAGAAGGAAAACACGACTATTCGCATGTTTCATTGACCTGAAGTCTGCGTTCGACAGAGTGACCCGTAACAGATTATGGAAGAAAATAAAAACATGGGGGCTTCCATCGGAACTACTCGAAGCAATGCTCGCCCTGCATAATGAAACATGGGCGAATGTGAAATTCGGAGACGGGAGCAGAACCACAGCCAGGATAAACACGCAGCACGGGTTAAAACAGGGTTGCGTCTTGGCACTGAGCCTTTTTAACTTATACCTAGCTGATATAGTCCATCACATGCTATCAGCCAAGAGTAATCCACCCATTCTGGCTAAGGAGCCAATCCCTTACCTACAATATGCAGACGACATTGTGGTGCTGAGCCAAAGCCCGATCGGCCTACAAAGAGCAATAAATGACCTGAAATCATACCTCGATCAGGAAAAGCTTGAATTGAACAAAAAGAAAACAAAGGTCATGCGATTGGTGGACTCTAAGAATAGCAAATTCAAATGGTACGTCAACAGCGACCAAGTGGAAGAGACAGGTTCGTATAAATACTTGGGCATCACTCTGGGGCGTGGCCTGACTCATAAGGAACACAAAATGGACTTTCGAGCAAAAACACAATCATTAATTTTTGCATACAAATTGTTGAATAAAAAACTTTGCTGCCCTGACTACAGCCATCTTTTGAAAGTGATGGCAGCACAAATACTACCTACTCTGTCATACGGTATAGAAACATGGTGTGGCAAGGATTCCGATTTGCTGAACGAGCTCCAGACTAAGGTGTACAAGGTCGTTTTTTGCCTCCCCAAATGCGCATCACCAGCCCAGGTCCGTCTAGAATTCGGCCTCCTGAATCAGAAGTTTTGAAGTATGAACGCCTTTGTGAAGCTGTGCTGGAAGCTTCGATCCTCCGAACCTGGCTCGCTGAATAGCATACGCTGGGCTGAGATTCAGGCGTAAATGGCTCAAAAACTTCCAAATTCATGGGGCGTCCATTTAAGAAAATCTTTGGAGGAGCTAAACATTCAAGAGCTGTGGGATAACGAGAACGGCAGGGCAGCATTTAATAAGGCCTGTAACAACCATGTAAAGAAGAAATCCCTTTTGGAAGACAAAATAATCCTGACAAAACGACACCACGCATGGACAGTGATAAACTCATACACACACCCAAAGCCTCAAGCCTACCTGTCTTCACACTTCCGCATAGAGATAAAAAAGAGTTTCATCCAATATCGACTAGGAATGTACGATTCAAAGGACCTCCTGCCAACATGGAAAGGGAAAGCACAAACAACGAGCTGCCGTCTCTGTGGATAATATAATGAAACATTATCGCATTTGCTGTGTGTATGCCCAAGAGTCAGTGACCTGAGGAAGATTCTTTTAAAACCTATTTTTAACGTTCTAAAAATTCGAACATGCAGACAGGCAGTGATCCGCTGGATGGAGGGTACATCCATCATCCTGATTTGCCGTGGCGCAAAATTCCTCAACCAAGTAAACAAACTTCTTCGGGAAGCGGATACAAAAGCCAGCCACGGGAATGTTTCTATTATAAAAACACAGGAAGAAGGACCAAATGCAGAACATGAGCCCTAATGTATCCAAGTCATGTACCTGTAGACATAAGACTAATCAGTTTTAATTACACAAAAATGCATGTTAAAACTTCCTCACACAGCACTGCCGTAACTTGTAAATAACCGCACCCCCAACAAAGCCGAAACGCACCTCATGATAAACGCATTTGCACTTTATAATGACATATTAATACCAGACACGGTTCTTAAAGTGCTCCTACTTCATGAACACATACTCATTTGTTTTAATTGCAACCACATGAACCAAAAGAACTGCACTGTTGTTTTATATATTTTAAATACGTTGTAATGGTTTTAATAAACCCGATACAAATAAAGCTTTTGATACTTTGATACTATGTTTATGTTTATGTGTTTTGTAGAGCGCATAGCTGCCCAAGGGCTTCCCAGCGCTACGGAGCAGGGGAGAGCGGGTAACGACGACTCAGCCTGGAAATAGCCATGATAAATCTTAGTTCTGTAGTCATGGAGTTCCAGAGTTTTGGCATCAAGTGCGTGAATAATCTTCCTCCCAATCTGTATCGCCTGATCTTAGTGGTTTTGGCCAGGCAATTTGACGTGGATCTCAGAGCTCTTTCCGGAATGTAAGGTGTGATCAGAGCCCTGAGTCGAGTAGGCCCTTTACCATTCTTAAGCTCTGTGTGCTATGCACAGTGCTTTGAACTTGATCCTGGCCTGCATCGGCAGCCAGTGCAGTATCTTCAGAGCCTCCGCTGACTTGCCCCTGGGTATGCTTCTGAGTACCCTGGCTGCTGCATTTTGTACCACCTGCAGTCTATTCAGCACATATTTGGGTGACCCAAGGAAGAGAGAGTTCCCGTAGTCTAGGCGCGGGAAACAGCCTTTACAACGTAAGCATTACAACGCATGTCGTTACAACACAAAAGGCTTGTTGCAGGGGGTAGAAGGTGTTGGAGTTAACTCCAACACCTTCCCTACTGTTGCACACACTGGAGTTGGAATAGTAAATTATACTATTCCAATTTCCAGCACACCCCGACAGCAAGTCGGGGTAAAGGTATGCGTTGTAACGGCATGCGTTGTAATGGCATGCGTTGTAACATCACACAACCTCTAGGCGCGAGACCACGAAGGACTTGTATCACTGTTCTCCGGGTCTCCTCTGGAATGAGGTCTAGAATTTTACAGAGCATCCGTAAAATTCCAAAACAGGTGGCCGCCAGTTTCCTGGCTTGAGTTTCCATGGTGAGGTTGTGGTCTATCCACACTCCTAAATTCTTTATGGAGTTTTTATGCACCGGTAGACATCCCAGATTTTTTGGCCACTCAGTGGTGAGTTGTGGAGGAAGATTATTACCTAGGAACATGAGTTCCGTTTTGTCACCATTTAGTTTTAGCTCACAGCTAGTCATCCAGCTGTCTACCCTTTCCATGCAGGAGGACTCTAGGTTGTGTTTCGAGTTGGGGTCCCCTGTCACAGAAACTACCAATTGGGTGTCATCCGCGTACGATACGATTGACAACCCAAATTCTTGGACAAACTCGGCCAGAGGTTGCATGTATAGATTGAATAGCGTAGGGCTGAGGGAGGAGCCCTGTGGCACACCGCATGTAACCTCTAGGATGTCTGAGTAGTGTCCGCATTCTGTGGTCTGAAAGGATCTATCCTTAAAAAATGACACAATCCACCTTAGCGTGCTGTCTTCTATCCCTGCTCTCTCTAGCATAAGAATGAGTGTTTTGTGATCTACCGTATCAAACGCTGCACTTAGGTCGAGCAGCAAAATAGCAGCAGTACCTCCTTGATCGAGGATTCCCTTCAGTTCTTCTGTGACCAGTAGTAAGGCAGATTCAGTGCTGTGTGCTGGTCTAAAACCCATTTGGGTCTGGTGGAGCAACTCATTCTCCTCTAAGAACTGGGACAGAGTTTGGTTGACATATTTTTCAGCCAACTTTCCTAAATTGGGCAGGAGAGAAATGGGGCGGAAGTTACCCAGATCATTTGGGTCTAAATGTGGCTTTTTGAGCAGAGGTCGGACTATGGCTTGTTTCTAGGTTTTCTGCACTTTCCCTTGCATGAGGGATAGAGTAAGTAACTCTGTGGCAGTTGTCAGAATAGTGTCTCCTCCCTGTAGCAAAATATGAGGGGGTATCGGATCTTTAGGGGACCCTGATTTGATGCCTTGTAGGATCTTAGTTGTGGTGTCTTTTATTATCGCTGGAAATTCCTTTAATATAGGTCTCACTGTGTGCCTCATGGAAGCCTTGGTGCCTTGAGGGTCTGGGTTATTACTACTCCCTATCATGAAGTTGTAGATGTTTTCAACCTTATTTTTAAAAAAGGCTGCCAATTCATTGCATCTCTCCTTAGAGGAAGATTTTGGAGAGGCATCCGGGTATATTGACATGAGGGATTTAACTACCATGAAAAGCTCTCTGGAAGAAGGGTTGGCTGAGTTTATTTTTTCCTGAAAGTATCTAGCTTGGGCTATCTTGATTTCATTGTGGTAGAGTCTAATCTCTCTCTTATATTGTGCCTTTATGGTGATGTCATGTGATTTCCGCCAGGTTCTTTCGGTTTTTTTGCAAGCTCTTTTTAGGGATGTGAGATGGCTGTTAAACCAAGTTGCTTTCCTTTGTGTCTGGTTTGTTCCTGTTCTCTCTTTCTTACCACAGCGCTCTGCCGCATTTGTGAGCCATTTGTCCCATAGTGAATCTGCTATCTCTACATCCCCAGACATTTCCGGGGTATGACTCTCTAGGGACTCTATCAGTCTTTCTGGAATGGTTCTGGTCCATTTCCTGCCTATTTTAGGCGCGGTGCATCCTATATTTTGATGGTGCGTGTTGGCCAATGAAAAAGGGATGTAAAAATGGTCTGACCACGGCACTGGTGTAGGGGTGGCTGCTTTTAGTTTAGGGTCGTTGGTAAATATTGCATCTAAGATATGCCCTGTGGACTGTACCATCTGATTCAACTGCATAGCATCCATGTCTTGGATGAATCTGTTGGTAATAGGGTTGTTCCGTTTATCTAGGTAAATATTAAAATCGCCTAGTACAGTTGTTGCACTTTTGGTAGTGATACTCTCTGCAATGAGATCTGGGAACAGTTCTAGGAAGGTGTTGCAGGGTCCCGGTGGTCGGTAGGTAAGAGTCCCTGAAAGAGTTTGGGTGGGTGATAGCCTAATGCTGAACAATATAGTGTCACAGTTGAGGAGGGGTTTAGGTGAAATGGTGCAGCTGTAGATATCTTTATATATGATGGCTATTCCTCCCCCCCGTTTTTTCCCCTCTATCTTGTCTATTTATGTTCAATCCTGATGGGAAGGCCATTGTTACGTCTGGCGTGGACCACTCTTTAAGCCATGTCTCAGTTACAAATAAGACATCCAGTTGTTCTTCCTCAATTAAGAGTCTAACCTCAATTTTGTGTGCTGGGATGGATCTACAGTTTATTAGACCCATTTTCCATCCTACTTTTTCTTTTGTTTCTGTTTGGGACCCCTTTAAACCAGCGCTTTCTTCCCTCACCGTCCATTTGCATTGAGTGCAAGTGAGCTTTCTTTCTGTCAGGTATTGTGGTGCGATTGAGTGGCTACATTGTGGGTTGGAGGCCGGTCTCAACTGTATCAGTTCTTTTGCGTTGTATCTAATCGCTCCCTGTATGTCTGGGTCGTGACAAGCAGGGTTCCTGGCCCCAGCCGGACGCGGACGGGCTTGCCTTTGGCGTCCGCACCAGTATAGGATTATATAGGCAGCCCTGCAGGACAACTAGAGAGCTGCCTGCCCGGAAGTCCCCACCCGGAAGTGAAAAAAGCGGGCTCTCTGACCTCCGCACAAACGGCAATGCAGCTGTGACGGACCAGAGCAGGGGACACGAAAAACTAGGCAACGTAAGCAAGGTAAAAACGATCACATGAGTAAAAATAAGTATAAACGTCTTTAAAATATTAGAGTAAAACCCTTCAGACCACTTTACCTGCTAAAATAGTCCTCAGTTCAAGAAATATCACTGTTGAGGAGCAAAGTAGCGAGACGCCTGCAGACTCAGCCCCTGTCCGCTGCGTGTCCGCACCAGCATAGGATTATATAGGCAGCCCTGCAGGACAACTAGAGCGCTGCCTGCCCGGACGTCCCCACCCGGAAGTGAAAAAAGCGTGCTCTCTGCCCTCCGCACAAATGGCAATGCAGCCCCGATGGACCAGAGCAGGAGACACGAAAAACTAGGCAACGTAAGCAAGGTAAAAACGATTACATGAGTAAAAATAAGTATAAACGTCTTTAAAATATTACGTCTTTAAAATATTAGAGTAAAACCCTTCAGACCACTTTACCGGCTAAAATAGTCCTCAGTTCAAGCAATATCACTGTTGAGGAGCAAAGTAGCAAGGCGCCAGCAGACTCAGCCCCTGTGTGTAAAGTTGTTGTTTAAGAAATTTACAAGAAGACATCTGTATTAACTTTTTTTATTTTTTTATTTGGTGCAAGCTTTCATCATGATAATGGACACTTATACAAAATTTGACATTATTATTTTATAATGTGTTGATACAGGTGTATTAAATTATCGTAAACTATCTAATTAAAAACATGCATTACACATTTGAATAATTGAAAATTTTAATTTTTTCAATAATTGAACTAGACAAAGTAAAAGTTTTCTAAAAATAAATATAAAATCAATGTTAGTTCTAAACTTGAATCATATTTTTTATTTATGTAACATTTCCCTTGTCTAGTGCATTTTACTGTCTTTTATTAAATTGTATTTCTTTTTTGTAAAGTATAATGCATATGTGTTTATTTGCTTCACTTATAAAGTTAAAATAAACACACTTGTATTAACACTTAAAAATAAAAATTTCAAATCTGAAAGAAACACATAGTGATAGATTCCTTACCTTAGAATATCCCCAGGCGTCAGACTGGATCCGGAAAGTTTTCGTCAACAGTACCCCTGCGCGTCGGTAGGGGCGTCGTGCGGCTCCGCGTCCGTCGTTGGCGTCGTGGTCGCCGAGATGACGTCGCGGGCGCTACTTGGATGCCGCCCACGCGCGTTGACGTCCGTTCTTTCTTTTTCCGCGCCAGCAAGCGCAGATCCGGAGAGAGCGGTACCCCTAGTCTTTTTTGACTAAGTTTTTTAGATCTTTTTCTCACCCTTTTTCAAGTCGATATCGACTCCTGGTGCAGTTAGGGATGCCCGGTTTTAAATCCTGCGAGGACTGTCATCGGATGATGTCGGTGACGGACCCGCACCGCGTGTGTCTCTTCTGCCTGGGGCACAACCCCAAGTCGTGCCCGCGCCGTGACAGGTCCCGGTCCAGAGGGAGGTCGAGGGACCGTGCGCGGAGTCACCATTGGCGATCGTCGGGATCGAAGTCTTGGCACTCGGGGTCAGGTATGGCGAAGCACAAGAACGTCATCGTTCTCCGACTTCCCCTCGCGCGATGCGGCTGAGGGTACGGGTGGTGCCACCCCGCGGCTCCGGCAGAGTCCATGGAGTCGCGGCCCGACTACCCGCCCTTCCCGTGGTCGTCGGCGACTCCGGCCCAGATACAGGACTTCCTGTCGGCCATGGCTCGCCTCTTTGGGCCGTCGGGTCCCGCCGGTGCGCCGTCGGGCCCCGCGGTCCCGCATGGGTATCCTCGTGTTTCATCGCCGGCGGCCCCGGCGTCGCTGTTGGCTCCGGCGCCGCAGGACACCCTTGGATCCAGGCCTGGATCCCGGTCGACGCCGTTGACCTCGTTACGCCTCCACCGACGTCGACCCCACCGGCACCGATCCTGACGCCGCCCGCTCCTCGGGACGACGTCGACCTCCGATTCAGCCCCGAAGTGGACGCGGCGTTGGTCCGGCGTCGGTCGATGCCGTTCTCGACGCCGTTTGGGGATTTCTATCCCCATGTCCCTGCTCCTTATTTTCGGCCTGGAACAGCCTGAGGAGCAAGGGGAGGACTGGGAGGGGTCGGACAACCCTCTCGCTGCAGCCTGCGAGTCTGAACAGGACTGGGCTGAGGAATTGGGGGACGCCAGTGGTCTGGATACCTCACCAGACCTTGGCATGCTGTCTCCTCCTACCGTGGCTACGGAGGAGGGAGCCAGTTACGCAGTGGTGTTGCGTAGGGCGGCGGAGGCCCTACACCTCCAGTTCCCTACTGTGGCCGTCAGGACTAACCTCCTGACAGAGGTGCTTCAGCCAGCAGCTACTTCTGCGGAGCTGCTGCTGCCTTTTAATAAAGCCCTTTCGGACGTTCTTTTGGGCACTTGGTCCAGGCCCACCACAGGGGCTCCTGTGGACAGGAACGTGGCCCGACGCCATCGCCCGGCTCCGGGTGACCCCATTTTCCTCTCCCAACATCCCACCCCCGAGAGCTTGGTTGTCCAAGCCTCTGCTTCCCCAACCGCCTTCCCTTCCGCCCCGCCGGATAGGGAATCCAAGAAGCTGGATCAGTTTGGGAAGAAGATTTTCTCTTCCACCAGCTCTGCGGTCCGTGAACACTGCATGCCTCTTGGGCCGTTATTCCCACTGCCTGTGGGATACGGTGGCGAACGTGCTGTCTCAGTGTCCGGAGGAGGCCCGGCCTGCTCTCGCCCAGGCTGTTGCAGAGGGAGAGACGCAGCCAAGTTCATGATCCGTTGTGGTCTAGACACCGCCGACTCACTGGGCAGATCCATTGCAACGACGGTGGCGGTTCGCCGCCACGCCTGGTTGAGAACCACTGGATTTTCAGGGGATGTCCAAAACACCCTTATGGACATGCCCTTTGATGGCCGTCGCCTCTTCGGAGACAAAGCAGACAGCGCGTTGGAGCGGTTTAAGGTCTCACGGGCTACAGCCAAGTCCTTGGGACTCTCGGCAGTCCGCCCTCCTCCGCCTTCCGCGGCACAGGAAAGGGCGCCCGCAGCGTTCGAAACAGAGCCACAGGCCGGCGCAACAGTCATCCCAGCGCGGCGCGGATGTGGGTTCCGCCGTGGCGGACAAAGGGGCCAGCGGGCGGGTCAGACCACCACCACCACCCCCGCCACCTCTGCCTCCAAGCCTTCCTAGTCCGAACTTTCAGGTCCATCACACGCCAGTGGGCGGCAGGCTCCGCCATCACCTCCCCCACTGGCGCACCATCACTTCGGACAGGTGGGTTTTAGAGATAGTCCGAAGGGGCTACTCCCTCCCCTTCGAGACTACCCCCCCCCCCAGCCATGCCACCTCAATACCACCACATGTCGGGGGATCACTTGGTGCTTCTTCAGCAGGAAGTTGTGGCCCTCTTGGCCAATGGGGCCATCGAGCGCGTTCCGACGCACGAAGTAGGTCATGGTTGCTGTTCCCACTACTTTGTGGTGCCCAAGAAGGACAAAGGCCTGCGTCCTATCTTGGACCTCCGGAACGTCAATCGCTTCCTCTGCAAAGAGAAGTTCAAGATGCTCACTCTAGCTCAGGTCTTGTCTGCTCTCGACCCACAAGACTGGATGGTGGCGCTGGACTTGCAGGACGCCTATTTCCACATCCCCGACCTGCCAGCCCACAGGCGTTACCTACGGTTCATGGTAGGCCACGAGCACTTTCAGTTTACCGTGCTCCCCTTTGGCCTTACCAGCGCCCCTCGGGTGTTCACCAAGGTGATGGCGGTGGTCGCAGCTCATCTGCGCAGATCAGGGGTCTCAGTCTTCCCCTATCTCGACGACTGGTTGTTGAAGGCGGGCTCGCCCCAGACAGTCGTCTCCCACCTCCAGACTACGGCCGACCTCCTACACTTGCTGGGGTTCTCCATCAATGTGCCGAAGTCGCACCTGATTCCCTCCCAGAAGCTCCTCTTTATCGGAGCGGTTCTGGACACGGCGCAGTTTCAGGTCTATCCACCCGAACAGCGAGTCCGGGACATTCGGGCCCTGATTCCCATCTTTCAGCCCTTGTCCTGGGTTTCGGTCAGAGTGACTCTGAGGCTGCTGGGCCTCATGGCCTCCTGCATCCTGCTGGTCAATCATGCCAGGTGGCGTATGCGGACTCTGCAGTGGGACCTGAAGTTCCAGTGGGCGCAGCATCAGGGAAACCTGTCCGATCACGTCCAGATCTCGGAGGGCACTGCACGACAGTTGCAGTGGTGGCTCACGGACCGGCATTGGGTCGACGGCAGATCCCTCTCCCTTCCCCAACCGGAGTTCACAGTGGTGACGGATGCGTCCCTCCTGGGATGGGGCGGCCACGTGGAGGAGGCGGAGATCAGAAGCCTCTGGTCTCCAGCGGAGTCCCGGCTCCATATCAACCTTTTGGAGCTACGGGCGATCAGGCTTGCACTGAAAGCATTCCTTCCCTCTGTCAAGGGGAGAGTAGTGCAGGTGTTCACGGACTACACCACCGCCATGTGGTACTGCAACAAACAGGGCGGGGTGGGGTCGTGGACCCTCTGTCAAGAGGCTCTGCGTCTCTGGACATGGCTGGAACATCAGGGCATGTCTCTGGTGGTTCAACACTTGGCAGGTTCTCTGAACGCCAGGGCGGACGAACTCAGCCGCAGGTGCATGCTCGATCACGAATGGCGTCTTCACTCGGAGGTGGCGCAAGGTCTCTTTCAGCAATGGGGAGAGCCTTGGTTAGATCTATTCGCCACCGAAGAGAACGCGCAATGTCATCAGTTCTGCGCGTTGGAATTTCCAAGGCGGCACTCGCTCGGCGACGCTTTTCGTCGCGAGTGGAGTTGCGGTCTGTTGTACGCCTTTCCGCCTATACCACTTCTGCCCAGAGTGCTGAAGAAGATCAGGCGCGACCGGGCCCAAGTCATTCTTGTGGCTCCGGACTGGGCTCGAAGAGTATGGTATCCCGAGCTACTCAGTATGAGCATCGATCCCCCGATCCGACTGCCTCTTCGGGAGGATCTTCTGTCGCAGCAGCAGGGGACGGTCCTCCACCATTGTAGAAATAAAAACCTTCTTAGGGGTTCACTGATACATCTGGTCCTTAAGACCAACAAAGAAGAGATTGGCACAGAAGCTGTAATATCAAAAAACATGTTTTATTAACCTCAGATGAGGGAGATTGCATCTTACGGTACCCGCAGGCCACTGTAGGAGGCATTCTAATGAGTGCAGAGAACAGGGTCCTTATATATGTATTTGTTACATAGTCAGCATAAAATCAAGGGGAGGTCCTAGCACATACAAGCATGCTTATTGACTAATATGGGTATACAAAATTTGCTTGCTCCACAAAGTGGGAGGGGAGACTAAACTGCTTACATGAGTAAGAATAGCCTGACAGTTCTATACTAGGAGCAGGTGCATTCTACCAGCTAGGCCTCTCTGAGCATGTGCAAGACTCTGGAAGAGGGAGAAAGCACATGGCGAGCACATGGCTAACTAAAATGGCTGCCAAGTACAAAATGGCTTTCAGCTCATGCTAACAGCGATTCCTGCAATCTTTAACAGATGATCCTTTTAGCATGAGCTAAAGACATTCCCATGATCTAGTAGAGACATAGAAAATATTTTGCACATTTTCTTCTCATAAATTCATCAATATCCTATGCTAGGTGGGCATTTACATTCTAAACATTTCATTAAGCAGGTATATACAAGGTATAAGCAGGAGTACAAAGTGAACAGAGCATTGGGTCATACAGGTAGCAAGAGAGAATAATGACTATTATCTCAAACAGAAATCTCAATATTTTCCAATCCTAAGCAGAAAGCAAATACCAAAACCATCTAGTCTAATTTTAAGTTTCAGGGCTCTGATGTATTTCAGTGACTATTTATGTCAATTTCAAAATAGCCAACAGCACATACCTAATAAAAACATTTTCAATAGACTTTCTCAGTATTTTTTATGAGGGCTAAATTATCAATTAATATACTTAAGGAAAGAGTAAAGTAACATGCTCAGATGAACTTTTCTCGTGCAGAATAAACATTACTCTTAAAAAATATTAAAGCAATCAGACATATTATTACAAAAACAATCCTGGCTCCGGGGGACCAGGAGGACCACACAGGGCCATAGGAATTAGGACAAGGAGCCGCAAAGGGCTGCTCATCCCAAAAAAATGGGACGACCAAAGGGGTACATTACTAACAAAAAAAGAGTCCTTGGGAATTTCTAGAACCAACAGCCAGAGGGGAGTCTTCTCCCTGTGTCCGTTTGAGCCTCACAGGCAGGCTCTTGTTGTTCCCACGGTGGAGCTGCACAACTCGCAACTCAAGAATCACAGAGAAGGAAAAGTCTTTCTTTCAGGATAGGGCAATCACCCCCCAGGGCAAATACCCTCAATGATCCTGTCCAGTGTCTCAGGCAGTGCACCAGTTTTCTTCACTTTAATCTAACAGGCACCAAGGGCACAGCACCTGTACCCTAAACTCAAGTCCTTCCCTAACTCCTGTATTGCACCTCTGGCGCACTGCTCTTTTGTTAGGGCCACAAATTGTACCCAGTGTGCTCGGGCATCTCTTGATCAACAAACAAAGGCGTAGACTTGCATTCATTTGGGACCAGGACTCAAAGGCCTGAAGCAACCCTTGTTTCAAAGGGGGTCACCTCAAGCAAAAGCCTCCTTGCCGTCCTTGTCGTTCTGTGACTCTCTCAGCTGGGCATCAAAAACTGGATCCACACAAAGATTTCTCCATCCTGATTTGTAACCCCGTCTTTCGCCCAAGACAGTGGCAGGGGTACACACTTCACGTCCCAGTGCTTCCGCCTTCACTGAGGTCCTAGTTGCCAGCAAGGCCTATGCTGGTTCCTTTAGTTTTGACTGTAGGCTGGACTGGTGCTGACTCCCAGGCTGGATCTGATGTCCGGGCCCCTCTGGCAATGGTTGTAAGGCAGCAAATATCTATTGGTGGACAGAACAAGAGGTCTTTAGACAAGGCACAGAAATAATCTAACAACAGAGAGGATAGTCTCAGAATACTCTCTTAGTCCTGGGGCGCCCCATACATTAGCAAGGCACCCAAGAGCCACTTCATCTATCTGAGAGTAGAAAACCCTGGACCTATTGGCAAGTATAAAAGGAACGTTTTGGTGAACTGACAAGAGTAATACATCACCCAATCCCAAACAGCCAAGGAAGTCTGTGTTCATTTACTAAATTCTGAGGAAAAGAGAAAAACAATACAGACATACTCCAAATACTTACATTGGTGTATTCCTATATTACCAATCTGAAGAACCCTCAAGAAAAAGGAAATGTTCTACACTTTTACTCATAGATTTTACATTACTTGTACAGGACTGCAGACACTTGTAAAATAATTTCTTACATGTTATGCTTAGGACCATGCTCTCATGTTATAGGTTCAGCAGGAAAATCTAAAACTGCTAATTTAACAGGGATTCTTATTGCAAAAAGAACTAAACTTCAACATAGTGAGTACATTTTCTCCAGCAGAACATGTTATGACAAACAAACTCCTATAAAACAATATTTTCCTTCAAAATGTTTGCTAAGGATCACATGAGCGTCTTTCCTGCATTGTACTTTTCACGATCTGGACTATGCAACATCATTTTCAAAAGGAAAAAAACCCTATCTCCAGCTCTAATAAGGGCTGTCAGCTTATTGACAGAGACTAGCTAATAAAAAACTAGCAATGCCCTTGCAAAACTGTATAGAACATGAGAATAACATAAACAATAATAGTGTTGCCACCTGAGATTTTTGAACAGAACCCGCCACTATACAGTTCTCCTTAAAGATCAAATAAGGGAACATCAATCTGTTCTACTCATTCTTTCATACAGGATGGGCAGTAACATAGCATAGATTTTATCATTTTATTAATTCTAACAATTTTAAAACAGTATTACAGAATAGCCAATAACTATCACATGGCCATTTCCTAGACAGCTTAGACAGACTCAAAAAAAGTGAGAAAAAGAAGAGGGAAAACATAATTTTGCCTACCCTTAATTTGTAGAGGAGCTAGCCTCCTTCCCCCATTTTGACAGTAGGAAAACCTGAAACAGGTTTTACTTCTGTCAACACTTTCAACCCCTATTTGTAGCAACTGGGCACAAACAAACCAATGTATCAATTTCTTGAGCAATTGTACTAGATTAACATGAGGGCGCATGAATGTAAACTAAAATCCATTTCCTCCTTATCGTAGCCCCTACACAGTATTCTTTAAACTAAAACCATTATTTTATATACCTGGCAGATCAATGCTCAACTGAGGGTTGTTTTCCTTCGTTTCACATGACTGTGCAAAACGTGTGTTTGCCAAAAATAGGAAGCAAAGCTTCTCTTCCTCTCTTTGCGCTATCATCTCGTCTTTCAAAAACTTTTCGAAGGTCGAAGTGTCCCAGCAAACATTACCCTTCACCCTGCTAAGTTGCTAAATGCAGAACTCCGACCTTTGACCCGTTCAGCAGCTGCTCATTTTGTTTGTGCAAGGCTTGCCATGCGGTTTTCGTAATGCAAAGCAACTCTGGAGAATCACAGCTAAAAGGCAGTCCTGTCCGATCCGTTTGCCAGTAATTTAAAGGTAGGATAATAACGTCTGCTGGTTTCTGTATACTTATTTTCATTTATGTATAGTATGTTGGGTGCAGTAGGTCAGCTGTTTGTTTTATACTTGCATATACTTTATGGAAGCCTGAGAGCACGTTAAAACTGCCTTGAGTGGTAGAACTGCTTGTAAAATTGTGAATTTAGCTCAATTTCGACTTTGGTGGTAGGGGCACTTAAAAATGAATATCCTACAATATTTTTGCATAATAGGAACCCCCAGAGTGTTCTCTAGATAGCCCAGGAATGGGAAATCAGAAATGTATAAGATATACCCTTATAAAAATGAGTTTTGTACGGCTGGGTAAAGTGACATTTCACATTTAAGTTCCCTTCTTATTGCGGTACAGCACTGCTTAAATTCAACTTTGATGCTAGGAATTCACAGTATGATGATTAGGCTTTATAAAGATGAAAAAACGAATTTAAAGCATTTATGTTTAACAATATATTTTTTTTCATATAATTAATTTTATTTATTTTTTTAATCAAAACCAACCATTTTGATGATTCCACATTTGAAAAGCAAGCTTCATTCGTAGCCTATCATATTTAAACGCATTCATTCATAACCCTAAGCACAGAAGCCTTACTTGAAACATGAAAAGTCTGCGCCACTTTTTAAAAGGACAGTTATCATTTAACATCAGAACCACAGATGTACTTATGTAAAAAAGGCATTAAGAAAGGAAATCCCTACTTTCAATTTTGTTCTCTGTTATCCAAAATAATGAAACTGTTTTTTTTGAAACTTTTAAAATAATGCAGGCCCTTATACCAGTTTTACACTGACTTAAAATTTCGCTGACTCAGCATTCCTGTCTGTGGCCGTGATCAGGAATAGCCATATGCTATTTATGCAGCTGTTGTTTGTCAGCAGGCGTCGAATTTTCACGCCTTTCTCAGGAAAAAACCCCTTTATTATTTGAAATACCCTGACAGAGTTAAATCCCCATTTGCTGTGTCAAACAGTTTCTTTTCAGTTAGTCAGTTTAAACACAGCTGTTGGAAAGCTTTTTCTCGGGTGCTGAAAGAAAAGCATGTCACAGTCTATTTAAAAACTGAGGCATTTCAATGCAGTCAAATCTATCTTTCTATAATGTGTATTTAGTTCAGCAACGACCAAATTCACTCATATGATGTGCATGCCTTTTAATGTCCAATACAATGTATTTAAGGAAAATGCTGTAACATGTATTTTAGTCTATTGATTACAAAACACACAATTTCGTTTTTTTTTCCTCTGTATGAGGCCTATTTTAATCCTATTGAATACGAATTCTAATTTTATCTTTAGCATTGTGGCAATTTGCACACATGTACAGTGTCGTACTCTGTCAATTTAATAGTAACATGCAGCTGTTTAGCATATGTTATATATTTCATTTCTGGATTTTTATTTAATATGTAAGTAACTAAATGACATTTTGCATAACAGAATGATGACAGCAAAAAACATAAACAAACTCATTGAGCTCATTCAGACAGTTACAGAAGGGGGGTCATACACGCAGAGTACACAACACAGCGCGCTTAAAGCTAGACTTTCTTTCACAAAGAGTACTCACACAAGTATTACCAATGTCAAACCACAAACCCCACATAGACATTGAAACACACATTTAACCCACAAATCAACACTTAGGACTGCTTACAAAGTGTACGCAAGACCAACCTATTTGTAAATACTAATTGTAAGTCATATTTACAAGAAGAGCTCTCACAAGTAGCCCAAAAAACTGTTCCATGGTCAAGAAGCCAAAATACACCAAATTCGCCAGTTTTGGCTGGTAGAACACTCAAAAAGCGCTCTGCATATCACCACTTATGAATGTTACTAAGTGCGCAGATCCGGATCCGTTTATGTACATATTTAGTTCCATGGGGTACTTAGTCACCAAGGAAGAAATATCTTTTTACTATACGTAAACCTATTTAGGTATCCCCTCTGAGGGGAGTCAACTAAGTACTTACTAAATCCATATCGGTACCTCCAAAACAGCAACACTTTCTGCGAAGTGTGCTAGAAACAGGCATGCCAAAAATATTATAGCATATATAATATTATACTCCAAGTGACACTTAACACAATGTGTGCCGTTCAAGTTTTCAAAGTTAGAGAAAAATCTCCTCATTACCTGCCTATATGAATTGCAATGCATATATAACTTACAAAACAAATTCCAAAATTGGCCAATCATACAAACAAAGCCACAGTAAGTGTTACTAAAACTACCTTACCAATCAAAGGCATCAAACCAACAGCAAGTGCCGCAAAACGGCTCTTACCAATCAAATGGTGTCCAGGTTCCAACTGCCAAGTTCTGAGTGACCTAACGGTCGTTTTAAAATACTCACGCCAAAGAAGTTCTCAGTCGGGAGCGGCAAACACTTGGAGGATCAGATCAGGAAGACCAGAAATATACTGGGCTGGAAGACAAACAATCTCCGTGCGCAGGGTACCTCCTCAGTAGATTCCTGTCCTGTACTCCTCAGTAGATTCCGGTCTCCCTTCAAGACCACTCCCTTGGATAGCCGCTGCACCAATGAGGTCCACTTTCGGGCGCCATTTGTAGAAATAAAAACCTTCTTAGGGGTTCACTGATACATCTGGTCCTTAAGACCAACAAAGAAGAGATTGGCACAGAAGCTGTAATATCAAAAAACATGTTTTATTAACCTCAGATGAGGGAGATTGCATCTTACGGTACCCGCAGGCCACTGTAGGAGGCATTCTAATGAGTGCAGAGAACAGGGTCCTTATATATGTATTTGTTACATAGTCAGCATAAAATCAAGGGAGGTCCTAGCACATACAAGCATGCTTATTGACTAATATGGGTATACAAAATTTGCTTGCTCCACAAAGTGGGAGGGAGACTAAACTGCTTACATGAGTAAGAATAGCCTGACAGTTCTATACTAGGAGCAGGTGCATTCTACCAGCTAGGCCTCTCTGAGCATGTGCAAGACTCTGGAAGAGGGAGAAAGCACATGGCGAGCACATGGCTAACTAAAATGGCTGCCAAGTACAAAATGGCTTTCAGCTCATGCTAACAGCGATTCCTGCAATCTTTAACACCATAACCTGTCCAGCCTCCACCTCTTTGCGTGGAGATTGAGCGGCGGCAGTTGATTCCCTTTGACTTGCCTCCTGAAGTTTGTGACGTTATTCTGGCAGCCAGGCATCCCTCTACTAAAGTGGTATACGCCTGCAGGTGGAACAAATTTGTGGCATGGTGCACAGCAAAGGCTGTGGATCCCCTTTCTGCCCCTCTTTCTGAGGTTCTACTGTTCCTTCTTTCTTTGGCCCGGCAGGGTTCTGCTCTGGGCACTATCAAGGGCTACCTTTCTGCTATTTCGGCCTTTCTCAGGCTCCCTGATCAGCCCTCTCTTTTCAAGTCCCCTGTTGTAAATAGGTTTCTTAAAGGCATTACTCACCTTTTTCCTCCTATTCCTTTCGTGATGCCTCAGTGGGACTTGAATCTGGTTCTGACGTACTTGATGTGCGCTCCCTTTGAGCCACTTCACAACTGTCCTCTTCGTCTTTTGACGTTAAAGACTGCTTTCCTGGTGGCCATCACTTCCGCCAGGCGGGTGAGTGAGCTCCAGGCTCTTTCCTGTAAGCCTCCTTTCCTTTCAGTCCATCCGGACAAGGTTGTGCTCAGGCCCTGTCCTTCCTTTTTGCCAAAAGTGGTGACGGCCTTTCACATTGGGCAGACTATTACCTTGCCCACCTTTTTTCCGCCTCCGCATCCTTCCAGAGAGGAAGAGCGGCTCCACTGTCTGGACCCAAAACGTGCGCTTTCTTTTTATCTTAACCGCACACAGCAGTTCCGGGTGGATGACCAGCTTTTTGTTGGCTACGTTGGCACCAAGAAAGGTCGGGCGGTCCATAAGAGAACCATCTCCCGCTGGGTTGTCTTGTGTATCAAAGCCTGTTACTCTTTGGCTAAAAGAACCTCCGGTGGGGCTGCGTGCTCATTCCACCAGAGCTACTGCAGCCACTACTGCATTGGGACGTGGTGTCCCCCTGCAAGACATATGTCAGGCAGCCACGTGGGCCTCGCTGCACACGTTTACCAAGCATTACTGCCTGGACAGCCAAGTCCGGAGAGACGGCTTCTTTGGCCGTTCTGTTCTCCGTGACTTTCTGGTGTGATCTTTGTTCGCAGACCCACCACCGGGGTTGGTATTGCTGGGGTATCTATTCTAAGGTAAGGAATCTATCACTATGTGTTTCTTTCAGATGAACAAGTTACTTCCCTTCGGTAACGATATATCTGTAAGAAACATTAGTAGTGATAGATTCCTTACCACCCCACCCATCCTCCCCATTCTGCGAACTGATTTCTAGGGTTAAGGTCATCCCTTTCAGGGCCCTAGTTTCAATGCACCAGTGGTCAGTATCTTGCTTGGCTCTGCGTTCCTGGCGCGGAAAGTCGTGTACAGAACTGACGTCAGCGCGCGTGGCGGCGTCCAAGTAGCGCCCGCGACGTCATCTCGCCGTCCACGACGCCAACGACGGACGCGGAGCCGCACAACGCCCCTACCGATGCTCAGGGGTACTGCTGACGAAAACTTTCCGGATCCAGTCTGACGCCTGGGGATATTCTAAGGTAAGGAATCTATCACTACTAATGTTTCTTACAGATATATCGTTACCGAAGGGAAGTAACTTGTGCTTTGGTTTTGGTCTAAGTGTCCATTATCCTGATGAATGCTTGTACCAAAATTTTAATGTCCATTACATTTTTTTCCCTGTTTACTTTACAAATATGTCATTTAAAACGTATTTTTTATTTTCTGTTATAAATGTAAGTAAGAAAATATAGTTCACATTTTCATCATTAATATTTTTAATCAATTAATTGTTAATGAATAATAATGTTAGGACAAACTTTGTAAAATTAAAAATGTTTATTTATAATTGAGATAATTTTTTTCATTAACTGTTTTTCATAAAAAATGATTTTTTTCCCCACAATAACACCTTGTGGCTTTGTTGCCCATAACTTGCCTCCTAAACATAGTCCAAAGGGTAACCTCCTCAGGAAGAGGCATCTATCGGGAACAGAGAAGGCACCTCAAGGATTTTTCTTGGTTGGGGTGATTAGTTTGGTAGGGGTCAAGGACAGAAAAGAGGTGAATTCCGAAGGAGGAGTAAGAGTAGTAGGGGTGGTAGAGGATTGGCTTTTGGAGGTAGAGCGAGCTGGAATAGGTGATATGCTTGTATCTGTATGTTTGGCAGTTGCATGTGGGTCTGGTGTTCGTTGTGTATGTTTGGATGTGTGTTTTTTGACTGGTGTTTGATATTCTGGTGAGTGTGTGCTTTAGCTTTTGGTTGGTGTTGTTTTGTGTGTAGGTTTGCTTTTGTGTGAGTGTGTTGGGTTTGATGAGTGTGTAGGTGTGGTAGTTGGTGTGTTTGTGTTGCTTGTGGGAGTGATGGCTGTTGTGGTGCTTGTGGGTGTGGTGGGTGTGGTGGTTACGGGTGTGGTGGTTGTGGTGTGTGTGGTGGTGGTTGTGCTTGTGGGTGTAGTTTCAATAGTGTATGTATGTTTGTGTGTTAGTTTAGGTTTTGTGTGTGTTTCTGTTTGTGTGTGTGTGCGATGTGATTGTGCTACTTGTGTTTGTTAGAGTGGGTGCCTCCAAAGATGTGGGTGTGCTTGGGACTGGTGTGGGAGTTTGGATTTGGGTTGAGGAAGGGACCTGAGGTGGGGCAGAAGGTTGAGCTGATTGGGAGTCTGAGGTGAGTGAGGAGGCTGCTATTTTGGCAAGTAATCTCTGCATGCTAGACATTGAACTGTGAATGGCATCCAGAAATGCTACCATTTGGCACGTTAGCCCCTGGATGCCATTCAATATTGCAGTCTGTCTTACAGAAATGTGGAGTAATAGGACAAAAGCCTTCTCACTCAGCGCAGCCAGGGTGACAGGGGCAGGGAGGGAGGTGCCTGTGTACAAAGGAGACCCCAACCCTTTTAGGGGTTCCGGTTTGGCCAACTGGGGGGGAGCAAGAGGGAGTGTGGAGATGTCTCTGGGTGGTGGACAAAGATGAGGTTTTTACAGTTCAGGTAGGGCCCACCACCATTAGGAACTGGTCACTTGTGGAGGCCTTTGATGAAGATGACAATGTGTTGGCCTCTGTTCAATGCCACTGTGTCCATCGGTGTTCGATGTTCACCACCCGAAACACAATGGCCAGCTGCTTCCCTGCCTTCTTGCCCAATGTCTCCTTCACCTGCTCTTGAAGGTGCTGTAAAGACTTATACAATAGTTGTATTGTATCTGTGTAAATATAACTGATCATGAAGTATTTTCTCAAAACATTTCCTAAATTGTTATATTTCACCTGCTTCAAGGCTTTTAAACTTTGGTTTATGTTTATCTTTATGTCCGTCATGCAGGGAACATCTTCAGAAACTATTTGGTCACAGTTTTGTAATTTTCTATTATTGCTCCTAATTTATTTTAGTTAATTTTTCTTAATTATTTTCAGTTCTTTCCAGGAACTGTTTTACACTTCTGAATGGTTCTGATTTGTTGTTTTGAATAGGGAACTTATGTTACAAAAATGTAATATAAAACCAAAATCCGGGGTGTGGCCTAGCGTTCCAACATGGCGGATGCGTTTTAGGCGAGCTCCCGTAGCCCAATTCAACATCCGACAAAATCCTACCATATCGGCATACTTTATCCTTTTGTCCCCATCCACCGACACCCAGGGCCAACTGCTGCTGGCTGGGAAGGAGCAATGACTCCATCTGCCACCGAGGGGAGCCTGCATCGCCTGCAGCAGACTCAGTCGACGGCCTTGTGGAGGCGAGGCCTGAGCATGTCTGGTGGGAAGTGGGTCCCCGCGCGGAGCCTGTCGCGGGCCCGCTCTGGAGCTTGAGTGGCGCCCCAGAGCCTTGGAACGCCCCGCCGGAGGCCACTGGCGAGGGGGCCCAGCAATCGGAGGCCCCAGAAATACGGCGGTGGCGGCCATAACAGCGGGAGTGGCGCTCAAAGCTCCACTATCCAACAGCAAGTCAGAGGGCAGTCCCTATTAGTTACCTGTGCAGGCAAACTCAGCGGCTGTGTCGGGTCGCGGCATGGGGGCCGATTACAGCCGGTGGGGGCCGATTACAGCTGGTGGGGGTGCGGCGTCCCTGTCTGCCACCGAGAAAGATTTGAGCTGCCTGCTGTGGAGACGGCAGAAGGCCCCGTGAAGGTGAGGCCTGAGTGCGCCCAGGGAGTGAACAAGAGGCTATTCTGCTTGGGCCTGCTGCAGGGCCGCGATGGGATTCGGGCAGAGACAAGTGGGGGGTCCGACAACCAGAGGCCCCGGCCACGCAACGATCTGGCGGCAACGAACATACCGGCCGGAGCAGCGCCGGAGCGCCGTTCCCAGACAGCGAGAATCCAGAGCGGGTGACCTTGGCAGCCGGGTCAGGCGGTGGTGGGATACACGCCGAGTGAGACCTGAAGGGGAGGGGGCCCTTCCGAACGATCCACAGCAATTGGAGCGGCCTTGAGACAGCCTAAATGCAGCCGGGAATCGGCCACTGAAATTCGGGTATAAAAGCGCCCGCCCTGGAACAAGCTGCACAGCACATACGGGAGAGCCCCGGCGGCGGACCCCAGCTAGAGGCGGTATCACTTACCTATGGGATGTAAATGTACGGATCAAGAGGCGAGGACAGCCAGGGTTGGGCAGGCATCAAGGGGGACCAACGAGCCCAGACAGAGCCAAACACACTGATTCAGCGTGGGGAAACTCAGGCTGTGGATCAGGTACGGTTAAGACTCCTGCAGAAGTGATTGACCTGGCCCCTGGTGTAGCTCGAGAGCGGTGCGTTTCCCCTCCAGCGATTCTTTGCCGACTGACTCCATAGGCCCCTGAAAGAGACTCCTCCCCCGACACAGTTGCTTCAATCTGCTCGGTCTGTAGAGTAAACCTGTGGATCTTTGGTGGTTTCCCAATGTTGGGAGCCCGTAGAATGTCTTGTCCAGCCCCCCCACATACAAGTCATGACGCGTGATAAACCCCCTAGTAGCAACGCCAAGCAGAGCACAATGGACAAATTTATGGGGGCAGGGGGCCCAGACCGCGGCCCCAGGAGATCCCGCTAGCACCATGCCAGACAACGCGGCCCTCATGGCAGCCATCACACAGTCAAGAGACATGTTGGAGGCCAAGATTGGGGCCATTGGCTCTGATGTAATGCTCATTAGACATGACCTGCGCAACGCGGTGGATAGAATCATCGAAGCTGAAACCCGGCTCTCTAGAGCTGAAGATATGGTCACTTCTCTTCAGAAAAAGGTGTCCTCTCCTGAGTCCATTACTAAGGGTCTTGCCGTGCGTGTGGAAGATGCAGAGGGAAGAGCCCGTAGAAAGAATCTCCGATCCGTGGGCTTCCCAGAGGGATGCGAAGGGAATGACATGGAACAATTCCTCACTAACTGGCTCCAAAAATGGCTCCAATCCACTTACATGTCGCAATGTTTCATCATAGACGCGCCCATCGGCCCTGCTCAAAAAGCCCCCGACTGGCCCTAGGCCGAGACCCATTATCGCCAGGTTTTTGAACTTCCATGATAGGGACAATATCCTGAAACAAGCTAGACTGAAAGACACATTGCTATATGCCTCCCAACGCATAATGATTTTCTCGGACTATACCAAACTAGTCCAGCAGCGCAGGCAATCATTTCTGGGGGCTAAAGCCTGCCTGCGATGTCTCAAAATCCATTATGCTCCGCTGTTCCCCGCCCGCTTAAGAGTGATATATCAATCACGCTCATACTTCTTTGAAACACCGGAATAAGTGTTCACATGGACAGATAAAAAGGTTACGGCCAGGCCGCACACCCCGCCGCGGCTGGATTCTGATTCGTCGTCAGGGGACACAACCCTTAAAAGATCGAAATTCAGGGATAAAAAGAATCATAGATCAAGACCAACACGCAGATCCAGAACTCACAGCAAATCTTGACCCCGATTGACCGACACCCAGCGAGAATAGAAAACGTTGTAACTGATTGCTTCATGCCATGCCTGGATTGGTGCGACATGTTTCTCTGGATACATACAGGCATTGCTCATGATTATTCGTATTGATGACTCTAAGCTGTTTGGAGATAAAGTGAATTCAATGTTGGAGCTTTTGAAAGATCGCCTTGTTATGGCCTGTTCCCTATGCTTGCTGTCCCTGGTCTGCCAGTTACATCAACAATACTTAAAGTTCAGGTATTACTACTGGGGCCTGACTTACCAGTAGAGGTAGCCATCTCAGCCCGTGCAGCACCCAGTCCAACCCTTTTATGAGTTCAGAGGACAGGTGGCAGCAGAGGACAGAGCCACCAGCAATATGGCCAGTCCCCATTTAAGCATTCCTTGCTGCCGGCAGGCAGTTCCGATTCTCCCTGCGGCTGTCATTTTTGGCAAGTAGGGAGCGAATATGCTTTCATCTGCCTTTATAGGTGCCACCTCAGTTCTTTTCTTTGTGACAGTCAGTGCAGTTTCGTGAAGAGCTACCACCAGTCATTTTTTACCTGACATTTTTCTCGACTTTTCTTGAGCATTGTTTTTAGATTTATAGCTCCTGGTGTATTAGGGGTGTCCCCTAAGAAGCCAACAGGCTTTAAATCATGTGGTGCTTATCACAGGCAAATGTCTGTGACAGTTGCTCATTTGGTTTGCTTATGGTGCTTGGAGCAGGACTAGGACTCCAAGACCTGCGAGTACTGCAGCGCCATGCACCCTAAGGTGCTGAAGGAGTGGTCCCTCAAGCTCCTCGACGTTGGCAACCCCACGACGCCAAGATCCCAGTCGCGTGGAAGGTCCCGGGACCACTTGCAGAGTCACTCCTGATGATCGTTGTTACATTCCAAGTTGTCGGGTAAGTCTCACAAAAAGATAAAATCTAAGAAGTCGAACAGGTCTTTGTATTTGCCATGCAAAGTCCCCGGACAAAGTGATGGAGTGTAAGTGCTCGAGGAACCTGCTCCTTGACAGAGCCTGTGCCAAGGTCCACTCCGCACCTCTCTGAATGTCCTGGAGCGACCCCTGCCCAACTAAAAGAATTTTAGGAGGCTATACACCTCATATTTGGGTGGCCCGACCCCTCTGGTGCGCCTTCAGGCCCGATGGGTTTGGGATGGAACCCTACTGGATTCCCCCCTCCGGTGCCATTCGGGCCCCTTGGATCTGGTTCTGAATCCAGAGCACCACCACCCGCGAGGCCACAACTTTCCCCGGTGCTGCTCCTCTGACGACGCTCCCTGCACTGCTGACATCTCATGGCGGCAGCATCCCCATTGTTATACCTGACTCTGACATGGAGCAAGACGGGTGGTGGCCGGCAATCATCGGGCCATACCTACCGAGTTGGAGCCAGTGCCTTTTACATTTTGACAGGCCTGGAGAGGATGATGAATGGGAGGGGTCCGAGTACCCTTATGGATACCAGCATCCTTTAGACGACCCAGAGGACAACTGGTATGAGGAACTGGCAGATGCCAGTGGTCTGGAATCCTCACCAGACACTACTGTGGTCTTTCCCCCTACTGTGGCTATGGAGGAGGATGCGTCATTCGCAATGGTGGTGTGAGGCTTTGGACCTTCAATTGCCCTCTGTGGCAGTCAAGACGAACATCTTGACAGAGGTGCTTCAGCTGGGAGTTATCCCATCTGAACCCCTACTCCTTTTTAATGAAATACTTAGTGATGTCCTGCTTGGGGCCTAGTCCAAGCCCTGCACAGGACAATTTCCTGCCACCATCGCCCCACCCGCTCCTGGGGACCCCAGCTTCCTTACATAACATAACATGTGTATTTGTAAAGCGCACGTTCACCCCGAACAGGGTATCTTGGCACTGAATAACAGATGTTTTTGTTACCCAACTCAATGGTACTCATTTTATCGACCTCAGATGGCTGAAAGGCTGAGTGGACCCTTCGGGATTTGAACCTGTGACCATGAGGTTGAACACAGGCCCCTGCAGTGGATGCATTAGCCCACTGAGCACCCCATCATGGAGAACTTGCTGATCCATTCCTCCACTCCTAGGGTCAACCTTGGCGCGTTCCCTACCACTCCACCTGATAGGAAATCCAAGAGGCTGGATACCTTTGACAAGACGATGCTCTTTTCTGCCAGCCTAGCACTGTGGTCAGTGAGCACCCTGTGCCTTTTGGGCTGATACACCCGTATGATACAGGATTCAGTCGCGCAAGTGCTGTCTATGGTCTCGGAGGAGGCCTGAGCCATATTCTACCAAGCTATTGCTGACGTGAAAGATGCAGCAAAGTTCATCATACGTAGATTGTTAGTGTATGTATTTGCATACCTTGATGAGTGGCCTTTCAAGGCGGGCTTGTCAGTATCAGATGCAGATCACCTGCAGACGACCATCTCTTCCTTACGGTTATTCATAAATGAGCTGAAGTCCCACCTTCAGACAGTGAAGAAGATTCCTTTTAGGAAACAGTGGCATTCAAAGCTTTTCCACCCCATCACCAATTCCTGCACATTCAGGATATGATCCAAATGTTTCGTGCTCAGTCCTGTGGTGCTGGCTGGATCTTCAGGAAATTTCCTTGAACGTAAACTGTCTTGCAGGATCCCTAAACATCAGGGTGGATAAGCTCAATAGGCTCCATCTAGCCAACCATGAATGCCATCTACCTGGAGTTAGTTCAAGGCATATTCACCCAGCTGGCTGTGACTGGGCATCTGGGTGCCTGCGCTGTGTCCAGCGGGAGTCCAGGATCGGGAGAGAGGCGGTGGCCATCGGTGTGGCAGGTAAGTTCAATGTAATTTTCTTTTGTATTCCGTTATTTTTGTGTTCTCTCTACATCCGCCCCCATACCAAGCAGTACGAGCAGCCACTACTGGAATAAATGTACATGGTCTTTATTCCAGTCTCAGCTGTGACCAACTGTCAGTCTCTTGGTCTTGTCAAGAAGCACTTCCAGTGGGATCACAGGTTTCTGATGGATACATCTGCCTGTGGATTCCTCACCTTATGAATATCCCCTGCACCAGCATTCCGCGGAATTGTTTCCTAGCTCTCCACGCCGACGAGGACGTCGGCTCCGCTCGTGACTCCGCATGACGTCACCGGAGCCATAAGAGAGCCTCGTCGGCGTGATGACGTCTGTTCCCTTTTTTCCGCGCCGTCGACGCGTAACGGTTTTCTAGCACTCTCCATATTTTGTGGAGTTACTTTGTTGATCCTTCTGCTTTAACTGTTGCTAGAAGTGATGTCATCTACGAGGAAGTCTGGTTTTAAGCCCTGTAGGGAATGTGGGGGTCACATGTCCATCACTGACCCCCATGAAGACTGCTTATGGTGCTTGTCGTCGGATCACGACGTGGAGGACTGTTCCTGTTGCAGGAAAATGAATCCTAAAGCACTTAAAGAACGGGAAGCCAAGTTGTTTCTGGCCAAGGCGAAGAAAGAAGGAAGAGGGCGTAAGCGTGATAAGTCGAAGTCGTCTTCTTCGCATACATCGAAGTCGAGAAAGCACAAGAAAAAAAGAAGACATGGATCTCGGCGCCGCTCGACGAAGGTTAAAGCTTCGAGGTCGCCTTCGCCTGCCCCTCGATGTCGCCGTAAGGACCTTGTATCTCCATCACCCTCTCCTTCTCCTCGTGCGACTCCGGAGAAGTCTTCTTCGCCTAGAGGCACTCCGGCGCAGTCTCCGGCGCCGAGGGATTCACCGGCTTCAGACGTTGAGCCGGTTCAGGATGTTCCATCTTCTCCTGTGCCTGAGATTGAACCGGTGGATTCGGCAGTGGATCCGGTCGTTCCGACGTCGGACACTCCCCGTTTTGATACTGGCTCGAATCCATATCCACAATTCCCGGCTCCAGGGGCGGATCCGTCGCATTTTTTAAATGCTATGTACGGAGTTTTTACGAGGGCGGCTTTCCCATCCGGAGCACCTTCTGGTCCCGTGGGTCCGCTGGCATTCAACTTGGGCTTGCCCCAGCAATATGCCCAGGCACCCTTCATGCCGACGGCGCCGTCATGGCAATTTCCGGCGCCGAGAGTCTCGACGCCGTTGATAGAATCCTCAGCGCCGTCTGGTGAGTCCTCCTCTCGGCCTCGTGTGGATCTCGTGCCTCCTTCGGAGCCTCCTTCGACGCCGTCTCCGGAGCAGTCGGCGCCGCGTACGACGCCGCCGACGCCGCGTCCGCGGATTCGTTCACGAAGAGAGGCTCAGAGGCTTTTAGAAGAGGAGCAGTATCGTAGAGAGGAAGTAGAGGAGGGCGAGTTGGAAGAGTCTCTGGATGAATTCGAGGGAATTCAGGAGGCGAGTG
The DNA here is from genome assembly GCA_963921515.1 of Calotriton arnoldi. Taxonomy (NCBI): domain Eukaryota; kingdom Metazoa; phylum Chordata; class Amphibia; order Caudata; family Salamandridae; genus Calotriton; species Calotriton arnoldi. The sequence goes on along the minus strand of CAWUFW010001386.1, from coordinate 1,509,469 downwards.
GTTTAGATACCTCTCCTGAGTGGGAACTCTCTTCTACAAGGGCTTCTCCTCCTCAAGAGGTAGCTCCCTACCATTTGGTGATAAGGAAAGCTGCAGAGCTTTTCGATTTGCAGTTACCTACTGCCGAATATAAACCAAATTTGTTGACAGAGGTTTTGCATTCACCTTCCTCCACAGTTGAGCCTCTGTTACCCTTTAATGAAGCTTTGTTGGATCCTGTCCTCGAGGTTTGGTGTAAACCACTCTCTTCGCCTGCCGTTTCTAAAGCTGTGGCTAGAAGGTATAGGACTGTACCAGGGGATCCTGATTTTCTCTCTTCTCATCCATCTCCAGAGAGTTTGGTGGTGCAGGCATCCTGCTCCAAGCAATCTTCAGGTGCTTTTCCACAGGCCCCAGCTGACAGGGACTCAAAGAAAATGGAACAGTTAGCTAAAAAGGTTTTCTCCTCTTCTAGCATGGCACTGAAATCGACCAATGCCACTTGCCTGTTGGGCCGTTACATACATGCTCTGATGGACTCGGCAAAACAATTGGCCCCTAAGTTACCTGATGAGGAGAGGGGAAACTTTATGGAGGTTCTGTCGGACGCTCAGGCTGCAGCTAGACAGGTTAGTCAATCAGGCCTGGATACGGCTGACTCAGTAGCCAGAGTTATGGGCTCCACCATAGCTACAAGAAGGCAGGCTTGGCTTCGTTCTTCTGGATTTTCCACTGATGTCCAGGCCACTCTTTTTGATTTGCCCTTTGACGGGTCGAAGCTCTTTGGGGAAAAAGCAGATTCGGCCTTACAAAGGTTTAAGGATAGCAGAGCCACGGCGAAATCCTTGGGATTGCAGACCCAGTCAAGAGGTTTTGGCTACAAGAAATATCGAGGCTTTGGAAGGTCTTCCTTTTGCAACTTCCGTCAACCTCAGCAGCAGCAGCAGCAAAATCCACTCTATAAATCTTATAGAGGAAGAGCCAAGGACGCCAACGTGGTTCTGCCTGCAATCTCTCCTCCTCTTCTACCTCCCCCGCTCCCTCTGGTGCTGCAGGAAAGCAGCCCTAGATCCCCCATCCTGGATCATGTGGGTCCTGTAGGGGGTCGGCTGTCTCACTTTCTACAAGGTTGGAAATCGGTCACAACAGACCTTTGGGTTTTAAACCTTGTGGAGAATGGGTACACCCTTCCCTTTCGGGAATTTCCTCCTCATTACCCTCCTTGCCAAGGTTTTTGTTCAGAGGACCATTTGCTTCTTCTGCAGAAGGAGGTTCTTGCATTACTACAAAAAGGTGCGATAGAGGTGGTTCCAGAGCAGGAAAGGGGTCAGGGGTGCTACTCCCGGTATTTCCTGATCCCCAAAAAGGACGGCAGGTTACGTCCGATCCTGGACCTCAGGGTCTTGAATTTTTACCTGAAGCAGGAGAAATTCAAGTTGCTGACCCTTGCTCAGGTTCTTCTGGCGCTGCAGCAAGAGGACTGGATGGTGTCGATCGACTTACAGGATGCGTATTTTCACATTCCCATTCTGAAGTCGCACAGGAAGTATCTCCATTTTACGGTTGGGTCGCAGCACTACCAGTTTGCGGTCCTCCCGTTTGGTCTTACTACTGCACCTCGAGTCTTCACAAAGGTGATGGCAGTGGTGGCAGCTCATCACAGAAGGTCGGGGATTCCTGTTTTCCCCTATCTGGACGACTGGCTGCTCAAAGCGGAGTCGCCAGAGATGGTGCTTCATCATCTGCGGGTAACATCTCAACTGTTGTTCAACTTGGGTTTTTCAATCAATGTGCCCAAATCTCACCTGGTGCCCTCTCAGTGCAACCTGTTCATAGGGGCGGTACTGGACACTACTGTGTGTCGAGCATTTCCTCCTCCACAAAGAATTCTCGACATTCAGGAGATGATCCCTTTATTCCACAATGGAGCGGTTGTTCCAGTTCTGAAGGTCCTTCGCCTGCTCAGTCTGTTCGCCTCCTGCATTCTGTTGGTCAACCATGCACGCTGGCACATGAGGGCGCTCCAGTGGTGTCTCCGCAGGCAGTGGTATCAGCACAACGGAGATCTCAGGGAGTCAGTCAGGTTCTCCAGAGAAGCTGCGGCGGATCAGTCTTGGTGGAGCGTGGAGGGCAATCTGTCTCAAGGAAAGCCCTTTCATCTTCCTCCATCGGTGGCCACAGTGATAACGGATGCCTCTACCCTAGGGTGGGGTGCTCATCTGGGGGATCTGGAGATCAAGGGTCTTTGGTCTCCAGAGGAAAGATTGTCTCATGTCAATCTTCTGGAATTGCGGGCGATACGTTTGGCGCTCAAGGCCTTTCTCCCTTCCCTTCGAGGTCAGTCGGTTCAAGTCCTGACGGACAACACTACTGCGATGTGGTATGTCAACAAGCAGGGAGGAGTAGGGTCGTACCGTCTCTGCAGAGAGGCGTTGCGGCTCTGGTCCTGGGCTCAGGACCATCAGATTTGCTTGATGGCGAATCATTTGGCCGGGGTGTTGAACGTGCGTGTGGACAGTCTCAGTCTGCAGTTCTCCGCCGACCACGAGTGGAGGCTTCATCCGGAGGTAGTTCGACACGTCTTCCGGATGTGGGGGACTCCTCAGGTGGACCTGTTTGCCACTTTCGAGAACGCGCATTGCCCGTCATTCTGCAGTCTCCAGTTTCCGATGCAGGGGGCGTTGGGGGACGCGTTTCAGTTGAGTTGGAGCTCTCAACGCCTTTACGCGTTTCCTCCCATACCCTTGATTCCTCAGGTTCTGAGGAAGATTCACCAAGACCGGGCCCAAGTCATTTTGATCGCCCCCGATTGGCCAAGAAGGGTGTGGTACACAGATCTTCTTCACTTCTCATCGCACCCTCCGCTCCGTCTCCCTCTCAGGGCAGACCTCCTCTCGCAGTCGCAGGGGCAGGTTCTACACCCCTACCTCCAGAGCCTGCACCTTTATGCCTGGAGATTGAACGGGCAACCTGAGTTATTTCTCTCTCCCACCGGATGTGGTGGATGTTATTTTATCGGCCAGGCCACACTCCACCAAGTCCATTTACTCCTACAGATGGTCAAGATTCGTTAAATGGTGTGGAGAGAGATCCATTAACCCTTTAAAGGCCCACTTGTCGAATGTTCTTCAGTTTGCTCTTTCCTTGGCTCAGCAGGGTTGTGCTGTGGCCACGGTTAAGGGCTATTTGGCGGCCTTATCGGCTTTTCTGTGTCTACCTGATCAGCCGTCTTTATTTAAGTCTCCTATCGTTTTGAGATTTATCAAAGGCCTTACCAATAGGTTTCCGCCTATTCCCTTTGTTATGCCCCAATGGGATCTTAATCTTTTTTTTGACTTTTTTGATGGGTTCCCCTTTTGAACCCCTTCATAGCTGTCCTTTGAGGCTTTTGTCTTTTAAAACAGTCTTTCTGGTAGCCATTACCTCAGCAAGGAGGGTGAGCGAGCTTCAGGCTCTTAGTTCGAAACCTCCTTTTTTGACCATACGTGCTGAAAGGATGGTCCTCCGGACCAGGGCTGCTTTTCTGCCTAAGGTAGTTACTCCTTTTCATCTGGGGCAGTCCATAACTCTCCCTGTGTTTTATCCTCCCCCTCACCCTTCCAAGGAGGAGGAGAGTCTTCACCGCCTGGACCCTAAAAGAGCGGTGAGCTTTTATTTGGACAGGACAAAGGACTTGCGTTTGGACGATCAGCTCTTTGTGGGCTACATTGGACGCTCAAAAGGCAAAGCTGTGCACAAGCGCACTCTATCCAGGTGGATCATCTTGTGCATCAAGATCTGCTACGCCCTTGCTGGTAAGGAACCACCTGAGGATATTAGAGCTCATTCTACTAGGGCTAAGTCTTCCACCTCTGCTTTAGCCAGAGGTGTTCCTGTGTTGGACATTTGTAAGGCAGCGACCTGGGCCTCCCTCCACACTTTCGCAAAGCATTATTGCTTGGATTCCGAGATGAGGAGGGAGGGCCATTTTGCGCGCTCTGTCTTGCAGGACGTTTTGGTATAAGAAAGGTGGACACCCTCCTCCGGGAGTGGGACTGCTGTGGGAATCGATTTATAAGGTGAGGAATCCACAGGCAGATGTATCCATCAGAAGAACAAGTTACTTACCTTCGGTAACGCTTTTTCTGGTGGATACAGTATCTGCCTGTGGATTCCTCACTGACCCACCCTCCTCCCCGTTGTCCACCTTTGTATACCTTAAAGTATGCCTTATTTGGCTTGTTGTTTTACATTGTATCTTCTTTCTATCTGGTACATTTTTAGGAAATGCTGATGTTCTTTAGCTTTCCTCTGTGATTTTGTACTGTGTATATTGGTTCAAATGTTGTGTACTGTGTATACTTTGAATCTGCTGTCGGTCCACCTGTTCGCCTCGGAGGCACGGAAGAAATGGGTGGAACTGACGTCATCACGCCGACGAGGCTCTCTTATGGCTCCGGTGACGTAATGCGGAGTTGCGAGCGGAGCCGACGTCCTCGTCGGCGTGGAGAGCTAGGAAAAAATTCCACAGAATGCTGGCGCAGGGGATATTCATAAGGTGAGGAATCCACAGGCAGATACTGTATCCACCAGAAAAAGCGTTACCGAAGGTAAGTAACTTGTTCATCAAGTCCATACTTGTAAAAATACAGTATTAGTCTGAAAGTTGAACACAATGGCAGGATCCCATAGCTGTGGGCACAATGCAAGGACTTTCTTCTCTCTATTCAGTTCATCTCCTAAGTGAGACTGGAAAGTCTTGTTGCCTTTAAAATGACACTGTCCCATTGCACCAGTAACAGACACTTAGGTCTGAGCTCAGATTTCTACAAATAACTAGCTAGAGTGGTGAGCAAACAAATTATGGATTTAGACCCACATCTTTCACTGGGTGTGAGTGTTTGACATTGTTCAGCATTTCGTCCATTAATTGTTATTTTTGCATATGTCACTTCAAGTGGGATGGGTATGTCCAGACGTGGGTCCTGTGATCTCCTTGCCACTAGATTCAGGCTATCCTGGCTGATGAGGGGTGATACCCTGAAACCGGTCCTAGGATGCTTGTTTCCGTTCCAGGGAGGACTTGGCCTGGCAGTTCGGGTTGAACTGTTCCCGCGGGTGGGCAGGGTAAAGACTGATTTGCATATGGGTGGGTCCAAACTGGAATGGCATGGTTGCCTTTAAAATAACACTGTCCCATTGTGCCAGTAACAGACACTTCAGTCTGAGCTCAGATTTCTACAAATAACTAGCTAGCGTGGTGAGCAAAAAAACGATGGATTTAAGCCCAGATCTCTGACTGGGAGTAAGTGTTTGACATTGAGAAAGAGAAATCTGTTTAAAGCCTTGGTAACGATTTTTCGGGCTCTCCACAATATTGGTCCGGGATGCCTGGCTTCCCGTATTCTTTTCTAGATTCCAGCGAGGAGCCTATGGTCCTCTCATCTGGCTCTGGCCAGAGTGCCGAGAGTGAGACCGTCAATAATTGGAGGGCACTCATTTTCCTTGTTGGGGCCTTCTGCATGGATCTCTCTTCAGATACATCTGAGACGAGAAACGTCAAAACCTGGTAATTCACTATGTAATCTGGCTTGCTTTTAGACTAGCGCCGGAACACTCCTTGGAGCATCTGTGCGCTTTATAAAACTGTTTCATCATCATAATCATCTTGGGCTCATATACCCATGAATTGTGGGATTCAGTTGTGCAGCTGCTCACCATGCTGCCCACGGAAGGCCGCAGCATCCTCAACCAGACTCTGGTGGACGGCAGGGATGCAGTGAAGTTTGCCATCTGGTGTGGACTGGACACCACAGGCTTTCTAAGTAAAGCCATGATTTCACCGTGGCGCTATGACTCCAATCCTGGTTAAGGTACACTGGGCCCCTGCCTATTTGGCGACGAGGCCCATGGGACACTTGAGCACTTTTTCAAGAGCAAGGTCACTGACAGATTCCTTGGTCTTTCCCCCTCGACCTGGCAGCAACAGCAGTCCTCGCTCCCCTACTGCAGACATGGAAGGGGCAACTATGGGCATCCGCAGTGTTAACCATACTGTGGGGGCAGCATGTCTGCCCCACGTTCAGTAGCACAGCTTGTAGGGTAAAGATACCACGTTGCTTCATACTTGTAATCGGTTAGGCTCCATTAAATCCATGTACTCCACAATATCTTCAATTTTTATGTTTAGTCCCATTAACTCCATTCATTCGAATGTCATGCTGTTTACCAAAGTTTCTCATGCTCAAGATGTGCCCATCCGGACCTCTTATCAAGAACACGAACAGGCGCATGATTCGTCCAAAAGCAGTATTTATTTAAAAACCCAATGCATTTCGGGCTATGACAAGCCCTTCTTCAGGGGTCACTACAAATGACAATAAAAAACATTCACCATTATGCCTTCATTAACTGTTTTGTATCAAAACATCAATGCTAACAATTATATGTATAAAAATGTAATATGTATCCATTTGTACATAAATGTAAATGAGAAAACCCATTTCAGTTATACGTTCCCACTTAACCACCTCCCAAAACCTAGTGAAACCTGGTTTCCTCACCCATCTTTCCTTCAACTTACAATGACTCATCATCACCTTGACTGACGCACTTGTGACGAATATTGGACAAGCATGGTTTAATTTCAGAACGAAGAATGGTGTGCATCCCTTCACTTTGTTGATTACATCCGCAGTGTTAGCCATACCCAGTCCAATAGCCTGTCCAGTCATTTCGAGAATAGGGGCCAAGGAGACAAAGGACGCAAGAGCCATACGTAGCATGCTGCCCAGTTCCCTGCCCCTCCGGCTGCCACAGCCTCCAAGCCCATTTGGCGTGGTGTGACGTCCATCCAGCACAGCCATCCTTTTGGTTGCAGGATCAGACACGACCTGCCTCAGTGGTCAGCGATAACCTCCGACAAGCAGGTGCTTCTGATCTTGCAGAAGGGGTACGCCCTCTTATTTGTGGAAACACCTCAGCCTCCCCCACCAACACAAAATCAGGTGACTGAGGACCATCTCTTCTTACTTCATCAGGAGGTGCAGGCTCTTTGGGCCAATAGTGCCATTGAGATGGTACCCACACCAGAAGAAGGGTGTGGTTGTTATTCCTGCTACATTGTGGTGCTGAAAAAGGATGGAGGCCTCCTCCCTATAATAGATCTATTCCCTCTCATCGCCCTCCTGAAAAAAGTGAAATTCAAGAAGCTCATATTGTAGGTACTTTTACTTCCTGAAGTTTCCAAAGCCGCTCTCGCTCGGAGACTCATTCTGCCTTGAGTGGACCTCGGGACTCATGTATGCCTTTCCACCAATACATCTCCTGCCCCAAATTCTCAAGAAGATCAGAACCGACTGTGTCCACGCCATTCTAGTGGCTCCAGATTGGGCACTCAGAGTATGGTATCCAGAATTCCTGAGCATGAGCATCTGTCCTCCAGTTAGGCTGCCCCTTTGGCAGGATCTCCTGCCTCAGCAGCAGGGCAGGATCCTACACCCGAACCTGCGCATGTTCCACCTTCATGCATGGAGATTGGGTAGCAACAGTTGAGGGTTTTCGATCTCCCTCCTGATGTTTGTGATGTCATCTTGACAGCCAGCTGTCCCTCCACAAAAACTGTCTACGCCAGCCTTTTCTTGCAGTCACCTGTTATGACTCGGTTTTTGAAAGGTTCCCAACATATGTTCCCGCCTACTGCTTTTGTATTGCCCCACTTGGACCTTAATTTATTCCTCTCTTTTCTCATGTGTTCTCCATTTGAACCCCTGCATAGCTGTCCTTTGCGGCTCTTTACTCTGAAATCAGTTCCTTTGGGCATTACATTGGCCAGGAGGGTCAATGAGCTTCAGGCACTATCACTTCAACTTCCACACACCAACTACTTCCCTGATCAACTGGTCCTTTGGACGTTTGCCTCTTTCCTCCCGAAGAGGGTCATTCCTTCTCACATCGGCCAGAGCATTACTCTGCCGGTGTTCTACGCTCCACCTCATCTAGCCACGGAGGAGGAGAGGCTCCATTATTTTGGACCCTAAAAGAGCTCTGTCATTCTATATTGATTGCACCAAAGATCATCAGATGGACAATCAGCTCTTCATTGGGTTCACCAGAGAGAAGGAAGGGCAAGGTTGTGCAGAAACGAACCACCTCTAGATGGATAGCACTCTGCAAAAAAATCTGCTTTGCCCTGGTGAAGAGGGCTTAGGGGCTCACTCTACCGGGGCCAAGGCTGCCACTACTGCGTTAGTGCGCGGGGCACCTATCCTGGACATCTGCCACGTGGACGTCCTTCCATATGTTCATTCAACACTACTGCTTAGACACTCTGGTCCATTTGATGGGCATTTCGCTTGTTCTGCCCTTCAGGACATTGTGGTCTAAGCCAGTTCGCAGACCCGCCTCCAGGTATCTATTCTACGATGTGGAATCTATGGTTAGAAATCTCTACAAGTAGAATAAGTTACTTACCTTTGGTAACGCTTTTTCTTGTAGAGACTCCATCTAACTGCAGATTCCTCACCATCAATCCAATCCTCGCGGCTCTGCAAACTGAGTTCTTTACCCAAAAGATCCCTTTAGACTGTCACACTGGTTAAAAAGTAACATTGTTTTTTATGTGGGTCTGCATTTGTGGCACAAAAATAGTCACAAGTGAAACTGGTGTCGGCTTGCCAGGGTGGTGCCTAGATGGATACGCGACATCACTTCAACGAAGACAACGCCGGTGCGGAGCCGGGTGTCCCTACACACTGGTGCGCAGAGGTACTGCTATAGATTGTTTGGATCCAGTCTGATGCCTGGGGAATATTCCAAGGTTAGGGCTCTGTGGTTAGAAGTCTCTATCAGAAAAAAGGTTCACCCAAAGGAGCAGCGGATTGGAGGACAAACTCTCTTGGCCAGAAGGTCTCTACCGGAAGAAGTGTTACTGAAGGTATGTAACTTGTTCGTCGCAGCCATACAATTCGTTCTTTCCAGACAAACTGGTCCTTCGGACAAAAGCAGCTTTCCTACCAAAGGTCGTTATGCCCTTCCTTATAGAAAAATCCATTATCTTGCTGGCTTTCTGTGCTCCACCTGATCTCTCTAAGAAGATGGAATGTCTTCACTGAGTTGACCCCAAAGGGGCTCTTAGCTTTTACATCAATACCGGCAAGATGACCAGCTTTTCATTAACATGTCCCGAGCAAAAAAGGGAAATGCAATGTAGAAGGACCCATTTTGCGATGGATTGTTCTATGCAAAAAGATATGCTAGGGCTAGCTAGGACACAGCCCCCAGAAACCTTGCATGCTCACTCCACCAGAGCGAATGCTGCTGCCACTGAGCTGGTGCATGGGGTGCCAGGGGTTGCTATGTTGGTGTTCCTTTACACATATATGGAGCGTTATTGCCTGGATAACCAGATCCGACGGGATGGTATTTTTGCCTGATCTCCCCTACAGGATTTCTAGATCTGAGCCATTCCACAGACTCACCCCCTGCGGAGGTACTGCTGGGGTACATATTCACAAGGTGAAGAATCTGCAGTTAGACCAAGTTACTTACCTCCAGTAATGCCTTTTCTGGTAGAGACTATCTAGCTGCACATTCCTCACTGACCCACCCTCCTCCCTGGTCTGTGGAAAGAAGTCACACATAATCCATTAATAAGATACCAAATCTAAAACATCTGCATCCTGCACTTCTGATATCTTATAGAGAAATCTAGCTGCAGATTCCTTATCTTTGAATTTCCCAGGCATCAGACTGGATCTGGAAGACTTTTACTCAAGCAATACCCCTGTGGCATCGGTCGGCTCCTCGTGACATTTTCGGCGGCGTCCGCGTCGGAAGTGACGTCCGCATCACCTATATAGGCACCACATCGGCACGCTGACGTCAGTCCTTTTCTTTCTGCACCCTTTTCTTTCTGCACCAGCCAGCACAAATCCTTGAAGAGACCTACCCTCTGTCACTTTTTGACAGGATGTGTTCGATGTTTTGTCGACTATTTTTTGGTATGTAGATTTTCCTATCATGTCCAAGAAGTCTGGTGACAAACCCTTCCTTGGTTTGTCTCTGGTGCCTAGAGTGCGACCATGATTCGAAGTTGTGCTCCGGCTACCACGCCATGGCTATGAAAGCTTTGAGGGAGCGGTCCCCAAAGCTGCTTGCGGCCCGGCGCTCGGCACAGCGTTGTCCTCACTGGAGAGCTCGTTCTTGGCCCTGGTCGACAGGAAGGCCCAGGCACCGCTCCGGGAGCCCCAAGTCTTCGTCCTCCCACTCGAAGTCGTTGAGTTTGTCAGTTAGGAAGCACAAAAAACACAAGAAGTTGAAGCGTGACACCGACACCGTGACAGCGCCAGTCCCGTTCTCATCCCCGATGACAAGGAGCCAGATCGGCGCCTACCTGCACCGAGAAAAGCCTTGGGTCCTAGGTCGGCTTCTCAGCCTTATTCTGAAGGCCTGGGACTGGAGGAAGATTGGGAGGGGCCACTGGACCCTTTACAAGACCAGCCTTATCAGGAAATGGACTTCTACGAGTTATTGGGCGAGTCCAGTGGACTATATGCCTCCCCAGATTCTGGCCTGCTTTCTCCCCCTACCATGGCTATGAAGGAAGGGGCATCATAAGCTATAGTGGTTGGAAGGGCAGCTGAGGTCCTGGACCTTCAGCTCCCTTCTGTGGCAGTCCAGACGAATATCTTGACAGAGGTCCTGCAGCCAGGTGTCTCCTCCTCAGAACCCTTGCTGCCCTTCAATGAGACCTTGACAGATGTCCTTCTGAGAACGTGGTCCAAGTCCATCACAGGGGCTCCTGTGAATAGGACAATTGCCCACCGCCATCACCCTACTCCGGGCATCCCAAATATTCTCGCTACCCACCCTACCCCGAGAGCTTGGTGGTCCAGGCATCTACTTCCCAAGGCGTGTTCCCTCACGCACACCCGGACAGTGAATCCTGGGAGCCATAGAGAGGGTTCTGGCACCAGAAGTGGGCTGTAGTTGTTACTCCTGCTACTTTCTGATTCCGAAAAAGGACAAAGGCCTTCGTCCTATCCTGGATCTACGAGCCCTCATCTACTTCTTCAAATAGAGAAATTCAAGATGCTCACTCTAGCTCATGTCCTGTATGCCCTGAACCCAGGAGACTGGATGGTAGCATTGGGCTTGCAAGACACCTATTTACATATTCCCATCCTGCTTGCCCATTGGTGCTACCTCCAGATTACGGTGGGCCACGAGCATTTTCAGTTCACTGTGCTCCCCTTTGGCCTTAACAGCGTCCCTCGGGTGTTCATCACGATGATAGCGGTGGTCGCAGCTCATCTGTGCTGATCAGGGGTGCCAGTCTTCCCCTATCTCGAAGATTGGCTGTTGAAGGCGGGCTCACCACAGGCGGACCTTCTGCATTCACTGAGGTTCTCTATCAACGTGCCAAAGTCACACCTGACTCCATCTCAAACACACCATTCATCAGAGCTGTTCTGGCCACAGTGCAGTTTCGAGCCTATCCTTCCGAGCAGAGAGTCCAGGATATTAAGGTTATGATACCAATATTTCAGCCTCTATCCTGGATTTCTGTGAGAATGACTCTGAGGCTGCTAGGCCTCATGACATCCTGCTAGTGACACATGTCAGTTGGCATATGTTGGCTCTGCAGTGGGATCTGAAGTTCCAGTGGGTGCAGTATCATTGGAATCTCTCCGACATGGTCCAGATCTCGGAGGGAACTGCACGGGACACACCAGAGGCAGACCCCCTCTCCCTTCCCTGACCAGAGCAGATCATACAGTAGTGACAGATGTGCTAAATCTGGGATGGGGCGGAATCCGGACTCCACAGCAACCTGCTGGCTACGAGCAATTCGATTAGCATTGAAAGTCTTTCTACCCGCCATGTGTTATTGCAACAAACAGGGCGGTTTTGGACTCTTTGTCAAGAGGCCCTGCATCTCTGGACATGGCTGGAACAGCAAGGCACATCCCTGGTGGTTCAACACCTGGCAGGTTCCCTGAACGCCAGGACGGACAAACTCAGCCGTCGATGCCTAGCGGATCACGAGTGGCGTCTCCATCCGGAGGTGGCGCAAGGTCTCTTTCAGCAGTGTGGAGAGCCTTAGTTATATCTGTTCGCCTCTGCATAGAATGTGCAATGTCAGCAGTTTTGAACGCTGGAGTTTCCAAGGTGGCTCTCGTCTCGCTTTTCGTCTTGAGCGGAGCTCCGGTCTCCTGTACACCTTTTCACCCATACCACTCCTACCCAGAGTTTTCAAGAAGATCAGGAACAACCGGGCCCAAGTCACTCTTCTGGCTTCAGACTGGCACAGAGAGTTTGGTATCCCAAGCTTCTCAGCAAGAGCATCAATCCTTCGATCAGGCTACCCCTTCAGGAGGATCTTCTGTCACAGCAGCAGGGAAGGGTCCGCCACCCGAACCTGTCACTGTACACCTTGTGTGGAGATTGAGCGGCAGCAGTTGACAGCATTCGACCTTCCTCCCCGAGTCTGTAATGTTATTTTGGCAGTGAGGCGTCCCTCCACCAAGTCGGTATTCTCTTGCCGAAGGAAGAAATTTGTGACTTATAGCACAGGAAAGTCTGTCGACCCTCTTTCAGCTTCCCTTTCTGATGTTTTGCTTTTTATTTTAACCGTTGCTCTTGCCCAGTAGGGCTCTTCTCCGGGCACTTTAAAAGGATACCTTTCAGCCCTGTCTGCCTTTTTGCGGCTGCCAGATCAAACCTCAATATTTAAATCTCCCATTATAAATAGATTCCTCATAGGCCTTGTACATATGTTCCCACCTTCCCCTTTCATTATGCCTCTGTGGGACCTTAATTTGGTTCTTACATTCCAGATGTGCGCTCCTTTTGAATCTCTTCACAATTGCCCCTCCAGCTGCTTAACATCAAAACAGCCTTTTTAGTGGCAATCACATCCGCCAGGGGTTGTGTGAATTGCAGGCTTTGTCATCCAAGCCTCCTTACCTGTCGATATTCCCGGATAAATTGGTGCTTCGCACTAGGTTCTCTTTCCTCCCGAAAGTGGCAACACCTTTCCACGTGGGTCAATCTGTCACCTTGCCCACTTTCTATGCTCCGCAGCATCCCTCTAAGGAAGAGGAGCGAATCTACCGTCTTGATCCAAAATGAGTGTTGTCGTTCTACCTTGATCGCAGTAAAGAATTCCGGGTGGACGACCAACTCTTTGTGGGGTACGTTGGGGCAAAGATAAGTCGAGCAGTGCAGAAGAGGACTGTCTCATGATGCGTCGTCCTCTGCATCAAAATTTGCTATGCTCTGGTGTAGAAACAGCCTCCAGAAGGCTTAAGAGCTCATTCCACAAGAGCTAAGGCTTGTACCACAGCGATGCAATGTGGAGTTCTAGTCCTCGACATTTGTCAGGCAGCAACGTGGGTATCACTGTACACGTTTACCAAGCACTACTGCCTGGACAGTCCAGTCCGCAAGGACAACCTTTTTGTCCGTTCTGTTCTGTAGGGCTTTCTGGTCTAAACTTGTCCGCAGTCCCTCCTCAGGGGATGGTATTGCTTTGGTATCTATTCAAAGGTAAGGCATCTGCGACTAATGTCGCTTTCAGATTAACAAGTTGCGTACCTTTGGTAATGCTTTATCTAGTAGAGACTTGATCTAGCCGCAGATTCCTTACCGACTCACCAATCCTCCCTACATTGCGGACATGTTTATAGGGTCAGGGCTATTCCCTTTTTTGGCCTCTAGTTGTTCCAAACACACCAATGTCAGTGCACTTCATGGCTCTGCGCTTCTGACGTGTAAAGTCGTGAAAAGTAACTGATGTCAGCATGCAGAGGTGGCACCTAAATAGGTGATGCAGAGGTTGCTTTTGGCACGGATGATGTAGATGCAGACGTCATGTGGAGCCGACCGACACCGCCTTCCGGGGCGCAGTGGTATTGCTTGAGGAATAGTCTTTCGTATCCAGTCTGACGCCTGGGAAATTCAAAAGTAAGGAATCTGCAGCTAGATCATGTCTCTACCAGATAAGGCGTTACTAAAGGTAAGTAAATTGTTCTTCATCTGATGGTGTGGACGGAGATTAAAAAGAAACTGACATCAACACATGGAGGTCTTATTGAGGTCCCGACGTGACATGTGCAACCAATGGACCTGATGTTGAGCCTCATGAGGGAATTGATATTAAAGTTTCCAGATCCAGTCTGGCACCTGCAGGAAATTCATAAGATGAGGAATCTGCAGTTAGATGGTCTCTACCAGAAAAGGTGTGTTATAAGGTTTGTAACTTCTTCATTAACATCTCTGGAAATATTCGGAAGGGATCGTCATACATTTAAAATTATTTCCCCAGTTTCAGCTATTGTTCTTGACAAGACCTCAAGGATTTTCTTAAGAATCTTCCAAGATAGTGTCCATATTATTTAAACAAAGATACCTTGATATGGCCACACCCCTTATATTAAATCTAAGTCGTTTGTGGACTAGTTGGTCTGAATTTTTGGAGTAGTTTTTTCTGTTTTTGCGAAGTGATGCACTGTTCAGGTTGCATATTTGGTGGTGTTAACATTGAAACAAGATGATCGAGATTTAATTAGTTACATCAGTAATTTAAACAGTCCGTCTAAGAGGCCATATGGATAGATCTGTGTCTGCTTCATTTTACCAAGGTTTGAGAGAGGATTTGAAGCACGCTTTGTCGTTGTTAGTCAGCCGATCAACTACAAACACAGAGATGCTCAACAACAGCAGCAGAACTTAGAAAGACCATGAATAACTTACCGAATTTGCATGCCGTAAAGTTCTTAGTAGACTGAAAATGCCACAAAAGTCCTGATGGAGATAAGAGAGACCAGGAAGACTCTCTCCATTGAGGAAAATGTGTGAAGGAGAAAATCAGTTCTCTGCATTTATTGTGGAAAAGAGTGACATTTAGCAAAAAGATGTTCTAGCTGTCAAGAAATGAGGCTGCTCATTTGTGAAGAGCGGACCTGAGACAAGCTTGCAAATTACAGAGTGTATGTTACTTAAAGATCACATTATTCCTTACCAGTTTTTTTTTTTCTCAAAATATTTTATTGAATTTTATAATAGGAGATCAACAACACAAAAAAGAGCACAAAAACTAGGTACTTATACAAGATCATTAATAATATTAACAATGGAATAAGAGTACCTATATACAAGGATTGAAAACGTCTGTAGTATATAGTGAATAGGATTGTAACGCATTTTAAAAGAAACGGAGATATAGATTATCATCCATTCAAAGATTAAGAATAGAGCTACTATTCATAACTATAATAAATCTTATAAATATGGAAATAAACAAAGCAGTAACCAAGGAATTCATTAAAAATGGGTAGATATATAATGATCAATGGGTTTCCAAAATCTATGATACACAGAATTATTATGAGTAACACCAGATAAAGATAGACTAGCACCTCTTCTAGTAAACACAACCCATGACCATCATGTATGTACTGATAGTGAGGAAGAATCTTTCCAATTAGCCGTAATAGATTTAAAGGCTGCTAAAATTAGAAAATCAAAAAGTTTTGATTCTAGAACTGACATATTCATAGGAAGAACAGCAGATTTACAAATCAAAGTGGTATATAAAATTGTTTCAGAAAAATTGAATATACGTTTGATAACATCCCAAACCTCCATCCAAAATTGAAATAAAATATTACATTCATAAAGCATATGTTTTAACAAACCTGTATGTATTTTACAATGCCAGAAAATAGAAGAAGGTAAACGCTTAGCTTGAAATAACTTTAAAGGAGTCCATAAACAGTTAAAGAGAATATAAGAATTGGTTTGATATAAGGACACAGGAAGCCATCCTGAAACCCCATTTAACCAGATTTTCTGCCAAATATCTTGTGATAATGATAGTGATAATTTTTATTCCAGAAGTTAGAAATCATACCAATATTACTCCCTTGAAAGTTATACATTTTCTTATAGATTAAGTATACAGCATGAGGTGAGGTGATTACTGTTTGAATATAAACTTCTAAGTGAGAAGTATTATTTGAGGGAATATTACCAGAAAATGAATCTAAAATAGAATTACATCCAAGGCTTCCAAAATGGTATAGTTCTAGAAAGTTTTAGTTGTGGATTATACCAGAATGATATTTTCGAGGTGTGGGAGACAGGAGATTGAAATAACAAGTCTAAATCCTGGAAGATCAGTTTAGTGGATTTTAAAATAACAGATTTATTAAGTAGCGTTGATATATTAGACATTGTTATTAAAGTAGACAAAGGAAATTGAGCTATTAACCCTTTCTCTATAAGAAGCCATGTTGGAGTATTAGTAAGTTGTGAATGAGTAAACCAAAGAGAACTCTGTTTAAATATAAAAGCTTTGTGATAATTAAACAAATCAGGTCATCCAAAACCTCCATTACATTTTACCATTTTCAGTTTATTATAACTGATGCAAGGAGTTTTATTATTCCAAATGAATTTAGAAAAAGCTTATCAAAAGTTTTAGAAATGGCGTAGGGAAGTCGGTAACATAGCAAGAAGATAAAATATTTTGGGAGCAATTATCATTTTAATTAAATCCATTTACCCCCACCAGGAAAGATGTAAAGAATACCATTTGGACACATTTTCTTTGATATAATTTATAACATCATCACAATTTAATGTGATTATTTTTTTAATATTATGGGAAAAAAGGACACCTAAATACTTAAATTTCTCTCTCTGCCAAATTATATCCTGAATAGGTATCATATCGGGCGTGCAATATACATTTGAAGGAAAAAATTCTGTTTTGTTTGCATTTAACTTGTATCCAGAAATTTGAGAGTATAACGATATTATGTTAAATCAGGGACGAAGGGATGTTTCAGGATTACCAATGAACAAAAGAACATCATCTGCATAAGCTAATGTTTTTATAGTAACCTCATTAATATTCACACCATTAATTTCTGCACATTTTCGAATAGCAGTAAGCAGATATTCTATAACTAGAAGAAAAAGTAAAGGAGACAAAGGACAGCCTTGTCTTGTACCTCTAAAAAGGAAAGATTGATTAGAAATATGCTCATTTATAAAGTCTAGTGGAGGGCCTGGTATATAGAGCAGTTATCATGCGAATAAATGACTCACCAAAATCAAACATAGCTAGTGATTGGAATAAAAATTGCCAATTAACTTTATCAAAAGCCTTTTCTGCATCTAATGCCAACACTCCAGAGGGTACTGATAATTTAGATCCTTGCTCACTAGCGTGAAGTAACTCTGGTATTATTTGCAGAGTATCTAAGTTTCATAAAACCAGATTGATCAGGATGTACAATAGAGTCAAGCACAGAGGTCAATCTAGTTGCAAGTATTTTGGCATAGAGTTTACAATCTTAATTTATTAAGGAGATTGGCCGATAATTTGAAACAATAGTGGGATCTTTATTGGGTTTTGGAAGAACAACAATTAATGCTTCTGTAAATGAACCTGAAGTTGTTCCTAATGTGCTAAAAGAAGTGAATAGCTGGAACAGGTACGGTAGGAGGTGTGGCGCTAACGCCTTATAAAATTCAGCTGGAATTCCATCTGGTCCAGGTGATTTATTAATTTGTAAGGGATTTAATAGCCAATTTAATTTCTTCTAAAATAATTGATGAATCTAGCTTATCTTTGACTGATTGTGATATTTTCTGTAAACCACAATTGTGCAAAAATTGTCAATCAAAGAAGAGTCAACAGAAGGAGGTTTATTATATAATGATTCGTAATAAGTAAAACAATTCATTAACAATATCCTTATGGGATAAGGCCACCTTACCATTAATACCATGAATCACAGTGATATGCGCTTATCTTTTTTTATGCGTAAATAATTTGCCAAAAATGTACCTGATCTATTAGCATTAAAAGAAAATCTGGCCTTATTATTGGAAAGTTGTATATCCGCACGGCTACTTAAAATGGAATTGAATTCATAGCAGAGGTTTTGCAGTTTTATTTTGTATGTAAGCTCGTTAGATTAAATAAATCTTTCCAATTTTGCAATTTTTTTGTCTAATTCTTTAATTTTAGCATGAAAAGATTTGTTTTCATGAGCCATAATGGAAATGGTGACACCTCTCATATATGTTTAAATGCAACCCATCATGTTATTAAGGACACAGAATCTTCAGGATTAAAAAAATAATAATCCTGAAGTACAGACAAACGTTTTGGTGTGTTCTTTCCATTGAGAACAGTATGAGTATTCATACGCCATCTGGATTGAGTAGAGAGAGTAGGGGTAACTTGAAAAACAGCTGAAATAAGAGCATGGTCAGAAATATCTATATTATGTATTAATTGAGTAGAAAGTGACTGGATTAATTGTCGGGATACTAATAAATAATCCAGTCGTGAATAAGAATTATGAGGATTTGAGAAAAAAGTGAAACATTTTCAGTTGGATGGTGTAATTGCCATATATCAACTAATTTAGTTGTTTTAAAAAAAGATTTTAAAGTAAAAAAAGCTTTAGGTGGGCGATATTTAGATTGTGATGATCTGTCTAACAAAGGATCACATATTAAATTAAAGTCCCCTCCTATAATGAGTGGAACATTACCTAGTTTGAGTACTTCTGTGGTAAATAAGGACCCAAATTTGGGATCATCTCTTGTTGGCCCCTAAACATTAGTTAAGTAAATAGGTGTGGTATCCAACTTAATTTTAACAATAATGTACTGACCTTCTGTATCTGAAAATGTCCTCAGTATCTGAAAATTTAACATTTTTGAAAAAAGAATTGCCACTCCATTTTTCTTATTAATTGCAGGTGAAGAAACTATAGTACCATCCCATTTTTTCTGCATATATGATAAAACCTTATCATCATTATGCGTCTCCTGTAAAAAACAAATATCAGTTTTGCGGCTTGCTAAATAATCTAACATTTTAACACATTTAACGGGATGTCTTAAACCTTTAATACTTAAAGAGACAATTTTAATATGATTGAAATTAGCCATATGTCAATAGAAAAACCAACAGAAAAGGACAGAACAAATAAAGATAGCTCTAGCTCTAGATAAGCTAAATAGGGAGAAAAGGAAAGATAAGACAACATGAAGCATAAATAGAATTATAGAATCACATACACGCATGACCAAGAATAGCCTGCCGAAAAAAGAAGCGCCCATATAGCTAAACTGGAAAAAAAGGGCAAGTTAGATTGAGAATCAAAACCTAGAAAAATGATCTAGAAAAATGAATAAATTGATAAAGTCAAGTATTCGTAGCATTTGTTTCCATTAACATTGATGATTGTTGATCCAAGAAAGCACTTAGTTCTTCTGGTCGTTGAAAGGATTTTGAAACACCATCTTTCCAGACTCTCATAGTAGAAGGATCGAAGAGACCATATTCGAAACCTAAGGAGCATGGCCGTGGTCTCATTTCAGTAAATTCTTTACGTAGTTGAACAGTTCTTTGGCAAAGTCTTGGTATATGTAGATTTTATTTCCATTTACCATTTAAAGATGGAATTTCTCTAGCAACTCTCATAATTATCACCAAATGGTTATGGCGTAAAACTTTGAATATCATTTGCTGTGGTTTGCTATGACGAGGGTTTCTGTGAGAAGGAATTCTGTGCGCTTTGTCTATTTCGAATTTCTCAGAAAATTGCAGCTTTAATAGACCTGGCAGCAGTTTTTCTGAATATTGCCTACAATCATTTCCTTCCACGTCTTTTGGCAGATCGAAAATACGTAGGTTATATTGATGGTTGCGATTTTGTGAATCCAACAATAACTGACTCATTGGCAAAGTTTTTGCCACCATAGGTGCGAAGCTATCAATTTTAGCTTTATTATCTTGGATTTTAATTGAATTATCTGAAATTTTCATTGAGAGACTAGCCATGTCTTTACGAATATTTTTAACCTCTGATGCAATAGTCAGTATTTAAACGTGCAGCTTGCAATTCTTCTAACAGTGGACAGAGAAGTTTCATTTGAGTCCACAATCTTCGATTTCACAGGTGGTGGGGAAATATTTTCTTTGCGTTTGTTACTCCCTGTAGAGTTGGTTTTTCCTTCCATTTTACTGAATTAAAACAAGCAAATAATTTCCCCCCAGATTTAAAATGTAGATATAGAAATAAAAGGTATTCACCAAGTAAAGAAGAATGCAGCAGCTAAAACTGATTGTGGGAGTGGTTCCAGGCCTCCAGCCTCGCCCTTTCTGGAAGTAGAGCTCCGCCCTCCTGACAGAAATTTCAGCTATGTGGGAGCGGAGCAGCAACCAAGGGAATCACTTCAAATCGTCTCAAAGATCCTCCAAAACCTGCCAAAGTGATGCGCTGGGGAAAATGAGCAGTACTCTGCACAAAAGGTATTTATAAAAAGCCCTAATGGTTCAAAATTTGTGGTCGATAAATCGGGCTAATTAGTGCCTCAGCGGGAGGCAGCCATCTTGGTTTGTGCGACTCATTATTCCTTACCAGTTTTGATCACATCTTCACAAGTGCCGATCAGAGTGCATACTATTGTTGATTCCGTGACTTTGGGAAGCTTCACGTGTAGTCTTTCCCAAGTTCAATGTCTGGTTCTTGTCACTGAGAAAGAGGTAAAAGAGGCATTTCAAGGAATTGATGTTACTGAGTTGACTTTTAGCACTGTCTTAAGAGACTGTTACCGTATTGATGGCTATTCAAGCTGGGCATGTGACCAAAATAATATTTCATCTCACTGATACCCCCAACTTCTATGATCATTCTCAGAACAACTTGGTTCGAGGATTTATCATCCACAGATCAATTGGGCTACTCTTGAGTTCTCTATTTACTTAATAATCATCATTTGGATTGTGTGCAACCTTTGGTTAGTTTGCGCCACAACCATATCCAGCTAGGAGTGAAGAGAAAATGAAGAAATCGAAGTCTGATATTACTCCACACTGAATTCTGATGGATACTTCTAACCTCAGATTCCTCACCTTGTGAATATTCTTCAGGCGTCAAACTGCATCCGGAAATGCACTTTTCTTGCATGCCAGTAGGTTGTGTCCTGTGGCTCTACCCCGACGTCGTTCCGGAAGTGACAAGCGGCGCTGCATACAAGTGCCACCCATGCTCGCCGACATCTGTTCCTTTCTTTCTGTACCTCCAGTTGCGGATCCGGAACTTCTTCTTGGTCTTTTGATCAGGCCTTCTTCTAAATTTATCCAGTGTGCAACGGAAATGTCACTCCCTAAAACTACAGGGTTTAAACCATGTACTGACTGTCACAAACAGGTGTCTGCGACAGACCCTCATGAAGTCCGCTTGTGTTGTCTGGGATTGGACCACGTCTTCAAGGCCTACAGTGACCAGTGACTGCGTCCAGATAAACACAATGGCCACACAAGACTGTGAGGCCAAACTTTAAGTTGCCAAACACAAGAGGAGTCCATGCTGCGACTGGCAGAAGTTTTAAGAAGAAAGGCCCTGTTCCTACAGCAGATCATCGTCGCGGTCAAAGTCTTCGGTAAATCCATGAAAAAGCAGTTGAAGCGGGAATCGGACCCTTCCTGCCATTCTTGGACTCCAGAGAGGGCGTGAGGGCATCCGTGTGCCAGTCGTGCTTCTTATCTCCATTGGAGCCGATTCTTAGTTTGGTCCACGTGCACCCTGAATTCCCAGGTCCATCTGCGGCTATGCAGCAAGTAGAGACCTGGAAGAATGCAATGTTGCGTATATTTGGCACTTTGCCAGCCCCTTCTGGCATGCCTTTGGGCCTCCATGGATGCAAAGGGGCCTCCAGTGGGACTCTCACCAGCAGGTCTATCCTTGGCACCATCTGTGCCTTTGGACCTGCATCAGGTTCAGCGCCAACTTCAGTTCCAGTGCCATCCTCTGCACCAGTTCCTGTTGCATCAATGCCGACTCGGTCAATGCCAGAGGAGGATGTGCAGCCTATAATACTTTCGGTGTCAGAGCAGAGTTCACTACAAACTCATTCGGGATCACAGCCGGCTCTGACCGGCACCCAGCCTTTGGGCAACCATTTGGATTCCGATAATCTGCCCTTACCTCATGATAGGGTCCAGACTTTACATAATCTTTTTGACACAGCCTCTGACAATGATGACTATATTGAAGGGGATCACTGTGTGAAGAAATCTGGTCTGAAGAGCTTCAGGATGCCAGTAAGCTGGATACTTCCCAGATGGTAAACACCCCTTACTACGTATCCGTCACCCCGCATGTTGTTACAACGCGGTCGTTAACAACGCATACCATTACCCCGCAAGTCGTTACGACTTGCGGAGGGGGGAGAAGGTGTTGAATTTAAAATCCAACACCTTCCCTACTGTCCGCACAGACTGGAGTTGGAATAGTAAATTATACTATTCCAACATCCAGCGCCCCTCTCTGCAAGTCGTTGTTACGACTTGCGGGGTAATGGTATGCGTTGTTACAACGCGGTCGTTGTAACGACCGCGTTGTAACAACATGCGGGGGTGAGGGAAAGCAGAAAAAAGAGGCATATTCTTCCCAGATATGGGTCTTGTGCCCCCCCTCCAGTTCTGCCACAGAGGATAGCTCCTCTTTTGCTGCCTTGATGCAAAGGCCAGCCAGAAGTTCTAGATTTGCAACTACCAACTATGGAAGTAAAGACTAATATCCTAATAAATCTACTTTAACCTGGGCAGGCTCTCACAGAGCCACTATGATAATTTAATGAGGCTCTTGTGGTTACCCTATTGGACACTCGGTCAAAACCATGTTCAGGTCTGCCAGTTAACCGACAGTTTGTTCACCATCGCCCTGAACCCCGTGACCCACCTTATCTCACTCAACACCTGGCACCAGAGAGTCTGGTGGTATAGGAATCCACCTGCAAAATTAATCTGAATGTTTTCCATACTACACTGACTGATCGCAAAGTCAAGCACTTAGAAACATTTTGGAGATGTATTTTTCTGCCACCAGCCCGATCCTCAGATCTGCCAATGCCAGCTATCTTCTTGGCTGCTATTTTCATGCCCTTTGGGATTCCGTAAAGTACACAAACAAAGTATACAAAAAAAGTGATGGGTTTGATACTTGACTGATTCCACCAGGGCCAAAGTTGCTAGCATGCGGAGTACCTGTGCTGTACATCTATCAGACAGCTGCATAGGCATCTGTTCACATGTTCATGAAGCCCTCTAGTCGACATCCAGGTCCAGTGAGAGGGGCCTTTTCCTTGTTCGATACTGTAGGACTTTTTACTATGAGGAGACCTACCACCTTAGGAGGTACTACTATGGTATCTATTCACAAGGTGAGGAATCTGCAGTTATAAGTATCCATCAGAAGAAATATTTTCTTACCTACAGTAACAATCTTTCTGGTGAGTACTCTATCTAGCCTCAGATTCTTCACCGACCTTCTCACCTCCCCCTTCTTTGACATGGACTCTTTTCACATCTATAAACGTTCCAACTTCAAAGGTTTGCACACTGGTCATGCCAATCTCCTAAGGGGCTCTGCATCTGAGGGCTCGAACATCCTAGAAAGCAACTGACAGAGTGCATAGGTGGTGTTTATGTGTAGCTCCACTCATCACTTTTGGAGTGGATCGACGTCAGTGCAGCACCACATGACGCCATCTAACATAGCGTAAGAGAACTGCTTTAAAGTTTCTTGATCCAGTCTGATGTCTGTGGAATATTCACAGGGTGAAAGATCTGCAGTTTGATAGAGTATCCACCAGAAAGATAGTTACCGAAGGTAAGTAACTTGCTCTTCTCTAACGTTTTTAGCAAGAAGTAGGCAGACACTCTTCAAAAATAAGATTGAACAATTGATATCATGAGAAGCCATTCGTCATGGCAAGATCTATTTCCTGATTGTAACAGAGGATGCAGTACTTTGACAAGCACTGCATGAAAACATAGAGTAAGGTTTCATGTAACATTCTACATCAGCAGCAGGGCACCTGTTTTTTGTGTGCAAAAAGATAATGGAGAATTTTTACCATGCATTGATTACTTAATATTGAATGCCATCACAATAGGAAACCGTTATTCACTTCCTCTTGTATCTGTACTCCTTGATCAGCTGAAATTTGTAGGGATTTTGTTCTAAATTAGATCTCAAAGAAGCATATAATTTATTATGGACAAATAGAAAACTACATTTAGTACATCTGCTACCTATCAATGCTTTAGGAACTACATCTTATGAGGCATTCTGTATGTATACATTGATATATTCATCCACTTTCAAGGAACATTGAAGCCAAGTGAAAAAAATACTTAAACATGTGTAAAAACATTCTCTCTGCACCAAAGCAGAGAAATGCATGTATGAGGTATTGAATTCCTGATTTTTGGGGTGCATAATTTCTGCTATTGGTATTGGTTCTTGAGTAGCCATCTCCTCGAACAGTGATCGAGGTTCAAAGATTCATGTTCACTTTGCCAGTTTTTACATGCAAGTTGTTAAATATTTTTTAACACTCACAAGACTTATTGAGCAATTAATAAGAAAGTAGTGACATTTTAATGGAATTCAGAACAAGAAGAAGCCTTTTGCTTACTAAAGTCTTTCACGTTGTCTCCTGGATTATGAAATCCAACAACTTCCCTTTTTGGTAGAGACTGATGCCTCTTTGTTTGCTATAGTGGCAGTTTTTTTGCAGAGATATATTGAAACAGATGACTTCGACCCTGCAGCTTAATATTCGACAACTCTAGCTACTTACTACTAAGAAAAATTACACCATATATTGTAGAGCGATTCTAGAAGTCTTTACCTATTGGAGACATCATATGGAAGGGGGTCGTGATAAAATTACAGTGTGGACCGACCACAAAAATCTTCTGTATTTAACTACTATGAAATGTGCTAATGCGCATCATACCAGATGAACACTGTTCTTTTCTCTTTTCGACTATGTTATCACATATTGACTCATAATTGATACTGGAAGGCGATTTTTCCTGACAGAAGGTTCCAGAGGATGGAAGCAGATATGAGACTTATAACATTCTAGCTCTCTCTACATCTAGTTCACAAAATATCTAACATTTATTCAGACAATCCAAAAGGAATATATCTCAGAAACAGTGGATGGAAGAGGAGCCCCATCTAAGAACTGTAGGAGGCTGGCTTAGTATATGGTGTACACTCTAAGAAGTGATGCACCTTGCATTAATCCAGGCACCCTTATGGTGAATTTAGTGGTCTTTTATAACCATAGAAAGCTCTCAAAGTGGTAGCTGTGGAGAGCAGCTTTCAGGCTTATCTTAAAGGAGTGTAAAGCAGGTTGTTTACCACATTTAATCGACAGTTTAGATTAGATGAAACAGAACCACAGAGTGTTTAGAAAAATAAGTCTATTTATTACACAAATCCAATCACTAACACATTGGTATGTCTCTTAGCCGGAGATATCAATAGTACATATGGAAATAGTCAAAAGAAATCAGGTAAGAAGCACAAATATACCCTGGCTCTAGGGGAGACCAAACTATATACTAAAAAGTGGAATGCGAACTGCAGGGAAGAATGGGACTTGGATCACAAGAGTTAGAGGAGCTAGGTAAACAAGGAACAACCCTACTGAAGGAGCCAGGTTCCACGTTCTAGACTTACTCTGGAACCCATGGTCGATGGACAGCAGGAGGGCAGACTCGTGTCTGTGGTCGGCAGCAGCTCTAGCTTGCTGGCAGACCCTAAAAGGCTGGTACCAGGAGTACAGGGGGCTCCTCTAAGGGGGCCCGTAATACATGGGATCATACCTCCAATACCGGAATCGATGTTGGGGTATGATTCCAACATGGGTGATACCAAACATGACCGGTTCAGCGCAGCCATTATATAGTTAAACATCTCGTACTAACTGATGTCCACTATATATCTTAAAATGGCTGACCGCACTTACAAAGCCTAGAGAATTGACCCTGGGCTTTGTAGAGGTATCCTGCTGATTCAGGGGCACCCTCACACTTATAAGCAAGCACCCTACCCTTATGACTGAAGGTCCTACCATAGGGGTGACTTAGAGGTTTTAAGTATAGTGACCTCAGATATAAGGAAACATATATCTGTCGTGAGAGGTGCAAGCACAAACTC
Source organism: Calotriton arnoldi (assembly GCA_963921515.1). Classification (NCBI taxonomy): domain Eukaryota; kingdom Metazoa; phylum Chordata; class Amphibia; order Caudata; family Salamandridae; genus Calotriton; species Calotriton arnoldi. The sequence goes on along the minus strand of CAWUFW010001386.1, from coordinate 1,483,451 downwards.
ACACAGGCTGCAATGGCAGGCCTGTAGTCAGAGTTGAAGTGGATTCCCATGGGTGGCACAATACATGCTGCAGCCCATGGGAGACCTCTGGTGTACCTATGCCCTTGGTACCTTTGTACCCTATACTAGGGACTTTGAACGGTACACCGGTAGCCAATTGTGGAGGTACAAAAGTACTTACCAAAGCCATTTAGGGAGAGAGAGCACAGATGCTGTGGTCCTGACTAGCAGCATCCCAGCAAACTACAGTCAAAGCACACGGACACCAGGCAAAAAGTGGGACTAAAGGAGATCCTTCTTTCCTACAGGAATTATGAAAGAGGGATAATCATGGAAAAGTATCTTATATTCCATGTAAGACCACACTGTTGAAGATTTTAAAATGGTTGCATGGCTCGCTGGCTGCAGGGCATCCTGGGCAGGGAAAGATGCTGGCGTTAATAAACACAGACATTTTGTGGGCAAAAACGAGATCACACGTTAAAAAAGTATGTAGAGAACTGCAGTGTGTGTGTGAAAGCAAAAGAAAACCATCTCATAACTCAGATGGAGTATTGCAACCTTTTTCCACACCACGTCAACTGTGGAACAAGATTTCCATGGATTGTTTCACAAATTTGCCTGTGTCCTAGGGTTAACTTATCTTTGTTGTAATAGACTATTTTACTAAGATAGGACATTTCATCCCTTTAAAGAAACTCCCCAGGCAGTTAAATAGGCAGCAATTTTCATCACTCACATTTTTCATTTGCATGGGTTACCTCAAGTCATAATCACAGACCGAGGAACTCAGTTCACTCTTTTTTTAGACTGAACTCAAGAAGAGAGTGAGTGCTAGGCATTTTAAGTCAACTAGCTACGACCTTGAAACCGATGGTGAGATGGAACGAATGAACTAGTCCCTGGAACAGCAATTAAGATATTTTCTTATGGACCGCCCACATTTCTGGAACCTCTTGATTGCACTTGCTGAGGTTGCCTACAACACACCACATTTGTCCCTTGGCAGACCTCCTTTTTTTCGTTCTTATGACTATCGCCCTCAAAAGTTGCCTCCAAAAGTTTCATATTCCTCTATACCCTCTGTCGCCACTTTGCTAAATAGACCCAATGAAATCCAGAATGTTGCTCATCAGCATTTAGTAGTCGTAGGCAAGGTACAAATACTTTACAGACCGACACAGCAGAAAATCCCTGATTATCAAAAAGGCAATGACGTTTTGATATCCACTAAGCACCTGAACATTCCTTGGTCTTACCCGAATTTCCGCCCAGGATTCGTAGGTGCCATTTCTGATCATGGAATATATAGGAAAAAATGCACTAGAGTTAGCACTCCTTCACAGTGACAGATGCATCCTCTATTTCATGTGTCCTTAGTAAAAACCAATCATCTATGATGCTTCCAGTACACCTCCATCTATTCTGGTGGATGGTTCTCTTGAATATGAGGTCGAAGCGATACTTGTTTTCTGTATCCCTGTGGCCAATTGCAAGATCTAGTGGCCTGTAAGGGTTATGACATATCAGAACGGTCTTGGGAGCCAGCAGACTTTGTGCATGCCCATAGATTAGTGAAGAGGTTTTACCTGCAACATACATTGAAACCAGCACCCAACACTGATGCTTGGGAGTGGTGCATTTTTGGGGAGGAGACTTCAATGGGGTAGCGAAACTGTCCGGACTCAGGCGAAACAGCTGTTGCAAGGAAATAGGAGAATGAGTCAGTGGAAATTACGAAGGGCAGGGACATGAGACTGCTAACTTTAGTATACAGTAGTTATTTACTTCCTGGGTTGGGTTCCCTTCTGGGTGAAGAGAAATAAAGTGATATTTATACCCACTTAGGAATCATATTTCAATGTAGTTGCTTTGGCTTTTTGCTCACATAGTCGTTTGCACCTGTTACCGCATTCCCGCATGTTTGTTTTTCTTCCCTCTTCAGTTTCTCTGGTTTCTTGTACTTGTTCTAGTATTGTCTTGCCTTCTGTTTTGCTTTCTTTTTTCTATTCTCTGTTGAGCCTTACATGTGTGTTGTAGTAGTGTCCAGCAGCCTTCTGCTTGTCTCCTGGTCAGCTTCAGGCTTGTAATAGCTCTTCCTTTTCTGGAACCTGTAAGCATAATTCCGCCTTTTCTATATTGTTGCTTACTGGCTGAATCTTTACCTAGCATCTTCTCTGTATCTTACAGCTGTGTATATCTACCCTTTACATAACATCCAGACCAAGTGGTACTGTTCCTTGAGAAAGACTAGTGCCGTCCCTTGAGAAAGACTAACATTGAAAAATTGTGGATGCCAATATGGGATTTCTCTCCCTCCCTTACCTGTTTATCTCCCAATTCCTGCTTTTAGTAGTGAATTCATTCTGTGCACCATCGTAGGTTTTCAGAGAAGGCAGAGGCTTTCAACTGGTCTACATTCTCGAAAAATTGACAGACTCCTAACCAGGGACATGCACCAGCACTTATTTCCTGTTTATAAAGACATCATATAAGGTCTCCCTTCTTGAGTTTGATCCAGAAGAGACTTTCGTTTGTCTCAATGGTGAGAAAAGAACACACACTAGGCCTAATTTTGAGTTTGGCGGAGATGGTACTTCTTTGCAACTATGATGGAGTAGCCTTTCAGCCAAACCTTTGGTCTGCTTGCCTGATTTACAGGTGCACGGACTTTATGGCGGTGACGGTGGCTACTCCAGAACGGTCACTGGCATACTGCTCTGACAGCCCCACAGAGTACTGACATTTGGAGTTTCGCCCATTCAACTGCCCGCCCAATTTAGAGTGGGCCCTGAATGGCCAGATTTCACTGTTTGTGACCGCCATGTGTAGGAAGCTGGCTCTATATATACCATACCAAAGTAAGGTATAGTGTGCACAGAGTCCAGTGACTCCCTAGAGGTATAGCAGAGGCTAAATCACTAACAGCTCTCTTTGTGGTAGTGTGGTCGAGCAGTTAGGCTTATCATTAGGACGTGTTAAGCATTTATTGTATTCACTCAGGCACGAACTGATGGCACACACTCAGAGACTGAATCCAGACAAATTAGGTAAGTATAAAAAAGGTATACTTCTGTTTTATTTCTAGATCCAAGCAAGACTTGGCACAGGCAAGTAGGATATACTTTCAAATGCAAAACTTCACACGAAAATACAATTGTGGTTCAAACTGGAATCGTTACAGGTTTGTATTTTCTTTAACAACAGTTAAATACATTGAATTTACTTTGGAGTACTTTTGGATTACTTTTTAGTTACAGCGACTACTCAGGGTGATATGCCTAGATATCACACCGTGGGTCCTACAATACAAAGGTAAGTAAGACAATTTAGGGTTCAAAGCAGTTACTTTGGTTTCAATACAAAAGTCAGTTCAACACTTAAAACATTTTTGGGAGAAAATCATGACATGGGTTCATACAGAAGAAAAGAATGTTATCGGTTTGCAGGTAAGTTTACGTCCTGCAAGAATAGCTTTTTAGGGTTAGAACTAAGGTTCGAGAGGGCACTCAAGTTGCACCACCAGCAGTACTAGTGCGGCCGGGTGCATAGTGCAGGGGCCCAGTGTTTGCCAATGGGGCTATGGGGCCTTCGGTCAGGGGCTGCTCATGAGCAGGCCACTCTGTTGTGGGAGCAAAGCTCCTGGGGATAGGATCAGCAATGCAGGGGCCAACAAGCAGCACAGGAGCTGCACCACTAGCGGCACGGGGCAGCTGGATGCAGAGTGCCAAGGAGACGTTGGGAGCCCTGTGGTTTTCAATGGAGATCTCTGGTTTGGTAGAAAAGCTGCAGGCTCGGTCAAGGAGGTTTCCTGAGGGCAAACACCAGTAGGAGATGTAAGTTGGGTTGTTGAGGGATGCCTGACACCGTTGGTTGGGCCACCCAAGGGCTTGGGGCGTCTGGTGCAGAGGTGTCTTTAGGTGTCAGATTTTCTTACCAGCTCCGGTCGTGGTCGGGGGACCCCTCAGGTTGAGGCTGCAGGCTTCGGGTTGAAGGTCGAGGCAGGTCGGGGATCACTGGATCCCAGGTCAGGATCGCTGGGGAGACCTCCTCGTGGTGTTGGGCCACTCGGGCCGTGGTCCTCGGGTGCAGAGTAGTGCAGAACCTCAGAGCCGCCTGAATCCTGGCTCTGTGTTGGAGTCTTTAGTTTGAGAAAATCTGGTGCTCACGGGACACAGAGTTGTTTTGGTGAAGGCAGGGCAGGTCCTCTGGGTTCTGAATGACTGCTGGCTGCTGGACACGCCAGGGTTTCACTGGGTGCAGGTTGAAGTCTGGACAGGCCGGTAGGGCTAGGGCTAAAACAGTTGGTGTCCTCTTCTTCCTCCTTCAGCACAGCTTCTTCGGTCCTTCTTTCTTCTTCTCGTATCGGAGGAGGCAAGGTTTAGGGTCACCCCTAAATAATAAATGTAAGGGCTTTACAGGGGTGTGCAGGTTGGGACCAATAGGTCCCTCCCTTGGGGTGAGTACACCCCCTCTTATGCCACCCCCAGTGGAAGTGGGCATGAGCCTCTCTCTGGTTGGCTGTGTCTTCTCATCTTCAAGATGGAGGGGACTGAGATATGTGCTTCACCTCGCCTCCCCCATCTGAGGGGTGGGGTTGGTAAAGGTAGGCACACCTCTCTTCCTAACTCGGTTTTCCCGCCGATTCTCCAGCCCAAAGTGAGGGTCAGAAGTGGTGGGAGCCAGTTGCTGGGGGCAGCAAAAGGCAGGGTCAGCTAACAAAGGTGGCAGGCCTTTGAAGCTTCCCCTTCGTCGACCCAGCCCATCCTGGGGGAGGAGGAATGACACCTCTGCCCAGGATGGCCTTTGTTTCTGGAGCCAGAGAGCGGAGGCCCGCTACAGAGGGGTCCAGCAACCTGTCTGGTGGTGGTAAATGGCGGGTAGCCATTCAGGAACCACACCAGGGGTGGTCGTTTTCAAGGGGGAATCTCTAAGATGCCCTCTGAGTGCTTTTTACATTAAATCCCACACTGGCATCAGTGTGGGTTTAATGTGCTGAGATGTTTGCTACCAAACTTCCCAGTTTTTAGTAAAGCCGTTATGGAGCTGTGGAGTTCGTAATGACCAACTCCCAGACCATATACTCTTTATGGCCTTACTGCACTTACAATGTCTAAGAATGGACTTAGACACTGTAGGGGTACAGTGCTCATGCAACTGTACCCTCACCTGTGGTCTAGTACACCCTGCTAGAGGGGTGACTTACATAGGTTATAAGCAGTGGGTTGCAGGCATGGCACACAGGGATGTGTACCATGTCAACTCTTCACTTTTCTCTGCACCAAAACACACAGCCTGCAATGGCAGTGTGTGGGTGTTAAGGTGCAGGGTCTCTAGGGGTGGCACAATAGGTGTTGCAACCCATAGAGACCTTTCATGCTCACAGTGCCATTGGTACCCGTGGTACCTTTTACCCTTGCCTTACCAGTGGCCAAAGATGTGCCAATTGTGGATATGGAGGTACAGCTTTGGGACAAAACGCAGGCCTTGGGAACCTGATTGGCGGGGACCCCGGGTACATCAAGTCAAAGTGCATCAAATGTCAGGCAAAAAGTGGGCGGTTACCATGCAAAAAGGGGCACTTTCGTCCACCATCAAATACTTGGTGGTCAGAGACAGTGAAAAGGTTCTAAATTACCCCCAAACCATGAGAGACAACTCCCATCATATGAGGGTCATTAGTTTTTGTTTTTTCGTAAACAAAATCCTGCTTTGAGATTTTTTTTTGTGAAAAAAGCAAAAACAAGTGAAACTTATGAAGGACAGTCAAGTGTGATGGAGCTGTCCGTCAAACTTTTAGCACGTTGACAGGAACCGCTGTACTAGTGGTTCCTGTCAACGAGTACCCCTTTGGGGCGACCAGTGATATTACTCGGTTGTCCTGACTGAGTAAAGCCTGTCTTCTGCGATCTGATTCCAGCTCTATATGGGAATAAATGCAGCTGCTTCTTGTGTATCAGCCCTGGCTATTGAAGCATGTCTTCCTCAGCAACTATGATGAGGCAGGCAGGGTGCATATCTTCTGAACAAATCAAATTGCCAAAGGTTCAGATCCTTGCACTGTATCCCGAAACATTCATGTTATCTCTCTGGGATTGTGAAAGTGTTTGGATGGATAATGATTTATCTGCTTCACTTTAAACAGTGTCCATCGATGGACTCAAATCATTTGAGTCTAGAACCTCGATCTGTAGTGCCGACTACAGACCCTATATTTTCAGCAGCCACATTCATCCATCCATCTATTTTTCAATCCTTACTTTCTCATTGGTATCATTCAAAGGAAACTGTATATCTTTAACTTTTGTGGGAGTGTAGGAAAGGGAAGAGGTCTGGTGCTTCAAACCTAGTGATGTGGGAAGAGGTGTGGTTCATCACAATTTCTAAATTAGAGTAGGATGGCCGCTGACAAGAGGAAGGAGGCATGGTAAAAACAAGGATTGTTCATGTAGCTACAGCTTGAAACAATAAAGCCTTGCATTAAGTTCTGTCACAGGTGAGTGAATGTTTCAAGAGGGGTTTTGTCCGTGGCATATGCTAAATAAGTGTGAGATGTGAGCAGTGCAAGCAATAGTTGGCATGGGCTAGGATTCATAAATAAAACAAGCATGGCAAATGCAACAGTCGGGTAGAGAGTGACACAATTACTTCATGTATGTGAAACTCTAGCAACTACTTTGTCATGACAGCCATAATGTTAAGTAAATGGCATAGTGTATAACAGTGTTACCATCCTCTATGCTGTGCTTTTCTGGATGCTTTTCTGGATGGATCATGAATGAGAGGAACTCGAATCAACAAACGTGTGGTGGTCTGTAGCCAGATGCTAAAATCGTGCTCTGTCCTATATGCATACAAACATACTTTGTGCAGTGTTAGAATAAAAATGTAAAAAACTAATAATACAGATAAGCATGCAATTTGGCCAGCAGCACTGTAATCCTTGTAACTGACTGGTGGTCATATTTATCCATCAATTGATCCAGCCTCATTAATATGGATGTGTATCTTATAGACTGTGCAACCTATTATTACTAAAATGATAGTCAGTTATCATTCAAAACTGTTGTAATTATTTCAAGGATATGTTATCATGGCATTTTCTTTACATTCATGCTCAGAGTTCATAATTAAAATCAATTATTTCAATTATCTATTTAAATTAGGCATATATGAAGTTGGATCCAAACAAAACTGGAACTGTGACTATGATAGATGTTAACAAGTTCTACTGTGCCAAAATGCACCCCCAAGTTTTGTCAGGTAGGAAATGCATCTGGAAATGCATATTTTATGTAATTCACCCAATGTTGACATTGAAACTGCACAACATGTTAAAGTGACTTATGTCCATACACATTTACTATATTATTGCTCTTGTAACACAACTTTGAAAATGTATTCAACAACAAAGATTAAACTTCTCAAAACTCCATTAATGACTTAGGGTCGCTAGATGACATCAGTAGACGGTGTTACAAATTTATTGGCCTAGGATCTTAAAAAAAGTCACATTCATAAATATTCTCGCTCTTTATTGGGGAAGGATCTATTGTCACTTCTTTTAATCTTTTTCATCTGCCCATTCACTAATGTTACGTACAAATCATTTTTGCCAGACAAAAAGCCTACAAAAGTCAATTTAAATCCACCAAAGCACCCTGTAGCATTACCGTGGGATTGTGGTCCGAGGGGTAACAATGCCTTGCTATTTATGCCAATGGTAATGCCTGCGCTTACCAATGACAATATTTTAAGTGTCGGTGAACATGTTGACAAGATTCCCAGATTACAGACGCTACTACTGTCGAAAAACACTTTTATGTTAAACTTGTTATTTTTAAGTCATCGCTCACTTGAAACACTTTCATCAGATACTTTGATGTATGTTACAATTGAGGGTAATGGTCCACTCTTATACAAGGCTAATCCAGTAAATGACTGCTTTGTATTATGCAGCGTCTTTGGGTTCCTCTGCTAGTGTCACCCCTAAAGGCACAGTTTATTCCATGATACACCATGCCCTTACCTTACTTTCCAAAAGAAGGTGGTCGTTCATATGAGGATCAGAGCAAATGGTCTATAGCAGAATTCACTTTTGGTACAGTCAGCTCATAACTAGAGGAAAACAGGTTTCCCTATTTAAAACCTCTTGGCACAACACCATTAAAGTGAATCAACTTAAGGGCAAACGGTATTTAGCCATCTTCCTTGACAATTCTGTTGTCTTCGTGATCAGACCAAAAGCGAAGCTTACAAAACTGTTGACCTGATTTGCCAGAAAATATGCGAGGAATTTCATCTCCTGACTGGGTGGAATCCAATATCGGATTGTGGACCTTTCCACAAAATTGTCATATGAAGCCATGTGGAAGATATGTGCCCTGGCGACTGCACATCTCGGGCACTTTTCAACTGTGTGAACATCCTTTTTGTGTACCAGATCCTTGAGTATAAATTCTATTTAGATAGGTAGCCTGACTTAATTTCAATCTCGTATTGCCTGACAATAGCTTCACATGCATACATAGTTAACCCATCTTGATCAGTTACTCAGAGCATGTGTACATTAGCAATTTTCTCCGTAATTTATATAAATCAGTTATTTGGAGGTTGTGCATCACCAAGTAGAGCTGTCATGGTAATCTCATTTGTCCCTGATCTCTCATCACCTGTAGGTCCGCTGACTTTGGGTGCACTTCTGGAACACACAACAGGATTTCTTTGCCACTCTTACCATTTTGACATTGTGTAATAACTGTCCTGCTGCCCACTATTCTAACAGCATAGGCTGCCATGGACCAGTCACCCAGTGTCATGTCTTTATTATTTTTTGGCAACTGTCTAAAAGTGCTCCCTACCCCCTAATGGTTCTACCTGGTTACACAGATACCTCAAATTCATTCTCTTGGGGTACTTGCTTCATCAGTCTCTAGCACTGGATGTTTCGTTGCTCCACATGCTTGAATTATTCCATGCTGCCAGACTGACCACCCTCAGTAACATAGCAAAATGCATATGCATTTAAATAGCCATGTGCTATGTTTAATCTAAAGCTGAAGGGTGAGTTGACTGGAGTTTAGAGAATCAGTTGGGGAGTATTAACTCTCCTTCACCAATGGTTCTGCTAAAAGCTTCTACCGACTTAGTTGGCAACCCTACCAACCAAAATTATTTAAAGCATTATACATAGAACACAGTTATTTTTTCAGTGGGGAGCCTACATAGATAGTGATTGTTTATCATTGCTATTAGTAACAACTCTAATAAAAGGATTTTGTTTGCAAAAACAAAACTTGTATATATGAAACTCTGCACTTAACAAACAGATCTGAAAGAGACACGTTAGTGACAGATTCCTTACCTTAGAATATCCCCAGGCGTCAGGCTGGATCCGGAAAGTTTTGCGTAGCAGTACCCTTGCGCGTCGGTAGGAGGCGCCGTGCGGCTCCGCGTCTGTCGTCGGCGTTGAGATCGCCGGGATGACGTCGTGGCCAGTACTTAGACGCACGCCGCCCATGCGCGCTGATGTCAGTTCTTTATTTTTCCGCGCCAGTAAGCGCAGATCCGGAGAGAGCAGTGCCCCAGTCATTTTTTGACTGAACTTTTTGTCACTGTTTTCTCGAGTCGTTCGACTCCAACGGTGTCAGTAGGGATGCCCGGCTTCAAGCCATGCGACGCCTGTGGTCGAATGATGTCGATCACCGACCCGCATCGAGACTGTCTCTACTGCCTCGGCCGCGACCACGACTCCAAGTCGTGCCCTGACTGTCGGGCCTTGCATCCGAAGGCTTTGCGAGAGCGGTCTCGAAAGCTCCTCGAGGTCCGGCAGTCGGCTCCGCGCCAATCCAAGCACCGGTCACGAGAGAGGTCGAGGGGCCGGTCGCGGAGTCCTCATCGTTCGCACTCCTCCGGTAAGTCGAAGCACAAGAAGTCGAAGAAGCGTCATCGCTCGACGACTTCCCCTCGCCGGTCGCGCGACTCAGCTGAGGGTCCTGACGGCACCGTACCCGCGGCTCCGGGAGTGCCTGTGGAGCCGCCGTCGCATTACCCGCCCTTCCCGGGTTCGGCGGCGACTCCGGCCGAAATACAGGAGTTCCTGTCGGCCATGGCCCGCCTCTTCGGGCCTAAAGGTCCCCCCGGTGCGCCTTCAGGCCCCGCGGGCCCTAGTGGGGTTCCTCCTGCGGCTCCGGCCCCGCCGGCGACTCCGGTCCCGGCGCCGCCAGCAACACCAGTCCCGGCCACGGCCACGGCCTCGGCTCTGGTGCTGCCTCGACGCCCGTTGACCTAACGACACCTCCACCGGCGTCGCTTTCACCGGTGCCGTTCACGACGCCGCCCGGGGCTCCGGGTGGCGTCGTCCCCAGGTTCTCTCCGGATCCGGACTCTGCGCCGAACCGACGTCGATTGACGCCGGTTCCGGCGCCGATGAGACCTTGGGTCCCACATGTCCCTCCTCCTTACATTGACCCTGATTTGGAGGACGAAGAGAACTGGGAGGGGTCTGAGGACCCTCTCACTGCCCAATGTGAGTATGATCAGGACTGGGTTGAGGATCTTGGGGATGCCAGTGGTCTGGACACCTCTCCTGACATTGGCATGCTGTCTCCTCCTTCCGTGGCAACGGAGGAGGGAGCAAACTTTGCTACGGTGTTGCGTAGGGCAGCTGAGGCCCTGCACCTCCAGTTACCTACAGTGGCTGTCAGGACTAACATCCTGACGGAAGTGCTTCAGCCGGCGGCTACCTCCTCGGAGCCACTGCTGCCGTTCAACGATACACTTTCGGAAGTTCTTTTGGGCACCTGGTCCAAGCCCACCACAGGGGCTCCTGTGGATAGGAACGTAGCCCTACGCCATCGCCCTGCTCCGGGCGACCCCCTGTTCCTTTCCCAACACCCCACCCCTGAGAGCTTGGTTGTCCAAGCCTCTGCATCTCAAAGCGCCTTCCCTACCGCTCCCCCGGATAGGGAATCCAAAAAACTGGACCAATTTGGGAAGAAGGTTTTTTCTTCCGCCAGTGCTGGCTTGAGGTCTGTCAACACCACTTGCCTCTTGGGCCGATATACCCACTCCTTGTGGGATTCGGTGGCGCAGATCCTGCCCCAGTGTCCTGAGGAGGCCCAGGCACTGCTTTCCCGCGCCATTGCGGAAGGAAGAGATGCGGCAAAATATACCATCCGATGTGGCCTAGATACCGCCGACGCACTAGGAAGATCGCTTGCGACGACAGTGGCGCTGTGCCGTCACGCCTGGCTGAGGACCACTGGTTTCTCGGGCGATGTCCAACACACACTTATGGACATGCCCTTTGATGGTGTCGGCCTTTTCGGCAACAAAGCAGGCCACGCGCTGGAGCGCTTTAAGGAATCGCGGGCTACAGCCAAGTCCCTGGGCCTTTCTGCTGTGCGCCCTCTGCCTCGGTCTGCTTTTCGACCCTTTCGTGGCCACGGAAGGGGCGCCCAGTCACGTCCGCTGCCCAGCCACCGGCCCGCGCAGCAAGCGCCTTCGCGAGGACGTGGCTCCCGCCGAGGCGGGTCGGGTAACCAGCGTGCGGGTCAGGCCACCACCTCCGCCCCGTCCGCGGCCTCCAAGCCCTCCTAGTCCATCCTTTCAGGTCCACAGCACGCCAGTGGGGGGCAGGGTCCGCCATCACCTTCACCACTGGCGTGCCATCACATCTGACAGGTGGATCTTGGACATTGTCCGAAGGGGCTACTCCCTCCCCTTCGAGACTACCCCCCCAGCCATGCCACCTCAATGCCACCGCATGTCGGGGGATCATTTGGTGCTTCTTCAAAAGGAAGTTGCGGCCCTCTTGGCCAAGGGGCCATCGAGCGCGTTCCGACCCCAGAAGTAGGGCGTGGTTGTTATTCCCACTACTTTCTGGTGCCCAAAAAGGACAAGGAGGACATGCGTCCTATCTTGGACCTCCGGAAGGAGAAGTTCAAGATGCTCATCCTAGCTCAGGTCTTAACTGCCCTCGACCCTGGAGACTGGATGGTAGCGTTGGACTTGCAGGACGCATATTTTCACATCCCCGTCCTGCCGGCCCACCGGCGTTACCTGCGGTTCACGGTAGGCCTCGAGCATTTTCAGTTCACCGTGCTCCCCTTTGGCCTTACCAGCGACCCTCGGGTGTTCACGAAAGTGATGCCGGTGGTCGCAGCTCATCTGCGCCGGGCAGGAGTTCCGGTCTTCCCCTACCTCGACGACTGGTTGTTGAAGGCGGGTTCGTCCCAGTCAGTCGTCTCCCACCTCCAGACTACGGCCGATCTCCTGCAGTTGCTGGGGTTCTCTATCAACGTGCCGAAGTCACACCTGAGTCCCTCCCAGCAGCTCCTTTTCATCGGAGCGGTTCTGGACACAACGCGGTTTCGGGTCTATCCTCCCGAACGGCGAGTCCGGGATATTCAGGCTCTTGTTCCACTCTTTCAGCCTCTATCCTGGGTTTCGGTCAGAGTGACTCTGAGGCTGCTGGGCCTCATGGCCTCCTGCATCCTGCTGGTCGATCATGCCAGATGGCATATGCGGGCTCTGCAGTGGGACCTGAAGTTCCAGTGGGCGCAGCATCAGGGGAACCTGTCCGATCACGTCCAGATCTCGGCGGGCACTGCACGCAACTTGCAGTGGTGGCGCACGAACACGGATTGGGTCAATGGCCGATCCCTCTCCCTTCCCCAACCGGACTTCACAGTGGTGATGGATGCCTCCCTTCTGGGATGGGGCGGCCACATGGGAGAGGCGGAGATCAGAGGCCTCTGGACTCCGGCGGAGTCCAGGCTCCATATCAACCTTCTGGAGCTTCGGGCGATCCGTCTTGCACTGAAGGCATTCCTTCCCTCTGTCAAGGGGAGAGTAGTGCAGGTGTTCACAGACAACACCACCGCTATGTGGTATTGCAACAAACAGGGCGGGGTGGGGTCGTGGACCCTATGTCAGGAGGCCCTGCGCCTCTGGACATGGCTGGAACATCAGGGCATGTCTCTGATGGTTCAACATCTGGCCGGTTCCCTGAACGCCAGAGCAGACGAACTCAGCCGCCGATGCATGATGGATCACGAATGGCGTCTTCACTCGGAGATGGCGCAAGGTCTCTTTCAGCAGTGGGGAGAGCCTTGGTTAGATCTATTCGCCACCGAAGAGAACGCGCAATGTCATCAGTTCTGCGCGTTGGAATTTCCAAGGCGGCACTCGCTCGGCGACGCTTTTCGTCGTGAGTGGAGTTGCGGTCTGTTGTACGCTTTTCCGCCTATACCACTTCTGCCCAGAGTGCTGAAGAAGATCAGGCGCGACCGGGCCCAAGTCATTCTTGTGGCTCCGGACTGGGCTCGAAGAGTTTGGTATCCCGAGCTACTCAGTATGAGCATCGATCCCCCGATCCGACTGCCTCTTCGGGAGGATCTCCTGTCGCAGCAGCAGGGGACGGTCCTCCACCCGAACCTATCCAGTCTCCACCTCCTTGCGTGGAGATTGAGCGGCGGCAGTTGATTCCTTTCGACTTGCCACCCGAAGTTTGTGATGTGATTCTGGCAGCCAGGCGTCCCTCCACTAAGGTGGTATACGCCTGCAGGTGGAACAAGTTTGTGGCATGGTGCACAGCAAATGCTGTGGATCCCCTTTCTGCCCCTCTTTCTGAGGTTCTTCGGTTCCTCCTTTCATTGGCCCAACAGGGCTCTGCCCTGGGTACCATCAAGGGCTATCTTTGCGCTATTTCTGCCTTTCTCAGACTACCTGATCAGCCCTCGCTCTTCAAGTCCCCTGTAGTTAACAGGTTTCTTAAAGGCATCACACACCTTTTCCCTCCTGTTCCGTTTGTGATGCCCCAGTGGGACTTGAACTTGGTGCTCACCTTTCTTATGTGCGCTCCCTTTGAGCCTCTCCATAACTGTCCTCTTCGTCTTCTTACTATGAAGACTGCCTTTCTGGTGGCTATCACCTCTGCTCGGCGGGTGAGTGAGCTCCAGGCTCTGTCTTGCAAGCCTCCCTTTCTGTCTGTGCATCCAGACAAGGTTGTCCTTAGGACGCGTCCGTCCTTCTTGCCGAAGGTGGTTACTGCCTTCCACATCGGGCAGACCATCACCTTGCCCACCTTCTTTCCGCCTCCGCATCCTTCCAGAGAGGAAGAGAGGCTCCACCGTCTGGACCCAAAACGTGCGCTTTCCTTTTACCTCAACCGCACCCAACAGTTCCGGGTGGATGACCAGCTCTTTGTTGGCTACGTGGGCGCCAAAAAAGGTCGGGCGGTACACAAGAGGACCATCTCCTGCTGGGTAATCTTGTGTATCAAAGCCTGCTATTCTTTGGCTAAGAAGGAGCCCCCTGTTGGGCTACGTGCCCATTCTACCAGGGCAACAGCTGCTACCATGGCTTTAGGCCGCGGTGTTCCGCTACAGGATATATGTCAGGCAGCTACGTGTGCCTTGCTGCACACGTTTACCAAGCATTACTGCCTTGACAGCCAGGTCCGGAGGGACGGCTTCTTTGGCCGCTCTGTCCTCCGGGACTTCCTTGTCTGAATCTGTTCGCAGACCCACCACCGGGGTTGGTATTGCTAGGGTATCTATTCTAAGGTAAGGAATCTGACACTAACGTGTCTCTTTCAGATGCACAAGTTACTAACTTGTGTAACGATATATCTGTAAGAGACAGTAGTTAGTGACCGATATCTTACCGCCCCACCCATCCTCCCCGTTCTGCGAACTGATTTCTAGGGTTAAGGACATCCCTTTCAGGGCCCTAGTATTTTTTCAGACACCAATGTCAGCTTCTTGCATGGCTCTGCGTTCCTGGCGCAGAAAGTCGTGTACAGAACTGACGTCAGCGCGCATGGGCGGCGTCTAAGTACTGGCCGCGACGTCATCCCGGCGATCTCGACGACGGACGCGGAGCCGCACGACGCCGCCTACCGACGCGCAAGGGTACTGCTACGCAAAACTTTCCGGATCCATCCTGACGCCTGGGGATATTCTAAGGTAAGGAATCTGTCACTAACTACTGTCTCTTACAGATATATTGTTACACAAGTTAGTAACTTGTGCTTTAGTGCAAAAACACCTGGTGCACGTTTACATAACCCATCATTATTTAAAAAAATCTATTTAGAATATTGCATTTGTTTATGGAATTGCTATCATTAATGACTACATGGTTTTCCAGACAGTGTGAGTATAACCTTGTTTCAAACTGATAGCAGCTTTTTTTATGTAGTCTGTCGTCCTCTTTTTATGATCTGAATATCAGCCAATCAGGTGGACAGACCCAAAGCTCTACTGCTTCTCAAAGGATCAACTGGTCATATTTTCTCCTGCAGGTCTGATGAGTTGGCAATCTTCTCCACTTCTCCATGAGGGAAATTTTACAGTAATTTTTATTTTTTTATTTTCACCCCTTCTGCAGAAGGTGAGTCTCGGTTTCCTTTTTGCAGTTGGAGAGCTGGTCTGAGAGTCCTCTTTCACATCATGACAGACACGTCTTGTCCGTGAGGGAGAGAATGAGTTGTGTGTCATCGGCTTAGAAGAGGACGTTAATATGGTGAGCATGCATGATGCTGGCTAGAAAGATCATGTATGTGTTGGAGAGTTGGGCGTGTCCTTGAAATGTCGTGTATTCTTTGGATGAGGATGGGATCAGAGACTATCAAATGATGCAAAGAGGTCCAGGAGAATAAGGGCCTCCATGTCTCCTCTGTCCAGACTCGTGTGGATGTCATCCGTGGCAGCGATGAGGGCAATTCTGTGATGTGGTTGGGTCTGAAAACAGACTGAGTGTTGTCGAGGAGTTGGTAGTCGTTGAGGTACTCAGTGAGGTTTCTGTTGATGATTTTCTCTAAGACCTTTGCCAGCAATGGTAGCAGGGAGATCAGTCTTTAGTTGGTGTGCATTAGAGGGTCTGCATAAGGTCTCTTAAGCATTGAGAGGACAGTTGCGTGTTTCCAAGCATCTGGGAAAGTTGCAGAAGAGGTGGAGGCATATAATGGGTGTGATCATGGCTCTGATAGGTTGCAATCCTCTAGAGTAGGCGTGGTGGTGACAGGGGTCCAATGGGGCCCCTGAGTGGATGGACTTCATGGTGGTAGCAGTTTCTTCTGGGGTGATGACAGCCCATGTGGTTAGCATTGGTTCTTTGGATAAGAACGGGAGGCATTAGGCAAGGTCTTTTAAGTCCTGTTGCAAGCTGAAGTTGCTGTAAACGGCGGGTATTTTGTTGTTGAAGAATTGAGAGAGATTGTTGCAGTGGTCCTGCGAGGGAGTGATAGAGCTGGAGGTGGCTGATGGTGAGGTGAAAACTTTCACTATGGCAAAGATTTCTTTGCCTCTGTTAGTGCTGGCATCGATGTGTTTCGCCAGAGTGGTGTGTTTGGTGATCCGGACAGTTAATCCTTTGGTATCAACCATTCCTTCTGTATCAACCATTCCTATGCAGCCCCTCATTTCTCCAATTAAAATTACACCATCATCCATCAAGGCTATTATGAAGACTACAATGAGGAAGAACTAGTACCAGAGAATTTTGAGTTGATACAGATCTTTTGGGTGTAGAAAATGACCATGCAAGTCAAGAGGATAAGTCATTTGCACGTACTCATCTGGATCTGGTTAGTCAGTACGTACATGATGATGCATTTGAGGAATATGAGGTATAATATTGTAGATGCCAGTGTTTTAAGTGATGTTACAGTGACCAACCAATTTCAACGTCTCGAAAAGTTATCCAAGTACTAGCATGAATTTGACTCATTGAAGCTTATGTTTCAAGGAACCATATGAAAGACTGCCTCTGCAGGTGTCTCAACCACTAGCACCAATAGTACCACATCACCCATTAGCCTCTCAGTCTGCTCCTCCTACTCAACCTGACCCTGTGATTGATCCTACCCAACTAGACTTTCTGGACCCTCAGTCTCTCTTACCTGGGACATGTTATGAACATCCTAATGTAACAGATGATGACTCTTCGTCAGATGGTGGTGAAAGTCAAGGAGGGGAGGGTGCTGATGATGACGAACATGACCAGGCAAAAAGCACACATAAACCATAATTCTCAGGTGGTCAAATGCCTCTGTGGCATGCCTACATTCCTTCAGAAGGATCTGATCAAGACCCTATTCCTCATAACAATTTGCCAGACGTTGTATGCATGTTCCACAGCTTGATAGTCTGTGCTGCACGAAAGTTCAATGTTCCGGTACTGGCTGAAGCCAAAACTAGTTTCCTTTTTGATTTTAAATTGAAGGCCTAGAGATCCACTAGATCGATCCCAGTTCTGCACCATCTGTGGGAAGAGATCTTTGTTGCATATGAAATCCTTCCATAATCTCAACATCTGTGACTTGAATAGAGACAAAGCACAGGGTTCCAGATACTTCTCCTACTTGTTTTTTAAATTGACTTAAGACAGATTCTGCCATCTCAGCAGTGGCATAGTGCCACTGATACAACCCCCTATGCCC
Organism: Calotriton arnoldi; assembly: GCA_963921515.1. Classification (NCBI taxonomy): domain Eukaryota; kingdom Metazoa; phylum Chordata; class Amphibia; order Caudata; family Salamandridae; genus Calotriton; species Calotriton arnoldi. Next base: position 1,466,002 of record CAWUFW010001386.1, on the reverse strand, counting down.
CTTGTGTGGAACCCACTGGTAGGGAACGATGATTATTGAGCAACCTTGGCTAACGTGTGACAGTATTTGCAGTAACTTCAGCAAAACATGTCAATGTCTCATCCATCATATCATGATATCGTAAGTCCTTATGGCATAACATGTCGGCCTTCATGGACAAATCACCAGATGATTTATTATTATGTTGAAAGTGGAGCTTGATTCTTCAGATTTAATCAATAAATCTTTAGATGCCACCAAAAATGTATTTTGTTAGTTGTCAGCGGGAGTACTCTTTATTTGATACAGATGGCCCTTTAGCACTTGGTTTAGACCTTAGGTGCACTTCAATCCAAGGTTTTAGACATTCCTTCTGAGGGTAAGCATCTGTACAGTATTCCTGTTGATGAAGCCTAGTATGCCATGCAGACACGTACAAACATGGCCCATTCTTGAGGTATTTTACACAAGAAGCAGTCTTGCCAATAAAGACACCAGTGTTATGACCAGAGAGGTTACCAGCAGTTCAATGTTCCACATTGTAAACAAGGCCACTATGGCTAACAAGGACAGAATTACTCCAGATATGGAAAACACTGCCACACATCCAGTAGACAACAGAAAAGGATAAGGAGCCTTATTAAAAAGAGGCCAAGAAAACGCTTACCAAACTGGAGTCCTTGGCTTGCCCATCCCCTATATACCTGTGGGGAGAAAGAGCCTTTCACCCTGTAATGATAGACCTTCAAACCAATGGGTTCTGCATGTAATCTGCTGTAGATATTCAACAGAGTTCATTTCAAAACCACCTCTCTAATCTCCCAAAAATGAGAATCATCTCTAACTGTAGGCCTTCCAGGAATAAATCTTCATGCTCGTCCTAAAGAATGCAGTAGCGCTAACTCCAAAGGCCAATAAAATCAAACATTTTATTCAACAATCATCCTTATCAAAAAATAATCAGAAGAGTGCTGCCCTATTTTAAACTTAAGGGAACTCAACACATTTATCAGTAAGCAATATTCCGAAATTGTGACAATGCTGGATGGGCTACTCGCATTATTGAGATGCTGCGGTCCGTATGAAATTGTTCGCCGAACAAAGCATGAAGTGGACACCCTCTGCCATATGGAATGTATGACATTACAGCGCAAACTATTACAACGCATACCTTTACAACGCTGTCAATACAACGCAGCTTCCATTAGACCACATGCCATTACAACAAAAATTTCTTTTCTAACACCACTGGGTGCTTACCTCCGGGAAGGTGAGGGATATGCGTTGTAATGGCATGCGTTGTAATGGATCCTGCGTTGTATGACCGCGTTGTAAAGGCATTGCATTGTAATGCCTGCATTGTAATGGATGTTTCCCGCCATATGATATTTTGCCAAACTGCTTACGCTGTATCTGGATGGAAACGCCATTGAGATCTATTCTTGTGAAACAACATATGTTTGTTAGACTGATGGAATGTTCCTATAGACTGCAATGTTGTGGTACATCTAAAGAAAATAGACCATAATTCGCACAATTTCGCCCTGAGGAAGCCTTTATTTAGGCGAAACGCGTAGGCTGCGCAAGCTGAAAAAGAATGAAATAAAAGAGAAAAGATCACTAGCAATGACTGACTCGTCGTGTTTCCTGGATTACTGTGCTTACATTGTTGCTTTTTACACTCGGGGTTATTGTTGCCTCTCATTCTATGTTCTAAAGTATACATTGCTGGATATGCTTAATTCCTTTGATGAAGGAGATTTATCTTGCAATTCACAGTCCGTGTCTATACTACCAATTCAGGGCTCTACCAATGAGCTTATGAGTCGTTACAGAGTGCCTGGCACCAGGGGCAGCACATTTACATCATCTTCGGGTGCGGGTCTTCCTTTTCTTGAATGGCTTACTTGTAACTGTCATGGATGCCTGCCTGATCAAGGAACTCTCTCAGCAGGAAGTAATTAGCTCAATTCGGAAGAGACTCAAATTTTTAGATCAGTTAAGTTGCATTCTAAACAAGTCAATGTCCAAACTAGTCAGTGCAAAAGAAAGTGTGTTTCGAGGAGCCTGAATTCTCTCAAACAACCTAAAGATATCACCATTTTATGAATGAGGTGTCAGAGACTGATAACTTTTAATCAGGACATGAAGGTGGAAACACAAGCCGCAGTGCACAAACTCAAGGTGCTATTAGGCATAATGTTGTTATGCATTTCTCTAGTGTATTACAGAATTTGACAGAGACTTCCAGCTGCAAGTTCCTTGCCTCTGCATTTCCTAGGCGTCAGACTCGATCCTTAAACTTATGCGTGAGCAGTACACATGCTCATCGTTGGGTGGCTCCGTTCAGCTCCGCAAGACGTCGCGGGCGTTGGTTGTGACATCGTGGTCACTTATATAGGCCCCACCTTCTTTTATTTCCGCACCAGTTAGCGCTGATCCGGCGAAGGGCTAACCCTCTGTCTCTTTATGGCAGGCTTTTTTTGACATTTTGTTGATAGATTTCCTCTTGTGTGTCGGGGGATGACCTATAGACGGGTAGGTTTCAAGCTGTGTGGCGCCTGTCACCGCGTGATATCGGTAACCAACCCCCATCTTGTCTGTTTGTGGCGTCTTGAGCGCAACCACGACTTAACGTTGTGCTCATACTGCCGGACCATGGCTCCGAAGGCCTTGCGGGAGCAATCCAGGAAGCTCCTTGTAGCCAGGCAATCGACATCCAGCGCGACTCCTTGGTGGTCCCGGTCCCGATCGAGGAAGAGAAGGTTGCGGAACTGCTCCAGGAGCCCCAAATCCTCTTCGTCGCACTCGAGGTCCTCTGGACACTCGGGAAAGAGGCATAAGAAGTAGTTCAAATGGGCTTCGACTTCACCTCGTCTGTCATCCATCGATGAGATGGGTGGGGATCATCGATGCTTTAGGCACGGTACCGCAGAATCGTTGCCTGGTCCTACTCCGCGCCTCCCCCGTTTCTAGGAGTGACCCCCGCTCAAGTGAAAGAATTCTACTAGGCCATGCGCCTCGTATTTGAGTGGGCCGACCCCTCTGGGGTGCCTTTGGGCCCTGCGGTGTCGGTAGAGGCCCCACCAGGCTCCACGCTGACGGCTCTGGCCTTGGCGCCGGGTGGGTCTCATTGATCTGATACGGGATTTGGGTCGGCACCGGTCATGCAACCGCAACCTTCCCGACGTGCCCAGACGCTCTACGTCATTGCCTGTTCATTTTGAAGAGGTTTCAGGCTCGGGAGAAAAATGGGAGGGGTCTCTGGACTCTTTAGAAAGCCAGTTGGATGCTCCTGTTGAGGAATTGGACTGGTATGAGGAACTTGAGAAGGCCAGTGGACTGAATACCTCTCCCGATACTGGTATGCTCTCTCTACCTTGTGTGGCTATGGAGGAGGGGGCATCTTATGCCATGGTGGTGAGGAGGGCAGCGGAGGTCCTTGACCTGGAGCTACCCTCTGTGCAGTTCAAGACTAATCTCTTGACCGAAGTGCTTTAGTCTGGGGCTTCCTCATCTGAACCCCTTTTGCCCTTTAATGAGGCACTTATGTGTGTCCTTCTAGGCACTTGTCCAATCCTAGCATGCCGCCATCGCCCTGCAACGGGTGATCCAACTTTCCTCAGCCAACACCCCACCCCTGAAAGTTTGGTGGTTCAGATTTCAGTGTCCCATGGGACTTTCCCTTCTGCTCCCCTGGATTGGGAATCCAGGAGGCTGGATGCACTTGGGAAGAAGATGTTTTCTTCCACCAGCCTTGCATTGCGATCAGTGAACATCGCATGCTTATTGGGCCGTTTCTCGCACTCTTTATGGGACACGGTTGTGCAAGTGCTGTCAAAGGTCCTGGAGGATGCCCGGGGCGTGCTCTCCCTGGCAGTGAAGGATAGGAGCACTGCAGCAAAGTTAACCATTAGGTGTGGCTTAGATACGACTGGGTAGTGCGGTTTTGTCGACTGGTTGAGAACATCTGGATTCTCATGGACATCAGGCTAACCTCATGGACATGCCCTTTGCACGGACTTGTCTCTTTGGAGAGAAGGCAGACTCGGCATTGAAGCACTTCAAGGAATTGAGAGCTATGGCCAGGTCCTCGGGCCTCTTGGTTGCACCTTGTGGCCAGTTTACCTTTCGCCCCTTTCGTGGCAATGGAAGGGGTTTTCAACTGCATCAGCCATACCCCAGCCTCCATCCTGTGTAGACTCCCCAAGGTGTGCGAGGATGTGGATGTGGTACATTCCAACCTCGTGTGAATTGTAGCCAGAAGTCGCATGCCACACAACCCCTGGCAGCTGCAGCCTCCAAGCATTCCTAGTTTGGTTCTGCAAGACCATGCCACTCCAGTTGGAGGGAGAATTCAACATCATCTCCTCTGCTGGAGGTCCATAACATCGGACAAATGGGTCTTGCAGATCATTCAGGATGGCTATTCTCTTCTCTTTCTTTTCCTCCTTCTTTACCGCCAACTCAAGATCATCTATTATTACTCCGAGAAGAAGTCCTAACTCTCTTGGCCAAGGGAGCTGTAGAGAAGGGTCTGATTCCAGAAGTAGGCAGTGGTTGTTACTCCCGCTACTTTCTAATGTCGGAAAAGAACAAAGGACTACGTCTTATTCTGGACATCCGGACCGTCAACCTCTTCCTCACAAAGGAGAAATTTAGGATGCTCATGTTGGCTTAGGTCTTGTCTCCTTAGACCAGGGAGACTGGCTGGTAGTGTTGGACTTGCAGGATGCGTATTTTCACATCCCCATCCTGCCGGCCCACATGCGTTACCTGCGGTTCAAGGTAGTCCACGACCACTTTCAGTTCACCATTCTACCCTTTGGCCTTACCAGCGCCCCACGGGTGTTCACCAAGGTGATGGCGGTCGTCGTAGCTCATTTGTGCAGGTTGGGGTGTCAGTCTTTCCCTACCTCGACGACTGTCTGTTATGTTATGTTTAGTGATTTGTAAAGCTCATGGCTGTCCCAGAAAAGGAACGTCCCAGCGCTGATAGCCAGGAAAAGAGGGTGAGAGAGGGAACTACTGATCAGCGGAAAAGCCAGATTTCACCCCGCTTCTGAAGGGTAGAAGGTTGGGATGCTTCTGACGGAAAGAGGCAACAAATTCCAGAGGGTCAGCGCCAGCACCTTGAATGAAAGCCCTCCTGCTCTGGTACTATGAAACCGGGGGATACGTGCCAGATGGAGGTCGGCTGAGCGAAGGATACATGTCGGGATGTAGGTACAGCAAAGATCACTCAGAATCACTGGGCCTGAGCCTGCAAGAATTTTGTGCGCAAAGCAAAGCACTTTAAAATGAATTCTTTGCTCTATAGGCAGCCAGTGAAGGCGACACAGAAGGCCGGAGACTGAGCAATGCCGAGGTAGGGCAAACAGTGTGCGGCTTCAGCGTTCAGAGTGCACTGTAGCCTTTTAGTCACAGACTTATTGGAGCCAAGAAGCAAACCATTGCAATAGTCCAGCTTGGCCAGAACAGTGGCTTGAACAATCAGCTGGCGAGTGTGGGGGTAAAAAAAACAGTCTGGGTTTAAGACCGCGCAGCAAGCCAAAACAGGTACCAGCAACAGACTTGACATGATCTTCGAAAGTAAAGGCGCTGTCGGCCCAAACGCCTAGATTCTTAACAATGTTTTTTGGCAGAGAGGAAGGGCTGAGCTTCGGAGGCCACCAGTTGCTGCCCTAGAGATGTGTCTTTACCTAGTAGGAGGATCTCAGATTTAGTAGAGTTCAGCTGGAGGCAATTAGCCTCCATCCAAACAGAGATGGCGGTCAAGTCCTCCTGAAATTTAGCGGCATCCTGGCTAGGGTCCTTGGTAAAGGAATGTATTAGCTGCGTGTCATCCGCATATGACAGCAGAGAGAAGTTGCGGGCTTTGGCCAGCACAGCCAGTGGCCGAACGTAAACATTGAACAGAGTCTGACTCAATGCCGAGCCCTGGGGAACACCCCTGTGTAGGGAATGCGTGTGGGAGTGGAAAGGGGGGGTGATGACTTGAAAGGACCTTTTGGTCAGAAACGATGTAAACCAGGCGAGGGCTTTTCGGTGATACCGATCTCCCGCAGCCGAAACAGCAGGATGTCGTGGGAGACCATGTCGAAGGTGCGACTGAGATCAAGTAGGATCAGTGCTGACTTTTTGCCCTCATCCAGGGATGCTCTGAGTTGCTCAGTAACCGCCAATAAAGCTGACTCAGTGCTATGGCGCGGCCTAAAGCCATTTTGAGAGGGATCTAATATGGAAAAAGATTCCAGGTACTGAGTCAGAATGGTGTTCACATGGGATTCCGTGATTTTAGCTAAAAAGGAAGCAAAGAGATCGGACAGTAGTTCTGTGGTCTAGAAGAATCTAGTGACAGCTTTTTCAATAGTGGAATGACTTTCGCATGTTTCCAGGATTGCGGGCACTTTGCAGACGATATGGATAGATTGATAAGTTCTAGGCAACTCGGTAGGAGGCAGTCTTGGAACTTAAGGATGAGTTCCGGTTTAAGGGGATCATCTGGAGACCCAGATTTTATCTTAGTAAACAAGGCCTGGAGGCCTTCGATGGTGATTAAGGGAAGGGCAGGAAGGGAGTGAGTCTCGGTGCCAGTGAGATAGCCTTCCAGGGAGTCCAGAGCATCACTCTTAGAGCAGAAGCTATCATAGATGCCCTCCACCTTGTTAATAAAATAGGTGGCCAATCCCTCACATTGGGCATTGGATGATATGGTATTTTGGGTGACAGAGGGGATTTCACCATATCCTTTAACAGAGAGAAAATTGTTTTAGAGGGGTTATTGCTGGTCTTAATTTTATTGGCGAAGTAGGCAGCACGAGACTTCTGCATCAGTTTATGATAGGCTTTAATGGCCGTTTTATATTCAAGTTTAGCCGTGGAACTATATGAGCGTCTCCAGGCGCGTTCTGACATTTTGCAGTTCTTCCTAGCTGTTATGAGTGATTCATCAAACCAGGCATTGGCCCGTGCTTTCTTGGGATAAGTCCATTTGGCTGGGACACATTTGTCTAGAGCCTGATTGACCCACCCCCTGAAACAGTCATTCGCCGTCTCGAAGTTGGTAGGCAGTGCCGGTTGTACAGTGCCGAGAGTGTCTCTAAAAGTGGAGTGGTCAAATTTATGCCAAGGGCGTTTATATATAGGATTGCGAAGGGCCTAGGATTTAGAGCCTGCTAAGTGAATCGAGAAAAGGACAAGATTATGGTCAGTCCATGTCAAGGGTAGGGGTGGTGAGACCTCAAGGAGCGGGATATTGGAAAAAACTGGGTCAAGGAGGTGGCCAGCCTTGTGTGTAGACCCTGAAACTATTTGAGATAGTTGGCACGCTGCCATATCACCTAAGAAGTTGAAAATGTCAGGGTCATTATGAGACTCTAGGTGGAGATTCAAATCTCCGATAATGGTGAAATTGGCTTATTTAAGCGGTAGAGCGGTGGCAGCGTTAACTACTGCTTCCCTGAAGGATTTGAACAGCCCTGGGGGATGGTAAATAAGTAGTCCAGACAGCATAAAATTATCAGTTAGAGCCATTGTGAAAATAGCGCTTTCTCAGTCCCGAAGAGTTTCCAGGATAAAGCTACTTGTATAAATATCTTTATGACTCTCTGCGATGCCCCCGCCTCTACCCTCTACCCCCGCCTCTATTCACATTTCTCATGGTGTAGCCTGGGGCATAGCCAGGGTAGGGATGGCAACAGAGTCTTGAGAAAACCAGGTCTCAGTCAAGAATAAAATATCAAGAGACTGATCGGATAACAAGTCAAGTACTACTGCATGGTGCTTGGCTAACGACCGGCAATTTAAACAGCCGATTTTGTACTCCTTCCTGGATGACGGGACGCTAGAACAATGGTAAAACCTGAGGTAGCACTGGCTGCAATGTAGGGAGCCAGTGGTGGGAGACCAGCTATGGTTTCCACACGGGGGCGTTCCTTTGCGCTGAAAGCAGGGCCTTGCGAGTATAGGGGTCTGAGGGGTCAAATGGGCATAGTGCCTGGCTCCTGGCAACGTCCAGGAGGCGCGGATGGGCTTAAATTTGGCGCGCCAGCGGCACGCCCGCTGCGCGTGGCCGTGCTGCAGCGTGCATGAAGTACCTAGGGGTCTCAACTGGCTCCTCCCAGGCACGCCTCTGATTTGAGGAAAGAAGCCAATAAGAGTGCGGCACCGCCGTACAATCCACAGTCCCCAAGAGGTAAAAATAGGTTTAAAAATTGCTCAATTAAAACAAACACACAGTGCAAATGAATGTAAGTTAAGAGGGAATCTGCCTCAGCGATCCTAAGCCGAGCAGTTCCTTTCTGTGTCTCTGTTGAAGGTGTGTTCGCCCCAGGCTGTCGTCTCCCACCTCCAGACTACGGCGGACCTCCTGCATTCGCTGGGGTTCTCTATAAACGTGCCAAAGTCACACCTGACTCCTTCTCAGATGCTCCCTTTAATCGGAGCTGTTCTGGTCACAGTTCAGTTTCGGACTTGTCCTCCTGAGCAGCAAGTCCAGGATATTCAGGCTATGATACCGATGTTTCTGATGGATACATCTGCCTGTGGATTCCTCACCATTTGAATTGCTGCTTGCACAGCATTCCACGGAAATCTTTCTCCATAGCTCTCCCACGTCGACAAGGACGTCCCAATAAAACGGCTCCGCTCGCTGCCCCGCGCGACGTCATCGGAGCCATAAGAAGACCTCGTCGGCGTACTGACGTCAGTTACCTTTTTTTCATGCTGTCGTCGCGTAACTGATTTTCCAGGGCTCTCTTCGTTTCTTAGTGTTTCATTGCTACAGGCTCATCTGTAGTTGTAGCAGTGTGATGGCTGCTCAGAAGAGATCTGGTTTTAAACCTTGTAGGGAATGCAGGGGTCATATGTCCATCGCAGACCCCCTTGATGATTGTCTTTGGTGCCTGTCGTCTTACCACGATGTCGAGGGATGTTCGTCGTGTCGGCATATGAATCCGAAGGCCCTTCAAGAGAGGGAAGCCCAATTGTTCATGGCCAGAGTGAAGAAGCAGAAGAGGGGCCCGAAGAAGGACGAGATCGAAGTACAAGTCACCGACTCAGCACACCTCGAAGTCGTCGAGGAAGCACAAGAAGAAGCTGCGTCATGGCTCCAGACATCGTTCTTCTAAGGACAAGTTGCCAAAGTCGGAGTCCCCAGCTCTACGGCATCATAGAAAGGACGAAATCTCACCTTCCCCTTCACCTCCAGTGACTCCGGCTCACTCTCAGACTCCGAGGGGCTCTCCGACGCCTAGGGAAGCGATGCCTTTGCTTCTGACCACTCCGCCTCCCGCTCCAGTGTCTCCGGCGCCACAGCCAGAACCAGTCTTATAGCCTCGAGCTGTTCCTGAACAGGTGGTACCGGATCCGTACCCACCCTTTCCAGCTCCAGGTAGAGATCCTTCACATTTCTTAAATGCGATGTATGGCATGTTTGCAAGGGTGGCTAACCCTACTGGTGCACCTGTTGGCCCCATGGGACCGCTATCTTTTAATGTGGCTTGCCACCTCATTATGCCCAGGCACCTTTTATGCCGATGACCCCGAGTTGGCATCTCCAGACGCCGAGGTTCTCAATGCAGATGCAATCCCAGGAGGGAAGGGTGGAATATTCTCTGGTGCCTCCAACCATCCCTGAAGGACCTCCATCGACGCCGGCCCTGAAGTCACCGGCGCCGCATCTGGCACCGCCGATTCCCAAGTTGAGATCAAGAAGGGAGGCACAGAGGCTTCTGGAGGAGGAAGAATTCCAGGAGCAACAGGAAGAGGCTGAGGAAGGGGAGATTGTTGATCCCATGCATGAGTTTGAGGGGCTTCAGGAAGCTAGTGGGCTAGATACATCTCCAGAGTGGGAACTCTCTTCTCCTAAGGACCTTCCTTCACAGGAGGTCTCTTCTTACCACCCAATTATCAGGAAGTTGGCTGATCTTCTGGACTTGCAGCTGCCCACTGTCGATATTAAATCAAACATCCTGACAGAGGTTCTTCACTCTCCTTCATCTGTGACAGAGCCTTTGCTCCCATTTAATGAGGCTTTGACAGAGCTCATATTAGAAGTATGGCAAAAGCCCATGTCCGCCCCTGCTGTGTCCAGATCGGTGGCAAGATGGTACAAAGTTACGCCTGGGGATCCGGCCTTTTTATCTGCATACCTATCTCCTGAGTGCGTGGTAGTTCATGCGTCATGCTCTTCTAAACAATCTTCTGGCTCTTTTCCGTCCATACCTGGAGATAGGAAATCACAAAAGATGGAACAATCAGCAAAGAACGTTTTTTCATCAGCTAGTATGGCTTTAAAATCGACAAATGCAACGTGCCTACTGGGTCGCTACATTCATGCGTTGATGGATTCGTCTAAGGAGGTGATCCCTAAACTTCCAGAGGATGTCCAGGGCCACTTTGCGGAGGTTCTGTCAGACACTCAAGCTGCAGTCCGTCAGATTATTCAGCCTGGGCTTGACACAGCTGACTCTGTTGCTAGAGTGATGGGTTCCTCAGTGGCAACTAGGAGGCACGCCTGGATAAGAGGGTCTGGTTTTTCACCAGATGTGCAGGCCACCCTTTTGGATTTACCCTTTGATGGTTCTTGACTCTTTGGAACCAAAGCAGACTCAGTGCTACAGCGCTTTAAAGACAGTAGGGACACTGCTAAATCATTAGGCCTGCAGTCCCAACCCCCTGGGGCTTTGGCAAGGCTACATCATTTTGGGCCCGGCAGCAGCAACAACAGGAGGCAAATCTACTGTATAGGTCATACAGAGGGAAAGGTAGAGGTTGCCTGCGAGGCTCAGCTCCTCCTCCTCTCCTGTTCCCCCCCCCCCACTGGTTCCTCAGGGAAGCAGTTCTAGATCCCTCATCTTAAGGCATGTTGGTCCCGAGGGAGGTCAGGTGTCCCATTTTCTACGAAATTGGAGATCTGCTGCATCAGATCTCTGGGTGTTGGATCTCGTAGAAAACTGGTACGCCCTTCCTTTCCGGTAGTTTCCCCCTCCTTTCCCCCCTCACCAGGGTTGGTGTTCGGAGGACCATATGTTGCTCCTGCAACAGGAGGTTCTAGCTTTGCTGCAGAAAGGTGCAATAGCTCCGGGTCAGGGATGTTACTCCCGGTATCTCCTGATCCCCCAAAAAGGACAGGCATTTGAGACCGATCCTAGACCTCAGGATCTTGAATTTTTACCTCAAGCGGGAGAAGTTCATGATGTTGACCCTGGCTCAGGTTCTTCCACGCTGCAGCAGGAAGACTACATGGTGTTGATCGATTTTCAGGATGCGTATTTTTTTTACATTCCCATCCTGAAGTCCCATCGGAAGTATCTCCTTTTTATGGTGGGATCTAAACACTACCAGTTTGCGGTCCTGCCGTTCGGTCTTAAATCCGCATCACAGGTCTTCTCAAAGGTGATGACGGTGGTGGCAGCACATTTCAGAAGGTTGGGGATTCCTGTTTTCTCCTATATGGACGACTGGCTGCTCAAAGCAAAGTCACCAGAGATGGTGCTGCATAAATGTACCCAAATCTCACCTGGTGCCCTCTCAGTGCAACCTGTTCATTGTGACAGTACTGGACACTACTTTGAGTCGTGCTTTCCCGCCTCCTCAGAGTATTCTAGACATCCAGGCTGATTCCTTTTTTTTTTATTTTTTTTATTTTATTAAATACCCGGCATACCAATAATAGATACATTTTACAACTCATTCTGTACTGTATAGTATAAAATATAAAATCCTGCGTATAAATAAAACCAGTAGATTAATTAAACAGTTAATATGATTAATAAAAGATAAAACATGGGGAGAAAACATAGATAGGATTAAATTGTCTTGCAGTTCAATCAGTAGTAAAAGCAACCTATCGACATAGGGGGGGCTTCCTTCAATCAGAGACATATGTGCCAACAGACGAGAAATACAATTACACTAGACTTTCTCTGACTACCGTAATTCACCTTTTACCCTAGAGATATATCATATCGTATCTGGGCAGTAACCTAGCCCACTCCCTCGCTCTCAATAATCGAAGGGCGTTGCGCATTATCTCTCCATCTCTTGATGGGGGCCCAAATTCTTGAGCCCAACTCCCTCATCTTCCTACCTCTCCTTATATAGAGGGAGGATTCCAGGTTATATATCCCTAAGAGGTGTGCAAGCCACATTTGAAAAGTGGGGGGAATTGGGTCCTTCCATCCTGCTGCTAGGAGTATCCTGAGAACTGCTACACATATAAAAACAAGGGATTCATCTTCCTTACTGAGGCCCAGGCTACTATCATGCCCCATTAACATTAGGGTAGGGGATAGGTCGATCTTAGATCCTAGCAGCCCCTCCCAGAGGATCTCGATCTCTCCTTGAATTACACTTAGTTTTTCACATTGATAGAACATGTGTATTAAATCAGCTGGGCCTTCTCCACACCTCGGACATTTGTCATCTTCTCTCTTACCCCAATCATACAATTTAGCTGGAGTAAAATAAAGATTAAATAGGGTTTTATAATGTTGGGCTTTTAAGTTAGTCGAACGAAATAGCTTTTCTGCTAAATGCAGCGCTTTATACATATCTACATCAGGATCATTTAATTTAGTTACCCAGGTAGCTTCGAATTTTTCCATATCATCTTGTGAATTCAGGAGCAAGGTACTGTATATCATCTTTATTTTGCTTCCACCCCCTACTAAATACTCAATAAGATTAATTCTAGCCCGCGGAGAGATCCGTGGCCTAAAACCCGATAGATTTTTCTGAATTTGTATAAATTTGAAGCCTTGATTTGCAAGGAGCCCAAATTTCTGCTGTATGGCGCTAAATCCCATCATTTGATCTCCTTCATATATATCACCAATTTTTCTTATACCTTGTTGATCCCAGATCCTACCCATCCTATCATATAATAGTTGCGGCAGTACAGTTGTTTTCCAAAGAGGGGTATAGTAGTTTATTTTGGGGATTGCCAAAGTTTTTTGTACTTACTTCCTTCCAAACCTCCCATGCGTTTACCATTACCTTGTATCGTATTTTCTTGTAATATCGCCTGTCTGTTTTACGGAGTAAAAGCCCTATGGCCTCTCTGCCTAACATCAGCTCGAATATTGTTGGGAGGGTGTGATTACTTGCTGCCATAACCGTTTGGTTCCTTTCTGTGTCAAGTAGTATTGCCATCTGACTCAATAGACAGGACCACTGATAAAATCTAACATTCGGGATTGCGAGCCCTCCCCTTACCTGCGGGAGAGACAGATATTTCATGGCACGTCTAATTTTCCCGTATTGCCACATAAAATTCATAAATGTTGATTCAATTGATTTCATAGTTGACTCATCGATCATGAATGGGATAGATCGGAACAGATACAAGATTTTGGGTAGTATAGTCATTTTTAATACGTTGCCCCTCCCGATTATTGATAGATGCATACCATCTATCCTTTTTAGATCCACTGAGATTGATTTCACCAGAGGGTCAAAATTAACCTTTATTATTTTATCAATTGCTGGGCTAATTCTGACTCCTAAATAAATTGCACTTTCTATACATCTCGAATCATTCATTTTGATATTATCCGTACAGACTATCTGGGTCTTGCTTTCATTTAACAGATAACCAGACCTCTGTCCGAATTCCCTGGCTATCTCAGTGATTGCACTGATAGCTCTAGCTGGATCCGGAGTTAGTATAGCCAGGTCATCCGCATATGCCAGCAACTTGGTCTCAAAGCCATTGATGACTATAGGCTTAATGTCTTGACACCTCAGTAATCTTTCTATCAGTGGATCAATATATAGGGTGAACAATAATGGTGAGCAGGGACAGCCCTGTCTTGTCCCTCTAGAAATAAAGATATTATCAGAGCTGTCCCCCATTAATTGAATTTTGGCCTTTGGATCCGAATACATTGCCCTGATGGCCTTTGATATTCTTGGGCCAAACCCCTTTCATTCCAATATCCCCCACAAAATACGTCCACTTTACTCGGTCAAAGGCTTTTTCTGCGTCGAGAAGGATCATGGCCATTCGGCCCCCCGTGGCAGCCTGTACATCAAAGAGTGTGATAGTCCGCCTTATATGATCAGTTGTTCCGCGCCCTGGGACAAACCCATGCTGCCACGGGGAGACCAAACCGCCAATGACCCTTCCCAACCTTTTCGCAAGCACCTTAGAGTATACTTTAGTGTCTGCATTGATGAGGGATATTGGACGATACGATGCTGGGTTATCCTTTGGTTTCCTTTTTTATGGAACACTACTATATTAGTTTCTTTCCAGGATTCTGGGATCTTACCAGTATGTAATATACCGTTAAATAAATCTAACATAATAGGGGCGATCACACTCTGGATACATTTATAAGCTTCCAGGGGAATGCTATCGGGACCAGCTGCCTTTCCAGGTGATAGTTCTTGAAGGGCCTCATTTACTTCCTCTATCGAGAATTCTTTTTCTAGTTCTTCTTTTGTCTGACTGTCTAACTGAGGGCCTACACCCACGACCTCCATACTAGGGACTTCTGTAACAGTCTCTTCTTTATACAGCTTTTGGTAATAATCCTTAAATACCCTAAGGATGTCTTTTGACTACGTATATACCTGATCCTCTTCCCGTATATCTGTAATTCTATTTCTGGTGCTTTCCTGTCTAATTCGTAACGCTAAAAGTTTGCCTGCCTGTTCTCCTGTCTCATAAAACTGTCCCCTATGAGTTTGATAATCATCTGCAGCTTTCTGGGCTAACCATTTTTGCAGCTCGGATTTTATAGTCGAGATCCTGTGCTGTGTCTCTATAACCTCTTTTCCCTGACCTATATCTTCCGTATGTTGTTCCTCTGCTAACATTAATTCTCTTAACAATCTTTCATTTTCCATCTGCCCCTCTTTCCTTAGTCTAGCTGTAAAACTGATTGTTTCCCCTCTGAGAGCGGCTTTAAATGCGTCCCAGACTATATTTCGGGGGGCACTGTATCGGTGCATATCAAAAAAGTCTTGAGCCCACTTCTTCATATATTCTAAATAGTTCAGATTAACTAATACCTTCCTATTGAAAGTCCATTTTGCATAACATTTATTAGGGGATTCAGTTTCCAGATGTAAAACCAGTGGATTATGATCTGATATTGCTTTTGGTAATTTCTCAATCCTCACTTTCTTTATTACTGTCGCCGATATCAAAAAATAATCCAACTTTGTATATTTTTTGAGCGGGCATGAAAAATATGTGAATCCTGCCTTGTTTGGTTCTTTGTTCCCCCAAACATCTACCAAACCATGGCTGATGATTAATGAGTCCAAAGCATGGTATACTTTGGGCTTTCGTCCAGCATACAAATTATTACTAACAAGGTCAGCTGCGATATTAAAATCTCCACATAATATCATTGGAGTTGGCCATGTCGTCAGTTCAATTTCGAGATGGGCAAAGATTTCAGGATTGTCTTGATTAGACCCATATATTGTACACAGGGTGATTCCACTTCCGAGCTCCACCACCACCCATCTCCCAAGGGTGTCTATTATTTTGCGTTTCACACCACCAAGAGCCACCTTACCCAATATTGCTACCCCCCTGATGGTAGAGGTCTGGGAAGAGCAGGCCAATAGGTCATATCCTTTTATATTTAACACATTTCTTTTTGCCCAAGGTACGTGGGTTTCCTGTAAACAGACCACATCAAAATAGTTTGATCTTACAAACTCCCCCAGCCGTTGCCTCTTTCTCCAATCATTTAAGCCCCTACGTTCACAGTGCATATCTTAAGCTTCCCCATTCTCCTTTATAAGGTTGTCCTATCCGTTACTACTTTAATTAATCGACTGTTTTATTCGCAGGCCCTTCGACCATTTTTTTATCAAATACCGGGTATTCATTTCCTCCCCGTGACATTCTCCACCACCACCCCCCTACCCAGACCTTCAGCCCTCCCCCCTCCCCCACCCTTCTCTCTCCCTTCTGTCGTGACCCTCCACCTCCCCTTGAAGCGCTCAGACTTTAGTCTGTGCATAGGATGTTCGCAGCATTAGTGACATGGCTGATCCTATTCCAAAATTCTCTTAAAGTTACCCCGACTAATCCTATTAATTCATAGGTCTGGTTAAACACATTTATGGCATTGCCCCTTCTCCCTTCTTTTCCTGTTTTGATCTCCTTCGTCTTTTCCTAAACGATTTTCCTTTTCATTTTAAACTCTTTTCCCTTTTTTTTTTTCCTTACCCCCTTTCCTTTTTCCCTTCCCTTCCTTTTTCCTCCTTCCCCCCCTTCCCTCTCTCTTTTTTTTTTCTTTACCACTTCCCTGATCGTTATTACTAATTCTACAGAGATTCCAGGGAGGAAGTTTCTTACATTCCGGGGATAGGCTCTAAATCACTTTAACCCAAAAAAAAAATAATAATTCATAACGAGTTTCCCTCCCACACCCCCCCTTTTTTTTTTTTCTTCCATCATAACTTTATTTATCCATAGTGTCCAGAAATTCCTTTGCTTTTATTTCTGATGCGAAATAACGCGTCTGCCCATCGTGGATCACTTTGAGCTGGGCTGGATTTATCAAATACACCTGGATATTTTTCTCCTGGAAAGGTTTTATGAGCTGCCTTAGCCTCCATCGTCTCTCCACCGTGGTATGGCAGAAATCTGGGCGCACAAAGTACGATATCTCCCCGCTTGTTCTCTTAGAGTCAGGTCTTGCCTTGTCTGATATTGCCTGACGGAGGAGAAAATTACCAAAGTACACAAGGATCGCACGTGGCTTGGCTCCTTCCCTTGCTTGTGTCCTTGGTTTAAAGGGAGTGCGATGTGCTCTCTGGACTTCTGCTGCCCAATTCCATTCTGACAACTCGGGGAGCGAGGACTTAAATAGCCCAATTATGTATGTCCTGGTGTCGGACCCCTCAACCCCCTCCGGGATCCCTAACACCCTGAGATTGTTCCTCCTCTGTCTGTTTTCAATCTCCTCAAGTTTCCATTGAATATCTTTAATTTGGGAACCTTGTGCTTCCACCTGGATTGCAGCGCCTGAAGCCTCTGCTTCCGTAGAGACAATTCTTGCTTCTAGATTGGTCACCCTTTCCCCTATGTTAACACAGGGTTTGGAGAGCTTCCTAACAACGCCTTGCATTTTTCGGAGAGCAGCCTGCGCGTTTCGGCTGTCTTGACGCGTTTCTTCCCTGTGTGATAGGATAGCCTGATGCATTACTTCCAGTGTAGGAGGGACCAAACTAGCCTCTGCGGGGGTTGTCCCAGACGAGGAACCGGACAACTGAGTCGCCAATGAGTAGTCCCATTTTAAGTCCTTTCTTTCTCGTCTTTGTGTACTAAGGTGCTGGTTATTGTTTTTTTTCACTGTTATAGGTTGAGCCTTGTCACTATCCTCAGGGTCAGTGTCTAGGTTACTTGCCTCCGATGACGTGCTACAACCGTCCTCCGACCATTCTGCCCCCTCTGAGACTGAAAAGAAACAGTCGCTTGGCTCTTTATCTATTTCTCCACTGATTTTATCCCCTGCTGCCAGGTCTGCTGCCAGATTCAATTCGCTTCCCCAAACCACTATATTGGTTTTATGAGCTACATTTTCTGTACTTTGTTGTGCCTCTGGACAGTCAGTCATTATCTTAGGGCCGACTTCTAACTGCTCTAATGCCATGACCGCTGCGCCATGAGGCTCCGGGGAAACCAGTGGTGCCTCCTCCGAATCCACGATTTCACCGCTATCCTCAATCTCAGCGGCGGAGTCGCGCTCCCCGCTTCCCTCCACCCCTCGCGGGGAGGGGGGGGCGTCCTCTCTCAGATGCCTACCATTAGCCACAGTACCTTTCAGCAATGGTGAGTCCCGGATCTCCTTACGGCTCACCTCCTGATTTTGTTTGCTCTTCTCCCCGATAGCAGCTCCTGACTGTGTCTCCTTCGGGCGTTGTAGGAGCTCCACCACCGAAGAGCCGGCAGGACGGAGTTTCCCAGCTCCCCCGCCTCTTCCGCTCTTCACCACTGGAGGCTCAGCGCTGGGAGTCTGAGGCCGCACACGTCCCGAGGTTTGATCTGGGGATTCATGCTCCGCTGGGTTCTGTCCTCGTAGCTTTCGACTTCCCACCGATTTAGATGCAGCGGCATTCGCGGCTGCTTTCGGACCCATTTTTCCGCGGGTCGGACAGACGATGTTCCAGGCGGAATGGATGTTTCACTGTAGCGCGCTTGAGAATCCGTATCCCGCACTCAATCCAATCGGCCCAGTCTTTGCAGCAGCTCCGGGATCTCTGCATGAGGAGCCTCTTAGTCGGTAAGCGCTTTTCCTCTAGTCATGCGGGGTTTCACTGAGCTAAGCAGCCATGAATCACTAGTGCTGCTGTCGGCCTCCTAAGCGGCCGCCATCTTGCTCGCGGGCTAACTCGACATCCAGGACTGGAACAGCCGCTCCATCTTGAAACATTGGAGACATCCAGGCTGATTCCAATGTTTCAAGATGGAGCGGCTGTTCCAGTCCTGAAGGTTCTGCGCCTGCTTGGTCTGTTCGCTTCCTGCTTACTATTGGCCAACCATGCACGCTGGCACATGAGGGAACTCCAGTGGTGCCTCCGCAGGCAGTGATTTCAACACAACGGAGATCTCCGGGAGGTGGTCAGAATCTCCAGAGACACTGCAATGGAGCTCTCATGGTGGAGTGTTCCAGGCAACCTGTCCCAAGGGAAACCGTTTCAACCTCCTTCTTCTGTGGCCACAGTGATAACTGATGCCTCCACTCTGGGGTGGGAAGCTCATCTGGGGAATCTGGAGGTCAAGGGCCTTTAGTTTCCAGAGGAAAGATTGTTTCACATCAATCATATAGAATTGCGGGTGATACGTTTGGCTCGCAAGGCCTTTCTTCCCTCCCTTCACGGTCAGTCAGTTCAGGTCCTGACGGATTGAACGGGGCAACCTGAGTTCTTTCTCTCTCCCACCGGATGTGGTGGATGTTATATTATTGGCCAGGAGACACTCCACCAAATCTGTTTATTCTGGTAGGTGGGCCCGGTTTGTTAAATTGTGTGGAGAGAGATCAATTGATCCTTGCAGGCCCATTTATCTGATATTCTGAGTGTTGCTCTTTTCTTGGCTCAACAGGGTTGTGCAGTAGCACCTGTTAAAGGCTACTTGTCTGCCTTCTCGGCCTTTCTTTGCTTACCAGACCAACCCTCTTTAAGTCTCCCATAGTCATGAGGTTCATTAAGGGTCTCACTAACAGGTTTCCTCCCATTCCATTTAACGTGCCTCAGAGGGATTTAAATTTAGTTCCTACTTTCCTGATGGGGTCCCCCTTTGAGCCACTGCATAGTTGTCCGTTGAGACTTCTAACATTCAAGACAATTTTTCTGATTGCGATTACTTCTGCCTGGAGGGTTAGTGAGCTACAGGCTCTTAGGGCCAGATGTACGACCAACAATTCTGCGACTCGCAAATTGCGTCGCAATAGTGACTCGCAATTTGCGAGTCGCAAAATGGGATGTACAAAAGTGTCAAAGACACTGTTTGCGATTCCCAATGGGGTCGCAAATTGCGAGGCTCATGATTATTAATGAGCCACTCGCAATTTGCGACCCCATTGGGAATGGCAGGCCCTCCCAGGTATGGTGGCCTGCTGGGCTCAGCAGACCACCATGTCTGGGACTGTTTTTAAATAAAGCAGTTTTTTTTTTAATGCAGCCCGTTTTCCTTAAAGGAAAAAGGGATGCATTTTTAAAAAAAAATGAAATGTTTTCGTTTCATTATTTAAGGGCAGGTAGTGGTCCCTGGGATCACTGCCTGCCCTTAAAAAATATTTACAGAGCCTGTCACAAAGGGGAAGGGGTCCCCTGGGGACCCCTTCCCATTTGGGACTCCATTACCACCCTCTTGAAGAGGGTGGTAATTTGCGAGTGTTTTGCGACCGCAATTGCAGTCGCAAAACATTGGTACATAGCTTTGTGGTCGCTATTAGGAAGGGAACGCCCCTTCCTAATAGTGAGTCGCAAAACCTATTTAGCGAGTCGCAAATAAATTGCGACACGCTAAATAGTCTTTGTACATGGCCCATGAGGTTTTTGCATGCGCAAACGAGTTGCAAACCCGTTTGCGCATGCAAAAACGGGTCGTACATCTGGCCCTTAGTTCTAAGCCTCATTTTACCTCTATTCATGCGGATAAGATGGTTCTTGAGCTGCTTTCCTGCCTATAGTGGTCACTCCCTTCCATCTAGGACAATCTATCACTTTACCCACCTTCTATCCTCCCCCTTCTAAGGAGGAGGAGAGACTTCATCGCCTGGACCCTAAGAGGGCAGTCAGCTTCTACCTGGACAGGTCTAAAGACAAGTCTAAAGACATCAGGCTGGACGACCAACTCTTCATTGGTTATGTGGGGAAAATGAAGGGCAAAGTTGTCCACCAGCGAACGCTGTCCAGGTGGATCATCCTCTACATCAAGATCGGCTACGCCTTGGCCAAGAAGGAGCCTCCTGAAGGTATTCGAGCTCATTCCACCAGAGTTAAGTCATTTTTTTCGTATTTGGCTAGATGTGTCCCTGTTGTAGACATCTGCAAGGCGGCAACTTGGGCCTCCCTCCACACTTTTGCGAAGCATTACTGCTTAGACTCAGAGGTGAGGAGGGACGGCCACTTTGCACATTCTGTGTTGCAGGATTGTTTGGTATAGGTAGGCGGGCACCCTCCTCCGGGAATGGGACTACTTGGGGATTCAATTAAAAGGTGAGGAATCCACAGGCAGATGTATCCATCACAAGACCAAGTTACTTACCTTCTGTAACACTTTTTCTGGTGGATACAGTATCTGACAGGGGATTCCTCACTGACCCACCCTCCTCCCCGTTGCCTGCCTACTGATTCTGAAAAGCGTTTTGGTATGAAATTCTTGTATTTCATGGTTATTCGAAATGTTGTGATGCCTGTCACTAGGAAATGTCTATATTTTAGAATTTCCAGTTTTCTTACTTCTTTATATGGTATTCTATGTATACTTGAGGAAATGTTGTATACTCTGTACACTTGTGAAAGGTTGTCGGTCACCCGTTCGCCTCGAAGGCACGGAAAAAATGGGTGGAACTGACGTCAGCACGCCAACGAGGTCTTCTTATGGCTCCGATGACATCACGCGGAGTCGCAAGCGGAGTTTTTCCATTGTGACGTCCTCGTCGACGTGGGAGAGCAATGAAAAAAGTTTCTGTGGAATGCTGCTCAAGGGGTAATTCAAAAGGTGAGGAATCCACAGGCAGATACTGTATCCACCAGAAAAAGCGTTACCGAAGGTAAGTAACTTGTTCGTCTGGGTTTTACATTTCAATATTCTTTTTGTGTCATGTTGATTACACAGTAGGAATAACATAAAGCACCCCAAAACAGTGGGAATGTTGCAATCCTGTAAATTACATCGGCAACAAAGATTCTCCTGAAGAACTTCCCCTTCCTCCCATCTAAAGCACCAGACATTTGGTTCATTTTCCATTCTCCCCACTGACCAATACAGTATCCCTCAGTATATTTATCAGGATGCTGTGCAATTTGCAGAGCTCTTAGTGTACTTGGACATGTTAGATCTGTACAGTCTTTTTAAAGAAGGCCATTGGTGAACCCTTCCTTTAAAGCACCCCTTTTTGCCTCTTTAATAGCATCCATATTTTTTCAATACTGAGCATGGACCACAGCCTTTGATACTAGCCATGTATGTGTGGGATATAGTGAGCCTTGTTTCGAGAAAATGGTCTGTTTTGCTGCTAGAAGCATGACATTTACAAGATCCTACTGTTGTCTATGCGTCTGTTCCCTGGGCTCAGGTAACCAAACTAGCAACACAGTCTCTGGGTCTTGTGCAAGCCAAACTCCCACAGCTTCATGGATGGTTGTTAAAACCGCATCCCAAAAATTACTTCACTTCTGGCACCTCCATAGTAAATGAGTTATGTGCCCTTTATTATCACCGGTCTGCCAACATTTGTCTGATTTGGCCAGGCAAATAGCATGTAGTCTGGTGTGAGGGAGGGGGGTGAGTTGTCCTTATTTAAGGTTTTACGTCCCTCCTCAATTCACTGAACATGTGCGGTGCCCTTCCACCTCCTACTCATGGATAGTATGCCATTGAACATCCGAGTAGTGATTACTTTATTCATTCTTCCATTTGATTTAGAAGTTCTGACGTGTGCTCAGTCTACCACTGTTACCCATGGGCCCCTATGCCCTATATTTACTCGACCTTGTAAGGCTAATGCTTGCAATTAGCTGGGACTATGTTCAAGGCTCCGTACACCTATGCAAATGTTGTCTAGTCTCAAATGAATAGCTAATATTGATTTTGCTATGTTGTGTGCAAAATACTTTCAAACGTCACAGACATGCCTATAATCCAACCTGATGTAATATTTTGCCTGCTGTGCACATTTTATAGGCTTATACAGGGAACAGGTCCTCGTGCCGGCTCTCCCTGTGCTGCATGTCGATTCGCCTCCAGCTACAAATTTTCTTTGCATTCTCAGTGTTACCGGTACCTGTAATCGATCGCCCGCAAATACTTTAGCTGCTACATTGTATCCTATTTGCCATTAACACTGTATCCAGCCTGCACTCTATATTTCTTTTTTAAAAAAAATATTTTTATTAGAGTTTTCTACAAACACATGATGCATAGCAACACACCAAAAAAACATAACTACACGAGAGTGGATGCACAGTAGTTCAAAGTGTACAATAGCATTGTGCTCAAAGTGTACAACAGCATTGTGCTCAAAGTGTACAACAGCACTGTCCAGGTAAAACATTACACCATTGATTATCACCCATCACAGAGGCTGTGTGGTGTGGGTCTGTTCCTCGCTGTCCCCCATATCTATACCATAGTGTTTTAGCCGGGGACCCCATACCTTGTAAAACTTCTTCGGGCACCCTCTGGCCTTGTAGATGGCTTTTTCAGCTGCCATGTTGAGATCCATCCTTGTTCTCTATTCCCGGAACGTTGGGAGTTTTGGGGCACCCAAGTGTTTAGCCACATCCCGCTTTGCCACTACAAGACCCAAATTACTAAGCAGGAGTTTGGCTCGGTGGACATCCACCTCCATGGGGATGCCCAACAGGATATATGTTGGGTCAAATGGCAGTGTTTCTCCCATTATTTTATTGAGTTCTGTCACTATGGCAGTCCAGTATAGATGAATGTTAGGGCATTCCCACAGTGTGTGTATGAACGACCCCCTCTCTGCCCTACATCGCAGACAACTAGGGGAGCCCGCCCTGCCAAATCTGTGCAGGTAGGCCCTGTCATATTATATCATATGAAGGATCTTAAATTGAATCAGCCCGAGTCTGGATTTGATTGAGTCTTCTTCTGGTGCATCAAGGCTGCCTCCTAGTCCATGTTGTCCAGGTTTCCTACCTCCTTTTCCCATTTTACCCTTAGGTTCGTCAATGTGCCGGGCCTGTTATTATTAATTGACTTGTAGGTCCATGACACCGCTTTTTCTTCTATTTCCTCCAGAAGCAGTCTCCCCTAACGGTGCATATTCAAGGGTATTCTCTATGTCAAGACCCTCTGCTTGCCAGGCATGTTTGAGTTGCAAGTATTTAAAGTGTTGGGTTGCTTTGAGTTGGTAGTCTCTTTGGAGGGAGCTAAAGGAGATCAATGTTATGTCTCCTATGAGGTCCCCCAGTTTGGAAATCCCAAGGGTATCCCATGTCCTGAAACCCTTCAGTTTCCCAATTTTCCTCAGATGGATCTCTCCCCTGCACTCTAAATTTCTATTTGTATAGCCTTTAATGCTGTCATTTCATTAGCTTCTTTAGACTCTGTTAAACTTGTTAAATTTTGTATTATCAGACCCTATTTGCTCCTGTTTTTTCCTGTTATTCCTGCTGTTTTGGCACTTTTGCTGCTCCCCCGGTGCCTCTTACTTATCTGATGTTTTTTGCCCCTCCTTTCCCTCCCGCTTCCTAGCGCTCCTCCCAGGACCTACTTAATAGAGGCCGAAGTTCGGCTGCCCCACCCGCGTGCCGAAGGTGCACCCAAGGCAAGCCTGTATGCTCCCATCTGTGCCTGTACCACGCCCAGCAACAGGAAACCTGGCTCTCCTGCCACGCAAAGCTACATCGCCACCGAACTCCGAGCCCTTGACCCCGCAACAACAACTGCTGCCGCACTGTGCCTCAACCTACAGTGGGACCTTTTGCCTGCTGACAATGCTTCTTCGCCTGCAACACTGGAGCACCCGCTCGTATGACAACCACTACCCCGCAAACCACAACCAGCCCAGAACATCTCCAGTGCCTCCTGCTGAACGCACGATCTCCCTGAAAATACCCCACCGAGATCTGGGACACCATCTTCTCCCTCACTCCAGATGTCTTTTTCCTCGACGGGACGTGGCTCAACCCCGCATTGGTGCCAGACATTGATTCAGCAACGCCTTAAAGCTACAGGATAATATATCAAAACTGCGTCAACAAACATGGAGGTGGAATCGCCATCATACAAGGAAACCATACACTGCACCACCACCATAGACGACGCAACCCCATACATGGAGCATCTCAAGTTCCAACTGCACGACGACGGCAAAACCACTATCAGAGGCACACTCCCCTACAGACCTCCAGAGTCTCGCCCCAGGTTTCAACCCCATCCCCAATTTTATCGCACCGCTCGCCATCGACTTCAAGCACTACATCCTCCTTGGAGACCTCAATTTCCACCGTGATGACCCTGACGGCACCAACACCGCCAACCTCCATGAAAGCATGAACAATCTCTGCCTCGCTCAACTAGTCACTGACCCCACGCACATCGCAGGACACACACTCTACCCCATTTACACGGCCAGCAACAGAATCCAGTACATCCACGTCACCAAACTCACCTGGGCAGACCACGCCATTGTCCACTTCACCTTCACCTTCACCATACCACCCAGCACCTCTCATTGAAGCTGGAACAAAGTATCAAAGAGACAATGGACCAACACCGTCAACTCCTCCCACCAGGACACCTCAACCAACCTAGAACAGGCTGTCAAGTACTTCTCCGCCTGGATCACTGATTGAACCAACAGAGTATCCCCATCAAGCCACCAAAACCTAAGAGACCCTCCAAACAGGCCAGCTGGTACACCACGGGACTAAGAGCTACAAAGCAACTCGAAAGAAGATGGTGGACTAGCAAGGACACCTCAGACCAAACTTCCTACAAAACATCGCTCAATCAATACCACCATCTCATGAAAAAGATGAGAAGGAGCACCCTCTTCAACTGCATCTAGGCTACGCCAACCACAGCAAAGAGTTATTCAACATCGTTGGACAGTTCTCCAACGACTCAGCCTCCCAAAACAATATCACCTCCTCCCAGGAGCTCTGCCACAACCCTGGCGGACTTCTTCCACAACAAGATCCACAACATCTACAAAAACTTCGAACACCAACCCACCGCCGCCGACATCCTCAGCCTCATCGCCCCAACAGAGACAAAGCCCGACCACCTGCTAACCACCTGAGACCAGCTCACCACTCAGAATACCTCTGCCATCATGAACTCCATCCACTCAGGAGCTCCGACGGTCCCCTGCCCCCACCACATCTTCAACCTTGGGAGCAAGATGATCAGCAACAAACTCACCACCATCTTCAACGTATCCATTGCCACGGCCACTTTTCCCCGATGAATGAAAACATGCTGAAGTCAAACCCCTCCTGAAGAATCCATCTGCGAACCCCAGCAAACTCAAAAACATCCGCTCCCATCTCTCTGCTTCCCTTTCCCGACTCCTGGTGGCCAACATCACTGGGAACAGCCCCGCCACCCACCGACCACGTACGCAACCTAGGGGTCATCCTCGACCCCACCCTCTCCATGACTAAGCAGGTCAACGCCGTTTCCTCATCCTGCTTCAACATCCTCCGAATGCTCCGCAGGATCTTCAAGTGGATCCCCACCGAAACAAGAAAAACAGTCACCCAGGCCCTCGTCACCAGCAGGCTGGACTACGGAAACGCCCTCTACGCAGGAACGACGGCTAAGCTCCTGGAGACGGCTGCAACGCATCCAGAACGCCTCTGCACGTCTTATCCTCGACATCCCCCGACGCAGCCACATCACACCCCACCTGAGAGACCTGCACTGGCTCCCTGTCAACAAGAGGATAATCTTCAAGCTCCTCACCCACGCACACAAAGCACTCCACAACTCCGGACCAGCCTACCTCAACAGACGAGTCAGCTTCTACACCCCCACCCGCCAGCTCTGCTCGACCAGCCTCGCCCTCGCCACAGTCCCCCGCATCCGGAAAACGACCGCCGGCGGCAGATCCTTCTCCCTCCTCGCCGCCAAGACCTGGAACACCCTCCCCACCAACCTCCGACAGACCCAAGACCTACTGGCCTTCAGAAGACTCCTCAAGACCTGGCTCTTCGATCAGTAGCAGCACCACCCCCCTCTTCCCCCAGCGCCTTGAGACCCTCGCGGGTATGTAGTGCGCTTTATAAGTGACATGATTGATTGATTGATTGATAGGTCCTCGAAATAGCCATCAACTGCCAACTCACGTAACACCTGGAGAACAACAACCTTCTGGGCAACTCCCAGGCTGGATTTCGTGCCAACCACAGCACCAAAACTGCCCTCATCGCTGCTGTCACCTATGACATCAGAGTCCTCCTTCACTGGAAAGAAACAGCAGCCTTGATCCTCCTGGACCTTTCAGCAGCATTCAACACCGTATCCCACAAAATCCTTATCAAGAGACTCCATCACATCGGAATCCAAGGAGACACCCTCAGGTGGACTGCATCCTTCCTTACCGGAAGAACCCAGAGAATCTGCTTGCCTCCCTACACCTCCGAGCACAAAAGCATCATTTGCGGCATCCCTCAAGGTTCATCAGCCCCACCCTGTTCAACACATACATGACCCCCTGGTCAACATCGTCAGAACCCATGGCCTAAACCTATCCTACGCCGATCACACCCAGCTCATTATCTCACTATCAGAAGAGCCTTCTGCCACAAGGGCCAACTTCCACAGGTGTATGACTACCATTGCTGATTGGATGAGAGACAACTAACTCAATACAGAAAAAACTGAAGTTCTGATCTTTGGGAACTACACTTCCCCGTGGAACGGCTCCTGGTGGCCTTCAGGAGTAGGAACCTCACATAGCCAATAGACCATTCCTGCAACCTCTACATCATCCTGGACAGCAAACTCACCATGAAAAACCGTCACCTTAGCCCTAATCACCAGGCGGCTGGACTCAGGAACGCACTCTACACAGGAATCAACTCGCACCTTCTGAAGAGACTACAGACCATACAGAAGTTGCTGGCCAGACTCACCCTCAACCTCGCCAAGTGGACCTAATTCACCCCCACCTCGGTAACTCTAGTGGCTCCCCATTCAGAAGAGATGCTACTTCAAGATACTGATCCACACCTACAAAGCTCTTCATTATCAAGGACCAGCATACATCAACCACTGCCTGAACTTCCACCAACCCTCCAGACAACTTCGCTCCTGATCCTTTCACCTCGCTCACACCTCTCATACAGCGAAGCTGCAGCTGGGGTCGTTCCTTCTCCTACCTTGCAGCCAAGTCCTGGAACCACCTCCCTCTTCACCTCTGGGCCTCACCCTCGCTACTAGTATTCAGGAAAGGACTCAAGACCGGGCTGTTCGACTGAGCCTCCGCAGCAAGAACCTCAGCACCTGGATACCCTCACGGGTGATTAGCTGTGCTTTACAAGTCTTGATTGATTAAGGCACATTGTTTCTTTTGAAAAAAATCTAATATGTGATAAAGATTTCTCGCCACAGATTCCTTACTTTTTGAAAATTCCTAAGGTGTCTGTCTTGATCCAGACATTTTTCCTATAGTACCTCTGTACACCACAAGATGGTGCCTCGTGGCTCCGCACTGATGCCGTTCTGCTCCTGAAAGGATGTGAGGGGTCTATATAGGTGCAACTTCCGCATGCTGATGTAAGTTCCTTTCTTTCCATGCCACCAGACGCGGATCCGAAGCTCCCTCCGTGTCTCTCAGAGATATTGTACCGCAAATATTTTCCAGCATGCAAGGGATGTCATCCCCGAAGCCTGCAGGTTTTTAAACCCTTTGGGGACTGTCAGGAGCAAATATCTGCAATGGATCCTCACCAGGTATGCTTGTGGTCGAGCCATGTTTCTAAGGCCTGCACAGATTGTGTGTTGATGAGCCTGAACGCCATCTGGGAACACGGGTACATCTAAAAAGAAAAAACAAGAAGTCGAAGCAGGGTTCCGCTCCCTTGTGCCCCTCGCATTAGTCTGAGCAGGTGCGAGGGCAGCTCCACTCTTATCAAACTGGCACCGAAGTCGGACAGCTTTAGAGCAGATCCCGCAACTAGTGCTGGCACAACCAGTTTCCATGGCTGAACGCGATACCACTTCAGGTCGAAGAGTTACGTGCAGTTATGCTCCGGCTCTTGGGATCCTTACTGACTCTGGAATGCCTCTGGGACCAAGGACCCACAAGCCCATTCATCTAGAGTACCACCGGCGGGTTTTCCCGTGGGGCAAAGAGGACCCTCTGAGCTCATCTTGCCTCCGACTCTGTTGTCGACCACATGTCAACGCCGGAGGAGGAGAAACCGATCGTTCTCTCTGACGTTGAGTCGGTGCCAATCCGACCTCGACTAAAGTAGCGCCTGAATCCATCCGAGGCGCCTCTTCCCTTACTGGACATTCGAGCCTTTCAAGGGAGGCAGCCCGCTTTGCACTCCCTCTTTGCAACCAATTCTAGCGACTGTGGTCAGGGTGATGAGTTTGCTCAGCCCTACACTGATGAAACCTTGGTAAAAGGATTTGTAGGAAGCTAGTGGACAGAGACTGATCTTTTTTCACGTCCCAGACCTGCCATAGTGGAATCTGCTTCCTATTCCATGGTTA
This sequence comes from Calotriton arnoldi, assembly GCA_963921515.1. NCBI lineage: Eukaryota > Metazoa > Chordata > Amphibia > Caudata > Salamandridae > Calotriton > Calotriton arnoldi. Next base: position 1,437,117 of record CAWUFW010001386.1, on the reverse strand, counting down.
TGCATAGAGTGGCTTTAATTCTTGACATCCATTTCCCCACCATGGAGGTAAAAACTAATGTGTTTTGGGGCGGAGCTTGCCGGCTCGCAAGATGGCCGTGCAGTAACGGAGCTCCTGTAAGCCATCGTCACTATCCGTAATTATCCTAGCATCTTGCCGCCTGTTGAACCCCTGACTGCGCTGCCATTGTTGAGGGAGCGCTGCTGCATCGACACATACCTCTGCTGGCCTGGGCGGTGGAGCGAAGGCGCCATAATCCATGAAGAGAGGAGGGGGCCGCACTACCCACGCTCGAGGCCTGCTGCTGTGCAGAGTGAACTGCCCAGAGACGGCTCTGTAGCGGGGGCGCCCTCGGACTCCCAGCCGTTGTCGGACCTGGGGCGGGTGACGCTACTGGGTGAAGCGCTGGTGCTGCATGGGGCTTCCGTGGCCTGTGTGTGACCCGCGCTGGTCTCCTTGTCGCCTGACTCTGGGCGTGGTCGCAGCCTGCAGTGGAGACGTGAGGTGCCTGGCGGACATCGCAGCGCGGCCTGATCACGGCCCAGCGCCTTCCCTGGCGGCGTGGGGTGCGGATTGACGGAGGGGGAGAGGGGTTCGCCCTGGCCTGAGTCTTCCGGTAAGGCAAGCCCGCTGCAGCTGGCAAGAACGACATGCTACCGGGTGTTGGAGGGAGTGAGGCCTAGAAGCGGCTGGCACGGGACGGGCTAACCAAAAAGGCACCGTTTTCACCTGAGGCACCAAATTTAGTTAAACCTGCACTTACTCCACTGATGTGTATGGCAACGCCTAGCCTAGAAGCAGCTGGCATGGGACGGGCTACACTAAAAGGCACCGTTTTCATCCGAGGCACCAAATTTAATTAAACCTGCACGTACTCCACTGATGTGTATGGCGACGCCTATTTGAGTACTGGCCACAGTTGCATAGAGCACCCCGCCTGCAGTAACTGAGCACCCAAAACAGGAGACTTTTTGCTCAATACTTGGTCTTTTTCCCCCCCCACACGAGCCTCCCACGTCGGGTGATGCTATTTGGCGGCTACCTCTGCTCACAGGGCTGACTGGACTGGTGTGGCCTGGAGTGCTGGACATGTTGCGAGGAAGCACTGCTCTGCCCTTTCCTCCCCATCGCTCAAATTGCCGAACAATCTACTAAAGTGAGAGGACGGTGCACTTTCAGTTTGTCTGGTTTGCCCTAGCCTAATTCAGCGCTAGTTGCTCATTGCGTGAGTCCCTATAGCGGAGACAGCTTGTGGGGTAGCGGACGACGTAGACCCTTCAACAATGGGAAAGGTGGATAAGGTCCGATCCAAGCTTCAATTTTAGCAACGGAGAACAAGGACCCGCGAACCGGGGAATCCCCAGCCCTCCCCTGAACAGTGCGACATGTCTGAGGAAGCACCTGCAGATCTGCGTCAAATCCTAGCTACCATGCAATTAAGCCTAAGTAAGATTGATGGAAAAATAGACTCCTTAGCTTTTTGTATGGATCGTATGTCCGAGCGCTTAGATAAGCATACTGAAAGGCTCGATATGGTGGAGCGGCATGTGTCGGAGGTTGAGGAAGCCCACATGGAAACGAATGTAGCTCAAAAGCAACGAAATAAGGCACTTACACAGCTGAAAGACATGACGGAGGACTTGGAAGCCAGGTCTAGGAGGAGCAATATTTGCATTACTGGCCTTCCAGAAACTACAGCCACAGGGAATATGGAGTTGTTCACGGAAAACCTCTTAGTGACTCTACTGGGCCGGGAAATTTTCTTCTCCATGTTTGTGATTGAGCGCGCCCACCGCTCTTTGTGTCCTAGGCCTCCTTCGGGTGCGCCACTGCGCCCGATCATTGCCAAACTCCTGAATTACAGGGACAGGGTTGCAGCCCTTAAAAGAGCATGGGAAATAGGGGACTTGCCGTATGAGGGCTCCCCCATCTCGCTTTTCCCTGACTTTACCATTAAGGTTCAGGAAGCAAGGAGGCAATTTGCTCCTTTGAAACGCGCATTACGAGCTCAAGATCTTGATTACGCCATGCTCTATCCTGCTCGACTCAGGCTCACGATGAACTGTGTCTCAAAGATTTTCTTAGACCCTAAATCCCTGCAGAAAGCTCTAAAGGACTACTCCAAAAACCAGCCGCGTAAGAATGACGCTGAGCGATTGCTGGGTGCTGCAGGAGGCAACATGGATGAAAACGATTAGAGGCAGGATCTAGCAATATACTCTCATTAGGACACATATAAATGGGGTAGAGGGGGGGATTTTTCAAATTGTCAGTTACGTTGTTTGCCAAATGTTATCCTGTGCGGAGAGGCACAGTTCCCTTGAAGGATTGAGGGGGGGGAAGGGGATTAACAATTTTTGGCCTGCAGTTGTGTGTGGGCTGTCAGGGTGGCTGCTCCCTAGCGAGTAAGACGACTGCACGGTCACACAGGTATTGGGGTGCGATTCATGATGTAATGTGTTATTGATGAGTACTTCTTCTTGATATGATGTTGAGCACTCCAATCTACTGCCTTTGGAGAGTCATGAGGTCTTGTGGCGTCAAACTTGCTATTCAATGTGTAAAAGAGTTCATGGGGAGCTTGTTATTGTGTCTCAGAAAATTGTGTGCTCGCTACTTAGAGACTAATATGTGAATTTTTTTTGAGGGGAGGAACTCTGAACCCGGGCCTTGGAACGGAGGTATGCTAAAATGCTGGAGGGGGCAAGATGCCCCATATGATTCTTGATGGCTGTAATTAGGGTTGGTGGAGAGGCAACATCCGCCCCTGTGTGTGCTCCACTTGATGGCATTATGCCATTTTTGTTTGGGTATTAGGGAGCTGGGTTATTTCGTTCACGTCCAGTTGGGGATGACGTGACGTGGGTGGGGGAGGGAGTTCACCTTTGTTTATTTTTTTAACCACTTTGAGCGTATTGTTCATAAATTCTGTACTGGACACTATAGTCTGTTGTCCAACCTAGGGGCGATTGAGTTAGACACGCCCAACTTTGACACTCGGATTCTTTAAGGATGGCCCACGGAGAAGGTAACAAGAGATACCTTACATGGAATGTCAGAGGGCTTAATAATTAGCGCAAGGTGTGAAATGTTATTGCATACCTCAAACGGCATGCCATAGATATTGCTCTCCTGCAGGAAACTCACCTCCCTTCAGATGGTAAGATCCTCACGCAGAGAGTGCTGCAGGGACCCTTTCATGCAGCTGGCTTCTCGACGCATGCTAGAGGGGTGCTCACATGGGTTAATCAGGAATTATATTAGGCCCGGTTGTAGCAGACGCTGAGGGGCGTTATACTATCTCTAGGTGCAGGGGGAAAGGTCTAGACTTACTGGCGATTAACTTCTATGGGCCAAACTACGACAACTCGCAGTTTTACCAAACCCTTCTAGCATGTCCTTGCATAGATACCACATTACCGCTGATAGTGGGAGGTGATTTTAATTGTGTCCTAGACCCAACACTGGACCGGTCGGGAAGTCCGCCTTGACGCACTTCGGCTTCTGCGAAGTTCATTGATGATGCAATGGTGCGTCTGGATTTGGTAGACGTTTGGCATGCTCGTTCCCCAGGGCAGGGGGATTACACTCATTATTCAGCCCCACATGAGCTGCACACAAGGATACTGGTTACTAGCGAGCGCATTATACCCAGCGGTTGGGGAATGCACGAGACACCCACATACCCTATCCGACCATGCGCCAATATTACTTGAGCTGCTTAGCCCACAGAAGAGACCGGCCCCGTTCACATGGAGGTTTCCCTCCTACTCACTGCTCGATAGCGCATTTAAAGCCGACATATCCGAAGCTATAGAAGATTTTTTTACAAATAATGTTGGTTCAGTAGTCAGGTTCTCCACTGTCTGGGAAACTTTCAAAGTTTATATTAGAGGCATTGTAATTTCTAAGCACTTGGGGGTGCTACGCTCTATTAGAAGCCGCCTGGATAGCTTAGAAAAACGCCTGATTGACCTAGAATTGGGACTGTGACGCGGAGAGGTGGCTTATGGTGCAGAAGAGCTAAAAAAGACATTGGAGGAGTATTATGAAGCGGCTGATAGTGAAGTCAAACATATGGGTAAATATGCAGTGGCTAGGATATACGGAGAAGGGGAGCGCCCGTGGTCGACACTGGCAGCATTGCTGCGCCATAGGAGAGATTCCTCTGCAATCACTACAATGAGGGGGAGATGCTGACTGATCCTGAAAGTATTGCAAACCATTTTGGCCAGTATTATTCCGAACTACATCGCTGTCGCACGAATGTAGATGAAAGTAATATTCTAGACTACCTTGAACACATTAAGCTGCCTTGGCTCACTAATGAGCATCGTGAATATCTGATGAGACCACTGGAGATCTGGGAGATTCACGAGGCCTTAATAGGTATGCGCTAGGGAAGTGCCCCGGGGCAAGACGGCCTAACAGTGGCCTTTTACAAGGAATTCAGAGATCTCCTAGTTCCTCAATTGCTAACACTATTAGAAGAAATTAGCGAATCAGGAGAGATGCCCCCATCAATGAGAGAGGCTTTGATAGTCACTATTTTGAAACCTGGTAAGCCTCCGGACGAGTGCTCCTCGTTCCGTCCATTGTCGCTATTGAATGTTGATACCAAAATATACGCTAAGATACACGCCAATCGTCTCGCACCGCTAGTTCCGAAACTGACCAGCACGGAGCAGGCGGGTTTTGTCCAGGGGCATAACTTAACGTATAATCTGCATACTTTCTTCGGAGCAGTACAACATGTTAATCCGGAAATTAAGGCTACCGCAGTTTTCCTAGACGCGGAAAAAGCTTTCGACTCCGTAGAATGGGCATTCATGGGTGCGGTGTTGAGAAGGATGGGGGTTGGCGAAATATTTATTAAATTGGTGGCTGTTCTGTATACCTCTCCTTCTGCAAAAATAAGGATTGGGGATATGGTCACCGCTCCAGTCAAAATCTCCCGAGGCACCAGGCAAGGTTGCCCGCTATCCCCTCTCCTATATGCAATAGTTGCGGAACCCCTTGCCTGCGCACTCAGGGAATATCATGGAAAGCGAGGAATTCGATTTCCTAATTATAATTTATTAATATCATCGTACGCAGATGACACTCTCCTCTATATCAGAAATCCTGAGACTAATTTATCTCCTGTGCTTAGAGAGGTTGTCCGCTTTGGGGAACTTTCTGGATTAAAAATAAATTGGAATAAGTCCATAATATTCCCATTGACTAAACTCACTTCTCCCTTTGAATTGGACTTCCCACTGACTTGGTCTAGCGACCCGGTACTCTTTTTGGGTATACAGATTCATACAGACCCGGAGATAATATTCAGGGAAAACTATGGTAGGGCAGTTACTAAACTTGAGGAAGATGTGGACCGCTGGGCACGACTACCTATCTCTCTGCTTGGGCGTATTTCACTGATGAAAATGGTGGTTCTCCCAAGGTTCCTGTTTTTAAATATACCCATGGTCCTTCCAGCACATTTCTTTAAATCTATTACGTCAATACTGACGAAATTGGCATGGGGGGGAAGTAGCCACGTGTTCAGTGGAAGGTCCTTACCCTTCCCTACATGCTAGGCGGCCTTGGAGCCCCAGATATGGAACTTTATTATAGAGTAGCACAAAGCTTGCACGCATACCATTGGATACATCAGCAATTAGATCCCTCTCACCTGCACATAGAGAGGTTGGCCGTAGCCCTAGCCAATCTCCCCTCCTGCTTATTCAGTGCTCCCGATCGCCGAACTGGTATCCTGGACTCAATTAATGCCACAGTACATGCGTGGCACAAACTGGTGAAGAGACAGGCGAGCACTATATTATATTCTCCGATAACCCCGATGGAGTGGTGCGGCTGGCTGCCTATAAGCGGAGACCGAGCAGTGGTTAAGGCATTAAAGACTATTAATGTAACTAAAGTTGGTGACCTTTTCCTTGAAGGAAGTATGCGTAAGTGGGCCGACATTGAGGCCGTAAGTCAGGAGGTAACACCACTAGTGCGATTTCACTTCCACAGAGTGCGACATGTCATGGGAGAGCTCCTTGGAGACGATATGGCGGAGCTGCCGGAAGTTGCTCCCTTCTCATCAATGCCAAAATCGAAGTCTCCTTGCAGGCTGGTGACTAGCATATACGGAACAGTACAAAACTATCGCAAAAACTTTTACACTAAGTCGCGGCTAGAGTGGCAAACTGACTTAGATATGATTATAGATGATGACACCTGGAGATACTGCTGCGAGGCGACGCGGCGAGTCTCCTTAAACGGACGTCATTGGCTAATCCACTTCAAATTCCTACAAAGGGTCTATTACACACCAGCCTGTCTGCATAGATATGGTTTGCGTGAAACAGCTGAGTGTGATAGATGCAGAGCGAGTCCAGCAGGTTTTTTACACGTAGCCTGATTATGCCCAGTTGTCGCTAAGTACTGGAGCCTGATATTCCAGGAATTGAGCGATATTGTAGAAACATCAATTTCACCAGACCCCCCTACTCGCCCTACTAGGCTACTCAAAACGGATTAAGAAGGATGTTCGACATCTGATAGAGATGGGGTTATTGATCGCAAACCAGAGAATTGCGATGCGCTGGGCGCGCGGTCCGTCTCCTACTATAACGGAATGGTCAAGGAATATGTTCTATTGCAACACACAAAAGGAGTTGTATAGCGAACTACTTCCCCCCCTAGAATCGTCCCAAATATTTCTGGGGATTATATCAAACCTACTTAGCAGGGAAGGCACCAGAGGCCTTCGAATAGATAGCTGTCACAAATTTGAAAAACATGTGTTGGGGAACACTGATGAGAAATACAGGGATTAGGCGGATTAGTGGCCCACTGATTATTGTAATGTACATGATTCTTTTATTTATTTATATAAGTTTTCTATAGCGCTAGCTAGACCCGTAGGTGTCAGAGCGCTTTACATGGTCATGATAGACAACAGTAAATGCAGGCATGCAATGAACATATGAGACAGTAGTTCAATAGACAAATGGTGCCCACCAAAGGTGCAGGTTGAGTGACCAACATTAGAGACACAATTCAAGAGGATCAAAAGTCAGAGAAGCACACAAAAAGAAAGAGAGAACCGCTGATTCAGACAGAGTGTCTAGGTCTGATAAAGCGATACTTTTCTAAGATCCGTAGACTAGGAGTTAAAGTATTTGTTGAGGAGTAGCAGTTTCAGGTTTCTCTTGCAGCAGGGGAAGGAGGGGTTGCATCGAAGGTCCCACGGTAGGGAGTTCCATATGCTTGGAGCATTTCCGGAAAAAGAGCGTGACTTGGTTGCTGTCTTTTTTAGAATGGGAGGTAGGAGCAGAAGTTCATTGGAGCTTGTTAGATTTGGGGGTCTCTAGTTGGCAGAGGTAGGTACCTTTGTCCAAATAGGGACCCTTGAGTCTAGTCAGGGAAAGTAGGTACACTCCTGAAAGAACCCCTGCTCACCCTCTTGGTAGCTTGGCACGAGCAGACAGGCTTAGTTCAGAGGCAGTGTGTAAAGCATTTGTGAACACATACAGTAATCAAGTGACAACACTACAAATGGACACCACACAGGTTATATATTTATAAAAATAGGTATACTTTATATAGATTTATCTCTAGACCATAAACGACAAAAATAATCCACAATACTGTCAAGAGTGCTTAGTTCTGATCAAAAAGGCTTAATTCAAGGTTCTGTGCGAGTCGGTAGCCTCCTCCGGCTACGGCGATGTCAAGAACAAACAGAGTCTAACAAATCCAGCTGACCGCGTCGAGACGGGCCAACACAGCGTAGACAGACTCGGTCACAGTACCTTTTACTTGAAGCGGCAGGCACGGGCGTGCGAGCCGGATGGCTGTCTCGTCGCGGTCGCGATGCAAAAATGGAAGCGTTGCAGGACGCGTTGTCCCTCGATGCGGTGCAGGCAGCGGCTCGTTGACGTCGTCGAGACGGAGTCGGTGAGACCAGGGCCGTGCGTTGCAGGGCAAGACGGTGCTTCGATGCGGTGCTGGCAGGTTGCGGTGCGGCGACGGAGCCGGATTCAGGAGCTGGCGTCGATCAGTCCGGACAGCGGTGCGAGTCGGGCGGTGCGTCGCAAAGCGTGCAAGCGGTGCCCAACTCCGGTGCGGTCACAGGACTCGAACTCAGCAGCAGTGACCGTGTCGGTCGGACCAGTTCGATTTGGCGTAGCGAAGCGTTGCAGGACGCGTTGTCCCTCGATGCGGTGCAGGCAGCGGCTTGTTGACGGAGTCGGTGAGACCAGGGCCGTGCGTTGCAGGGCGAGACGGTGCTTCGATGCGGTGCTTACAGGACACCGAGTCGGTCGTGAGAGTCGGTCACAGCTCCCTACCTCTGTAGCCACTGAAACAGAGTTTCCAGCAGCAATTCACAAAGGGGGTGAAGTCCAATGGTCCTGGGACTTCGGTCAGGGGGCAAGCTCTCTTCCAAGCCCTTGGAGATCCTTCACAAGTTGATGAAAGTCACAGCAAAGCAAAAGTTCCTTTCTCCTTTCTTTGGCAGTCAGGCAAACCACTGCAGGCCAATCCCCCAAGCAGCACTTCAGGCTTAGGGATAGTCTCTCCTCAGTTTCTTCCTGGTTCCGCTCCTCAGCAAAGGTTTCTTCTTGTTCCCAAAAGTGATCTAATTTCCTAGGGGTCTGGGTCCCCTTTTTATACACAGTTTCTCTTTGTTCTCTGAAGGCAGAGAGGTCTCTGCCTAGCCCAAAACCAGTTCTGGTCAGTCCTGGAGCACTTTGTTTTTCTGACTCCTTCTTTCCTTTCAGAATGTGGGGCAGAGTGCTCAGCCGCCCGGCAGGAGGTGGAGCCAGCATTGTGGAAGGCAGGCACAGCACTATTCAGACCCCGGTGCAACTCCTCCCTCCACTCTGGATGCAGATCTTTCTATTCAGCCCTGTGCTGACTCACCCGGTCTCCTGTAGCCACCCCCAGCCCCTGTCACTCAATCTCCAGACAAGGAATACGCAACCTAGCAGAGGCTGGCCTGGATAGTTAGGCAAGAAAATACCCACTTTCTAAAAGTGGTATTTTCAAACACAGAATGTTAAAACCAACTTCACTAAAAGATGTATTTTATCATCCTGAGTTCAGGCATACTAAATTCGTTTTTCTACCATGTTCCCTGGGTCAGTTCTGACTATAAGGTGTAATAGTCAGTCTGCCCATTCTGGCCTATGGGGAGCAGGTAGCCTTGCAATAGTGAAAAACGAAAATGGCTGTAATTCACTATTAGGACATGCCACACACACCAGGGCATGTCCTACCTTATACTTACAATGCACCCTGCCCTAGGGCCTACTTTAGGGGTGGCCAACATGCAGTAAAGGGAAGGTTTATGGACTGATAAGTGGGTGCACTCACCAAGTCGACATGGCAGCCCTAGGCTGCACACAGGCTCTGCAATGGCAGGCCTGAGACACACTTTACAAGCTGCTTCTGTGGGTGGCACAACCCGTGCTGCAAGCCCACCAGCAGCATTGGATTTACAAGCCCTGGGCACACTCAGTGCACGGTACTAGGGACTGACAAGTAAACCAATCATCCAATCATGGAGTCACTAATACATACATCAATTCACGATAGGGAGCACTTGCACTTTGGCACTGATTAGCAGCGGCAAAGTGCCCATGAGCATCTAGTCCAGCAAAAACATATCGGCAACAGTGGAGGCATTACGAAAAAATGGAAGGGAGACCCACGCCAAGGATGCCAGGTCTAACAGAGCTTCTCAATGATCTAGTGGTTCCTGCTTTCGTCAGCTTGTTTTCTAAGTAGTTAGGTGTATGAGAGTGAAGGGCTTTGTGGATGATGCATGCAGTCTTGTAGGTACATCTTCCTTCAGTAAGAAGCCAGTTGAGGCTCTTGAGTACAGGAGTGATGTGCTCAAACCGTTTAACGTCTGAGATGAGCGGGGCTGTCATGTTAAGAACAGATCTCAGGGGGGCGAGGTGAGTTTTTGGCGTCCCAGTGAGAGTGGCATTCCCATAGTCTAGTTTTGAGAGGACCAAGGATTGCACCACATTTTTTAAATCCTCTGCGGGAATAAATGGTTTAAGTTTCTTGAGGTTTTTGAGTGTGTACAATGCGCCTTTAGCTGTATTCTTGATGTGTTTTTTCATTGACATGTTGTTGTCCAGGACGAAGCCAAGGGATTTTGCAGAGTTAGATGAAGTAAGAGAGCACTTTAAAGCATTTAGGTCGTTGAGCCATTCGTGTATTGGAAGGCGGTTACTTTTAGGGGAGAAAAGAATAACTTCTGTCTTGATGGGGTTTAGCTTTAAGTGATTTGCGTAAAACCAGGATTGTAACTTGGTCAATGTGTCGTTGAGATGTCGAATGTCACTGGGTGATTTTATTTTGTAGTAAAGTTGGGTGTCATCCGCATATAGGTGGTATTTGATCTCTGCCTCTTTCAAGATGACCGTTAAGGGTTCCATAAAGAGATTGAAAAGGGAGGGGGATAGAATTGAGCCCTGAGGCACGCCAAGATTGATCTGAGTGGGTTTAGACAGAAAAGAGTTGATTTTGATTTGTTGCGAGCGATGTTGAAGGTAGGAAGAGAACCATTTTAGTACCGTGCCATTCAAACCGAAACCCAACTTTAAAGACTCAAGTAGGGCTGGGTGATTGACCGTATCGAATGCCGCCGATAGGTCAAGTAGAATAAGTAGGCAGGCGTCACCCTCGTCTAAGGCTCTGTGGATGTCATAAGATATGTTCAGCATGGCCGTTTCAGTACTACAGCCTTTCCTGAAACCGGATTGGCAAGTGTCAAGGAGGGAGAATTTTTGTATATGATGATTGAGTTGCTGTAAGACGCATTTTTCTAGAGACTTGGCAAGGAACGGGAGGTTGGAGATAGGTCTGAGGTTGTTGAGATCGTTGGGGTCAGCGCTGGTATTTTTGGGGATGGGCGTGATTTGTCCTAGTTGGAGCGATATCGGCACACAACCCGTGGTGAGAGATGTGTTGATGATGAGAGTCCAGAACGGGGCGATGATGTGGTTGAGATTTTTCACCATCGTGGATGGGAGGGGGTCATTGGTGTGGGTCGTTGGCTTTAGATTCATGATAATGTTGAAGACTTCCTTTTCAGTCAAAGGTTTGAAATCCGACCAGTTGGCGTTGTTTTTCAATTTGGCAAGATTCTTGAAGTCGTTAGTTTTTATCGTGGTCGTTTGGTCTGCAACGGGCTCTGGAGCTGGATCAGCTGCGAGGGGAGGTGGGATGGTGAAGGTGGGAACGACGGAGGGAGGAAATGAGACTTGCAAGAAAGTTTGCTCAATTTTTGCGATTTTTGTCAGCGAAAAAGCTAGCGATTTCTTAACATCGTTCGTTTGTGGCAATAATAGCAGGAGGGGGTGCTGATGTAGTTTGTTGTTTAACAATGTTAAAGAGTTCCTTAGGTCTGTTTTTTGTACTGTCCAGTTGGTTGCAGAAAAAGGAGGCATTTCTTTAAAGATGTGTTTTTTGTAAGACATCCTTGTTGTTCTAAGAAGTGCTAGGTGATAAGTTGAGGGGTTTTGTCTCCAAGTCCTTTCTGCTTGTCTGAGTTTTCTTCTTTCGCTGTTTAGATCGGAGTTAAACCAAGCTTTTGATTTTGAAGATCTTAGTTGTTTTAGTTTAAGCAGGGCCACTTGGTCCAGAACATCCGATATCGATGAGTTGTAGTGTGAAGTGAGCTCTTCTGCAGTGGACAAGAAGGGGGAATGCTGAAGTTGATCACAAATTTTGGATTCAAGTTTAAGCATTGGGACTTGTTTGATATTTCTGGTTAACAGCTTTGGTTTCTTTATAACATCAGGGCAGGATCTGGTAGGGGAATTGATGTTGAAAAGAATTAGATGGTGGTCAGACTAGTCAATAGGTGAGATGGAGCTGATGGAGATAAGGTCATTTTTCGTTATAATTGCGTCAAGGGTGGAGCCTTTGATGTGAGTTGGTTCCTTACAGAGTTGATTTAGGTCGTTAATTTCCAGGAGATTTGTGAGTAGTCGGATTTCGGTGTCTTCTGTGTTGTTCCAATGGATGTTTAAATCTCCCAAAAACACATCATTCGTGTCTGTTAGGGTGTACCGTGTAATTAGGTCTGAGAACTCTTCTACCAAGAAGGCACGTTCACCAGGAGGATGGTAGATGGTGTGGAATTTGATAGGATGGGAGCCTTTGTTTATAAGTTCCACCCGAGGTATTCGAAGGTTGAGTATTCTGCCTTACGCAAAGTGGAAAGTTGAATTTCAATTTTGTGAATAATGGCTAGACCCCCGCTTGATCTTTCAGGTCTGTCCTGTCTGATGATTTTGTAACTGGGTGGGGTTAGCAGGTCAAGTATAGGGGTGGAGTGATCATTTAGCCAGGTTACCGTGAGGAAAGCAATGTCTATTTTTTCTCTGATGATAGATTCAGCAATATCGGTTGCGTGCTTAGCTGCTGATCTACAGTTTAAGAGCATGCAAGAGAGCGGGCAACGCTTGTCCTTCAAGGAAGGAAGAGTTAGAATGGTGGTGAGTTGAGATGGTGGTCTGGGCTCATTAATAGTTGAGGGTAGTCTATTTGAGCTGACAATTACTGGGATAGTAGAGGGGGGTTGGGGAGCTTTTGTCAAGAGCTTCGTAGAGTAGGATTCACTGCGAGCTGTGGCTTCATGATCAGAGAGGGTGCGTTGTGCACGGGGGGGTCTGTGGGCCAAATGACTAAGAGGAGTGAGGGCCCAGGTGATATCTTGCGCAGCTGAGGTGGGCGCGCCAGTGAGTGGGGGTACTTTAGAACTCTGAGGTGTGATATCTGGATAGCTTGGGCAGTCGAGATATGTCATGTCTTAGGTGATCTATGTCATTGGCTAGGGAGTCAATTTTCTGTTCCAAGCGAGATAAGATCTGGGTGAAAGTGATTTCGACACTGTCAGCAATGCACGAGGGAGGATGAGAGTCAGATCCTTGGAGACTCGGATCATACCGTGTTTTAATATGTATGAGATCCTTATCTTTTGGACTAGGATTGTGGTTAGCCCGTATGGGTTGAGTAGGTAAGTCCGTGGTGGGGAGGGGCGCGTCGGCTATGGGTCTTCCAGAAATGTAACTTGTGCATGGCTATATCTCCTCTTCGTCTCCTTTATTTTCGTATGCTCACACCTTACTGACCCCAGATGGCGGTTGCGGCTGGGTTTTCAGCAGATATTCCATTAGGATGGAGAACATAGACTTCTGAGTCAGGTCCTATTGCTAGACGCTACCCAAGTCAGTAATCTGATATGGATGTCAATGTATGTACAACTCTTAGACATGTTTAATGCAAACTTTTACAGACGCTGAAGTGGTTCTTTTTTTATGATTATATTTTCTTTCTTTATGTTCTGCTTCTATTAAATCTTAAGTTTTGCATTTCTTATGATACAGTGCTGAAGAAGCTGGTGATGTTTGTATAACATGTTATAAACTTTATTAAATAAAATTAAAAAATAAATTTTTAAAAAAACTAATGTGTTTACCGAAGTCCTGCAACCTGGACAGACTTCTGCTGAGCCTCTCCTCCCATTTAATGAGGCACTGATGGCCAGTTTATCAGAGGCCTGGGTCAAACCTTGCTCTAAACCCCTGTCAACCGGCAAATTGCCAGGCCCCCTCGTCCTGCTCTGGGTAACCATGCTTTCTCTCGCAGCATCCTTCACCTAACAGCCTTATGGTCAGGCCTCCACAAATTGGTCTAACTCGAACACATTTCCTACACCTCCCCTTGACAGGGAATCTAAACACATTGAAACATTTGATGAGAGGGTTTTTTCCTCCACCAGTCTGCCCCTATGCTCTGTCAACACCTGCTGCTTGTTAGAACATTACTCCTTTGCCCTTTGGGATTCAGTAACCCCACATGGCCATAAATCATTCATTAATCAGAAAGAACACAAACACATCAATCTCGTGTATCTGAGACTTTATCTCATTTTACTTATGTTCAATTCAATATATCTATTGTACTTAAATTACATATCCATCTGGAACATTCAACTGTACAAATTAAGACGAATGCACCAACAATAACAGATCACAATACAATCCAATTAACACATAAAACAGAAAAACTAAAATCACTATCAACTGAGCAAACCAGAAATGTGGTCAATATGTCCAGAAGAAATCACTCCAATACTTTTCTACCCCTTATTGTTGGCATGGGATTGTGGAATGTATTGTGTATTCCCACACTCAATGGAGTCCCAATAGTGCTGGTACTTTTTTTTTTTTTGAATGGAGATTAAATATTTTTTTAAATCTTAAACAGTGATTTTATCCTTGATGTGGAACTTCCAGTCAATTCCCATGTGACAGTGCCAACGCGTTTTGACCTCATAATGAAAAGGGGGATATGTAAATCATTTTGGAGGTCATCATCGGGGCAAGCAAAAAACTAGTTCAGTCTAGGTCTAAATGAAAATGTATATATTAAAAAACAAGTACTGTTTAAAGGAACATGAACTATAAAAACCAAATTCATGCCCAGACTGTTGTTCACACAGGGTGCTTCAGGAAGAAAAATCGTGGCACTGTCATATGGGAATTGACTGGAAGTTCCACCTCAAGGATAAAATCACTGTTTAAGATTTCAAAAATATTTGATCTCCCTTAAAACAAAAAGGAAGTACCAGCACCATTGGGACTCCATTGAGTGTGGGAATACACAATACATTCCACAATCCCATGCCACCAATAAGGGGTAGAAAAGTATTGGAGTGATTTCTTCTGGAAATATTGACCACGTTTTTGGTTTGCTAAGTTGATAGTGATTTTTGTTTTTCTGTTTTATGTGTTAATTGGATTGTATTGTGATCTGTTATTGTTGGTGCATTCATCTTAATTTGTACAGTTGAATGTTCCAGATGGATATGTAATTTAAGTACAATAGATATACTGAATTGAACATTACTAAAATGAGATAAAGTCTCAGATACACATGATTGATGTGTTTGTGTTCTTTCTGATTAATGAATGATTTATGGCCATGTGGGGTTTCTTGATATTTATGATGTTTTGATAACCTGATCCCTCCCTGCTTATTTGGCCTTATTGGATCAAACCCCTGTTTTGTATTTCTACTTTGGGATTCGGTGGCACAAGTCCTCCCTGGTTTGCATGACAACCTACACCCAGTCCTGGCCCAAGCAATTCAGGCTCATTGTGATGTGGCGAAGTTAACAATCCATTGTGGCTTGGACACCACCTATTCCATAGGGTGTGCTATTGGCACCAGTGTTCTCATTCACTGCAATGCATGGCTACAACCCTTCGGGTTCTCTAGCGATGTCCAGTCCTCTCTGATGGACATGCCCTATTTGAGGGAAAAGGCTGATTTTGTTTTTTAAGTGATTTAAAGAGAGTAGGGATACTACTTGCTCTTTGGGTCTCTCCGCTCCTCCTCGCCAACTGCACCAGGTCCAACGCTCCTTTTGCAGTTTTGGATGAGGCACCCCTTACCTGTCCAACTCCCTCATGAGACCACTTTTACAGTCACAGCAAAGTTGACCACTGCCCATACGGCCAAGGCTAGTGTGCCACCCAGTCCACACTTGCTCCCTCCCCGCAGCTCCACCTTATTAGCATGCTCTTGACGAAGCACAGCCACCTGGTGAGAGGCAGAATTTGGCGACTCTTTACAGGTTAGCTGGCGATCACCTCAGACAAGTGGGTCCTGCAGATAGATCACAGAGGGTATGCTCACCCATTCATTTCTTCCCCCTCTGCACCTTCCACTGTTTCCCCCCCCCCCTAATGATTGATGGAGGACCGCCTCTCCCTTTTGCAGCAGGAAATGCACGCCCTTTTGTCAAAAGGGGCTGTCGTGTGATTGGGCACCAGAAAGTATCGGGAATAACAAAGAGGATGGAGGCCTATATTAGACTTGCACCTTCTCAATGCCTTCCTCCACCCTGGCCTAGGTCTTGTCTGCCCTCAACCCTGGAGACTGGATGGTAGTGTGGTCAGCCTCTGTCCAGTATTTCAGAGGTATCGACCCTATGATTGCTGGGACTGATGGCCTCCTGCATCCTGCTGGTCGTGCACGCCAGGTGGCATATGTGGGCTCTGCAGTGGGATCTGCATCCCAGTGGGCACAACATCAAGGGGACCTCTCCAACCACATTCAGATTTCAGAGGAGACTGCAAAAGATTTGCAGTGGTGGTTGCTGTACCGCCATTGGGTCAGCGGCAGATCCCTCTCCATTCCACCATCCAGCGCTCACAGTGGTGACCGATGCATCGCTTCTGGCATGGGACGGCCAAC
Source organism: Calotriton arnoldi (assembly GCA_963921515.1). Lineage (NCBI taxonomy): Eukaryota > Metazoa > Chordata > Amphibia > Caudata > Salamandridae > Calotriton > Calotriton arnoldi. Next base: position 1,420,836 of record CAWUFW010001386.1, on the reverse strand, counting down.
TGGGTGAGGTGGAGATCCTAGGCCTCTGAGCTCTGGCCGGGTCGTCACAGTTTCAACCTTCGAGGGCCATTCTCGTGGCATCGACAGCCTTCCTTCCGTCCATCAAGGGGAAGCTGGTGCAGGTGCTCACAGACAACACAACCCCCATGTGGTATTGCATCAAACAGGGCGGGTGGGTTTACAGTCTCTATGCCATGAGGCTCTGCGTCTCTGAAAATGACTGTCCCGTCAACTAATTTTGCTGGTGGTGAACCACCTGGCAGCATCTTTGAATGCCATGGCGGCCAAGCTCAGGTGTTGATGACTAGAGGATCACAAATGGCAGCTACCCCCAGAGGTGGCACAAGTTCTCTTAAGCGAATAGGGAGAAACTTGACTCGATCTGTTCACCACTGCTGAGAGCGTGCAATGTCAGCACTTCTACGTGTTGGAGTTTCCAAGGCGTCTCTCGCTCAGTGACTTGCTCTGCCTCGAGTGGAACTCGAGTCTCCTGTATGCCTTTCTGTGAATACCACTCCTGTCCCAAGTTCTCAAGAAGATCAGGATGGCCAGGGCCCAAATCATCTTAGTGGCTCTAGATAAAGTCCCAGAGTATGGTATCCAGAACTTCGGGGTTTGAGCCTAAGTCCGCCTATCAGGCTGCCCCTCTAGGAGGACCTGCTGTCACAGCAAAAGGGCAGGAACCAGCATCCGAGACTCGCAACCTCCACCTTCATGTGTGGAGATTGAGCAGTGACATTAACACACCTTTGACCTTCCTCCGGAGGTCGTTGATGTCATCTTGGCATCCCTCGGCAAAAAATGTATACGCCTTTTGTTGGGACAGATTTGTAATTTGGTGAGACACTTCCCAGATCAGCCCCCTTCAGCCCAAACTGTCTGACGTTTTGTTATTTGTTCTGTCTCTTGCCCAGCAAGGCTTTGCTTTGGACACAGTTAAGGGTTATTGGGAGGAAATGGGTATATCATATGATGTGGTTGTGTGAACTCCCTGTGTTATTCACTACCAACACCTTTAGGGCCAGTCAGGTTTCGTTTGTTAAACCTTAGCTCAACTCTGGGTAGCTGTGGCTCTGAACAGTCAGATTTACACAAAGGAACAAGTGTAAAGCATTTAAACAGAACACAAACAGTGGAAGTAGAAAGAAACTCTGCAGTCGAGAAATCTGACACCAATTTATAAAAATAGAGCATATTTTTGTGAATGTATGGACACCAAAATGAAAAAGATCTACCCAAGGTATGAAATTTACAAGAAACAATAACTCGGGACTTTTCACTCAACCGCGGACAAGCATTTTTAAATTCAATACATTTTACAGAAACTTTTTCAAGAAAAAACGTTGTCAAGGTGGAATGCGGTTACTTAGAGCAAATTTGGTGGACCATTTCCGGCAGGTAGCTAGTCAAGGGTACCAACAAGGTCCTAAGAAACAGTTAGCTCCTCAAGAAAAGCAGTCTTTAGTCCAGTTCCAGCACAGTGGCTCCTTGCCATTGACTTCTATGGAGTGGTCCTGATACAAGGGATTTAGGATGCTGAAAATCCTCAAGGATGCTGAGGATTTTGTGCAGTCGAAAGGGGTTTGCCTGGGGCTACTCCTCGATCCATGGTCTTGGTGAGGTGATTTTGGCCACTTGCCCTTCAAAGGAGGTTTCCACTTTTGACGCATGCCTTTTGGGCCAACACCCCATGTGGCTTCCTGCCAGGAGGAAATAACACCTCCATTGGCAGTTGTCTATTTTTACCTGTCCTGCGAACAGTGAACATGTCTCCCCAGGTGGGCAGAAGACTGTCTAATGGCCAGCCTGAGCAGATGGTCACTAGAAAACTGGGCAACAGAGTGGCGACTTTCTAAAAGTTGCATGTGGCAACCAGTTACATTAATTTCATCCTGGGCATCAAGTCAGGCTTAATGTAACAAATTGTTTAATACCTTGAAGTGACGACTTTGGTAGTCCATTTTTCTGACCTCGTTTATACTGGCTTTAGCACTCTGTGCACTTTACCACTGCTAACCAGTGCTAAAGTGCTTGTGCTCTCCCCCCTAAAAATGCTAGTATTGGCTCATCCCCAATTCGGATATTTATTTTATTTATAAGTCCCTAATAAAGTGCATTACATGTGCCTAGGGCCTGTAAAGTAAATGCTCCTAGTGGGCCTGCAGCATTCATTTTTCACCCACTTAAGTAGCTCTCTAATCATGGCTCAGGCCTGCCACTGCAGAGCCTGCCTGTGCAGTTACACTGCCATTCGACCTGGTAAGATGAACCTCTTGCCAGGCCCAAACCTTCCTAATTTATACTTATAAATCACCCCTAAGGTAGACCCTGGATAACCCAGAGGGCAGGGTGCAATGTATTTAAATGGCAGGCTATGTAATTTCAAGTTGTACATGCCCTGGTAGTGAAAAACTCCCAAATTTGTTTTTCACTACTGCAAGGCCCATCTCTCCCATACGATAACATTGGGCTTACCGTATTATGTCCTTTAAATGTAATTCCCAATTGTGAAGAGTTAGACTTTTCAAGTTTGGTGTCTATGGACTCACAATTTAAAATCACAACTTATGGTGAAATCAGATTTTAAATTGAAGTTCTAAAAAGTCCACTTTTAGAAAGTTGGCATTGTCTTACTTTACCTTTTTTGTGTCTGCTACATGTCTCTGTTCAGTCTTGGTTGGGTGACAGCTGGGCTTTGTGTATTCCCTCTAGACAGCCACACAATAAGGTAACTTAGGTGTGACTTGATGGGCCATGCTGGGAGATGGGAGGAGCTGGGCACTGCCTCATACTTACTCCTGAATAGGCTGCGTACTGTCCACACACAAAGTCTGCATATCCCCCTGTAGTGAGTCTTGAGCTGAGGCAGCAAGGGGGACAACTGTGCACTTCAAAGCTTTCTTCGAAGTCTTCCCCACTTCAAAGGCACAACTGGGTATAAGAACTCAACCGCTGACACCATGACTTCAGTACACTTCTGGACCTGTGAAGACTGCCAGGAAGAAGGACTGCTGTGCTGCTGAAGGACTGCTGCTTTTGCTGGACTCCTGCCTTGCTATGCTGCTTGTTGTTCCCCTGCCTGGGTGAGAAGGACTGAATCTGCATCACTTGATCCCAGAGTGACTTGAAGGGCTGGCTGGCTTGCCTCCGGATTTGAAGTCTCAGGGACATAAAAGGCTTCCATCCGTCCTGCTCCTAAACCTGGACTCTGCAGTCTGTGAGTCTGCCCTTCCAAGTGGTGCCACCCTAGTTCTGGACCCTTGGAAGTGGGCCTAAGGTGTTTGCTCCAGTGGAAATGGTGCATCCTCTGCTGCAAGAGCTGAATTAACACATCGTCACTGTTGCGGGAACAGGACCAGCGCATCGCACTCGGAACTGCCTCATCAGAACTATTGCATCGCTGCCACTGCATGAAGATAGACACATCACCTTCAAACCGCTGAACCTCGGAACTGGCGCATCACCTTTGGAACTGATGCATCGCTGCCGTTGCGTGGAGAAAATTGGCATTCTTGTGACGCTGATTACCATGTTTTGTTTCCTTCTATTAATAATTGCAGTGCACATATTTTACACAAGAATCTTATTGCTTAAATAAGTGTTTGAAATGCCAATTAATAAGGCCAATATATCCTGATGACGTGCATGGACTCAGTCCCGGGCAGTTTTGACGTTTATCTTGTTCAACAAATGCACAGTTTTACTGAGAAAGTATAAACCGTACGACACCAGAAACCCCATTCCTCCCAGACTAAGTGGTTCTGTGGACACTGGCTTCCTTCCTGTCGAAAGTTATGACATGATTGCACGTCGATAAAGCCATCACCCTGTTACACCCCTCTAAAGAGGAGGAGAGACTCCATCACTTGGACCCCAAGTGAGCGCTGAGCTTCTACATTGATTGTACTAAAGAACACCTGGTGACGATCAAGTCTTTGTGAGGTTCTCTGGAGTAAAAAAAGGCAAGGCAGTGCAGAAGAGAACCATCTCTTACTGGATACTGCTCTGCATAAAGACCTGCTGTGCACTGATATAAAACGGCCTCCAGGAGGACTCGGTGCTCATTTTGCTAGGGTCAAAGCTGCTACCACTGCATTAGCATCCGGAGACCCTGTCCTGGACTAATGCCACACAGCTGCATGGGCGTCCCTCCATTTGTTCACAAATCACTATTGTCTGGACAGTCATAATCACTGAGAGAGGCATTCTGCCTGCTTGGTTTTGCAATACTTTCTGGTTTGAGTAAATTTACACTCACCTCCAAATAGGTACTGCTTTCGTATATATTCAGAAGGTGAGAAGTCTGCGGCTAAAAGTTTCTATTAGAAGAGCAAATTACCTACCTTCGGTAAAGCTCTTTTTGGTAGTGACTATCTAGCCGCGGATTCCTCACCGACCCTCCCCGCTCTGTGATTAGACTCTATCCATTAATAAGATCCCAAGGCTAAGAATGTGCACATCGTGTATCAATTTGCTTTTTGTTGCTCCGCGTCTGGGGATGTTGGCAGTCTAGAAAGCAACTGACATCAGCTTGCGAGAGTGGCACCTATATAGACCCTGCACATCATTTCCAGAGCGAACTGTGTCAGTGCTGAGCTGCAAGGCGCCACCTTCCGGCATGTAGAGGTACTGCTAGAAAAGATGATGGATCCAGTCTGTCACCTGGGGAATTTTAAAAAGGTGAGGAATGTGCGGCTAGATAGAGTCCCTACCAGAAAGAGCGTTACCGAAAGTAAGTAACTTGTTTAACAATCATTTAAAATTGAATTTCTGTTTTATACAGGTGTCTGCTTCCTGAGTAATGCAGTATATTCTGGAAATTAGGTATTTTCTACAGTTGCATTTGGTGGCATTTTTTCTGCTGGAGTTAAGGATTATTTGTCAGTGGCTTTGATCTCTCGGGTTAAGACCCAGTTACGTGCCTGCATACATCTAAAGCGTTTTGATTCCTGTAATTAATATTACTCTTGCATTTTTCTAAGGGTTTAATAGTCCCTTTCTGAAACATGTTGCCTAGTTTTGAGCACCTATCTTTGGGGTAAAGTGAAGGGGATCACTCAAAGCGATATGTACGCTAAAGTATGGTCGACAATGCACTATTGATGTTCAGTTTATCATTTGTGTAGTCTAGTTGTACCATTCTATCTTTGGCATCCCCAGTCCTCCTTGAGGTGTTGGGCGAGAACACATTTTCCTGGGGACCCTTAACTTTCTCTCCCCAGTAAAGTTAGCGCAAATTTGCCCTTACTGGACGAGAATTGCAAGGGAATCATCAAACAAACTGTTTGAAATAAGAAAATAAGTTTTTGATGGGATGGTCATTTTGACTGTAGCTATTCGACCCAGACATGATTGAGCCAAGTTGTGCCATCTTTGTACATCCATATTAATATTTCTCAAAACTGGGGGAAGTTGGCCCTATATGTATTTCATAAGGTTGCCGCAATATATACAGCCAAATATCTTATAGTTTTGGCCCTCCTTTTAAAAGAGGAGTCCAGCTCTAGCCTTGTTACTGTTTCCTCAGCGATACTGATGGATAGTGTCTCTGACTTGTTAAGAATACTCGTAAAGCCCATGATTTGGCTAAAATTCTGTAATATTGTTAGGAGTGCTTGCAGATATTCTTTTGGGTTTGTTAGGTACACCAAGATGTCATCCTCCGATAGTGATATTTAAAAATTCATCGACCCAGAAACTAATTCCTCAATGATTTTACTTTCCTAATTTTTAACTTCAGGGGGTCCGACTTCAGGTTTTGATAATCTCCCATGTTAAATTTTGTACACTGTAATGGGCCAAAATGTGTTATTGATGCTCCGCCTCTAAAGATGTGGAATGCTTTATGGTAATCTGAATAAAGCGGCAAGTGGTGGCACCTACACATGGCACCCTGCTGTCACTTCTGGAAGCAGGCAAGGTCACCGTGGAGTTCAATGGCACCACCTTTTGGCACACATGAACAATTGCTGGAAGAGTTTCCGGACCCAATCTGACAGCTGGGAGAATTCCAAAGGTGAGGAATCGGCAGTTAGATTACCCACCAGCAATAGCATTAAGAATGTTTATTGAAGGTTTCCTGCCTCATGTCGGGGAATAATTCAAGCATGTGACTCTATGAAAGATGCCAATGCTGGAGAACTGTAGTTACTAATAAGAGAAAGAAAAGTTACTGACTCACCATCCATTGTTTCCCAAGATGTGCCACAATGTGGTAACTTATTCTGTTGCTGCCTTTAATATGCTATGGAGCAAAACTATGCACCTATCAGGTGTTTCTGTTTCATTACATTATCTCTGAACCAACTTATGTTCATTTTTGTCATCTGTTTTTAATTGCATGTATACTCCAATTAACCAGCCACAGAAATTCTTAGATGAATGATTTTTTAATGAAATATTTTTGTAGGTGCAGCGACAGAAGAAGAGATCAGAAATGCCCTTCTGGAAACCCTGAAGGAAGCATGCAATGATCCCCATGAAGTGTCCTACTGCGAGTTTGAAGATTACTACGAGGGTTTGAGTATTGGCATCTTAAAGGACGAAGATTTTGTTAATATTTTAAGGAATTCCTGGGGAATATAGAACGAAGTGGCCGTATAAGAGCACGTCATTAAAATCTGTTGTACAGTGTTTGCCGATTCTAATGGACCTTCATCATAAACCTTATTCCCCTTTTAAAAGTTGCTCTGTTTCTTTTAAGGATCCATTTAATTGTGTGTACGCATTTATTACTATAATATTTTAGAGTAAATTTAAACACCAGTTTGTACACGGAGACCTCAGTCACAATTTCCGCCCCTGGTGCGCTAATTGTATGCCAGCCAAGATTTGCATTTGTGTGTTTTGAAAGTGGTACTTATACTTGCAGCCTAGTCGCCCGTGTCAGTTATCCTTTCTGTGTTGACTGGCACCGAGCCCAGCAGGCCTATGGTTTGATAGTTCACATTACAATAAAATGAGTAATGTGTTTGGAAACCGCTTTGACGCTCTACCCAGCGGTATGTATTGTAAGTGTTGAATTGTGATGTATGATTAGTCTTCGTTTCTCTGCGTGCATTGCTATCTCGCAACAGGATGCCAAGAGTGAATGAAGATGAAATTCAAGGACTAATGCAGCATCGACGCCTTACTCTGTACATGCCGGATGTTAACAGAGCCTAATTACTTCCTGTATTTAGGATTCTATTTCCCTGTTTTGCGGCAAAGCGTCAGACCAAGTTCAAAGCAACACAATGCCGATTAAAGTACTCCTGCTTTTCCCTTCTGCCTTTCCATCTTCTTCAGTATAGGACTCAAGAGTGAAGGGCTGCGGGTGCTTAGCTGGTCCATTCCCCCTCCTGGACCCTCGGCCTCCTGGATATCATAAGAGGCCCAAAGAATTCTGGCTCCAATATCTAAAATGTAGTTGTTTACATCATTTGTTTTGCATCGGAATTACATCAAATTAGGTGTGATTGGTGCAAAAAGAGGGATATGTTGGGTAGGCATCAATAAAGGAAAGTTTGGAATACAAATGTTGAAAATAAGGCGCTAAATATCTGCCTGTTTGTCTTACATATGAGAGTTCATGTCAAGGTCAGTGTTGAAAGGCGTTGATTATAAATAATTTATGAGAGAATGGGCAGGACGAAGAATTAATTCAAACTAATTGTAATTGGTGATAACGATCTAAGAAACTGATGTAAAGCATAACCATTATGCTGGATAAAATAAAAAAATAAAAGTGAGAAAAAACCAGATATTAGACAAACGCTCAGTGTGATAATGGCCCGAGTGATACCTTAACTTTAAATCTCATGGTTTACAGTGATACCGGCGCCCTCATTACTTAAACTGTTGTGGCATGCTAGTGGTCAGTGAAGACTATCCTCCTCAGTCGAGTGGTATCTGGAAAAGGGCTCAACTGGCAGTAAAACTCCACCCGTGTCTGTCTAGGCTCCCTTGTGAACCTGGTTTAAGAGTCCCGACACTCCCAGGTTTCTGGGCTATAACTGTTGTAATGTCAGTCAGTTACCACTGGTATCCGGGGCCACAGTGCTGTTGGGTCCCAACCTAGATAAGCAAGTACCTCTCTGTAGCACATGAATCTCTCAGGGTAGTCAACCAGAGTAGTGTGAGATTTACTAAAGGAGGTTGTGTAGCTTCTCCTTATAAATTAATTGCGCCCATCTCAGTGCTTTACTTTCTAAAAACTTTTAATACACATAAAAATACCCTGAGCCCTTTTTTGGTATTTGGTGCAGAGCGCACTTAAACCGTTATAACCCTTTTTTCCACAAAAGGTATATGTTGGGGACTCAAAAGGTGCCTAGAGTTTGTAGATTCCCCCAGAGCGTACCGAGAAAATAGCAAAAATCTAGAAAATGTAGTTTGAAAAAAAAATTGGGAAAAAAGTGCTGTGCAAGAAAGTGTATGCTTATTTTCTTCAAAAAATGGCATCAACAAAAGGTTTGCTGTGCTAAGATCACCGACTCCCTAGCCTTCAGAAATATACAGAGCTGTACAAAAAAAATCTTTTTTTACTAGCTTTTTTTGCATATTTCTAAGTGGTAGTAGGTTTTTCCTATTTTTGCTGTTTGTATTTCTCTAGAGTTTGTAGTGAAACAGGTGTGAAACCCATGAGTGCACCCGGAAAGTTATACATTTCTCAAAAATAAACAAATTTCGGAATTCGGCAAAGGGTCATTTGTGTAGATTGCTCATTGTTTTCCATAAGTAATTGATTGTTTAAATTAAAAAAAATGAAAATAACTAGGAAAAAAAATAGAATTGGGACAACATTTTCCTCTGTAATTTGTTTCCCCTATGACCGTTTTACAAAAGTAATATACTGTTACTTCTGCTGGATACTTCTAACTGCAAATTCCTCACCTTTAGAATAGCCACGGGCGCTAGACTGAATCTGAAGAGTTTCAACAGCAGTGCTCCTGCACACTGGCAGGAGGTGTCATGTGGGTCTGCATAGGCTTTTTACCTCCGCTGACATGACGGAATGGACCCCAATATAAGTGCCAGTTCTTTACTTTCACTGCCTTCCAATGCAGATATGGAGCTCCACTTCCAATTTTTGTCATTCTTACAACAACTCCACAACTTGGAGACAGTGTAATATGGAATACTGTGCCCTCCGAAAATGACATCCTTTAAAATGTGCCGAGATTGCAGGACAATGGCGGTGATGGAGCTCCGCTAGATGTGTCTTCGGTGTCTGGGCTCCAGTCACAACTCTTAGTTGTGCTACATGTAAGCCTTTATGCACCCAAGGGTGATCTCGGACTGGGAGGTGAATATTTAAATCATTAAACACAAGAAGAGGTAACGTACGAAGCTCGAGTCAAGATAAACATCGCACCCCTTTGAGGTCCATGGTTTTGGAACTGATTCTTTAGCTGGTCCAGATGCTTCTGAGTTTCCCGATGCGTTGTTCATCCTACAGCATAAAGAGGACTTCACGGCCTCCTGTAAGTCACTTTCAGTGCCCACGGTGCTGCATGGGCCTTCTGTACAGATGGTGGGTCCTCTCCAGACACCATCTTTCCCCTTGGGACATACTACTGGACCCTTATTGAAATGGGTACTGACTTTCATAGTGACTCCAAGATCGACACCAATATCAACTCACATTGGCGTCAGTGGATAACCAGGTGCCGAAGTCCAAGTAGGATCCCAAACTGACTTCGGCCCAAGCTTGACCGATGTTGTGCTGTGAGATTTCTAAAAAGTCTAAATGATCATTATGCAACCTGACTCTGACCTGGTGCCTTTCATTTGATATAACTAATAGCAGAGGCTCCATTCTTTTTTTGGCACTGACTCTGACCCTAAGCAAGAGACAAATAGGGCCCTAAGGGCACTGATGATGAGGGTGGTATCTTATCATGCACAGAGCTTGGATTCACTAAATGCCAGTGGGCTAGACAGCTCCTCTAAAATGCAGCTTGACTCATTACATGGGCCACCAATGTAAGAAAGTGCCTTGCTTGCAGTAGTGGTCTTGGGAGCAATGAGTTGCTAGTTCAGCAGTTGTCCTCTATTGAGACTAAAAAGCAATGTTCTAGCAGAAATTCTCCAACCAGAACTGATGTTGTGCAGACCTTGATCCTACTGATTGCCTTGGCAAAGTGGTTTGTACCAGTGTAATGGCCAGGAGGGAAGCGTGGATGAGGCTGGCGGGTTTTTCAGTTGATACTCGAGCATTCCTAATGGATATTGTTAGAAATGGGGTTTCTGGTTGGCTAGGGTATGCCCCTAAGCCAGGCAGAACCTACTACTCTAGTCAGGGCAACGGAGTTACACACCCAAGATAACCCCTGCTCACCCCCTTGGTAGCTTGGCAGAGCAGTCAGGCTTATCCCTGAGGCAATGTGTAAAGCGTTTGTGCAACACACACACACACCCACACCAGTGACACACTAGGCACACCACAAAAAGAGACTCCACACAAGGTTAAATAAAAATAGCTTTTGTATTATACATACAACACATTAGACCACAATCACATAAATCACTTCGCCAACAAGGCGGTTGTCATAACCTCACATAGATCATAAATTACTTTGCCACTAGGCAATGGCTATAGCATCACAGTTAGTGCATAAAGTAAATATTTATAGGTTGCACACATCATAAAAATACCATCCCTGTACATAATAAGCAGATCCTGAAATGATACTCGTTATCCTGTCATTACAGGGCCTAAAACAACATAAATCATAACATCAGGGCATAAAATGCAGTTTGGGTTAGAGCAAGTCCACATACATCACCAGGTAACATCACACCTGTGTAGCATGTTGTAATAAACACCTCATCACCCAGTATGATCATAAACCATAAACACATTAAGCGTGTGATAAGTAAAATACATAATCACCAAGACACTCCACTGCACATCGGTCACCAAATGTTCATAGAGCACAGTGCTTCTGAGCTTCTAATGCCCATAATATGGTAATGAACACAAGGCTATGGGGCACAGCAGCACCGGCCTACTTATTACAGGTATTGTGGTAATGAAGGCAAGTTCATGTGAATCATAAAGCCTTTCACCATGAAAACACAGACCGCGTCGCCCTTGCGCATCTATTAGGCCTGTTACATTTGATATACCTATCCCTTTTTTAATTTTTTTTGTAATTTATTTTATTACATTTGATATACTATGTAGGGTGCAGAAGCCTCGGGTGCCTCTTGCAGGGATTACGGTACTCTGGACAAGCCCTCCGGCTCTGGGGCTATGTCCGGTGCGAAGCTCAGCACTCCGTCCCACCCTGCCCCCCACCCCCGGGACCGGTGAGCACTCGGGGCGTAAATGTCCCCTACCAAAGCACCCGCACTGATCAATGTGCACGAGATTTAGTGAAAGACTCCCCCGTCATGGAGGGCCACCGCCATCTATGGGCGCCCTCACTTGGTCTCTCCCCTAGTGCAGGGTGAGTGATCAAACCTCGTTTGGGACCCCCGTAAATCCGTAGAGAGACACGCCGGTCTCTGGGGCACACAGGAGATTCCTAACAACGAAGGATCCCCGGAGTGGATGCTCCCCTCTGCCCCGGGCACGCCAGGGTGGAAGCACTCCAGTAGGTCCCTTCTGGTGCCCTGGGGGCACTGTAGAGGAGAACACAATAGTCCTTGGCAGTGTGCAGCATGTAGAGCCAGCAGCATCTGGTTACAAGTCCCACGCAGTGGCTAAAATCACGGGATCACAGCCCCTGTACTTATATCCCTAAAGTCTTTGTTCTGGGGGCACTTAAACAACCTTTATAAGTGCAAAACACCCCCATTCAATCCCCACCCCTGGCTCCAGACACACTACAGGGGGGTGGGTACAGCATTGTCAAACGCAGACACAGCCCTATTCAGGTGCAGGTGACAACTCCTCCCACCACTCTAAATGCTGACCAGGCCCATTCAGCCCAACTATGAGCCACCCAGGAAAGGCAGGACACAGCTCAACTCCCCTTGTGACTGTCTATTGTGAATGCACATTCCCTGCTCCTGTCAGTCTAAACCAGACGTTGAATTCACAACCAAACAGGGCACAAAGCACACAGAAATGCCCACTTCTAAAAGTGGCATTTCTAACATAGTAATAACAAATCCACTCTCACTAATGAGCAGGATTTATCACTACTATTCCAAACATAGCAAACATGGCCAAGCTACCCCTTTTATATGAGAAATTACCACTGAATCACATATCAGGGAATTCCCAATGCAAACCTATGAGAGGAGCAGCCTCACAGCAGTGAGAAACCAAATAGGCTCACTACCAGGACATGTCACACAACACACCTACACAGCACCCTGCCCATAGGGCTACCTAGGGCCTACCTTCGGGGCGACTAATATGTAGTAAAAGGGGAGTTTCAGATGTGGCAAACACTTGAAATGCCACGTCACTGTGGCAGTAAACTGCGCATGCAGGCCCTGCAGCAGTAGAGGCCTTAGACAGGTTTGAAAGGCTACTTCGGTGGGTGGCACAAGCTGAACTGTAGGCCCACTAGTAGCATTTAATTTACAGGCCCTGGGTATATGGGATGTCACTGTACAAGGGACGTACAGGTAAATTAAATAGGCCAAACAGGTGTAGACCAATCTTACCAAGTTTACAGGAGAGAGCACATGCACTTTAGCACTGCACTTTAGCACTGATCAGCAGTGGTAAAGGGTTCGAGTCATAAAACCAACAAAAACAGGTCAGAAAAAATACAGGAGGAAGGCAAAAAATTTGGGGATTACCCTGCAAAAAGGATCAGTTCCAACACAACCCCCTTACAGCCTAAAGCCAGGGTAGACTAATCAATACCCTGATGGGCTTTCCTGCTTGGGGCGATAGAACATGGACCCTGACCTGCAACTGCAGGGGCACGTTCCCGTTCTACGCCAATCTGAACCCATTTGGATTCCTCTGTCTATGCTCCTAGGACCAACTAAGCTAACCCAGGTCCCGGGCCATCCAAGGGTTTCTGGTCCCAGCCATCTTACAGAGTGGGGGGCGATAGTCCCAGGTGCATAGCATCCTTGCTCGACAACCTCTCACCAGTGCAGGAGTTCTACTCTGCCTCTGGTTCCTCAGCCTAGGGTCTGCACCCTCAGGCTAGCCAGGGGTCATGGGGGAGGCTCTCCTCCCTCTACCCTTCCTTATGAAGGTTCCTCACCCTTCTCCTAGTAGTACCCCCAGAACTAGAACCGTCAGGGTGCTGGCATCAGCCATCCCACACAATTCTGCCACCAGTTCAGGGGTTCCACCCTGCAACTGGCCTCCCAACCCAAGGACCACACCCACGGGTTGAACCGAGGTCAGGAGCAACTCCTCCCTCCCCCTGCACCCCTTTCCAGAGTTCTGCATCCTCCCACCTGGAGTGGTATCCCCAGAAGACAACACGGTAGGGACACTGCTAGCAGTCGTCCCTTCCTCCAGGTCAGGAGTTACATCCTGAACATGGCCTCCCAACCCAGGGACTACACCCAGGGGCTGAGCCTGTACCTGGCAAGCCAGGACTTCCTGGGGAGCACACCTACCCCACTAAGGGTAACACATTCCTCATGTGTTGCGTGAAAGTCTGTCTGGCTCTGATTTCCTTACCCCTGCCCATCTGACAGTGCGCAAAGACCCCTCAGACCAGAAGTGGTGTCACCAGGGTCATTCTTGGGGGCTCTCACCTCAGAGCTGGCCCCTGACCCACTAGTTCTCCCACTGGAGACTGACCCCCCCTCACCCCTCCATCTGGGATTTATTGCCCTCATCTCAGGAGCGGTGCTGCCAGATACCTGAACTGGTGGGATGCTGGTGACAGCTGCTCCCCCCTCCCTCCCCAAGTTCTCCTGACCGTATGGGATCCCCCTCAATGGATGGCCTTCCAGTACAGACTAGGCCCCCCTCCTGGCATTCACTCATGAAACCAACCAGCTCTGGAACTGGACTTTGGGCAACCTGGGACTCCGCCCACCCACACCCCTCCTCCGCTCCTGAGAAGGGACATGAGACCCTCTACCCATCCCACTACACTGCTGGAACCTATTTGGGCTACCACAAAGGTCTAGGATAGGTCTGAGGTTCCTGTCGTTTCTTGGCCTTCCCTCCATTGTAGCGAGACCAGTGCATTCAGGGTACAATCCTGATGTTTTGAGATCAGTCCTGAGTCTCATTGTGAATGGCTTCTTGACCTTTTGACCTTGCACATCCTGGTATACAATGCAGGGTGCCACATGCAAGCACTGCAATGGAACTTCAAATTCCAGTAGCCTCAGCATCGGGCTGCCTCTCTGACTCCATTCGGGTCTCGAGTGAGAGTGCTTAGGATCTGCCATTGTGACTGTCAGATGCCAGTCTGACCCACAGCAGGCCGCTCTCCCTTCTTCACTCATAGCTCACAGTTGTGACAGACACGTTGCTGGATTTGGTGGGTCAGTTAGAGGAGTTGGAGATCAGAAATAAAGAGTGAGCCTGCGCCACATCAACCTGCTGGAGCTTTGAGCGATGCGTTTGGCCCCCAAGCCCTTTCTGCCCTCCATCAAAGGGAGGCTGGTGCATGTTCTCATAGACAATTTGTGGTACTGCAGCAAGCAAGTTGAAGTTTCAACCTTGGTCCTGTGCCAAGATACTCTGCGCCTATGGAGGTGGCTGGAACAACAGAATATCTTTCTGGCCACCAACCACCAGAGGTGGGGCAGGGCATCTTAGGAAACTGAGGGGAGCACTGGCTATATCTATTCACCATTGTAGGGAACACACAGTCTGGGCAATTTTGTGTACCAGAGTTTTCTCCAAGGCAATTTTTAAGAGACATATTCTGGCTGGAGTGGAATGTAGAAACCGTCTATGCCTTTGCAGCGATGCCTCTCCTGACTTGGATTCTAAATAAGCTCAAGAAAGACCATGCCCAAATCACCATTATTGCCCTGGACTGGGCCAAGAGTGTCTGGTACCCAGAGATCCTGAGCATTTGTCTTCTATTTAGAAGCGTCCATCCGTAGAACAAGTTATTTACCTTTAGTGACTCTCTTTCTGATGGATACTCTTATCTAACCACTGATTCCTCACCGCCTTCCCACTTCCCCGTACTGTGGAGTGGTGTCTTTAACATCTGAAAAGACCCCACATTGGAGGATAGCACACTGAAGATCAGAGGCAAAGACAACTCCATATCAATCTATTTCAGTTGAGGGCGATTTGCTTGGCGTTGTGTGATTGTTCTATGCTACTTGTCAGAGGAAGCGCAAAAGGTAATATTCAAGAAACTGACAGTGTGCAACTGTGGCACTTATATGTAGGTTCGTTTGTAACATCCAGGGTGGTACGAAACCTACACAGAGCCTGCACTACGCCACCTGTCGGTGTGCAGGTGCCCTGCTGTTGAAGTTCTCCAAATCCAGTCTGGCGGAAGGCGATATTCTAAAAGTGAGGAATGTGCTGCTAGATAGCATATTCACCAAAAAGATCGTCACTGGAGGTAAGTGACGTGTTTGTCCATCTGATGCTTTTGTTTGCAGGGATATATAGCGTGTGTTGGTTTTCCAAAAACAGGCGATACCTACAGCCAACAACTTAGCAGCAACTAATGATTTTTTTCATTCTGTACCAACTATGCATCAATTCATATGGTAAAATCGAATAAATGAAAAATGGGTATGACAGAAACCTGAGCATGTTTTAAATGTGCCAGGGATACTGAGGTCAGGAATAGCAATTATTTCTGCAGCTCTGAATTTGAGGTTATCCAAACTATCACATGATTCAGTGAGCACTGTGCAAAGCATGTTCTTTCTTGCACACTGACTTACATTTGAAAGTCAGAATTGGATAGAAATGTAATTCTATTATGTATACGTCACTTTGTGAATATTCCCTAGGCATCAGACTGGATCAGGAAACTTTTAGAGTAGTTCTCCTGTGCGTCTATATGTGGCATCGCCCAGCTTCACGCCATTGTCGTTCTTCTTTGGAAATGACGATCAGAGCTACATATAAGGGCCAACCATGCGCACTGAACTCAGTTACTTTCTTTCTGCACCTTTAGACGTGGGTCCGGAGCTTCTCCTGGTCTTTCACCAGACTTCATCTAAACAATTTTTCCAGTGTGCAAGGTAAATGTCATCCCCATAAAACTACAGGATTTAAGCTATCCAGGAACTGTAGCAAACAGATGTTTGAGATGGACCCTCGCAAAGTCTGTTTATGGTGCCTGGGGTTAGACCACAAGCATTTAGGGCCTGCGGCGGCTTCACCCAGATGAGCCCAAAGGCAATACAGTCTGTGAGGCCAAATTCTTCATC
The DNA here is from genome assembly GCA_963921515.1 of Calotriton arnoldi. Lineage (NCBI taxonomy): Eukaryota > Metazoa > Chordata > Amphibia > Caudata > Salamandridae > Calotriton > Calotriton arnoldi. Next base: position 1,404,555 of record CAWUFW010001386.1, on the reverse strand, counting down.
GCCAAACTCAGGAAAACTCTACACCGCAACCAGTCAAAGTCAAAAGGAAGGTCCCGTTCCTGTTTCCAAAGTTGTTCTCGTGGCAGATCGTCATTGTGATCAAAGTCATCTGATAGAGACTTCTAGCCACATATTTCTTACCTTAGAATTATCTCCAGGCGTCCGGCTGGATCTGGAAACTTTTTTGTGAGGAATACCCCTGCATGCCAGTAGGTGGTGTCATTTGGCTCTGTGTGGCATTGTATGTGCCAGACGTGATGTGCACGGTGCCTATATAGGCGCCACCCTAGCGTGCTGACATCAGTTCTTTTCTTTCCAGACCAGTCAGCGCAGATCTGGAGAGAGTTACCCAAAATCAATTTTTGACTGACCTTCTTTCACCTTTTGTTGAAATCTATTTTGGAGCGATCTTCTCCTGGTGCGGCTTCAAGCCCTGCGGCACCTGTCATCAACAGATGTCGGTGGCGGACCCGCACCTTGCATGCCTCTGGTGCCTGAAGCACAACCACAATGCGAAGACCTGTGCCGATTACCATGCCATGCACCACAATGCCATGAAGGAGTGGTCCCTCAAGCTCCTTGCTGCTCGACGTGCGACCCCGGGATGGTCTCAATCTCTGTTGAGAGGAAGTTCCTGGGATCAGTCACGGAGCCCAAAATCCTCATCGCACTCAAAGTTGTTTGGGTGTCCCTCAAGAAAATGAAGAACAAGAAGTCAGAGGTCGCCTTGTCCGCTGTGGTCTTCAGACGAGATGAGGGAGTATCGTCATTCGAGGCCTGGCTCCGCGATTGAGCCTGCAACTGTGCCAGCTCTGCGCTTCCCCGAGTTTCTGGGAGCCGGTGTGACCCTCACCCAACTTTGAGAGTTTTATAAGGCTATGCAACTCATATTTGGGAGAAGGGATCCCTACAGGTCCCACGCTGTTGGATTTGCCTGTGGCGACAGTCGGGCATCTTGGATCCACAGATAGATCTGGACTGCCGCTGGTTGTACCATCTCGATCTTCCCTGGCGCTGGTCCTGATGCCAACACTCCCGGCGCCGGCAGTGCTATTCTCATCCCTGACTGTGACACTTAGCCAGAGGGGAGTCACACGAGACTTGCCTTCCAAGCCAGAGCCTGAGACCTATTCCTATGGGCTAGCACTTGGGGAGGATTGGGTGGGGTCGCAGAACCCTGAGGAATACCAGCCCCTAGATCCCACCATGGACTGGTGGGAGGACTTGGCAGAGGTGAGTGGACTGGACACTTTCCCAGATACTGGCATGCTTTCTCCCCCTACTGTGGTTTTGGAGGAGGGAGGGTTGTTTGCTATGGAGGTGAGAAGGGCGGCTGAGGTCATTGGCAGAGGTGCTTCAGCAGGGAGTGACCTTCTCAGAACCACTTCTACCATTCAGTGAAGCCCTCACGGATGTCCTGCTTGGAACTTGGTCCAAGCCCAGCACAGGGGCTCCTGTGAACAGGACCATTGCCCTCCGCCATCAACCCACCCTAGGGGACCCTCAGTTCCTCACGCAACACCCTACCCCTGAGAGCTTGGTCGTCCAAGCCTCTACTTAAGTTTAAATCATGGTGCTTTCCTTACCACCCCACCGGTTAGGGCATCCAAGAGGCTGCACACCTTAGGCAAGAAAATGTTCTTTCACCAGCCTGGCACTGTGGTCCATGAACGCCGCATGCCTATTGGGCTGTTACTCCCATGTGCTATGGAATCTTTTTTGAGCAGGTGCTGCCCATAGTTCCGAAGGAGGCCCGGACCATACTTTCCCAAGGTATTCCTAACGGGGGAGATGCAGCCAAGTTCATGATCAGATGTGGACTGGATACCACTGACTCACTAGGCAGAATGGATTCATCGACAGTGGCCTTACGGCGCCATACCTAGCTGAGAACAACTGGCTTTTCAGGGGATGTCCAATCATCGCTTTTGGGCGGGCCCTTTGATGGCTCCTGTCTCTTTGGAAACAAGGCAGACTCTGCGCTGGTGCGCTTCAAGGGCAGCAGGCCTACTGCCAGGTCCTTGGACCTTTCCTTGGCTCCTTGCCAACCCCAGTCCACTTTTCGCTCCTTTCGTAACCACGGAAGGGGCTTCCAGATGCACACAAGCTTCCCAGCCTTTGAGTGGTCTAAGACACGGTACCCACAGACCCCGTGGGTCAGGCTGCAAGAGGTCGGGCCAGTCCACCAATCCCCCAGTAGCCGCAGCCTCCACACCTCTTTAGTTTGCCCTCCTACCATCATGGGCACCCATTGGGAGGCAGGATACGCCATCACCTGCCCCACTGAAGGTCTATAACATCAGACTGCTGGGTTCTTCAGATTGTCTGAAGAGCCTCCCTCCCCTTTGTGACTACGCCTCCACCCATGCCATCCACTTGCGACAGACTTGACAGAGGACCATATCTTCTTGCTCCGCCAGGAAGTGACAGCTCCTTTGGCTAAAGGAGCCATAGAGAGGATCCCGGCTCCAGAAGTAGGTTGTGATTTGTATTCCCGCTGCTTTCTGGTGCCCAAGAAAGATGGAGGCCTTTGTCCTATCCTAGACCTGCGTCCTCTCAATGCTCACGCTTGCTTAAGTCCTGTCTGCCCTGGACACAGAAGACTGGATGGTAGCATTGGACTTGCAGGTCTCATACTTACACATTCCTGTCCTATCTGCCCACAGGCGCTACCTGCGGTTCACGATGAGCCACAAACACTTTCAGTTTGGCCTTACCAGTGCCCCTTGGGTGTTAACCAAGGTGATGGCAGTGGTTGCAGCTCATCTGTGGAGCTCAGGGGTGCCAGGCTTCCCCTAGCTCCATGACTGGCTGTTGAAGGCAGTATTGCCCAAAGCTGTCGTTTCCCACCTCCAGACTATGACGGACCTCCTGCACTCCCTGGGGTTCATTATAAATGTTCCAAAGTCACACCTGACTAACTCTCAGATGCTCACTTTCATACAAGCTATTCTGGAGATAGTGCAGTTTTGGGCAAGTCCTCCTGACTGGCGTGCAGCCCAGGATATTCAGGCTATGATACTTATATTTCAGCTTCTAGCCTGGATTTCGGTGAGACTGACTCTGAGGCTGTTGGGCCTCATGGCCTCCTGCTTGTGGCGTATCACAAAACAATTTCTCTTGGATGACTTCGCTCATTCACCATATCTCACACTCTACTGTCCATACACCTACCACATATCTTCAAAATGCTCTTAAGATAGCACCCATCAATCAATCATAAAGATCACAATTAATAAAATTACAATTGTATAGAGAACAGTTCATATACAAAAAAATATTTTTATAGTTGAAAACAATCCTAAAATTAATCTCAAATTCATTAGAATGTGATACAAAGGCATTAAAACGAGTCAAACAATGTGACAAACATATATCATCACAAATGTATTAATTCGACTGAATCAATGTCAAAAAAGTCTGTAAACTCTGTTATACATAGACTTCAAAGTTCCTCGAATTTAACAATAGACAACAAGAGAAGCATTGATGTGTTTCGGTGGAGAACGTATTGTAGAACCACCTTCTTCTGGACCAAAAATTCTTAATGTCCCTCTCAAGGTTAAAATAATATAACATGTGCCTGCATAAAAACAAAACATATATCACACTATGACCTTATTCATCACTTACTAAAATTATATTCATCTCAAAACAATCACCTAATTTAGTTTTTAATAAAACTTAAACTCACAATAGCTGAAATTCTTACATAAAAACTGTTCAATCAGTTTATAATTGTTCAAAGGGCCCATACCTACAGTGCAAGAAGCTGACATTCTCATCCACTCAGTCCCACTTCACATGCTTAATTCAATCATGCCAGACTCTTCTCCTGCTGTGATATGGAGGTGAGGTGGAATGATAACTCAAATACGGGGACAGGGGAGAGCTCCCACTTTGTGAACCTCCCTCATTACATCTCCCAAAATGATAATATTGATCATACCTTATAGTATTAATTCTCCAGTAGAAGTAACGGATACCGATTACATCCCACTAAGGTTTACTCGATGTTGCTACCCACCATGATACTATGGGTGAGAAACTGAGGAAATGTTAATCATGGTGGGGACAAGGGTAAAAAAAATCTAACCCCTTCCCCCCAACTTATTTCTACAGATTAATGACCCACCTTGGGCGGTGTGTTCCAATTTGTCTCCAAATTTTTAGGAGAACGAAATATGGTAGGTTCAGGAAGATACAAAATACCTAACAAAACAAGAACCGTGTCCCCATTAAATCTTTTTATATATATATTGACTGTGTACATCATCCAATGCATCTGATATAAAATCAATATCACATACCTATATCCTACGGTTATAGTCCTGTCGCCGGGATATAGAAGTGGGGACTAAAAAGTCCTCCAATGATTTCCAGACAATTACAGCAATATCTGCCCCACCTGTGTAGTGCTCTCATGCACCTCGCGGTTTCTAGGAATCAATGATATGAAAAACAAAAATCAGAAGGCTCCTGAAGAGTTGTCTATTAAAGGAGTCAGCTTCTTAGAAATCCTTAACTTATCTATTAAGAAACTCTAAATAAAAAACATTCCTGTGGTCTAGTGACATACTACCACTATCTGGTAGTGTAGTACATGTTGATACCTAAGTCCTAACTGTCACTTACTGATAAAATGCTTTTCGGGCCGCCACACACGTCCTGTTGTTTGTGAGGTCGGAGGAAGAATTCAAAGTCTCCAATCTTCGGTTTAAATATACCCGCGTAGAGGAGAAAATCCTGGGGTTGGTTTCCTACGTCACATAATTCCGGAGCCCGCGCTGCAGGAGACAGCCAGTCTATTTTGTATTATGTGATTACAACTGCAGCCGCCATCTTAAAATGATGAAAGGTTCCTATACATTAATATAAAGAGGCTAAAAATCATCCAAAATGCAGTTGAACATAGGATGGATATCGATTTTACTTCATTAAAAATATTATTTGAGAAATTATGGTGGCGCATAATCTAATTCCAATCACTATAATTCCTAAATTATAAAACTATTGTTTCTCATGCAGCGAATTCATAAACCGCAATGAAATACTACAAGCCTGGCTGAACATAAAAGAATGACTATTTCCTTGTGTATATTCCCTCAGATCTCTTATTAAATAACCGTGTTACAAGAAAAGTCACGGGATTCATATACCTAGTAACGCAAAAGGGTAATACGCCTTGCTGCAGTTAGCAACTCTATACTATCATGTGTAATACATTTTTGGCCGCCATTTTATAATGACGCAAAATATTATATGATAACCTAAGACAGGCTCAAGAATTCAGAAGTTTGACTAACCATTCAATACTGGGCAATGTTTTATTAGATGTTTATTAAAGACTACTGATGGCACGAAGCTTAATACAGGAATTGCTAGCATATCCCATGTGCATAGTTATTCCAAGGCCCCTGATAATGTATGAATTCTTAGATTTATCAAAATTCTATATACAATACATCTAATGGTTACATTACCATGGGATCCCCTACCTTGTAGTTGTATCCTAAAAATGGATAAGATGTGAAACCAACTTCCTATAAGAAATTTATTCTGGTGGGGGTCCTATCGGAAACATTCAAAATGTTAAGGAACAATTCAGTTAATCTCATCCAATCTTCCTTGGTATTGAGACTCTTTTACAGTATCCAGTATTGAGATATACCATTGTTCCCTATTCTTACGCTTGACTGTGGGGTTGCCTCCTCTTTTACTCCCTTTTATTTTCTCAATAATGAACCATTTAAAATCAGTGGATGTATGGCCTGCTGTTTTAAAGTGATCAACTAAAGGAGCATTTTCTTTATTATTCTTTAAAGCAGATTTATGTTCCGATAGACGAACTCTCAATTCCCGGGCTGTTTCGTCCACGTAGCCTAAACCGCAGGGGCATACTAACAAATAGACTCCTGCTTGTGACACATGCCCTCTGGCATATGCAGGCTCTGCAGTGGGACCTGAAGTTCCAGTTGACGCAGCATCAGGGGAATCTCTCCGAAATGGTCAAGATCTCAGAGGGTGCTACAAACTATCTGCAGTGGTGGTTAACGAACCGCAATTGGGTCTGCCGCTGACCCCTCTCCCTTCCCCAACCAGATCTGACAGTGGTGACGGACAAGCCATTATTTTTTGGCTGAATTCCCCTCGCAAATTTTATGACCACTCCAAACCAGTTGAATCCACGACACGCAGAGCCTGGAATTAATTATACAAAAAATTCTACCCCAACTCTTGCCACATAATCAACCTATCTCCCTCCAGATGCCGTGTTAGCATCCACTTTCTATACGGACTGGCTTAACGCCACCTTTCTTAAACTCGTTCCTCCCAACTCCTCTCACCCCAACAGGAAGGAACCTTCTGCTCCATGGTTTTCCGAAGCCCTTGGGCTAGAGAAACAAGCCCGCAGAAGGCAGGAAAGGTGCTGACATTAGCATTACCATGCCCAGGAAAAACACTCATATAAATTAGCTCTAGCCAAACATAAAAAAATCTCCATATCAAAGAAAAAAGTAATCACTATACTCCTATGATTGAAGCCACCTTCAACTCCACTAAGGAATTCTTTCAGGTGGTCACTAAGCTCACTGCTGCCCCAAATAACAATGTGGCCATTCATAGTCAACCGTTCTGTGACACCCTAGCCCTCACTTTTAAAGACAAGATAAACCAAATCTTCAATAAATTTGACAACTTCCATCCTTTGGGCATCAATAACCAGATACCTCAGACGAATCAGGATTACCCTCCTCTTTCCGAATTCTCTCCTATCTCCTAATCACGTGGCTTTCCTTCTGATTGGAGCAAAATCGGGATCCCCACACGACCCTTGCCCTCCTAGGATACTCAAGCTTGCACCTGGAAATTGATTACCACCAACCTCTCAGCCATTTTTAATACGATGTTCTCCACAGGAGTGTTCCCTTCTGGATGGAAACAAGCTTCCATTCCCCCCCCCCCTAAAAAATAAACCGTCTCAGCTCAACTGACCCGAATAATTACCACCCCATCTCACGTCTTCCCCTCACCACCAAAATTGTGGAAAAATTTATGAACAAGGAACTCTCCAAATTTATTCAAGAACACTACCTACTGGACCCAAGCCTGTTTGGTTTCAGACCAGGGCACAGCACAGAAACAGCCTTTATTACAGCCATGGCAGATATAATGGCTGCCTTAGACAAAGGGGGATCCTCTACCCTCATTCTCTTCAGCCTATCAGCTGCCTTTGATACGATGGATCATAATACTTTGATCAAACGCCTAGCAACTATAGGGGTCAAAGACAAGGTCCTGTCCCTATTGACCTCCTTCCTCTCAAACAGGACTCAAACATTGACCATGGGCCAATTTGAATCCTCACCTTTTTATCTGCTTGCGGGGCCCCACAGGGCTCCTCATTGAGCTCCACCCTTTAATATCTATGTCTCTGAACTGGTCCCTCTTCTCAAACGTTTTAACTTAGGTCTTACTTCCCATGCCGATGACGCCCAATTGGTAGTCTCAGCCTTAACAATGACTCCACTGGACCTTTGAGATTTCAAGACTGCATGAGAGCGATCAGTCTCTGGATGAATAAACACTGTCTGAAACTCAAAGCTGGAAAAACCGAAGTAGGATTATTTGGGAGTCTTTCGCCCTCATGGTCCCCCCGCCTGGTGGCCTGATGAGCTCATCCCCCTCCCCAATACCTGTGACCAAAGCCAAAAACCTGGGTATCCTTATTGACGACAAGCTTAATTTTGGATGCCAAGTCTCAGCAGTGGTCTCCTCTTCTTCGCACACTATAAGAATGATCAGGAAAATTCTCAAATACATTCCTGAGAAGGCCAGGAAGAATGTGATCACTGCCTTAGTCCTCTCAAAATTGCACTACTGTAACAGCCTCTACATGAACCTGCAAGAAGAACTTGTCAGATGGCTTCAGTTAGTTCAGAATGCTTCAGCCAAAATGATTCTTGACCTCCCAAAATTCCACTCGATTTCTCCTGGAATCCAGAAGCTGCACTGGCTCCCGGTCTGCAATTGGGTCAAATTTAAGGCCCTCTGCATGGTTCACAAAGGCCTGCACCACTCACAACCTGAATTCCTAAGGCACTCATTCCAGTGGCACACATCCAACAGACCCCTGCGTTCTGCGGGGTCCAGAACACTCAAGATCCCCACTGTCAAGGAAGCTAACTGGGGAGGAAGAAGCTTTGTTGCTAGTACAGCTAAGCTATGGAACAGCCTCCCTGCCCGCATCAGAGCCGCTTCATACTTCCTTGCCTTTAGGAAAGAGCTCAAAACTTGGCTTTTTAACAACTAGGCGTTCCAACTTCTGCGTGCTTAAGTTCAGCCAGCGCCAAGACACCCTCAGGTATACGCTCACTTTATAAGTTACCTTAACATAACATAACAGAAGCATTACTCCTGGGATGGGGCAGTCATCTGGGAGAGGTGGTGATCAGAGGTCTTTGGTCTCCAGCAGAATCTGGACTCCACATCAACCTACAGGAGCTTTGGACGATCCGGCTGACATTAAAAGCGTTTCCTTTCCAAGGGAAGGCTAGTGCAGTTGTTCATGGACAAAACCACCACAATGCAGTACTGCAAAAAACTGGGTGGTGTGGGGTCTTGGACCCTTTGTCAAGTCAGAGCATTTCCCTGGTGGTTCAACACCTGGCGGGCTCTCTGAACGCTAGGGCGGTCAAACTCAGCCGAAGATGCCTAGTGGATCACGAATGGAATCTCCATCCGGAGGCCATGCAAGATCTCTTTCAACAGTGGGGAGAGCCTTGGTTAGATCTTTTCGCCGCCTCTGAGAACATGCAATGGCAGCAGTTCTGCATGCTGGAGTTTCCAAGGCGGCTCTTGCTCGGAGACGCTTCTAGTCTTGAGTGGGGGTCAGGACTCCTGTACGCTTTTACTCCCATACTACTCCTGCCCAGAATTCTCAAGAAGATCAGGAACAATTGGGCCCAAGTCATTCTTGTGGCTCCGGATTGACCGTGGGGACTTTGGTATCCCGAGCTGTTGAGTATGGCCATCAGTCCTCCGATAAGGCTGCCTCTTCGGGAGGATCTTCTGTCACAGCAGCAGGGGAGGGTTCTCACCTGCATCTGTCATCGCTCTGCCTTCATGCGTGGAGATTTAGTGGCAACAATTGACAGCTTTCGACGTTCCATCTGAAGTCTGCACTGTTATCTTGGCAGCCAGATGTCCCTCCACCAAGACTGTATGCGCGTGCCATTGGATAACGTTTTTGGCATGGTGTGCAGAGAAACAGGCTGACCCTCTTTCTGCTCCCTTCTCTCTGGTCCTTCCCTTTATCCTTTCTCTTGCCCCGCAGGTCTCTGCTCAGGGTACCCTGAAGGGCAATCTTTCTGCCATCTCAGCCTTTCTGTGGTTGCCTGATGAGCCATCCCACTTCAACTCCCCTGTTGCACATAACTTCTTGAAACGTTTGCAACACATGTTTTCACCTTCACCCTTCATCATGTCTCGGTGGTACCTTAATCTGGTCTTGATTTTTCTGATGTGTGCTCCATTTGAGCCATTGCGCAATTGTCCTTTCGACCTCTTATATCAAGATGGTCTTTGTCATGGTGATAACATCTGCCCGGAGGGTCAGTGAGCTTCTAGCTTTGTCCTTCAAGCCTCCTTACCTGAACATCTACCCAGATAAGCTGGTTCTTGGCACTAGAGCTTCCTTTCTGCCAAAAGTTTTCACTCCTGTCCATGTAGGCCAGTCCATCACCCTACCTATTTTTTATGCTCCGCCACATCCCTCTAAGGAAGAGGAGCACTTCACTGACTGGACCCAAAAAGAGCATTGTTGTTCTACCTTGACCACATGAGAGAGTTCTGGGTGGATGACTAACTCTTTGTGGAGTATGTCAGAGCAAAGATGGGAAAGGCTGAGCAGAAATGGACCATCTCCTGATGGATCATGCTCTGCATTAGGATCAGTTACGCATTGGCCAAGAAGCAACCCCCTGATGGTTTGCGTGCTCATTCCACCAGAGCTAAGTTCCGGTCCTGGATATCTGCCAGGCAGCAACGTGGGCTTCTCTACACACATTCACAAAACATTACTGCCTGGAAATCTAGGACCGTCGAAACAGGCACTTTACTCGGACGGTCCTCCAAGACTTTCTAGCGTGAATCAGTTTCGCAGACCCACCTCTAGGGAGGTATTGCTTGGGTATCTATTCTAAGATAAGGAGTCTGCAGCTAGAAGACTTTATCAGATGAACAAGTTACTTACCTTCAATAATGCCTTATCTGGTAGCGACTCTATCTAGCTGCAGATTCCTTACCAACCCACCCATCCTTCCCACTCTGTGAACGGATTTCTAGGGACAGGGCTATCCCCTAGTTTTTCACACCAGTAGTCAGTGTTCTTCGCGGCTCCGTGCTCCTACTGTGAAAAGTCACAAAAAGAATCTGAGGTCAGCATGCTAGGGTGGTGCTTATATAAGCACCCTACACATCATTTCCAGTGCAGACAACGCCAACGATGCCATGCGGAGCCGAACAACGCCACCTGCCGGCACACAGGGGTCCTGCTTATGAAAAAGTTCCAGATCCAGTCTAACGCCTGGTGATAGTCCTAAAGTAAGGAAATCTGCAGCTAGATATAATCTCTACCAGATAAGGTGTTACCAAAGGTAAGTAACTTGTTCTTCAGGGAAGTTGAAGAAAAACACAAGAAATCCAAGTGGGAAACGGCCCCTGCACACCACTCTTGAACTCCCGAGTGTGCCTCCCAGTTCATTCCCGACCTCCATCTGACCTGATTCCGAGCATGGTCTCGATGCATCCTGAGTTCCCAGGTCCATCAGCGACATTGCAGCAAGTTGAAGCATTCAGGAAAGCTATGCTGCATATATTTGGCAGCTAATCAGATCCCTCTGGCTCGCCTTTGGTCCTCAAGGATCTTTAGCGGCCTCTAGTTGGACTTCCACTGACGGGTTTGCCCTCTGCGTTGTCTATTCTCCTCGCACGCCTATTGGGTTTGGTAATGACTCTGGTGTCTGTTTCTGTTCTGGAACCATACCCTGCATCAGTTTCACTGGCATTGGCGCCAATGCCAGATGTTGATGTATAGCTCATAGTGCCATCTGTCTCTGAACTGAATCCACCATGACCTCTACCGAAGTCACGCCTGGCGTTAAGTGGCAAGCAGCCCCTTGGCAATCCCTCTGATTCTTTTACTTTTCTCTTGGCACATGATATGTCCCAGACCTTGGGCTTTCCTTTCAGTACAGATTCAGATAATGACAACTATGATGACAGGAACTCTATTGCTCCCAGGGGAAGCTCCTCCGTTTGAGCGGAGGAGCGTGGCCCCACTAAGAAAAGCCCCTGACCAGAGCTGAAAAATAAAATGGTAATAAAGTATATTTATTAACATTTTATTTTTCAGCAATGACCCGTCCCAAACTGAGTGTCATTACGAGGCGGGCCAGTGCTGCCATTTGGCAGCAGGGAGCTGTGGGCTTAAGTTTAAAATGCAAATTTCCCTTTGGCCGGCCTTCTTGCAACGGCCAGCCAGACATGCGTATTTTAAACTTCTCTGACCTAGCTGTCTTAGACAGCTGGGTTAGAGAAAGTGCAGGCCTCCAGTGCTCTTGAGAGCGCTGAGTGAGGCCGCTCCCTCCAGTCTTGGCGCTGCTCTCATGCTGGTGAGAGCAGCGCCAGGATTGGCTAGGGGAGTTGGCCGGGTCCCGCGTTGGAGCCTTCCATCAAAGACCAAAGGAGGACGACGTCGCGGAGGAAGGTAAGTCAATTTTATTTATTTTATTTATTTTTGTCACCCGCCCCACTACCGTCAGTACATGCAAGCCGCCACTGCTTGTTCCTCAGTATGATGAGGAAAACTGGTATGAAGAGCTTCAGGATGCCAGTGGGCTTGTCACTTCATCTGATACTGGCCTTGAGTCTCCCCTGGGCCTCGCCACAGAGAAAAGCGCCTCTTTTGTTGTTGTGATGCAAAGGGCAGCTGAGTGTTGAATTGGCACTTGCTAGCCATGGGAGTAAAAATTAACATACTGATGAAGTCTTGCAACCTCGTCACGCTCCCACACAGCCTCTATTACCATTCAGTGAGGTACTTACAGACACTCTTTTAGGCAGCTGGTCCAGGTTAATAGACAGCTTGCTTGTTGCCATCACACTGCACCTGGAGATCATGCCACCCTAACATAGTATCCAATGCCAGAAAGTCTGGAGGTACAGGCTTCCACCAGCAAGGTCAATCCCAATGTGCTCCCTACCACACCGAGAATAGACATTTGGTAAATGGATTTACTCCTCCACCAACCTTGCTGTAAGATCAGTAAATGCCAGCTGTCTCCTTGGCTGCTAGCCACTACACCCATGACTGACAGAGGACTATCTGCCCATCTTGCGGACAGAAGTGTTGGCCCTTTTTGCCAAAGAGAGGGTTCTGACCCCGGATGTAGGAAATGGGTGCTATTCCCACTACTTCTTTGTGCCGAAGATGGATGGAGGCCTTTGGTCTATTTTAGATCTTTGCCCTCTCAGCGCCTTCTTTAGGGAAGGACAAATTCAAGATGCCTACGCTAGCTCAACTCCTGTCCGCCCTAGACCCTGAACACTGAATGGTGACATTGAACCTGCAGGAGGCTTATTTTTACGTCCATGTCCTGCGTGCCAAGGTTGCTACCTGTTGTGAACGGTGGACCAGGATCATTTTCAATTCACAGTGCTCCCCTTTGGCTTCACCAGTACCCCTCAGGTGTTTTTACAAAAGTAGTGGCTGTGGTCGCAGCTCACCTTCAGTGGTTAAGGGTACCAGTCTTCCCCCTACCTCGATGACTAGCTGCTGAAGGCAAGCTCGCCCTAGGCAAGTGGCAACCCGGTTCATAATCCACGTGCTGAAGATCCAACTGACTCCTTCACAGAAGCTCCTTTTCTTCAGAGTCATTCTGGACATGCTATGGTTTCATGAATCTGAAAGAAACCGTTAGTTATAGAGTCCTTACCTTAGAATTACCCCCAGGCGTCAGACTGGATCCGGAAAGTTTTTCGTCAGCAGTACCCCTGCGCGTCGGAAGGTGGCATCGGTCGACTCCGCGTTAGTCGTCGGTGTCGTGGGCGCCGGGATGACGTCGCGGTAGCTACATAGATGCCACCCTCGCGCGCTGACGTCAGTTCTTTCTTTTTCCGCGCCAGCAAGCGCAGATCCGGAGAGAGCGGTACCCCCAGTCACTTTTTGACTGACTTTTTTCTCGACTTTTGTCGACACTGTTTTTTGAGTACGACTCCTGGTGCATGAGGGATGCCTGGCTTCAAGGCGTGCGGTTCCTTTAGCCGACTGATGTCGGTGACGGATCCGCACCGCGTGTGCCTCTTCTGCCTGGAGCGCGACCATGACCCCAAGTCGTGCTCCGACTGCCGGACAATGAATCCGAAGTCTTTGCGGGAGCGTTGCCGAAAGCTTCTCGAGGCACTCGGGGTCAGGTAAGTCGAAGCACAAGAAGAATTCGAAGAAGCATCGTCGCTCTTCGACTTCTTCCCGTCCGTCGGCCGACACGAAGAGGGATGCGGGTGGTGCCCCTCCCGTGGCACCGCGTGCAGAGCCCGAAGGGTCGGCTCCGGGTTTCCCCCCCTTCCCGGGACCAGGAGCCACCCCTGCCCTGTTTCGTCAGTTTTACGAAGCGATGCACGCCATCTTTGGGCAGCCCGACTCCGCCGGCGCGCCTTCGGGCCCCGCAGACTCGGCTGGGGGCCCTGGGCCTTTGACGCCGGCGGCTTCGGCCTCGGCACCGCAGGGCCCCCTTGGATACAGGACTGAATCCGAATCGGCGCTGGTCAACCTTGTTACGCCTCCCCCGGCGCCGATTCCACCAGCACCACGTCCGCAGCCGGCGTCTGCTGTGTCCCCAGCCAACGTCGACCCCGGCCTCCACCTCAAGGTAGACGCGGAGCCGGACCGGCGTCAACCGACGCCAGACCCGGCGCTGATGGGTACTTTTGTGCCCCTGTTCTACCCTGGCTCTTTGAGCCCAGATTGGCAGACAGAGGAGGGTGAGCAGGACTAGGAGGGGTCTGGGGACCCTTTAACCGACCAGTTGGGTTACGAACAGGACTGGAGAGAGGAACTGGGGGAAGCCAGTGGTCTGGATACCTCACCAGACCTTGGCATGTTGTCTTCTCCTACCGTGGTTACGGAGGAGGGAGTGTCGTACGCAGTGGTGTTGCGTAGGGCGGCCGAGGCTCTCCACCTCGAGCTCCCTACGGTGGCAGTCAAGACTAACCTTCTGACAGAGGTGCTTCAACCGGCGACGCGCTCTTCAGAGCCCCTGCTGTCGTTTAATGAAGCCCTGACGGACATCCTTTTGGGCACCTGGTCCAGGCCCAACACAGGGGCTCCTCTTGACAGGGGGATTGCTCGACGCCACCGCCCGGCCCCGGGCTACCCCACTTTCCTCTCCCAACACCCCAACCCTGAGGGCTTGGTGGTCCAAGCCTCCACTTCCAAGGGTGCATTCCCTACCGCTCCCCCGGACAGGAAATCCAAAAAGCTGGATCATCTTGGGAAGATGTTTTCTTCCTCTAGCTTGGGACTGCGGTCGGTAAACCCTGCATGTCTGTTGGGCCGTTACACCCACTCCTCGTGGGACACGGTTGCGCAAGTGCTGCCTTAGTGCCCGGATGAGGCCCAGTCTGTACTCTCTCGGGCGGTTGCCGAAGGGAGAGACGCAGCGAAGTTTACCATCCGCTGGGGGCTGGATACCGCCGACTCACTAGGCAGGACGATTTCCACGTCAGTAGCACTTCAACGCTACGCCTGGTTGAGGTCGACTGGTTTTTCCGGGGATGTCCAATCCACTCTTATGGACATGCCCTTTGATGGCCGTCGCCTTTTCGGCGACAAGGCAGACAACGCGCTGGAGCGCTTTAAGGACTCTCGGGCTACGGCCAGGTCCTTGGGCCTCTCCACCTCCCGCCCTGCGCAGTCTGCCTTTCGCCCCTTTCGTGGCTACGGAAGGGGTGCCCCACCACGTCCCGCCCAGAGCCACAGGCCGACGCAAGCTGTTCAGCCTCTGCGCGGCTGGGGACGTGGGAACCAGCACCGTGGTTCTGAGGGCCAGCGGGCGGGCCAGTCCACCACAGCCCCCTCTGCAGCAGCCTCCAAACCCTCCTAGTCCGACCTCCCCCACTGGCGCACCATCACGTCGGACAGGTGGGTTTTGCAGATAGTCCGAATGGGCTACTCCCTCCCCTTCGAGACTACCCCTCCCTCCATGCCACCTCAGTACCATCGCATGTCGGAGGATCACCTGGCACTTCTCCAACAGGAAGTTTCGGCACTCTTGGCCAAGGGAGCCATTGAGCGCGTTCCTGTCCCAGAAGTAGGTTGTGGTTGCTATTCCCACTACTTTCTGGTGCCCAAGAAGGACAAAGGCCTGCGTCCTATCTTGGACCTCAGGAACGTCAACCGCTTCCTCCGGAAGGAGAAGTTCAAAATGTTGACGCTCGCTCAGGTCTTGTCTGCCCTCGACCCTGGAGACTGGATGGTAGCGTTGGACTTGCAGGACGCTTACTTTCACATCCCCGTCCTGCCGGCCCACCGGCGTTACCTGCGGTTCACGGTAGGCCACGAGCACTTTCAGTTTACCGTGCTCCCCTTTGGCCTTACCAGCGCCCCTTGGGTGTTCACGAAAATGATGGCGGTGGTCGCAGCTCATCTGCGCAGATCAGGGGTTCCAGTCTTCCCCTATTTCGACGACTGGCTGTTGAAGGCGGGCTCGCCCCAGGCTGTCGTCTCCCACCTCCAGACTACGGCCGACCTCCTGCATTCGCTGGGGTTCTCCATCAACGTGCCGAAGTCACACCTTACCCCCTCTCAGAAGCTCCTCTTCATCGTTGCGGTTCTGGACACGACGCAGTTTCGGGTTTATCCTCTCGAACAGCGAGTCTGGGATATTCGGGCTATGATTCCAATCTTTCAGCCTCTATCCCGGGTTTCGGTCAGGATGACCCTCAGGCTGCTGGGTCTGATGGCCTCCTGCATCCTGCTGGTGGACCATGCCAGATGGCATATGCGGGCTCTGCAGTGGGACCTGAAGTTCCAGTGGGCACAATATCAGGGGAATCTGTCCGATTGCGTCCAGATCTCGGAGTGCACTGCACACCAATTGCAGTGGTAGGTGACGAACCAGGATTGGGTCGAAGGCAGATCCCTCTCCCTTCCTCTACCAGTGTTCACAGTGGTGACCGATGCATCACTTCTGGGATGGGGCGGCCACATGGGGGAGGCAGAGATCAGAGGCCTCTGGTCTCTGGCGGAGTCTGGGCTCCACATCAACCTTCTGGAGCTTTGGGCGATTCATCTTGCGCTCACGGCATTCCTTCCCTCTGTCCAAGGAAGAGTAGTGCAGGTGTTCATGGACAACACCACCGCCATGTGGTACTGCAACAAACAAGGTGGGGTGTGGTCGTGGACCCTATTTCAGGAGGCCCTCCGACTCTGGACACGGCTGGAACATCAGGGAATATCCCTGGTGGTTCAACACCTGGCAGGTTCTCTGACGCCTAGTAAAGCACACAATCTGTGAAAGGGGCTGTGACCAACGAGTATTTGATAAATCGAACAATACCAGGTTTCATGCCCTTGCCATTGTTGTTATCCGGATGTGTACCACATAAATGACACATTGTGCTAGTCTGTGTAATGTACTTTCTTTCTTTTTATTTGCTTACAGCTATTTAGTTTAGAGTTTGTGATATCATTTTGTGATAATATTTAGGGCTAATGTGACTAATAATGCTATAAATTGTGTTCAACATTTACTCAGAATTTTTTAAACCATACTGTGTTTTTTTAATAGGTTTTTAATGAATAAATCGATTTATACTTTTGTATAATCCTTTGTGTTTTGATTATCCTTTGGTGATATATGGCTTAAACTGTAGTAGTGTGGATGAGTTTGAATTGGAGGTTAAAAATTAGGTTGAATGAAATGTATAGAATGATCGATGTTTGGATGATATAATTTGGTCCAAAGGACACTGCTTTTTTATCACAGGTTCTCTGAACGCCAGGGCGGACGAACTCAGCCGTTGGTGCATGATGGATCACGAATGGCTTCTTCACTCGGAGGTTGTGCAAGGTCTCTTTCAGCAGTGGGGAGAGCCTTGGTTAGATCTAATCGCCACCGAAGAGAATGCGCAATGTCAGCAGTTCTGCGTGTTGGAACTTCCAAGGCGACACTCGCTAGGCGACGCTTTTCGTCGCGAGTGGAGTTGCGGTCTTCTATACGCCTTTCCGCCTATACCACTTCTGCCCAGAGTGCTGAAGAAGATCAAGCACGACCGGGCCCAAGTCATTCTTGTGGCTCCGGATTGGGCACGAAGAGTCTGGTATCCCGAGCTGCTTAACATGGCAATCGATCCTCCGATCCGACTGCCTCTTCGGGAGGATCTTCTGTCGCTGCAGCAGGGGACGGTCCTCCACCCAAACCTGTTCAGCCTCTGCCTCCTTGCGTGGAGATTGAGCGGTGGCAGTTGATGTCGTTTGACTTGCCTCCTGAAGTCTGCGATGTTATCTTGGCAGCCAGGCATCCCTCCACTAAGACGGTATACGCCTGCAGATGGAACAAATTTGTGGCATGGTGCACAGCAAAGGCTGTGGATCCCCTTTCCGCTCCTCTTTCTGAGGTTCTCTTGTTCCTCCTTTCTTTGGCCCAGCAGGGCTCTGCTCCGGGCACTCTAAAGGGCTACCTCTCGGCCATTTCAGCCTTCCTTAGGCTTCCTGATCAGCCTTCTCTTTTCAAGTCTCCTGTTGTAAATAGATTCCTTAAGGGCATTACTCATCTTTTTCCTCCTGTTCCCTTCGTAATGCCCCAGTGGGACTTGAACTTGAACTTGGTTCTTACTTATCTTATGTGCGCTCCCTTTGAGCCACTACATAACTATCCTCTCAGGCTTTTCACTTTGAAAACTGCCTTTTTGGTGGCCATCACCTCTGCACGCAGGGTGAGTGAGCTACAAGCTCTTTCTTCCAAGCCTACCTTTCTGGCTGTCCATCCGGACAAGGTTGTCCTAAGAACTAGGCCTTCCTTTCTTCCCAAGGTGGTTACTTCTTTCCACATTGGACAAACCATCACTTTGCCCACCTTCTTTCTGTCTCCTTCAAAAGAGGAAGAGAGGCTCCACCGTCTGGATCCAAAACGTGCGCTTTCCTTCTACTTGGATCGCACAAAACAATTCTGGGTGGACGGCCAGCTCTTTGTTGGTTATGTGGGCGCTAAGAAAGGTCGGGCTGTGCACAAACAGATCATCTCCAGGTGGGTCGTTCTGTGCATCAAAGCTTGCTATTCTTTGGCAAAGAAGGAGCCTCCAGTGGGACTGCGCGCCCATTCCACCAGGGCGACGGCAGCCACCACTGCTTTGGGACGGGGAGTCCCCCTTAATGACATCTGTCAGGCAGCTACGTGGGCATCGCTGCACACATTCACCAAACACTACTGCCTGGACAGCCAAGTTCGGAGAGACGGCTTCTTTGGCTGTTCTGTTCTCCAGGACTTTCTGGTGTGAACTTGGTTCGCAGACCCACCTCTGGGGTTGGTATTGCTGGGGTATCTATTCTAAGGTAAGGACTCTATAACTAACTGTTCCTTTCAGATGAACAAGTTACCTACCTTCAGTAACGATATATCTGTAAGAAACCGGTTAGTTATAGATTCCTTACCGCCCCACCCATCCTCCCCGTTCTGCGAACTAACTTCTAGGGACATCCTTTCAGGGCCCTAGTTTTGTGCACCAGTGGTCAGTGTCTTGCATGGCTCTGCGCTTCTGGCATGGAAAGTCGTGTACAGAACTGACGCCAGCACGCGAGGGCGGCGTCTATGTAGCTACCGTGACGTCATCCCGGCGACCACGACGCCGACGACAAACGCGGAGTCGACCGACGCCACCCTCCGACGCGCACGGGTACTGCTGACAAACTTTCCCGATCCAGTCTGACGCCTGGGGGTAATTCTAAGGTAAGGAATCTATAACTAACCTATGTTTCTTACAGATATATTGTTACCGAAGGTAAGTAACTTGTTCATTTCCCCTGGAAGGGAGTGTCCATGACATTAGGGCTATTATCCCGATGTTTCAGCCTTTCTCCTAGATCTCAGTGCACATGACTGTGACACTGCTGGGATTGTTGGCCTCCTACATCCTGCTGTTCAAACATGCCAGATGGCACATGCGGGCTCTGTAGTGGGACCTCAAATCCCAGTGGGCACAGCATCAGGGAAATCTATTGGATTGTATCCAGATAGCTTCTGAGACTTTGAAAGATCTCTACTAGTGTCTGCTGAACTGCGAAGGGGTCAGTGGCAGGCCCCTCTCCTTACCCCCCCAGAGCTGACAGTGATCATGGATGCATCACTGCTGGGTTTGGGGCGCCATCTGTGAGGTGAAGATCAGAGGCTTCTGGTGTCTGGCAGAGACTCAACTCCATATCAATCTATTGGAGTTGAGGGCAGTTTGCTTGGCGTTGAAGGCCTTCCTACTCACCATCAACGAAAGGCTAATGCAGGTGCTCATGGACAACACCACCACCATGTGATACTGCAACAAGCAGGGTGGGGTGGGTTCGTGTGTCCTATGTCAGGAGGTTCTGTACCTATGGAAGTGACTGGACCGCCAAGGGTTGTCTCCGGTGGTGATCCAAAAAAACGGGGGAGGTAGAGGTTAAGGCTAGGTTTACCCTCCTTACTGTATATAGTTTCACAAAATTCGAGTATATTGAAAAAAACCTAACCTATGGGGGAACTAGGATTCAACGAAAGTTCGTTGTAATCACCTTACTAGAAAAAAAGACTCTTTTTCTAGAGACCTCTCCCCAACCAGGGTTTCCCCTAGGTGCCAAGCTTCATCTTTGGGGTTCCTCTCAATCCTCTACGGATTGAGGCGTGCTGCAACTTGCGAACTCGTAGGAGCACTTAGTTATGGACTATGTGAGGTGCAGTGATGTGGAGTGGAAGGAAGATAAGTCTTAAAAATACCTAACTAGTGAGCTACTATTTTATTCCCGCCCCTAGCTGGTATGGTTACAATCAGGGGTTAATACCAGGGAGAAACCTGACCTTAATGAGTTTGGTTCCCCTAGTATTGCGTCTGTGTCAACATGTTTCGAGCTGTCCCGTACAAGCTTCATCAGGACTACACAGGGTCCAGCCCCGTGCGTACCACTCCTAATAAATCCTATAATGAGGATACAGTGAAGTGCACACCTAATGTGTATACACAAAATACATATGGTTACTTAATGATACTCCGTATCTGTAAAAAAAAAAGCAAAGAGGTACATTAAAAACAACTGCTGCCCACCGGACAAGCCGCCAGGCCATATAGGCTTGTAAATACATGCAGCTCCTTACCTAGATCAATGCACCCGTATATAGTGGGTGCACTTAGTGTCTATGTTGTGTGCTCATCTAGTGTGAAGTGAATGTGTCACACTCGATGCCAGTGAAAACACTCTTAATGAAAACTAGTGAGAAAAGACACCACGTGACAAACAGCACGTAAAATACATGTAGCATATGATGACACGTACTTCTATTTAGGCAATACTATTGCCTCATGGTCAACAACAGGGGTAGAGGGGCTTGTAGTCACACCCTAGAAATGGAGATGACACTTATTTAGCCGTTTGTTCTAAAGATAAAAACCGGAGGATAGCAATTCCTCACCCGAGTACAGCAAGGCACCCTTCTCTTTGTACTTACTTCATCAAAGCACGCCTCTCTGTTCGTTACCTACTTCTGTCCCTGGAGACCGCATACTAATGCGTGTGTCTGCCGGGTGGCTATTTGAAGCAGTCGGCGTGGAAGTGCCTTGTCATCCTGCTGAAGTACTAGACCGTGTACTATCAAACAAAATGGCCGCCCCCATTGGGACAATGGCGGGGCAATCTTAGTAGTATACCCATCCTTTACTTTTCGTTTAAAACTGATTATAGGCACAACCGTGGTGAGACAACGGGGGGAGGGGGTTCTTTTGTTTGTTAGTAAGTGGCCCCTGTAAGTATTAATTCGTATACAGTAGGCCTGAACCTGGGAGTGTCCTTTTTGTGCATTACTCATGATGACTACTGTTGTTCCATGCGCCAGCCAGGCTACGGACTCCGCTTATGATGTCCAGGGCATTTCTATGACGCCTCTGATGCACTGTGTAGCCTCTGGTAACCAGAGTCATCGATGTAACACTAGTTCCTAGGTGGAGAATGTAACATAACGGGGCAGGATCGTAAGGTGCTCAAGAATAAGAATCATGCAGGTTATACCACTACACCGATGGTATTTAGGTGTGTGGTATATCTTTACAGAAGATGGTTTTCGGGGCTTGGTGAGATCCAGACAGGCTACTCCTAATGGATTAGCCAACGAAGAGCCCCCAAGGGATATTGTCATTTAATCCCTCTGTGTCTTTGTGGAGTTTATACACCCATCGCTGCTCCTTTTCCAATAGTCTATGTTCCAAATTATCAATGTAACTAAGGTGTTCTAAAACCACCCATTTCAAATCGTTAGGTGTATGTTTATGTTCCATGAAATGTGAGGACATTTTTGTGGTAATTCGGTGACACCTGATGTTACTGCGGTGTTCTCATATCCTGATGCTTACTTTTCCTGTAGTCATACCTACATAATGTAGGCTGCATGGGCAGGTTATCATGCATACTTCGCCTGTAGTGTTACAATTCGTTAGCTTACGTAGTTCCCAGCTCATTGTGTTATTGAATGACACTTTCTTAGTAACAGTGGTAAGGTGGCACACACTACAATTACAGCATGGGTAATGGCCTGTGGGTGGTGTCCCCAAAACTGATTGATTCCTATCTCTGTTCATTACTGATTTTGAGCGGGTATGCACCAAAATGTCTTTCAAATTCCTCCCCCTCTTGTGGGAGAAAATTGGTTTTGGGATGTTGAGTTTTCCGCTGTTTAGAATGCGCCAATTTTTTTGACTATCTTGGTAACACGATCAGAGGCAATGTTAAAAGTCGTGATGCAGATAGGTCTTCTGTCTTTCCCGGTGTCCTGTTTTGAATGTGTCTCAAGTAGGGCATCCCTGTGGTTATTGGCTGCTCTCTTCTTTGCTTTTGATACCAGACCTGCTGGGTATTTTCTTGTTAGTAGTTTATCTGATAGCCTTTTGGCTTGTATTTTGAAGTCTCTGGTCTCAGTGCAATTCCTCCTCAGCCTGAGAAACTGGCCAAAAGGGAGATTCTCCTTTGAATGTCTTGGGTGGAAGCTATCGTAAAGCAGTAAACAGTTTTTGGCGGTGGGTTTTTCGTGTGTCGTTGTCTTCAGGTACCCTTCCACTGCATAGATATTGAGGTCAAGGAATACGAGCTGAGATCTGCTCATGGTGTGAGTGAATCTGAGAAAAATGTCTTGAAGATTCAGACAGGCGATAAATTCATCCGCCCTGGACTCTTTGCCCTCCCAAACCAGCAGAATATCGTCGATGTACCTTTTCCAAAGTGTGATGTGTTGGCGATATGGGTTGGTGTCTGTCAGGATTTTGTGCTTCTCAAGGTGGTGCACGTATAATTCGGCCACACTTGGGGCAAATGTGCTGCCCATACTGGTCCTGTGTTGTTGACGGAACAAGGTGTTCTCAAAACAGAAAGAAATCTCTGTCAGGGCCCACTTGCAGCACTCCAACACCAGATGTCTCGGTGTGTGGTAGGTCCAGTTCTCTTCATACAGGACCTCCTCAATGATGTCTAGGGTCTCTTTATGTGGTAGGCTGGTATACAGGCTTTCGACGTCCAACCCTATGAGGATGCTAGTTCCTGGGTTGAACTGCAAGTCTTTAAGAAGACAAAGTACCGCTGGTGAACAACCTGGCAGAATCTTTAAATGCCAGGGCGTACAAACTCAGTCACAGACACCTAGTGAATCACGAATGGCAGTAGCACCCAGAGGTGGCTCATGCTATCTATGAGCAATGGAGAAAACCCTGGTTTAATCTTTTCGCCACTGCAGAGATCACGCAATGTTAGCATGACTGCGCGCTGGAGTTTCCAAAGCAGGTTTTGCTCGGATACACTTTCTGTCTAGAGTGGAGCTTGGGACTCCTGCATGCTTTCCTGCCATTGCTTTTTCTGCCCCAAGTTCTGAAGAAGATCAGGAACAACTAGGCCCAAGCCATCCTAGTGGCACACAATTGGGCCTAGAGAGTGTGGTAGCCTGAACTCTTGGGCATGCGCACCTTTCCTCCGATGAGGCTGCCACTTCAGGAGGATCAATCCTTCAAAAATCGGCCCGGATGGGTCCTGAACTTTCTTCAGGGCAAAAATACAAATCCCTCCCTGGTTCTGTTAGATAGGTCAATACACTATTTATTCGATTGCAGAAAGCTGCGCTCGTGTGAACAGATAAAAAAGACAACTTATCTTATTATCCTGTTCCATAGTGTTTCAAATAACCATCCAAATAGGAGGATATGTAAGCTTTTCAAGAGACTACGGTAAGAGGGGGGTAGCCTTGCAGTCAAACATTCTTCAAAGGTCCTGCCCAACTGCCTCACCTAATCTGTCCGGACTGAAACATGTTGGCAGTAGGGTCATCGGACCATTAATTCCTGAAAGACCCCCCCATTTAATTTTTAATATCCCCTGCAATTCCGCCTATAAAGGGATACCTGGAGTGGCAGGAGGGTTTTTAATCTTTAGACCCCCTGGCTTCCTTTTCTTAAGTGCTCCCTGAAATACGGTCGAGTCCACCCAGACCTTTAGGAGTCAGGGTGAACCCGATGATGAAGCATGACACTACTAGAGTGTGTGAGGGTTATTTTATAAAAAAGGATTTGCCTCCTTTCCTGCGCTTGAGCGGTTGGTACTTCAGGAGTTTTTTTGTTAGTCACCCAACTGTCCCCACCCCAGGAGGGATATTATTTTTGGTTTGGTCTTAGTAGAAGCACCTTTGGAAAGGCGACAGACTCCCCTTTCCAGTGGTGCCTCTGTTACTGAACTTTTCATCCACGGGGTAGCAGAAGGTCCCCTGGGTACAAGCAGGTCAAAGGAAAACGTTGGCTGTCATTTTCGCCTTACTGTGGGCCGATCAGGTATGGCTGGGGCCATGATCGGCCTCCCACTTGACAGAAGGGAAAATGTTAATTAAAGGTGGCCAACCCCCCCCCAAAAAAAAAAAAACTCTGGAGGCCTAGTGGTCGATTCCTGCTTTGTGATCACAGGCCCAACCACGAGGCTGAGAAGAAATCCATGTGGTAGAGGCGCCATTAGGAGGAGGTGGTTGTGCCTTTCCTAAAGGTACCCTTGTTAATTAAATGCTTGCCTGTCGGAGACACAAACCCCTGGGTGCAAGCAGGGAAAAAGAAAATGGGGGCCAGTGTCCAATCGCCCCATCCTCTGAGAGAAGGGAAAATCGTCAAACATTTGCTACGGCCATTGGGAGACTGACCGCCCCAAAAACACATGCCCCTCATGGCTAGAGGTAATTCCTGTAGAGGCACTGTCAGAAAAGGGAGAGTCTCCTCTTTCCAATGGTGCCTGTCCTGACTGTGGTGGCTGGGGGCTGATATCTAGCAACATATGCTGTTAGAAATTGGGTCTCTAGTTGGCAGAAGTATTCACCCTGTCCAAGTAGGGACCAAAATCCTAGTCCGGGTAAGTCAGTCACACACCATAAATTATCCTGTGCTCACCCTCTGTTAGCTTGGCACTGAGCAAGCAGGCCTAAATTAGGAGGCAATGTGTAAAGTATTGTACAACACACAGTAACACAATGAAACACCACAAAAAGACTCACAAGGTTAAAAATATAGACAATGATTTTATCAATGAATCAAGACCAAAGCGTCAAATATCCTATTAGAAGTCGCAATATGAATTGCTAAAGAATAAAAATGTCTGTAGCGCTTAGAAGTAATAAGCGCCAATGGGGGTTATCTGGTCATGCTGGACCGGATCAAAGTCAAGAGTTCAGGCCGACCACGATGGAGAGAGGGCCGGATACAGGAGCCACGCAGGCTCTCTGAACACATTACCTTGATCCTGGTGGCAGCAGCGGGATGCAGATGAGAGATGCGTTGATGTCGATTTTCTTCATGCAGTGGTGCCGATGCATTGGTTCCGAAGACGGTTGCTGAGAGGCATTGGTTCCGTAGATGATGTTCTCGGTTTCTTCATTCAGTCAAGGGGATGCATTGATCTTTCACACACTGCAGCGGTGGCGATGTGTCGGCTCTTCGAGGCGATACACTGGCTCCGAGTGCGAGCACCGATTCTGCTCCCGCAACAGGGTTGATGCGCCAGTTCTGCTACATGCAGACTGGAGATGCATCGATTTCACTGGAGCAAGTATCTCAGTCCACTTCCAATGGACCATGCACAGGAGCAGGTGTAGATACTTTGATATCCCTGAGTCTCAAGCAACAGGAGGCAAGCCAACAAACCCTTGGAGATCACTCTGGGTTCAAGGCAGATTCCATCTGTCCCTCAACAGGGTCAGAGAGCAGCAGGGAGCAGGGCAGGCGCAGCAGAAAAGCGGTTCTTCCAGAGGAGCAGTCTAGCAGAGTGACTGTCCTTGTAGCAGCACAGCAGTTCTTCTGGTTCTTTACAGGGCCAGAAGTGTCTGATTTAGTGGCGTCAGAGACCCAGTACTTCTACTCAGTTGTGCCTTTGAAGTGGGGATGACTTCAAAGAAGGGGCTTTGAAGTTAAACAGAAGTCCTTTCTTTTCCACTACAGGGGGGGTAATCAACCCTTTGTGTGGGGGCAGGACCCTGCCTATTCAGGTATACGTGTCACCTCCTCCCTCCCATCCTGCCCAGGATGAGCCTTCAGGATGCAGATGGGCACTCAGACACTCTTAGCCTTCCTTTGTGTGTGGCTGGCCAGAGGGAATGCACAAAGTCAAGCTGTCACTCACCCGAGACTTGTATTGGAGACAGGCTGCAGGCACACAGAACTATAGGAGGAGAGAAATATCCGCTTTCTAAAAGTGGCATTTCTAAAATAGTAATGTTAAATTCAACTTTTCCAGTAAAGAGGATTAATCACTACCATTCCAAAGATATAAAACATGACACAGTTCGCCTTTCTAATCAGGAATTAAAGCTTAAAAGTGCAATAAGGAATTCCCAATATTAACCTATGAGAAGAGTAGGCCTCACAGTGGTGAAAAACGAATGTGGGTGTTTTTCACTACCAGGACATGCAAAACCTAAAAGTACACGTTCTACCTTTTACTTGCACAACACCCTGCCCTATGTGCTACCTAGGGCCTACCTTAGGGGTGACTTTAGTGTAATAAAAAGGGAGTTAAGGCTTGGCAAAGGGATTTAGATGCCAAGCCAAAGTGGCAGAAAAACTGCACACACAGGCTCTGCAGTGGCAGGCCTGAGACATGTTTAAAGGGCAACTTATGTGGGTGGCAAAATCAGTGCTGCAGGCCCACTAGTAGCGTTTAATTTACAGGCCCTGGGCATAGGTGGTACACTCTACTAGGGACTTACAGATACATTAAATACACCAATTGAGGATATACCAAATGTAACCAGGTTTAGGGGAGAAGCACATGCACTTTAGCACTGGTCAGCAGTGGTAAAGTGCTCAGAATCCTAAGCCAACAAAAAGAATCAGCAAAAAGAGGAGGTAAGCAGACAAAAAGTTTGGGGGAAGACGCCCTTGTTACCTTAATGTCATTGACTGGTGTCAGGAGGGGCGGGCTCAGCTTAGCCCCCATACATGCTATAAAGCGATAATGGTTCACTAGATCTTTCTGCTTACACAACCCAAATTTTAGTTTCAGATGCAGTTGAAATATTTTTATGAGGTTTGGGTGAGCCTGCCATAGAACCTCCCCAAATCTGAAGAGCTCTTCTAAAGTGCAAAGGCCAAACCAGAGCCTTAGTAAATGAAATGGTCACATCTCAAGGGGCAGTATCCGGTGCCATGGGTCCGAAAACTGAGATGACAGCTGCAGGGGAAGAAAGATGGTTCTGTGTCTAGTACACTCAAACCCCCACCATAGAGGACAAGCTATTTAAAATACTCTATATGTCTGAAACCTTTCATCACAGTTTTTATTTTACAGTACCAGGGGTGCATACAGGTTCATGAGCATGGACTCTGCCAGGAGACAGTCAACTCAGTGTTTTAGTGGTGAATGTCTCTGGAACGATCGGACTGATTTTAATGATTCCAAATTCAGGGGGACTTCCTCCAAGAATCTCTCTGACTTTCCACTCAGGGGGTGAAGACAAGGTGTTTTTCAAGGATCCTGGAGCCAACAGAAGGCACAAACAGGATCTCATTCAGCACAGACCGGGTCAGAGACAAAGCAGGCTCACAACAGACACTTAAGACAATGACTCTTCCACTGGATCTAGGTAATGCAGGCAATGTTACAATGAAGTTATTGTATATCCTACTGAACAGCAGGTATGTGATCTTGTGTCCTGGAATCGCTCACACCTCACATCAACTCCTCACAGGTTGTCAAAGGCCACATGGCTGAGAAACTCAACTGGCAGGCTGGCTCGTCTTTTAAGTGCACAGTACAATGTGGTCTTCCACAGCAATCAGGTTTCACTCCTTGCAGTGCAGTACATCAGTACTTTAAATAGGATGCAGTCCAGTTTTGCCCCCATTCTGATAAGAAGTTAACAGTCATACAAGACTCTATCTCTGAATCAAAGACATTCTCAAATGCACAGGTTTGCAGTGCCATTCCTTTCTCAGTGAGAGATTCCAGAACAAAGATGTGGTAAAAATGGCATTGGGGGAGAGCTGGCAAATCGGGTCTCTGGCAATGTTGGAGTTGTGGGAGCTTCTCCAATTACAGTGTGTGTGTGTATGGTCCATGGACAACAGTAGCCTCTCATGGGCTGGTCCCAACTGGCATAGGTGGAATGTGTATTGGGAATTATCATCAGATCATGGATGCAAATGAGGCAGGAAGAGCAGCTGAGAGTACTCCAAGTGAAATATGTTGCAACTTCAAAGACTAACATTGTACCCCAGCCCCCACTGGAACACTGTACTAGGAGATAGAGAAAAGGTAATGCAAATGTGCATGCTTCCAGGCCAGCAGAGATATGTGCAGCCTTGCACAAAACACTTTGGCAATATAGGCTGGGATTCACACCGGGAGTCAAAATGTACTCCGCCATGCATTCTGCCAAACACATCCATAGACCTCACACTCATCAATAACATACACAGATATGCACATACAGCATCCACACATGGTCTGCATGTATGAATGTAAAGAACCCCAGATAAGGGTGACTTTCAGACATTTTACAAAAGGTAGCCAGCAGGAATCTTCCACTGAAAGGAATGGGGAAAAAGGTCTGACTCATCATTGTTGATTTTGCTGCCGCCACTACCAGTCTCACAAAGCCTGAGTAGAGAGGGCAGTAGCCCCTCTCTAAAAGATGGGTGCACTTTAGGTGCCCTTCTTGACCTCAGAGCTCAGCTTTGGCATCATAATACAGTTAACAGGGAGAACCTTCAGTGGGCTTGCATAATTGTCAAGCTCACTAAGAGTAATACTCGGAAGCATTGAGCTCCAGAGTCAAGCAGGGGACTGCCCTTATTATAAGGGACCCCTTAAGCCCACTAAAGAAGCGGAGAATAAACACGTATTCCTTATAGTTTACCAGTGGGGTTAAATCCATACTTTCCAGGAGGATGCACTATGATCACACTCTAAATATTACTCTATTTGTTTTTTATTCATTCAAAAGAATTTAATCAGTCACATTCCTCACTTATCACTCAGTCAACGATTTTAACCTCAACTTTCCTTTTATTACAGTTTGATTCATACAAATGTTAATTGTCTTTGCACAATTAGAATGGCACGACATTTGTTGAAGCAATAATAAATGGTGGTATCTGATAGAGACTTCTAGCCACAGATTCCTTACCTTAGAATTATCCGCATGCATCAGACTGCATCCAGAAACTTTTTCATGAGCAGTACCTCTGCGGACTGGTAAGTGGTGTTGTTCAGCTCCGCGTGGTATAGTTGACGTCGTCCATGCTGGAAGTGATGTGCTCGGTGCCTATATAGGTGCCACCCCAGCACGCTGACGTCAGTTCTTTATTTCCACCCCAGTCAGTTCAGATTCGGAGAAAAGCTACCCCCTGTCACTTTTTGACCTTTTTTCGACCCTTTTGTCGAAGATTTTTGAGATCTTGTCTCCTAGTGTGGCAGAGATTTCCACTAGGAAGGTTGGTTTGAAGCCATGCGGGGCCTGTCACTGACAGATGATGGTGATAGATCAGCACATTGTCTGCATCTGCTGTCTTGAGCATGACCATGACACTAGGACCTACATCGTTTGTCGCGCCATACATCCCAAGACCTTGAGTAAGCGATCCCTCAAGCTCCTCGCTGCTCGACATGCGAAGCCATGATGGTCTTGATCCAGGTTGAGAGGAAGGTCCCGGGATCGGCTGCACAGCAATCGATCTTCGTCGAAGTCTTCCTACTCTGGTAAGTCCCACAGAAAGAGGTTGAAGAGCTCTTTGACTTTGCACCATCCATCAGTCATTTGATGAAACGAGGGAGCATTGACACTCGAGGCCTAGACCTGTGGTTGAGCCTGCGCCGTCTCCGTGCCTCCCAGAGTTTCCAGGAGACGCGCGATCCCCGCCTAAGTCCATGCACCTCATATTTGTGTGGCCCGTTGCCACTGGAGTGCCTTCGAGTTCCGAGGGTTCGAAGAGGCCCCTACTTGTCTTCCGCTGGTGGGTTCATACTCGGCACAAGTCTGGCCCCAAGGATTCACAAGTGGACCCTCATTCGAATCCCCGACTCTGACACAGAGCCGGATGGGCGTTGTCCGACGCCGATTCCAGCGCCAACTGGAGCCTTTTCCTCCAGTTCGGAGCACCAACTCTATTTTTAGGAAGTGGGACTTGGGGAAGATTAGGGGGGGCACTGACCCCTTATAAATACCAGTCCCTACACCTAAATGAGGACACTTGTGTGAGGAATTGGCGGAAGCCAGTGAGCTGGACACCTCCTCAGATACTGACTTAGTCTCTCCTCCTACCGTGGCTATGGAGGAGGGAGCCTCATTTGCTAAGATAGTGAAGAGGGCGGCCTACCCCGGAGAGCATGGTGGTCCAAGCCTCCACCTCCTGAGTAAACCCTGGTGCCACCCAGGGCCGGCTCTAGGGCGGTGCGATCGGTGCGACCGCACCAGGCGTTGACTTAGGGTGGGGGCATCATTTTTTAAAATGTGTATTATTTTGAAAGCACCTGCTGCTGCGATCCTAGCCTCAAGCAACTTTCAAACATTAATTAAAATGTCAAGAGAAGTCCGGTGATTAATCGTCTTTGTGGAAAGAGACCGGAGGTTTGTCTAGTGGAAGTTTTGACTCATCCTAAGGTAGCAGAGGGTTAAAATGCCTGCTGCTAAGAACGTGTACCATGCAGATAAGGAAGTGCATATAATGTAAATAGGTCAGTGGGTTACTGCTTCTGTAAGAGAGCTCCTTTTGTTACTTGTTGTTTAAAGTCAAAATCCTAATATAGAACTTTGAGCTGTCAACTGTCACCTTAGAGCTGCTGCAAACTGCAAGGTATTTGTTAGAGCTATATGTTTTTTTGCCCAGTCTTTCATTTTCCTAATCTTGTGAAAAGGGTTCATTTGGGAAGAAAACAATTCTTATTATGAAAGAGAACCCCTAACAATGATGTTATGTTTTAAATTCTGAATTTGTGCCTTTCCTGAATAAGAACTTTACATATATTGCCTACCAGTATCGATGACATGTCACTCCTACACTACATCTTGTAGTACTGTCTGATGTAACATTTCCTATACACTGATTTACACACATATGATTGTCTCTGTGCAATGTGTGTGTGGTGTAAAGTGCTCTGACACCTTACACTGGTAAGAATGGTGCTATAAAACTAAATGAATCTGGGAGACCGTGGTTATGGAGACTTGAGAGGCAGTGTTAAAGGGTGCTAGTGAGGGAATCCGTGGCAGAGGTGGTCATCGGGTGGTCATCGGGGGGGGCGCCAACAGACATTGTCGCACAGGGCGCCACCAGCGCTAAAGCCGGCCCTGGTGCCACCAACCCTACCACTACAATGGATAGAGAATCCAAGAGGCTGGACACCTTCTGCAAGAAAATGTTTTCTTCCACCAGTCCGGCACTTAGGCCTGTGAACACTGCGTGCCTTTTGGGCCATTACTCCTGCTCACTTTGGGATTCAGATGTGCAGGTGCTGCCTATGGTCCCAGAGGAGACCCAAGCCATACTCTCCCAAGCAATGGCTGATGGGAGAGATGCAGCTAAGTTCACAATCGGATGTGGGCTGGAGATTACCAACACGCTAGGAGGAGCAGTTTCTTCTTCGGTGTCCTTACAGTGCCATGCCTTGCTGAGGACGACAGGTTTTTCAGGGGATGTCCAAGCTTCGCTAATGGACATGCCCTTTGATGGCTCCCATCTCTTCGGGGACAAGGTGCACTCTGTGCTGGAGCACGTCAAGGACAGAAGTGTTGCGGTTAGGTCCTTTCCATGGCCCCTCGCCAATTCCAGTCCGCCTTTTGCTTCTTTCGCGTCCATGGGAAGAGTTTCCAACCGCGTACCTACCTGCCCAACCTTCATGGCATGCAAGCTTCCCGGCACCTGTGTGGGTTGGGCAGCCAGAGGTCGGGCCAGACCACCCCTGATTTCCCCTTCCCCCGGCAGCTGCAGCCTCCAAGCCTCTTTAGTTTGCCTTCCGACCATCATGGGCAACCAGTGATAGGCATTATACACCATCACCTGCATCACTGGAGGTCGATAACATCTGATCGCTGGGTCCTCCGGATTGTCCGAAGGGGCTATTCCCTCCCCTTTGTGACCACCCCTCCACCCATGCCAACCACTTGCAAGAGACTGAAGGGGGTCCAGCTCTCTTTACTCCGCCAGGAAGTGGCAGCTCCCTTGGCCAGGTGAGCCACAGTGAGGGTGCAGGGCCAGCTTTAGTGCTGGTGGCGCCCCATGCGACAATGTTTGTTGGCACCCCCCAATGACCTCCTCCACGGATTCCCTCACCACCACCCTTTAAGTCTCCATAACCACCCTCTCTCTCATGCATTTCTTTTGTTTCATAGCACCACTCATACCATTGTAGGGTGTAAGAGAGCACTTTACACACACATTACACAGACAATGAATCGTACATGTGTAAATCAGTGTATAGGAAATGTTACATAAGACAGAAGACTACAAGGTGTAGGAGTCACATGTCATCCATACTGGTAGACAGTATAGTTTAAGAATGCTTGGTCTGAAATAGCATAAACTCAGAATTTAAAACGTAACGCGATGGTTGGGGGTTGTCTTTACTAATAAGAATTGATTTATACCCAAATGAACCCTTTTTACAACATTAGAATAATGAAAGACATGGGAAAAAAATCATAACTCTCTATCCCATACCTTGCAGTTTGCATGCAGCTCTTTGATGACACTTAATAGCTAACTGTTCTATTTTAGGATTTTAACCTATAAATTGCAAGTAACAAAGGGATCTCACTGACAAAAGCAGTAACCCACTGATCTATCTGCATTATTTGTACTTTATGATCTGCATGCTACACAAACTTTGCAGCAGGCATATTAACCCTCTGCACTACCTTATGATGAGTGAAAACTGCCACTAGACAAAACTCCGATCTCTCTCAAGAAAGAACATTAATCACTGGAGGTATTTTGACACTTTTATTGTTTCCTGAAAATTGCTGGAGGCAAGGAACGCTGCAGCAGGTGCTTTTAAAATCAAATTATACGTGAAAACACAGCGCCTCCCGAAGTCCGTGCCCTGTTTGGAGGCACTGGTCACACCACCCTAAGACCCTCGGTCTAGGTCAACTCTTTCCCCGCAGCTCCGCTGTGCTGTCTCTTGCCTCCAGACCCCGACCTCCTCCTTGGGAGGTTCGAGGCTGCTGCCCGCTCCTGCACCTGCTGCCCGCTCCAACTGGGACCAGACTGCCTGCAACCACCGTAACATTTCTCAGCCGTTTTTTTTCTTAATTTTTTCCCTGCTGTGCCACTGTTATTGTGCCCATCTGTGTCTTGCTCGAATTCCACCACTGTTTTTATTTTCTTGTGCCTGCCTGTTCCTTTCGCCGCTGCTGCCCCTGCGGCCCCTCCCCCCGGAATTCCCCCGCTCCCGCCTCCCAGCCTCTCCTCCCTCCCACCTCCCCTACTTAATGGCGGCTGCTGTGCGGTCGCGCCGCCGGCGCGCCAAAGACAGGCCCTTCTGCGCCCGTCCGCGACCCGACCGCGGCCAGCGCCAGGAACCCTGGACCTCCCACTACCCATCACTACGACACCACCACCCTCCTCGCACTCAACCCTGGAAAACTTAGAGAATGCCAACAGGCCTCGCCGAACACGATCCACGGCCAGTTCTCCTGCCTCCACTGCCGCCAGACCCTCACCGCCACCCCGGCCTCCAACACCGCCGATGCCAGCACCGGCGACACCCTAAAATGTATCCTCCTCAATGTACGCTCCGTACACAAACACGCCATGGAAATCTGGAACCTACTCGACTCTCTCGCCCGACATCACCTTCTTCACAGAGACCTGGACCAATGCATCCTCCGCCCCCGACATCAGCACCGCCATCCCAGATGGATACAAGATCCAGAGGAAAGACCGCCCCAACCACCCAGGAGGGGGCCTCGCCATCGCCCACAAGAGCACCCTCCGCCTCACCACCTCCAGCGAAACCTTCCCCTCCGCCGAACACCTGCACTTCCAGATCCAGACCACCCCAAAGCCACACTCCGAGGAACCCTCGTCTACAGACCCCCCGGCCCCCGAACACCTTTTGCCACCACCATCACCGACTTCATCGCACCCCACGCCATCGCCTTAACAAACTACATACTCATTGGAGACCTGAACTTCCACCTCGACAACCCCAGCGACCCCAACTCCACTATCCTTCGTGACAACCTCGCCAGCATCAGACTTAAACAACTCGTCAACACACCGACCCACAGACCAGGACACACCCTCGACCCCATCTTCGCGGCAGGAAACAGCGTCCAATTCAGCCACACAACGCAGCCGCCGTGGACCGACCACCACTGCGTACACTTCACCATCAACAAACCCAAGGCACCCAAACCAGCCCCACGCCCACCACGAAGAAACTGGAGCAAGGTTACCGACGAGCAACTTAACCACACCTGGGCACCCGACGCAAACGACGCAGCCAGAGAACTCCACACCTGGATCTCCAACTGCGCAGACGAGCTCGCCCCGCTATGCAACCCCGACAGACAACGCCCCAGGAAAGCAGCCTGGTTCACCACCGCTCTCCAAGAAGCCAGACGCACCTGCAGACGCCTGGAGAAGAACTGGAGAAACACCAAGACAACCGAAAACCACACCACCTACAAGGATGCCATGACGGACTACCACAACCAGATCAGAGCCACCAAGAGGAACTTCAACCACAACAAAATCCTGGCCAACTCCAAGGATTTTTTTCAGTGTCATTCAAGAATTCACCAACCCACGCAGCGAAGCCACAGACATCACCCCCATCCCATGACCTCTGCGACAAGCTTGGAACCTATTTCCACCTCAAGATCAAAAACCTCTACGACAACTTCATCGACCATCCACCAGGTGCCACAGACTGCCCCCCGCCCCCCAGAAACACCAGCCAGCCCACCATCTTCAACTGGACACCAATCATGGCCGAAGACACCGCCTCGACCATGAAAAGCATCCACTCGGGGGGCCCCCACCGACCCCTGCCCCCCTCACATCTACCACAGAGCCGCGGCCGCCATCGCACCCGAACTACAACGCACCATCAACACCACCTTCAAAACAGGCACCTTCCCAGACGGCTGGAAGCGCGCAGAAGTCAGACCCCTGCTCAAGAAGCCCACCGCTGACCCCATCAACCTCAAGAACTATCGGCCCATCTTGCTCCTCCCCTTCGCAGCCAAAGTTGCAGAGAAAACAGTCAACAGGAAACTGACACGATTCATTGAAGAGAACGCCGTCCTCGACCCGTCCCAATCCGGATTCCGAAGCAACCACAGCACAGTGACCGCCCTACTCGCCACCACAGACGACATCCGCACCCTCCTGGACCAAGGCCACTCCGCAGCCCTCATCCTACTCGACCTATTAGCGGCCTTCGACACCGTCTCCCACCGCACACTAGTCACCAGACTACACGATGCAGGCATACAAGGAACAGCCCTGGACTGGATCCGTTCATTCCTCACCGGAAGAAGCCAAAGGATCAGACTCCCACCCTTCCTCTCCGACCCCACGAAAATCACCTGCGGAGTCCCACAGGGTTCATCACTGAGCCCCACCCTCTTCAACATCTACATGGCCCTCCTCACAGCCATCGTCTGACAACACGGCCTCAACATCATATCCTATGCCGATGACACCCAGCTCATCCTCTCCCTCACCAAAGACCCCACCACTGCCAAACTCAACTTCCAGAAAGGAAGCAAGACGTCGCAGTCTGGATGACCAACAGCTGCCTGAAGCTCAATGCCGAGAAGACAGAAGTCCTGCGTCCTCGGTACCACCCCTTCTGCATGGGACAGCACCTGGTGGCCGACCACCCTCGGAAGCCCACCTACCCCTCAGACCATGCCAAGAACCTCGGCATCGTACTCGACTCATCACTCACCATGAACCGACAGGTCAACGCCGTCACCTCCAGCTGCTTCAACACCCTCCGCATCCTCCGCAAGACCTTCAAGTGGATCCCCCTGAGTCAAGGAAGACAGTCACCCACGCACTCATCACCAGCAGACTGGACTATGGAAACGCACTCTACGCCGGCCGCAAACTCCAGACAATACAGAACACCGCCGCCAGACTCATCCTCGGCATCCCCCAACACGAACACATCAGCCAACACCTACGAAGTCTCCACTGGCTCCCCGTGGAGAAGAGTCACTTTCAAAATCCTCACTCACGCCTACAAATGCCTACACAACAACGGATCCAAATACCTCAACGACAGAATCAACTTCCACGTACCCAAAAGAAACTTCCGATCTTCCAACCTCGCACTGGCCGAAACCCCGCGCATCCACAGATCCAGAGCAGGCGGAAGATCCTTCTCTCACATTGCAGCCAAGACCTGGAACGAGCTACCGGCAGACATGACGCGCCCCCTCCCTGAACACCTTCAGGAAGACCCTCAAGACCTGGCTCTTCGGCTAAACAGATCTGCGGACCCCCCCCTCAGCGCCTTGAGACCCTCACGGGTGAGTAGCGCGCTTACAATTCCCTGATTGATTGACCACCCTAGAGCCGGCCCTGTGAGGGTGCTGACATCAGAAGTAGGTCGTGGTTGCTATTCCGCCTACTTTCTGGTGGCTAAGAAGGTCAGAGGCCTGCTTCTTATATTAGACCAGCGCTCTCTTAATTTTTTCCAAGAAAAAGGAGAAATAAAAAATGCTCATGCTTGTTCAAGTTCTGTCTGTCCTCAACCTGGGAGACTGGATGATAACGTTGGACTTGCAGGAATGCAAACTTCCACATCCCCGACCTTCCTGCCCACAGATGTGACTTGCAGTTCACGGTGGGCTACAAGCACTTTGTTTGCCGTGCTCCATTTTAGCCTTACCAGCACCCCTTGGGTGTTCACCAAGGTGTTGGCAGTGGTTGTAGCTCATCTATGGAGATCAGGGGCGCCAGTCTTCCCCCGTATCAATGACTGGCTGTTGAAGGCGGCCTCACCCCAGGCTTTCGTCTCCCGCCTCCAGACTATGGCGGCCTACCTGCATTCTCTGGGGTTCACTGTCAACATGCCGAAGTCACACCTGACTCCCTCTCCAATGCTCCCTTTCATCTGAGCTATTCTGGACATAGTGCAGTTTTGGGCCTGTACTCCTGAACGGCAAGCCCAGGATATTCAGACTATGATACCAATGTTTCAGCCTCTGTACGGATTTCGGTGAGACTGACCTAAGGCTGCTTGTGACACATGCCCATATATGTGGGCTCTGCAGTGGAGCCTGAAGTTCCAGTGGGCGCAGCATCAGGGGAATCTCACTGACATGGTCCAAATCTTAAAGGGTACTGCAAAAGATCTGCAGTGGTGGTTAACAAACCACAATTGTGTTAGTGGCACACCCCTCTCTCTTCCCTCACCAGATCTGACAGATGCGTCACTCTTGGGATGGGACGGCCATCTGGGAGAGGTGAAGATCAGAGGCCTCTGGTCTCCGGTGGAATCTGGACTCCACATCAACCTGCTGGAGCTCCAAGTGATCCGGCTGCCATTAAGTCTTTCTGCCCTCCATCAAGGGAAGACTAGTGCAAGTGTTTACAGATAACACCACCGCCATGTGGTACTGCAACAAGCAGGACGGGGTTAGGTCGTGGACCCTTTGTCAAGAGGCCCTGTGTCTCTGGATATGGCTGGAACTTCATTGTATATTCCTGATGGGTCAACACCTGATAGGCTTTCTGAATGCCAGCGCAGAAGAACTCAGCCCCAGATGCCTAACAGATCACGAATGGCATCTCTATCCGGAGGTGGTGCAAGGTCTCTTTCAGCAGTGGGCAGAGCCTTGGTTAGATCTGCTCGCCGCTGCTTTGAACGTTCAATGTCAGCAGTTTTGTGCGCTGGAGTTTCCAAGGTGGCTCATGATTGGAGATGCTTTTTGTCTCAAGTGGAGCTCAGGCCTCCCGTATGCCTTTCTGCCCTTACTAATCCAGCCCAGAGTTTCCAAGAAGATCAAGAAAAACTGAACACAAGTCATCCTTGTGGTACTGGACTCATGGAGTTTTGCATCCTGAGCTATTAAGCATGGCCATCGGTCCTCCGATCAGGCTCCCCCCTGGGGACGGTCTTCTATCGCAGCACCAGGGGAGGGTCCTCCACTCAAACCTATCGACGCTACGCCTTTATGCGTGGAGATTGAACGGCAACAGTTGACAGCTTTCGACCTTCCGCCCGAAGTCTGCAATGTTATCTTGGCAGCCCAGTGTCCCTCCGACCAGGACGATATACGCCTTGCATTGGAGCAAGTTTGTGGAATGTTGTACAGAGAAACGGGTTGATCCCCTTTCTCCTCCTCTCTCTCAGGTACTTCTGTTTTGTTTTTCTCTTGCCCAGTAGAGTTCTTTTTTGGGCACCTTCAAGGTTATCTTTCTGCCATATCTGCACTTTTTCAGTTGCCAGACCAACCATCCCTGTTTAAATCTCCTATTGTACATAGGTTTTTGAAAGATGTCCAACACAAGTTCCCTCTTTCACCCTTTATCATGCCTCAGTGAGACCTAAATTTAGTAATCTGTTTTCTTATGTGCAGTCCCTTCAAGTCGCTATACAATTGTCCTATTAGGCTCCTTACCATCAAAACAGCCTTTTATGGTGGCCATAGGAGAGTTAGTGAGGGTTAGTAAGCTCCAGGCTTTGTCATCTAAGCCTCCATACCTCAACATCTTCCCGGACAAGCTGGTCCTTCACACTAAGGCTTCCTTACTTGGTGGTCACTCCCTTTCATTTAGGCCAATCCAAAACCCTGTTTAACTTTTTCGCTCTGCCGCATCCCTCTTAGGAAGAGGAACGGCTTCACCGGCTGGGACTAAAAAGAGCGTGATCTTTCTACCTTGACTGCACAAAAGAGTTCCAGGTGGACGACCAACTCTTCGCGGGGAACGTAGGAGCCAAGAAAGGGAAGGCCTTGATGGATTGTGCTCTGCATTAAAATTTGCTATGCATTGTCCAAGAAGCAACCCCAGAGGGTTTGCGTGCTCATTCCACCAGACCAAAGGTTGCAAACTCTGCATTAGTACACAGAGTTCCGGTCCTGGACATCTGTCATGCAGCAACGTGGACTTCTCTTCACACATTCACAAAGAGCTACTGCCTGGATAGTCGGGTCTGTCGGGTCGGGTACTTTGCCCGTTTGGTCCTGCAGGAATTTTTGGTATGAAATTGTTTTGTAGACCCACCTCTGGGGATGTATTCCTTGGGTATCTATTCTAAGGTAAGGAATCTGCGGCTAGCAGTCTGTATCAGAAGTTCGTAATTTATAGTGTTTAATTTAAATTTCTTTGTAAAAGCATGAATGGTAAAGGCATATGTGTGCGAAAGGTTTCACCAGTAAATATAAGTATGTTACAGGTAAGTATAAACCCTTTCTATATATATATTCAAAGGATTTATATTTTCCTATAAAATAATTACATTTTCGTGGTAAAGGTATATGGTTGGTAAGTACAAACATTTTTTCGTATGTATATGTGTATTTTTAAATATATTTACACACTTGTAAATACATCAGAATGTGTGTGTGTATATATATATATATCTCCTTAAATCTCCTTAAACCATACCTACCCTAACCTTAAAAATGCCCTTGCCACCCTAAAACCCTTACCCACCCTAAACCCTAAAAATATACTTGCCACCCGAAAACCCATACCCACCCTAAACCAAAACATTACCATTGCCACCCAAAAACCCATACCCACCCCTAAAATTACCCTTGCCAACCAAAAACCCATACCCACCATAAACCCTAAAATTACCTTTGCCACCTTAAAACCCATACCCACCCTAAACCCTAAAAATTCCCTTGCCACCCAAAAGCCCATACCCACCCTAAACCAAAAAATCCCCATTGCTATCCTAAACCCTGAAAATGCCCACCCTAAACCTTTTTTTTTTTTATTTATTAACTTTCCCTAACATATATGTCTACTTACCTAATTCTTGCCTTTAAAACGCAACCCATACCCAACCTAAAAATGCCCACCCTAAACCCTTAAAAAAACATTCCCTAATATATATACTTACATTTAAAATGCATATGCCTTTTCCATTCATGCCTTTACAACAAAATTTGTTGTAAAGGCATGCGTGGTAAAGGCATTTGCGTTGTAATATCCTGCGTGGTAATGGCACTCACATTGTAACAGCTGCATTGTAAAGGTAATGTGTGGTAACGGTAATGGCTGTTTCCCTTAATAGAGACTTCTAGCCACAGATTCCTTACCTTAGAATATCCCCATGCGTTAGACTGGATCTGGAAGATTTTTGAGCATTACCCTTGTATACCTGTAGGTGGTGTCATTCATCTCTGCGTCATCTGTATTATTTGCGCCTGAAGTGACGTGCTCGGTACCTATATTGGCGTCATCCTGGCGCGTGCAAGTCTTTTTTTCCATCTGCGCCAGATAGTGCTGATCCGGTCTGTGCTACCCTCAGTCATTTTTTTGAGTGGCATTTTTGAGAGTTTTTATGAGTTTTCTCTCCTGGTGTGAGAATGTCACCTAAGAAACCTTCTGGTTTCAAGCCATGTGGATCCTGTCACGGGCAGATGTCTGTGACAGACCTGCACTTGGTTTGTTTGTGTCACTTGAAGCATGACCTCAACTCTAAGACTTGTGAGGATTGCTGCGCTATGTGCCTGAAGGCGCTGAGTGAGTGATCCCTCAAGCTCCTCACTGCTTGATGACAGACCACTCCGTGATGCTCAAGATCTTGGTTGCACAGAAGGTCCAGGGATCATTCGCGAAGCCAAACCCGGCGATCGTCACTGCAATTCAGGTCATGGGAAGAAAAAGGGTGCGTCCCACAAACTGCAAGAAGTCAAAGAGGTCTTTGAGTTCACTGCGCCTGTTGAAGTCTTCCGACGAGGTGCAGGAGCATTGGCACTCCAGACATCCCGCTTCGTTAGAGCTTGAGTCCGGGTCTGCTCTGCACTTCCTTGAGTTTCTGAAAGCTGGAGAGACCCCCGCCCACCTCAAAGAATTTTATGATGCCATGCACCTCATATTTGGGCATACAGTCCCCACTGGAGTGCCTTCAGGTTCCATGTAACCCATTGGATTGGCCCCCACTGGATCCCCCTCTGGTCCGCACTCTGCTGCAATCAGGCTCCATGGAACCCTTGCTGGATCCAGAGCAGAGCCGCTGGCAAGACCGAGACCTTCCTCCAAGCCTGTTCCAGTGCTGATGCCCCCCGGCGCTGCCATCCCCATTCTCATTCCCATTTCGAACATGGAGCTGGATGTGCGTCGCCTGACACCAGTTTTGTCGCTGACCGGAACAATGCTGCACACCGTCGAAGATGCGTCGAGATCCGAGGAGCACTGAAGCAATGCATCATCATTAAACCGCTGGGCTGGAGTCGATGTGAGCAGCATGAAGCGATGTGTCATTGCTGAGCTGCCCAAGGTCAGAGATGCTTTGGAAATCGATGCGATGTCTGTGGTCCAGGCAGCAGCTGTGATGCGTCGGCATCAAGGGAGACACATCGGTTCTGATCGGCGCAGTGCCGCCAATGCATGGATTCAGCAGTTGCAGCACTTTATACCCACTTCCAAGGGCCCACGACTGGATTGGCACCACTTGGCAGGGCAAGACTTGCGGCAAGCAAACTCCAGGTGCTGTTGTAGGTAATGAGAAGTCTTTGATGTCCCTGAGACTTAGAACAGGGGGCAAGCCAGCATGCCCTTGGAGTTACTCTGGGTTCAAGTGAGATGGGTCTAGTCCTTCCTCAGCAGGGCATAGGGTAGCAGGCCGCAGGGCAGCACAGCAGATCAGAAAAATAGTTCTTCCAGAGCAGCAGTCCAGCAGAGTGGCAGTCCTTGTAGCAGTAGTCCTTCCTTCTGGCAGAGTTCTTCACAGGCCCAGTAGTGTATGATTTGGTGAGGTCAGAGACCCAGTAGTTATACCCAGTTGTGCCTTTGAAGTGGGGGTGACTTCAAAGAGGGGCTTTGAAGTACACAGCGTTCCTCCATTGGATGGCCACTCCTAAGCTCCCTTTGTGTGCTGGTGTCTAGAGGGAATGTGC
Organism: Calotriton arnoldi; assembly: GCA_963921515.1. Taxonomy (NCBI): domain Eukaryota; kingdom Metazoa; phylum Chordata; class Amphibia; order Caudata; family Salamandridae; genus Calotriton; species Calotriton arnoldi. The sequence continues at coordinate 1,362,715 of CAWUFW010001386.1, read as the reverse complement.
AAAGTCCAGCTGTCACCCATCCTAGACATGTATTGGAAACCCGGCTACAGGTACACAGGGCTAAGAGCAGAAAAATGCCAGCTTTCTAGAAGTGTCATTTTTGAAGTGTAATGATCAATTCATCTTTACCAGTAAAGAGGATTTATCATCACCATTTCAGTGATATGAAACACAATAGATCTACTCATTCTCAATCAAGAATTACATCTTATTAGTTGTAATAAGGAATTCACCATGTTAACCTATGAGAGGGGTAGGCCTCACAGTAGTGGAAAACAAATTTGGGGTGTTTTTCAGTAGCAGGATATTAAACAGCACCCTGCCCTATAGGCTACCTGGGGCCTACCTTAGGGGTGACTTATATGTAATAAAAGGGGAGTTTAAGGCTTGGTAAGGGGTCTTAAATGCCAAGTCTTCATGCCAGTGTAACCTGCACACACAGGCTCTGTAATGGCAGACTGAGAAATGTTTAAAGGGCTACTTGTATGGGCGGAATAATCAGTGCTGCAGGGCCAACAGTAGCATTTAATTTACAGGCCCTGGGCACAGGTAGTGCACTCTACTAGGTACTTCTAGGTAAATGTGTTAATGTTGATTTACACAATGATACGTATATGTACAAAAATGAAATCAAATCTTTGTTTTCAAAATCTCCCGATATGACCTCTCCGTCAACCATGAGTAAGAAATACGTGGTCAGGCAGGCCCTGCGCCCTAGGCCGGAGGCTACTGATTGACAGACCACAGGTGGGGTGGCACGTAACCAGCAGGACAAACGCGTGAATAGGAAAAACCCAGATTAGTTCCACAGATAGGCAGTGACACCAGAGTGGTCCCAGAAGATTGGCCCCAATTAAACGCACATGGCCGGGGCGCGTGTTCCCAAAACACCATAAAGTTAGATGCCACATGAAGTTATGAACACTCAGCCAATCAGGACACAGCACACACAACACACGCTGTGATCACGCGCTCCCCATGCCGGACATCTGGACATGTTACCCACTGGCCCTCATTGTGTCCACGCAAGGTCGAAACCTACCTGCATTTGTCATCAGGTGGGAGGAATTTATGTGCTTCATGACTAGGCCCACATTCCTAAATAGGATCCATGAATTGTTTTATGATGCTTTGAGACATGTATTAAAAGACGTCAAAACGATTGTACTTTGAGACAGTCATCAGACCCCGACTCTGTAAATGTGCTCCCGGCCGTAGTTTTTGATTAAACCAACTGTTCCTGTTTTGCCAAACTCCTGTTGTCTTTGTTTTTCAAGGTAAATTTATATTCGAGGAACAAATTAAATATGCCAGAAGTGGATAAGTAAATCAAACCATGTTTAGGGAGGGAGCACATGCATTATAGCACTGGATAGCAGTGGTAAAGTACTCAGAGTCTTAAAGCCAACAGAAATGAGGTCATAAAAAGAGGAGGAAGGCAAAAAACATTTGGGATTACCCTTCATAGAGAGCCATTTTCCAACTTGACCCCCCCTCTAGCCGAAAGCCAGGGTAGACTAATCAATACCTTGATGGACTTCCCTGATTAGGGTGATAGAACATAGATTTAGGCCCACTACTGCAGGGACACTTGCCAGTTCTATTCCTCTCTGAATACAGTTGGGTTCCTCCGTCTGTATTCTCTGGGGCCACTGAGTTAATCCATGGGGAACCTTTCTCCTCACCTGTGGACCTCATCCGTGCAGCACATAACTTTAACCTGCTCACATCTTAGTAGGTAGACAGTTCCACCATGGCCAACAAAGTGATGTGGCCCATTCCACCCCTTGGATCAGGCTTCTGTCCCCAACCGGAGGAGAACTCGGTCCACAAGGACAACAACCAAGAGAGGCCCTGACAGCTGTCAGTGTCAAGAGCTAGGCCCCAGGCTATCCAGGGGTCACTGACCTCTGTGGATTCTCAGAGTGGGGGGCAGTAGCCCCAGGTGTCTTTCACCCTTTTTCCACTCTACCTCCCACCAGTTCAGGGATGGTATCCTGAAACTAGTCCTTCAACCCAGAGGCTGTACTCTTAGACTGAACAGGAGTGAGTCCTTCCTGAGTCCTTCTTCCGCCTGCTCCTCCATCTGGGCCTCTGTACTCTCCTTTGTGGAGTGGTACCCCCAGAAAACTGAACTGGCAGGGAACCTGTGGAGGCCGCCCTGCCTATTTCTCCTGACTTCAGGGGCAACTCCTTCCCCGGAATGCAGTCAATGTGCATGTGGGGACTAATTATGACCACCCTCAGGGTCACCTCTAGGGACTTCAGAGCCATAGGGTGGAAAAAGTCCTGCCCCTGGGCCTGAGTCACCCTACACATCTGGCGGGTGTACTGCTCTGTATAGACCAGCCTTTCCACAATCATGATCTCCCCGGTATCCCTCAGAGCAGTGATTGGGGACCCCATTCACTACCACCTGGTGGACGTGACGACTCCACCCTCAGTGATCACCAGCTCATCCTCTGAGTCTATCTCCCAGCTAAGGGAGATCATGGCATGGTCTATGACCTGCCCTTGGGGACTACCTTACCCTAAGGCCATATTGGCCACTCCTGTAGAGTTCCCACCAGTGGGTGGTTTCTTTGGACAGACAGAGTCCCCCTGCTTGTGTCCTAGTTTAGAACAATCAAAGCAGAGGGGTTAGAAAAGGAACGCATTGGGCCACTGGCCATTAGAACCTCCCTTCTTCTCAGAAAGGACGACACTCTTTTCTTCTGCTTTAACTTCAGACTTGTATGGGTCTCCCTTGACCTCCCCCTCACTCTGCTGTGGGGAACTGAACCACTCTTCTGGGAGGTACCCCCAGGTACCTTTTTTGACACTCTGGTGCTGACCCAGATGTCCACCTCCTCAGCAAGCGTCCTGGGGTCAGTCAGGTTGCTATCAACCAGGTGTTTGCGCAGCTCTGTAAAACAAATATCAAGCATGTGCTCCTTTAAAATCATGTTGTACAGCCCAGAATAGTCCTCAACCTTGCTGCCCCTCACCCAGCCCTTCAGTGCCTTTCTAGCATAAACAAAAGTCCACCCAGGTCTGTGTAAAGATTTTGTGGCTGCCGCTGAACCTGTCTTTACCTCTCACGGGTCAGCCCAAATTTACTAACAAATATGGCCTTCATGGGGATGTACTGTGTCTGATCCTCTATCTCTAGTGTTAGGAGAGTGTTCCTTCCCACCGTGGGCATGTATCTCCTCAAACTACCCCCCTCAGGACTCCTAAGGACCCTTGTGAACCCTTAGAGCTACCTCATAGGTGGAGAACCATTTGCCAATGTCAACCCCTCACAACAAAACTGGGTACCAAATCCTTTGGGATGCGAACTCTCCCTTCTGCAGACACTGCAGGCATGCTGCCACCACTACCTCTGGACTCCACTTGCATGGCTCTAATGTTCAGCTCTCTAAGGCTTAGCTCATGGGCCATTCTCTGTTCTTCCATGGCCAGCCTCTTTTCTTCTAGAGCTTGCTTCTGCTCCAGTTTGACAAGACGTTGCTCTTTCTCTTGTTTTGCAAGCTCTAACTTCAGCTTCCCCTTTTCACTCCTGCCCTCCAGCTCCTCTGGGACAGGTTCCTAGATGACACACTGCTCCCTGCACGTGGATGGATTTCCAGTCCTGGGAGGATGTTCCCTCCCTCCCCAACAGGTTGAATGTTAAGACCCTCCTGCAGGTCTTGTCTAATTCTTCCTCAGATCCTGATCCTTCCTCCTTATTACCTGTGTGGTTCTGTTGGGCTTCTGCCCATGCCCTCAAAGCTGTTTGGAGGTCTGCTTTCTTAGCACTCCCTTTGGTAAACAACCTCTTCTCTTGGCATAATCCCTTGAGCTGGGCCACATTGTAGCTCTCCAGGTTGGCCAGCTCAGACTCCATCTTGTTAGGTGAGGTCACAGATACTACCGTAAAAATGGGAATTGGGAAAACTTTGGAAAAATCAAAAAGTGTCATCCAGAGAGAATTGATACAAATTGGTCTAGATATGGAGTAGTGTTGTACACTAAGTATGTATGTATGTATATATGGCACTGCACTAACACAAGTCCTATCCCACGGCTGAACTCTAATATTAGAAATTGGGTTTTTGGTTGGCAGAGGTATGCACCCTGTCCAAGCAGGAACCACAATCTCAGTCAAGGTAAGTCATATACACATCGTAAATTAACCTGTGCTCACCCTCTGGTAGCTTGGCACAGAGCAGGCTGGCCTAACTTTAAAGGCAATGTGTAAAATATTTGTGCAACACTTCAAACAGTAACACAGGGTAAACACCACAAAAAGAATCCACACCAATTTAGAAAAATAACGATAAAAACAACAAAAATCCAATAAGTAGTAGTTGAGAGATGAATTTTGAAAGAATGAACTGGTTTATAGTGCTTAGAAGTCAATAGCGCCAACCGGGGCTATCTGGTCACACTGGACGGGGTCAAATCCAACAGTTCAGCCCAACCGGGATTGAGCACGGGTCGGATACAGGGACCAGCCGTAGCCTGCTGAACAGTACCTTGGATGCGTTGACATCAAAGACGATGCGGGGAGCAGGGGAGGTGAGGTGTTGTTGATCCTTTCTATGTAGGCAATACGTTAATTCCGAGCTATGCTCCACCAAAGATACCTCGAGAGTCAAGATGTTTGGAACACCGAAGCAATGCGTCGTTGTCGAACCACTGGGCTGAAGGCGATGCGAGCAGCACAACGCTATGCATCGGTGCCGAGATGCGCAAGGTCGGAGATGCTTTGGAAATTGGAGAAGATGTGTCGCACAGTGAGCGATGCGATGTCCACTGCTGCAACAGTGGTAATGCGTTGAGGGAGATGCACTGGCTCTGCTCGGCGCAACATCATCAAAGCATGGATTTCAGCAGTTGCAGCACTTTAAACCCACTTCCAAGGGCCCAGGATTGGATTGCCACCACTTGGCAGGGCGAGACTTGCAGCAAGCAAAGTCCAGGTGCTGTTGCAGATGATGAGAAGTCTTTGACGTCCCTGAGACTTAGAGCAGGGAGCAAGCCAGCATGCCCTTGGAGTCACTCTGCAGTGGCAGGCCTGAGCCATGTTTAAAGGGCTATTTGAGTGGGTGGCACAATCATTGCTGTAGGCCCACTAGTAGCATTTAATATACAGGCCCTGGGCACATGCAGTGCACTCTACTGGGGACTTATAGGTAATTTAAATATGCCACTTGTGTATAAGTCAATCAAACCATGCTTAGGGAGAGAGCACATGCACTTTACCACTGCTATCCAGTGCTAAAGTGCTCAGAGTCCTAAAGTCAACAAAAATGAGGTCAGAAAAAGAAGACAAAAAAAGCCTGAGGTGACCCTTCAGAGTGGACCATTTTCCAACATAGGAGATGTCCAAAAACTTGTTCATGGACATGCCGTTTGATGGCTCTCTCCTTTTTGGAGAGAAGGCGGACTCCGGCCTGGAGCACTTTAAGGACAGCAGAGCTGCAGCCAGGTCTTTGGGCTTGCTATGGCCCCTCATCACCCTTAGTCCGCCTTCCGCCCCTTTCATGGTCATGGAAGGGGTCTCCAACTGTGTCTCTACCCTCCCAGCCACCAAAGCCAACCAGCTTCCTAGCCTTTTCATGGCCAAGGATGCAGGTCCCATAAACTATGTGGGACAGGCAGCCAGAGGTTGGGTCAGTCCACCACACCACATCTCTGACAGCCATAGCCTCCAAATTCCTTTAGTTTGCCCTCCGGCCAGCATGGGCATCCAATGGAAGGCAGAATACACCATCACATACACCATTGAGTGTCAGTAACATCAGAACATTGTGTTCAGCTCCCTCCCCTTTGTGACTACCCCTCCACGCATGTCACCCACTTACAACCTGCTGATGGAGGACCACCTCTTCTTTCTCCATCAGGAAGTGCTCGCTCTTTTAGCCAAGGGAGCAATCGAGAGGGTGCCTGCATAAGAAATAGGTCGTGGTTGCTATTCCCTCTACATACTGGTGCCCAAGAAGGATGGAGGCCTTCGTCCTATCCTAGACCCGCGCCTTCTCAATTACTTCTCGAAAAGGGGGAAATTCAAGATGCTCGTGCTCCTACAAGTTCTGTCTGCCCTGGACCTGGGAGAATAGATGGTAGCGTTGTATTTGCAGGACGCCTATTTCCACATCCACATCCTGCCTGCTTACAGGTATTACCTGCGATTCATAGTGGGCCAAGAGCCCTTGTAGTTTGCATGCTCCCCTTCGGCTGTGCCAGCACCCCTTGGGTGTTCACGAAAGTGATAGCCGTTGTTGCAATTCATCTGTGGAGGTTGGGGGTTCTTGTGTTTACCTATCTCGGCGATTGGCTGTTAAAGGCTGGCTCGCCCCAGGCAGATATCCCCACCTCCATTCTACAGTGAACCTGAACTCACTGGGGTTCACTATCAATGTGCGGAAGTCACACCTGACTCCCTCTGTCACTCCCTTTCATCTGAGCTTTTCTGGACACAGAGCAGTTTCAAGCTTATCCTCCAGAGCGGAGAGTCGAGGGTACTCAGGCTATGACACTGAGGTTTTAGCCTCTATCTTGGATTTCGTTGAAAAACACTCTGAGGTTGTTGGGCCACCTTCATCCTGCTAGTGACTCATTCCCTTTGGCATATACAGGCTTTGTAGTGGGACCTGAAGTCTCTTTGAGAACTGCATCAGGGAAATCTCTGACATGGTCCGGATCTCAGAGGGAACTGCAAAAGATCTGCAGGGGTTGCTGATGAGCTGTGATTAGGGCAAGGGCAGACCCTCCCTTCCCTAACCAGAGTTGACTGTTGTGACAAATGAGTCACTTCTAGGATAGGGCGGCCATTTGGAAGGGGTGGAAATCGGAGGACTCTGGTCTCCAGCGGAGTCCGAGATCCATATCAACCTGTTGAAGCTTTGGGAGATTTGCTTGGTACTGAAGGCCTTTTTTCCCTCAATCAAGAGATGTCTGGTGCAGGTGTTCACAGAATACACCACCACTACCATGTGGTACTGCATCAAACAGGGCGGAGTGGGGTTGTGGACCCTTTGTCAAGAGGCTCTGCATCTCTAAACATGGCTGGAATGCCAGGGCATTTCCCTGGTTGGTCAACACCTGGCGGTCTCTCTGAACACCAAGGTAGGCGAACTCTTTCGAAGATGCCTAGCAGATCACGACTTGTGTCTCCATCCAGAGGTGGTTCGAGGACTCTTTCAGTAGTTGGGAGAGCTTTGGTTAGATCTGTTCACCACGTCCGAGAATGTGCAATGTCAGCAGTTGTGCATGCTGGAGTTTTCAAGGCGACTCTCGCTCAGAGACGCTTTTCATCTCATGTGGGGCTCTGGCCTTCTGTATGCCTTTCCAACAATACCACACCTGCCCAGAGTCCTCAAGAAGATCAGGAATAAACAGGCCCAAGTTATTCTTGTGCTTTGGATTGGGCACAGAGAGTCTGGTATTTCAGGCATAACAATAGGTCCTCTGATCAGGCTACCCCTTCGAGAGGATCTTCTGTTGAGCAACAGAGGAGGGTTCTGCTCCTGAATCTGTGTATCCTTCACCTTCATCTGTGGGGATTGAGTGGCGCCAGTTGACAGTTTTTAGCCTTCATACCGAAGTATGTGATGTTATTCTGGCAGTCAGGCTTCCATCCACCAAGTGGGTGTAAGTCTGCCGTGGGGAGATAAGTTTATGAAATGATGTAATTCCCAAAACATCAACACCCTTTCTGCGCCTCTATCCCAGTTTCTTCTATTTGTTCTCTTTTTAGACCAGCAGGGATCTGCTGTGGGCACAGTTAAAGGTTATCTTTCAGCCATTTTGTTTCCCCCCGGCCATTCATCATGCACCAGTGGGATTTGAATCTGGTTCTCACCTACTTGATGTGAGCACTCTTTGAGCCTCTGCACAATTGCCCTCATAGGCTCTTGACCATCAAAACTGCCTTTCTAGTAGACATAACCTCAGCCAGGAGGGTCAGCGAATTTCAGGCGCTCTTGGCACACCATTCATACACCACCTTCTACCTGAACAAGTTGGTCCTCCAGACACATGCCTTCTTCCTTCTGAAGGTTGTGACTTTCTTCCATGTAGGCCAAAACATCACCCTGTCTGCCTTCTTTGCTCCACCTCATCCCTCTAAAGAAGAGGAGAGACTCCACTGTCTGGATTCAAAAAGAGCGTTTTCATTCTACTTAGACTACAAACGACTTCCAGGTGGACAATCAATTCTTCATTGGGTACATAGGAGCTAAGAAGGGGAAGGCTGTGCTGAAACGGACCATCCCAAGATGGATAGTACTCTGCATCTTCCAGTAGCAGTTCAGCCTCCTGTCAGGGAAGATGAGAATAGTCATTGTGTTCAGTGCTTGTTCGCTCGTAACCTGACAATTTATCAGGCCATTAAATGCAGCTGTATCTGCAGGAGAATACCATACCTATTGATTTAAGGGGTTGCCTCACCCACAACTTCTTGTGGCATGCTTCATCATGGGTGATTTCTCCCCCCCCCTCCCACTGGAGTAAAATGACACTAAACCATTTGACTCAACCAAAAGCTGGGAGTTCTTCAATATTATTTTCAGGACATTAGCAAATGGTCTAGATAGTAACTCAAAAATATCTAAGGGTATATCCCAAGAGTATTTCTTTATTAGGGGTACCCTTAATATGAGTTAAAAGCAAATGGTTAGTGGTTAGAGAGTGAAGATAATGTTCTACCTAACCGCATAGAATTGCCAACATGTTTTCACCTCTTTTAATGCAAAAAGGTGGTCAACGATCTTCATCAGGGCCACAAAACGTCCTACCTAGCCTGTGATTAATAGGCATACAAAATAATGAGGCATAAGACTCACCTACCTGTATGATGTAACTCAGCAATTGTTCCCTATTGTCTGATGCATCTGAGCTTTATGGTTCAGAGTGGAAGACGCCACCCATGTAGTCACACATTCATCAAGAGGTAGATGCTGCAGATAATACCTAACTTGCCCCACGCTGCTGCATAGTTCATCCACACTTGCTTGCCACTGAAGGCGTTCCTCTCAACTATCCAGGGGGAGCAGGTGCAGGTTTTCATGGACAACACTACTGCCATGCGGTATTGCAAAAAAACAGGTAAAAGTAGGGTCGCTGGTCTTGGGACAAGAGGTCCTACATCTCTGGAAGTGCTGGACAAGCAGACATTTCTCTAATTGCCCAGCACTTGGCAGGATCTTTAAATACAAGGTCAGACAAACTTAGCCACCGTTGCTTAGCAGATCAGGAATAGCAACTACTCTGAGGTGGCACAGGGCATCTTCCAGCAATAGGAAGAACCCTGGCTCAACCTAATCACCACTGCGGGAATGTGTAGTGTCCAGAATTTTGCACATTGGAGTTCCTAAGGAGGTACTCCCTCTGAGATGCTTTTTGCCTCAACTGGGGCTTGGGAATCCTGTATGCCTATCCACCCTTACCTCTCCTGCCTGGAGTGCTGAAAAAGATCAGGCCCTAGTTGTCCTAAGGTCTCCAGACTGGGTGAGGAGAGAGGGAAACTCTAAAATTCTGGCCATGAGCATTTGTTTCTGATCAGGCTTCCCCTTCGGGAGGACCTCCTGTCGCAGCAGCATGCCATATTAAGACATCCAAGCCTGCACAACTTACAACTCCATGCGTGGGGATTGAACATCGCAACAGCTGATGGCTTTTGATCTTCCTCCTCAGGTGGTTGGTGTTATCTTGGCAGCCAGATGTCCATCCCCCAAACCTGTGCATGCAGGATGATGGGAGAAGTATGTTGCCTGGTGTGCCCCACGTGACATCCAACCCTTGAATGCAAAATTGTCTTGCATCTTATTTTACCTCTTGGTGTGGCAACAGTTAAAGGTTACCTGTCGACCCTTTTGGCCTTTTTGCCTTTGCCAGACTAGCCATCACTTTTGAAATCAGCTGTTGTGATGCATTTTTTGAAAGGGCTGTCCATGTGTTCCCACCAACACCTTATTTGATGCCAATGTGGGACCTTAATTTGGGTCTCACTTACTTGATAGGCACTCCCTTTGAGCCAATGTACAGCTGACCTCTATGCCTGATGACAATCAAGACTGTCTTTTTTATTGCCATAACCTCTACAAGATGAAAGAGTGAACTCCAGGCTCTGTCCCTCCAACAACAATAACACCTTCTTCTTTCAAGACAAACTGGTCCTCTGGACAAAAGCGGTATTCTTGTCAAAGGAATGCCCTTCCGCATCGGGCAATCATTCTCCCTATCAGCCTTTTATGCTCCACCTCATCCCTCTAAGCAGGAGGAGCACCTCACTGCCTTGACCCTAACAGGGCCCTCAGGTTTTAGATTGAGCAAACCAAAGACTGTTGTTTGGATAGCTAACTGCTTCTGAGCTTCTCTGGTATGGAAAAAGGGCAAAGCAGTGCAAAAGAGGACCATCCTCTGATAGATATTTTATGCAACAAAATCTGCTACAGGCTATCCAAGAAACATCCCACAGAAGGCTTGTACACATCTCACAAAAGCAAAGGCCGCTACCACTGCGGTGGTACAGTGTGCCAGTCTCAGACCTCTACTGGGCTGCTTTGTGGTCTTTCCTCTACAAGTTCACGAACCACTGGACAAACCGACCCAGTGGGATGGGCATTTTTCCCTATCTGCCCTACAGGATTTCCTGGTCTGAACCATTCCACAGACTCACCACCTGGAGAGTTACTGCTTTGGTACCTATTCAAAATGTGAGGCATCAGTGGTTAGAAGCCTCTATCAGAAGAACAAGTTATTTACCTTTGGTAACGCCTTTTCTGGTAGAGCCTCTAACCACGGATTCTTCTTTGACCTGCCCGTCTGTCCATTCTGTTGAATGGACTCCTACAGCCCATTATTAAGATTCCAGCCTAGAGCTCTGCATACTGGTATATTATGATTTCCATGGGCTCGACGTCCGATGGTGTGGACGGAGATTAAAAAAAAACTCCCCTCAGTGTGCAGCGGTGGCGCAAATTTAGGAGGCCCTATGTCATATCCACAGGCAGGATGGATTTGATGCAGAGCGACATGATGCCACTTAGCAAGGGAATTGCTTTAAAAAAATCTCCGTATCCAGTCTGGCACCTGGGGAAATTAAATAGGTAAGGAATCTGTGGTTAGATAGAGGCTCTACCAGAAAAAGTTTTACCTAAGGTAAGTAACTTGTTTTTTGAGATACCACAGATCACCTTCCTCGGCCTTCAAGTATCAGCACAACATATTAACATAGAAAGCTCCAGAGTGCAGACAGTTCAATAATGGCCACATCCTTCCGTGAAGGAGATCTAACGTTTTATAGGATTTTCCGACTTCTACTGCCATTTTATCCATACTTTTTCAACCATCATCAGGCCCATTACTAAGTTAATCAAGAAGAATGAACACTTTTTGTGGGGAGAGAAACAAGATGAAGCATTTGTGTCACTAAAGAAAACCTGCACAACGGCTTCAATACTCAACATTCAGAGAAGGACTTTTTTAATGTTCAGACAGATCCAGAGACTGAGGGGTACCATACATATCAAAAAAACTGTTATCAACTGAATATAACTAGACAATTTATGACCATGAATTTCTTGCTGTCAAGAGAAGCCTACATACACTTGAGACACTGCATTCAGTGACTAGACAGGTCACAAAAAGAAGGCAGGATATGGGTGTGATGCTATGTTCCTCTGACATGTGGTTCAGCTTGTGCCTGCCCAGTCTAACCACTTGGAGGAGGGAAGGGCCATGCTTGGCTTGGTCATCTGGCTGTTCTTCATGCTACATCCTGGTTCTGCCCGATTTCAGGTAGAGGAAAAGATCAGTAGGTGACGAAGAACCAAAAAGGGATTCACGCATAGCTGCCAATTAAAAGAACTTGAATATGGTTGTAATAATATTTACTTGGTGGAAATCTAACTTGGAAGCAACAAAGCGCTGTGTAGCAACTGAAGTAGATGATAGCACCACGAGAAAAACAAAAAATCCAGGATCGGGTACAGAGAAAGAAAGGGAATGATAGCCAGAGGAATTGTGGGGAGCTATGGAGCATCATGGAGGTTTGAATAAGTGCTCCTTGACAATTTTAACCCTGCATTCCTTTTTGAATTGCTCTATTTTCTGATGTGGAGATAAAGGAATTGCTTGGATTTTTCTTGCACTTATTTATTTCTAGTTTGGCGATGTCATGCCTCATCTGCAGTTGAGGTGATAGAAGAGAGGCAACCATAAAGACAGTGGCTGCTGAGTGATGGAAGAATAAATGAGTGATACAGAATGTTTCAATGTGTTTGTATGGTTGCATGTGTGCATGTCCTCATGTGTGACTGTTTTAGCTGTGCATCTGTTTCTTTTGGTCAGTCTCTGCATATCTTCTTCTGCATTTGTCAGAGTGTATCTGCATGTGCTGGTCTTGCTGTGCATGTATTCATGAGTCCATAGGTGTGTAAATGCATGTGTGTATATTGTTATCTGACTTTAACTAATTGGTCATATGATAGGTACATGACGTGAGGCAAGGAAATAGTTTGTAGCACCAGGTATCTTTCCAACATTGTAATCAAGTTACTGTATATGGTATATTATTTCTCTGATGCTGAGCTGACGATTAAGCACCCCACCTCCTGGGCTTCAAGGCTCACTTAGGAGCGACTTAGCTAATGTTTTTAAATAGATTCAGAGGGGTGTAGTCACAAACTGCAATTTGTAACACATTTAGTAGTACTACAATAGTACTACTTACATACTACACATTTATATTTACTAACCTATGTACAGAGATCTATGCCTCCGTCTCTCCTATATTTTATGTGCAGAGTTCTGTTTTCTGACTGAGGAGATCTCTGCAAACATACGCCTACGTTTTGGTAGTAAATATAGGAGTGACTAAGAGTGGCTGGAAATGGGGACTATATTACTACTAAATGGGAAGATTTTAGAGAAAAGTAAGGAGTGGTTAAGTGGAGAGTTATGGGGAACAAACTCCCACCCACAAAAGAGTTAGCCATTGCTATTTACAAACCACACTGTTAAAGTTGCTGTAGCCAAAAGAGACCCAAAACGGGCATAAATGTACTCCAGCTCAGCCTTGAAATAAGCCTTTCACCCCCTCAGGGCCACTCATAGCTACTGCAACATCATCCACAAATCAGACCCATAGGAATTTTTTTTTTAAATAAATTCATTTATTTGTACTTTATAAATATATATACATTTAATTTAATGTTAAAAAATAAATATATTAAAAAATATATATTTTATAAAATAATTTAATAACATTATAAATAAATGTAATTGTTTTTTAAATTAATTCATTTACAGTAATTATATACAAATCTTTTAGTAATTATTGCAATATAATAAATATAAATATTTTACGTAAGGTGGGATTTTTAAAATAAGTATTTAAAAAAAGAATTCTAATTTAATATACTTCAGTATTTAATTCCAAATTAAGCTAATTGTGCTGCAGCATTTGGGGAGCGTGGCTTGGACGCGAAAGATGGTGGCCGTGTGAGCGAGAAGCTCCGCTGCGGCCCACCAATAATCCTGAGATAGCAGCCTGCGAGCGGGGCCCTGACGACACCGAATCATCTCCCCATGAAAGGGTATCGGTGGAGTAGCTGCGGAGAGGTGACGGGGCAATAAAGGATGATGCTATGCCCTGAGACAAGAGGTGAACCGGAGGCCAAGAGCTGGTGGCGAACGCGCACTCGAACGTGTCTTGCCTGAGGAGTGAATCTTCGCATTGGAAGGCAGACCTGCCCGGAGCTGAGAGGGGGCGGCTCCGGTGCCCCGGGGTTGCAGACTCGGAGAGCTGAGCAAGAAATCGTGACCAGGGGAGTGCCCCGGTAGAGGGATTGGCCGCCGGCGACGGTGCGGGACGAGGCATCAGAGTGAAGCAGCTACAGCATGCAAGGTAGGCCCGATAGACGGAGCCCCCGAGACTTACACCGGTCAACAGAGAGACACTGAAGACCCTACTGACTGGAAATCGGAACCTAAGCTGTAAACTGGAGAGTCGCTCCACTAGTTTCTGAGAGATCAGAAAGCCGCTAAACATGGGAAAAGTGCGGCAGAAACAGGGAGGCGCACCCACGGAGGAGGGGGAGACCCGTACCGTGCTCAATGAACCAGACATGGAGGAACCAGGACCAATGGACCAGTGCCTACACAAGCATCGTGACAAGATATTGGCTGCCATCACAGACACGAAAACAACACTGCCACAAGACATTGGGGCAGTATCCGTTAACCTGGGACTGCTACAGGCGGAACACCATAAACTGGTGGATAGGATGAAAACAGTTGAACAAACAATAGAGGTAATACAACCGGAACAGACAATTATGTCCCGCAAATTGGAAGACCTGACTGCCAGAGTGGCCACTCTGGAACGGCGAGCTGAAGAAGCAGAAGGGTGTAACAGACACAACAACATAAGAGTAGTGGGAATACTGGAAGGTAAAGAAGGTACAGACATGGTAACATTCTTGGAGGGATGGCTGCGAAACACGGTAGCCCCAGGTCTACTTACAAACTGTTTTGCCCTGGAAAGAGCACATAGAGTGCCGTCATGCCCGCTGGCTCTGGGGCGGCCCCTACAGCCGGTGGTAGCACGCCTCTTACACTACAAGGACCAAGACATCCTTATACAACAGGCTCGTAACAATGGGCCTTACATGATCAAAAATAGCAAAGTGTCCATCTTTCCAGCCTTCACCGCAAAAGTACAGGCCCAACGTGCTTCCTTTCTGGAGGCCAATAAAGCACTACGAGGGAAAGGAATCACATTCTCCCTGTTGTACCCAGTGAAACTGCGAGTCACACTGGATGGGGCAACACACTTCTACGACTCACGGGAAGACTTGTGGGCTTGGTTAGAGACTTACTGAAAGGGGGATCCTATATACCAAGGGGGGAAACATGCCTTGAGATCACCTAAACCACAACGGAAATGATCAGGCGCTCTTCCAGAAGGATCCCATTGCAGAAACCCTCCGCATCCCAGAAGGCGCAGGAAAGAAACGCTACAAGCCGTGGCGTAGGTGTTGATACAACAGACGGAGAAGGGAAGCTCTGGGAAAATATCAGAGCATAGCGCAGAGGAGTCTGAGTCGGGACTCGGCCAGAAGCGAGCTAGTACTTCCGGATGTGACTCCACAAACAGCTGATAACATGATTTAACACCTCTCTGGACACCGGTCGAGACTTGCAAAGGGTAAGAATGAAAAAGACAATACCACCCCTTCCTACCGGAAGCGAGATATGCACTGACATGCAGGCAACCTGATACTAGAGGCATTGAGGACCCCGTAACGGGTAAATGGGTTTACTGACAAGGGGGGGGGTGGCTATGCAAAGGTTAACCGCGGCAGGAGGGACCTTTGTCCCTGTCAGAGGCTATCGAGGCTGGCAGAGGAGATGTAAGCAGTGGTTAATACCTTGCACACCCCCAACAAGATAGTCCTCACTGGGTGGATAGAGGGGACAATCTTTCACCAATGGTTTTAAGTTTTAACAGGTTTGGGTGGTCAGCCGTTGCAAAGCTGCCCGGGAGAGAGGGAGTTACCTATTGGGGAAGTTTAGTGGTCTCCAAGTGGTTGTCATTGTTGCATGCTGACTTAGTCAGGGGAGATGAGGGAGGGAGAGGGAGAACGCCATAGAGCATGATGATACCTACTATGTCACTGTTGCCCCATGAAGTAAAAATGATATCCTGGAATATGAGAGGGATGGGGTCGATGTCCAAACGACATAAAATTCAGAATTACCTAACACGCAGAGGAATACACATTGCGATGTTGCAGGAGACGCATCTCACATTGGAAGACAGTGTCCGATTGAGACGTAAATGGCGTGGTCACATATATGACCGAAAAGTAGAACCCCCTTTGGGCAGCTTAATAATTAAATTCTCATACATACAAACCAAGTTTCAACCAATATCACCAAAACACAAATATAAACAAAACGATGTATGGATATACACACAGTGTAGGCCAATTTTCAATTATTTCGGCTTACCAACAGGCTTTCGCTATTACACGGAGGTTTCTCCCCATTGGTAAGCCAAAATAATTGAGGCAACAGTGGCCCCATTGACCTTTAGGAGGTGTATCCACATACACCATAGCTGAGTGGAGAAGTGCTTCCCCCATCTTACATTATTTATGCAGAACCTATCAATACGAAGGTGTGGTATCCTTCTTTTTAATATCTTTCAGACGGTATTTACCTGCGATACGGATACAGATAATAAATTGTGGCTGGGAGATATTGTTTTTCCTGCTGAAGAAGGTGGTTGTGAAATCCTAGAACCCACCGAAACGCGTCAATGCTTTACAATTTGATACACTAGATCTTTGGGACATTTGTGAGAACACGAGAACTAAATCTAAGAACACTCTGGCTCAACAAATGGTTGGCTACAGTCTGGTGTCTTTCTAATGACATGATGAATTGTCTAATGTCTTCTCCCGCTATGTTCTCTGTTTAATAAGGGTTTATTAATGATGTTATATTTTCTCCTATGTGATTGTTTAAATTTTGCATGTAGTGAATGTTTTTTATGCTTTTTTTAAATGTTGAAATTTTTATTTTAACAAAGAATTTCTATGCATTGTGATTTTAATGAACACATATTAAATTTTCTAGAGAAAATTGGCCGGCACTGTGTGTACATCCATACATCGTTTTGTTTATATTTGTGTTTTGCTGTTATTGGTTGAAACTTGGTTTGTATGTATGGAAATTGAATTATTAAGCTGCCCAAAGGGGGTTCTACTTTTCGACTTTTTGGTCTTATTGGTGCCCTACCCCTTTGGTACGAAAGGGCCCCTCTCCTTTGTTGTGAGTTGGTCACATATATGCCACCACATACTCGGCATTGTCAAGGGGGACATTGGTGTGGATCAGGGCAGGTACTCCCATTGAGATAGACAGAGCCATCATAGACCCGGAAGGCAGGTATGTTTTGATCAAAGGTAAAATGATGGGTAAAGTGATTACGCCAGGGAGCATTTATGCACCAAATCAGGATCAAATCCAATTCTTCCGCCCATTGTCAATACCGCTTGGCACACTTGATACCTCTCACATCCTACTTGGGGGGGACTTTAACTGTGTAGTAGACATAGAACTGGATAGATCGACTCCCCCACTAAATGGTACTCCTGTAACTAAGGGATTCCGGGCTTGGTTAGAAGGATGGAATATGGGGGACATTTGGAGAATGTAACATGGGAATATGCAGGATTATTCATACTAGTCCTAACTGTATAACTTGCAGACCAGACTAAATATGTGTATCTGCTCAACCCGACTGGGACCCGTCATTACCCACACGGAATACCTTGGGCATACCCTGTCTGACCACAACCCATTGCTACTTCATATCCATCCCATACCGGAACCCACACTGACCCCACTTGGAGACTAGACCTGGCCCTCCTAGAAGATATTCCCTTCCGCGCATCACTACACACTGCTATTACTGAGTACTTTCAGTTTAACCATGGCTCAACCAATTCCAGGGCGGTGGAGTGGGAAGCTTTCAAGCTAGTAATAAGAGGGCAGTGCATGGGCCAAAAATTAGGAATGAGGAGGAAAGTCCTAGAGGAAATTACAAACCTGGAAACTCAACTACATGAAAGGGAGTCTTGTCTGACTACAGAAGTAGATGCACAGGAAAGACTAAGTGATACAAAACAAAAATATGATGAAACACTGGAGAGATTGAGATGTTTGGATGTGTGGGAATATCAGAGACGGGTACATATGGAAGGGGGTAGGGCAGGATTGCTCACTTGGTTAGTTTGCCCTGAAAATGAGAGATCTCCCATCTCTTAGATTAAACTGGCAGAGGAGACGATAGTGTATAACCCTAAAGAGATAAATGAAGCATTTAGGGCTTACTATGTAGAACTGTACAGTGATCCAAGATGGCAGAGGCGGGAGACCCTAATGGAATACCTAACGCTGCTGCCCCTAGAAAACCTAGCACCTGACCGGCAGGAGGGACTGGGCGTTCCGGTAACTAGGTTGGAAATCACTGCAGCGCTTAAGGAGATGGCCAGAGGGAAGACACCTCGGCCAGATGGTCTGCCAGTAGAATTCTACTCTGTCTACGCTCAGACACTAACACCGAAGTTAGAAGAGATATACAAAGAGGCTTGGGACAAAGGGGAGTTACCTCCCTCGACCAGAGATGCGCTGGTCACACCACTCCCAAAGACAAAAAAATTGCAACCGCAAATGTCAGACCACCGTCCCCTCTCTATGCTCAACGTTGACTTTAAAGTATTGAGCAAAGTACTGGCCACACGTGTGTTTTACCCTATATGACCGGTTTGATACATAATGACCAAAATGGGTTTGTGCTGACCAGATCTACATCTGGGAACCTGCGCAGGCTGTTTCATGTTATGCATCATCCCGAACGGAACCAATACTCAGACTCACTTATCCTATCCGTAGACCTGGAAAGGCGTTTGATTCAGAGAGATGGGTCTTCCTAGAAGTCACCATGGAATGAATGGGACTAGAAGAGGGATGGATTAAGTGGGTGAAAATATAATACACGTACCGGACAGTACGGGTTAGAACCAATGGGGTGATTTCAGAACCATATTATATATATATATATATATATATATATATATATATATATATATATATATATATATATATATATATATGCACTAGACAAGGGTGCCCGTTGTCCCCGCTGCTTTTTGCAATTGCAATAGAGCCACTTGTGAAAGCCTTTCGGCATCAAAGACACCTCCTTGGCATACAAATGCGAAGCAGATCGCATGTAATTTCTCTCCACGCCGATGACTTGTTACTATATTTAAAAGATGGAGGCAGTGGAGCAGAAGGGGCCCTGAATATGCTGAATGAGTATGCGGCACTAGCAGGGCTTGAGCTTAATAAGGCCAAGACCTATGCCTTTCCATTAAGAAATGATCAAACACACCCGGTAGACCTTCCTGTGGGATTGACATGGTTCCCTTGCTCCTTTAAGTACCTGGGAATACAAATATTCCACAAACTAGAAGACCTAAGAGAAGGCAACTTGAACCCGATAACTAGGTCACTATAAATGTGCATAAAGTTCTGGCGCTCCCTTAAGTTACTACTGATGGCACGAATAGCACTTAAAAAAATTATTATGCTCCCCAGACTACGGTATTATTGCTAGAGGAGATGCCTCCGATGCACAAACAGGGACCATCCTTATGCACCTGAAATACTCCTCACCGGACTCCCACTTGGAGATCCCTTAGCCCCATATACGGGGCTCCCGCTTGCAGAATGGACTGCGGCCGAGATCACAATAGGTGATTGCTTCCAAATGGGGATATTAATACCCATAGGTGACCTTATGTCTCAATATAGGGCAATTTCTGACCTATTACTCACTCACACAAACGTTCCGAGATCTGGGGTGAAGTGGTTCGAAGGAGCCAAAAACACACTCCAAGTGCTAATAACCTTAGGGGTGGCCAGATACCTAATGAAATGAATATATAGGGCACTACTCCAATCAGTAAAAACCCGCTAGATAGTACCAGGGGGAAGTGGGAGGAGATCATTGGGAAAAGGCTAACAGATAAAGAATGGAATCGAGTACCGATGAGCCTGAAACTAGTGTAGAGGAACTCAAACTTCAAAACGATCCAGTTTAACAATATACACATGGTGTACTTGGCACACCATAGACTGAACGTAATGCGTGGGGATGCAACCCAGACCTACCCCAGATGTGGACTAGGAGATGCAGGTTTTGCACATATGACCTGGGAATGTGTAAGTCTGAGAGTGTTCTGAGACAATCCTGACTACGACTGAGTAAACACTAGCGCGCACACTCCCGAATACAATCGAGGTCTGCTTACTAGGCCTATTTCCTAGTCCAAAAGCTAGGAAAATAGAGAACAGATTTATAGATCTAGCGTTGATTCTCATGAGGAGACAGATAGACCCACATTGGAAAGCACACACCACTCCCTCGATAGTGACATGGGAGAAAAACGTAGACATTTGGGCCAAAGCAGAGTTGAGGGCATTACAGAAGGAAGATACATGGGGAATTTGTAAACGACCGTAAGCAGAACTATGGATAGAGATGCTGAGAGTTTGGGAGATTAGACACGCAGCTGACTTGGAGGGCGGGGAAGCTACAACAGAGGATTTGAGGAATAAAAACTCTGGGCCAGAGTATCCAGAAAGAGAACATAGATGAACATTACGTAACTAGAGAGGAATGCCTTGGCTAGATACTCTACTGCCTGCAAGAACCCCTCCAACCCCCCCTGCACACAATGGAGTTTACCAATGGGCGCAATATCCTGAATTAGATAACCCCCACCCCAACTGAGAAGCACACGGGAGAAAAGCCCCAGCAACAGAGGAGACACCAGGAGACATACCACTAAAAGTTTATTATAGTTTGCTATACACTAGTACGAAGAAAAAATGAAAATGTATCTTTAACTATAGGCACAGAGTAACTCCCTCAAGTACACACAAGTCGAAGTACAGAGTTTAGGAGTGAAATATGCATTGTCTATTGTATGATTGGAAATTCACGGAAATGAAGCTTTTGTCCTATAGTATAAAACTGAAGTAAAATATGTACAACCAACCGTAATATGCATGCCATATGACCATCTGTAGATGTTAAATATATGTATATCTTTTAAAATGCCAATAAAGATATATTGTAAAAAAAAATTGTGCTGCAGCATTTGTTTAGTTTGTTCTACATTTAAAATAAGTTAATTTACATTAATATTTAACATAAATATATTGTTACTTTTTTTTATAGTTAAACTTTATAAAATGTCACTATACTTTACCATCAGGAGCTCAAATTTGGACTGTATTTAATTTACTGGTGCACATTTTGTTTTATCAGCTATTACCTAACACAGATGGGATTTTATAGAATGGGGGTTGGGAGCACACTGCCTCACATTCCAGCACAGCTCGCCCCTTTGCATCCTGGTAAATGCAGTACACAGTTCATGCTTACGTCAAAATTAGCTGGAGTTTTTCACCAAAGTTGGTGCAGACATTCCTGTATATCTCTAGACACGTGTTTCTGGGTTGAGCCCTTCATCAGCAGAGAGAAGCAGTATTAGAGAGCAAAGAAAAATCATCTTGGGTTGCTGGAAATGCTGCCAAGTTCCTCTCAGGTCACAGTACTACTCACGCACACAGGTGCATCTCCAAAGCTTGCCAGCTTTCTGGCTCAAGGGAGCCTTTTAAACAGAATGGGGGTTGGGAGCACACTGCCTCACATCCCAGCACAGTTTGCCCCTTGGCATCCTGGTAAATGCATTACACAGTTCATGCTTACTTCAAATTCAGCTGGAGTTTTTCACCAAAGTTGGTGCAGACATTGCTGTATATCTCTAGACACGCGTTTCTGGGTTGAGCCATTCATCAGTAGAGAGCAGCAGCAGCTTGCTGGCTCAAGGGACCCTTTTATACAGACTGGGGGTTGGGAGCACACTGCCTCACATCCCAGCACAGTTCGCCCCTTTGCATCCTGGTAAATGCAGTACACAGTTCATGCTTACTTCAGAATTAGCTGGAGTTGTTCACCAAAGTTGGTGCAGACATTGCTGTATATCTCTAGACACGGGTGTCTGGCTTGAGCCCTTCATCAGTAGAGCAGCAGCAGTATTAGAGAGCAAAGAAAAATCATCTGGGGCACTAACCTGCACCAGCTTTTGTGAAAACAGTTCAGCAAAAAATCAAGCAAGCATTTAAAGTGAACTGCATTTAGCATAATGCTAAGGGGTGGACTGTGCTGGGAGGTGAAGCAGTGTGCTCCCATCCCCCTTCATTTGAAAAGGCTCCCATGAGTCATTGAGCTGACGAGCCTTTGGAGTTGCACCTGTGCGCCAGAGATAGGTACTGAGTCCTGGGAGGATTGTGGCAGCTTTCTCAGCAACCCCTGATGAAATTCGTTTTTATCTCTACTGATGACGGATAATATCCAGAAGCACATGTCTAGAGATTCACAGCACTAACCTGCACCAACTTTGGTGAAACACTTCAGCAAAAATTCAAGCAAGCATTTAAAGTGAACTGCATTTACCGTATTGCTAAGGGGTGAACTGTGCTAGGAGGTGAAGTAGTGTGCTCCCATCCCCCTCCACAGATGGGATTTTATTTGCTGGCAGATATATTTTGATAGAGCATTAAACATCCCCAATACTATTTTATTCTGATGGATATGTCAACTTGTGGGTTCCTCACCTCTTGAATCTCCTCAAGGTTCCAGACTGGATCTAGAAACTTGAAATAGCTCTCCTGTGCTGATAGTTGGTACAGTCGTGGCTCTGGGATCCATCCCCCATTGCTTTAAGTGTCACTCCAGAACACTAACATTAGTTCCTTTCTTTCCATGACCTTCGGTGCAGTTCCAGAATTGTTTTGCTCTGAATATGTTCTATCAAATTATTGCTTTTGCAGTGTTTTCAAAGGTGTCTACCTGAAATTTCATGGTTTAAACCTTGTCAACACAAGATGTCACTCTCAGATCCCCATGACGTCTGTCTCTGGTGCCTGGGACTCAAGCTTGACTTCATGCCATGTGCAAAGTGCGGCCTCATGCCTACTAAGGCCACAAGGATTGGGAGGGCAAACTCCTTCATGGTACAGTATGAATGTCGGGCTCTGCACCATTCCAGATGCAGGTCTCACTTCAAGCCCCATTCGGTTTTTTTCAATGAGTATTCCTTGAAGAGATCTGCTTCTAAGGACAAGGAGAGGTCCTCTTGAAAAAAGAGCAAGAGGCATGGCAAGAGGCACACTTTGACTTCTTATGGTAGGTCTTTCAGTTGTCAATGGCAGCAATGCTTTACCCCAGTCTTAATGCAATCTCCAGGCTCCATTTTCGTGGAGATAGACCTGGTACTGTAGCTGACCCCAGCAATGGCTTTGGAACAAGAGCGTCCTACTCTTATCACAGAGTTTCCAGCCCCTATCAGTGACCCTATTCAGTTTGCAGCTTTCACACAGGCAATGTTGACCCGCTTCCGCTCCACCCAAGCTGTTTCTGTTGTGCCTCTGGGTCCCAAGGAGCCATCAGAGTCACTGATTAGTCTTCCACTGGTGGCTCCGTTCTTGGCAAAAGTTGACACCACTAGATACTCTTCATGTTGCTGATATGGCACTGGTTGATCCTGCTACTTCACCAAAGGTCTTGGTTGTTGCTCCTTCACCAGTGCAGTGATGGTGACTTCAGATTTGTTACAATACCTAGCAAATTTCCAAACACATAAGCCATTTTGATCAGACCCTGATACAAAGCACAAAGGTTGATGGAGTAGTCCCCTTGTAAGCCATTGCCTCATGATGAGTACTCTGGCAGGCTGGAGTTGCTTTTTGCCGCTTATTCCAACCCTATTCAGATGCCAACCATAGTGTACCACAACGGTGGTGACAGCAGTGAGGTGGACAACCTTCTTTCCCTCATTGGGACCTGGGATACCCTTTAGGCCTCCCACTGACAAAATTGTCTCATTTCTGATGGAAACATCTGCCTGTGGATTCCTCACCTTTTGAATTACCCCTGCGCCAGCTTTCCACGGAAACTTTTTTCTAGCTCTCCCACTTTGACGAGGACGTCATAATGGCACGGCTCCGCTCGCAATTCCGTATGATGTCACAGGAGCCACAAGAAGACCTCGTCTGCGTGCTGACGTCAGTTCCCTTTTTTCCGTGCTGTCGACGCGTAACGGTTTTCTGGGACTCTCCATTTTCTTCGTAGGTTACTTTGTTTCTGCGGTTTCCCTTGGTGTAGCAGTGCTATGGCGACATCGAAGAAGTCGGGTTTCAAGCCTTGCAGAGAATGTGGGGGTCATATGTCTATCACAGACCCCCATGACGACTGTTTGTGGTGTCTTTCTTCGGACCACAACATCGGAGGCTGCTTCAGTTGTCGGAAGATGAATCCGAAGGATTTGAAGGAGCGTGAGGTTAAGCTTGTTATGGCGAAGGCAAGAAAGGAGAAGAGGGGCCGAAAGAGGTCAAAATCAAAGTCGTCGACCTCGCATACTTCGAAGTCGAAGAAGCAGAAGAAGAAGAGAAGGCATGGTTCCCGACGTCGTTCATCGAAAGGTAGAGCTTCGAGGTCGCTGTCTCCGGCTCAGCGACGTCGCTCTAAAGATTTCATCTCGCCGTCACCTTTCCCTTCTCCTCAAGCGACTCCGGCTCACTCTCCGACGCCGAGGGGTTCTACGGCGCATTCACCGACGCCGAAGGGTTCTCCTGCGCCAAGGATATCTCCGCCGCTGAGAGATTCTCAGGAGCCCAGGATATCTTCTCCTGTGCCTGCGGCCT
Source organism: Calotriton arnoldi (assembly GCA_963921515.1). Taxonomy (NCBI): domain Eukaryota; kingdom Metazoa; phylum Chordata; class Amphibia; order Caudata; family Salamandridae; genus Calotriton; species Calotriton arnoldi. Next base: position 1,338,391 of record CAWUFW010001386.1, on the reverse strand, counting down.
CTCCTGTTCGGGATCCGAAGTCCCTGACGCCTACTCGGCCTTGAGTGGATTCAGACTCGGCTCCTTATCCACCCTTTCCTGGGCCTGGGTCGGATCCTTCGCATTTTCTTTTTTTTTTTTTTTGATAACCAATTTTTATTTTGAAAAGCAAACATCAAATCAGCATTAGACACGGAAAAAAGATGAATCATTACCATTTACAGGAGCATAACATCTCATGAGTCCCGATCTCTGAAGGTATACACAGATATAGTAATTGAATAGAGTACTTAGCTTATTCCACAGTACCCAGCCATTTTCCCCACACCCTACGGTACTTCTTGGGACACCCTCGTGCCGCATTCAGTGTTTTTTCTTGGGTCGCGCACCAATCTACCCCCCCTCCGCCATTTCCCGGAGCAAGGTGGGTCCGGACATCTCCATGCCGCCGCTATATCACGTTTGGCTACAATCATGGCTGTGTTAAAAAACAATTTTTCGTTTCTGGACCCGTCTAGTCCATCTGTGATCCCCAATAGGGAGTGACGTGGGTCATGGGGGACCACCCATCCCAGGACTTCCGAGAGCTCCTCCTCGATATCCCCCCAAAATCGCGCCAAGCGGGGGCATGACCAGACCATATGGAAAAAGTCGGCTGGGGCATGGCCACACCTCGCACAGGATGCGTCTGGGCACAGGCCCGCCCGGTGAAGGTGCAAGGGGGTGAGATATGCAGCGTGCAAGTAGTATAGTTGGATCAGTCTGAGTTTGGCTGATGCGGTGACCATCTTGGGCGCCATGAGGGCGTCGCGCCAGTCTTTCTCAGCAAGGGGACCCACACAGTCCTCCCATTGGTCTCTTAACTTGTCCAGTGTAGTGGGGGTGTTGTTGACCAAAGTTCGGTAAATGCATGAAATACCCCCTTTGCCCAAGTCACCCAGCATAGTCTGTGCCTCGGGGGGGCTATATTCAGGGAGCCTAGTGTCGTCTGTGATATGCGTGTGGAGGGCATGCCGCAGCTGCAAGTATTTGTAGAATTGAGATGGGTGTAGGGAGTAACGGGTGTGGAGGTCTTGAAATGAACGCACGTGGTCGCTAGACCACACATCCCCAAGTTGTGAGATTCCAATGAGGTCCCATGATTTAAAACCGTGCAGCCCGCTAACCTCTCGGAGCCAAGTACCCTGCCAGAGGGGTGTGCAATGGGTCAGCTTGCGCGTCCAGCGAGTGTGACGCAATGAGGCCTGCCAGGCCAACAGCACGGAGCGCGTTGCTTCCGGTAGTTGAGATGGAATGGACCCCCCGTACATCAGTGATTGGACTTTGGGTAGACCCAGTTCGCTCAGCTCGAGTCGGTAAGCAGGGTCGGACCAACCCCCGTTGAACCAATCATGGATAACTAGGAGACGCGCAGCCAGGAAATAGAGATAGAGGTGCGTCATCCCCATACCCACGTCAAAGGAGGGGATCTGACATAGGGTCAGGGCCAAGCGTGCCCTCCACCCCCCCCAGAGAAATTTGGTGGCTAGACTGTCCAGCTCGCGAAACCAGGCCCTTGGAAAGCAGAAGGGGGCGTTCTGGAGGACGTAAAGGAATCTGGGGAGGATCATCATTTTGAACAAGGCGACCCTCCCCAGGGGATTCAGGGGCAGCGTCTTCCACTTCTGAAGATCCGCTTTAGCCTTCTTCACCAATGGGGTGACGTTGAGGGACCAGCCCAGTTCAGGAAGAAGAGTGACCCATATTCCCAAGTATTTGAACAATTGGCGCTGAAGCGGTATGGTGGACTGCCAATCGTAACAGTCTCTGGATAGGTGCAGTGGGACCAGTACCGACTTCCCCGGGTTCAGCCGGAGACCGGATGCTTGCCCAAATGACTGTAGGATCTGAAGGCAGTGAGGTCCCGACAAGGCAGGTTCAGCCAAGAAGAGCAGAACATTGTCGGCATATAAAGCGATCTTGTCCGTCTCTGTGTGGGGCCATTCCCACCCACGAATACGACCATCGGCCCGCACAATGGGGGGCCAGGGGCTCCATCGCCAAGGCAAAGAGCAGGGGCGAAAGGGGGCAACCCTGCCTTGTTCCCCTACTAATGGGGAAGGCCTCTGACAACACACCATTGACCAAGACACGCGGCTGGGCATATAGGACGCGGACCAGCGCCCTAAAGTGGGGTCCAAACCCCATCTCAGCCAACACGTCCGTTAGATACGTCCAGTCCACCGAGTCGAAGGCCTTCTCAAAATCTATGAGAAGGAGCGCCAAGTATGGGGTGAGTAAATGCCGATGGGCCAAGGCCAGTTGTAACCTCCTAAGACAGTGCCGGGTATCTCGCATGGGCATGAAGCCACACTGGTCCGGGTGAACCAGCAGAGACAGATGGGGCTTCAGTCGTTGGGGGAGAATGGTGGCATACAGCTTGATCTCTGTGTTGATGAGAGAGATGGGACGGTAGTCCGCGCAATGACTGGAGGGTGGCTGAGATTTCGGTAGGACCACGATGGTGGCGATGTCCGTCTCGGGTGGGAAGGAACCCTTCTCCAACGCTTCGTCGAATAGGTCGGCCAGACGTGGCACAAGAGTTTCGCGATACAGCGCATAGTATTCTTGGGGAAGGCCGTCTGGGCCTGGGGTCTTGCCCGACGAGGTGAGGGAGACTGCTTCACCGATTTCCTCACGAGAAATGGGGCGGTCCAGGTCATCCTGGGCGGCCGAACCCATCTGAGTGAGACGTACATTTCCCTGCTCGAGGAGGGCAGAGAGCGACAGGCCCGGGGCATGTGCCGCGTAGAGTTGTTGGTAGTAATGGGCGAAGGTGCGGGCCATCTCCATCGGAGCGTTGTGTACCGCTCCATCCTCGTCCACCACCTCTGGGATAATGCGGTTCGCCCTGGGGTATGTGGCTAATCGATGCAGGATCGTGCCATTTTTGTCTCCCCAGCCGTAGACTCTTGCTATTGATGATCTCCAAAGGAGCTTGGCAGCATCTAAGGATAGCTGTTTGATCTCTGCCCGAAGATGAGTGAGTTGCCAGGCACGGAAACTGTCGTCAGACATGGGGGGGGACTGCTCAAGACGTAGCGCCTGCGCCTCTCGTGATGTGATTTCCCGCAGTTTCGCCTGTCTCTGGCGTTTGAGCTGGCCCTTCGCGACACCCCGAATGGTGGCCTTACCTGCCTCCCATAGGGTACCCGGAGAAGCTACCGACCCTTCATTAGTGAGAAAATACTGCTTGAGCTCCGTCCCCACCACCTTTTTGAATTCCTTATCTTGGAGGAACCATGCGTTCATTCTCCATGTTTGGCGGGCCGAGGGGGGGGGAGCCCCCGTACTAAGAAGCACCGGGGAGTGGTCAGAGATACCCCTGGGAAGGATACGGACGTCCAAAATCGCAGAGCAGTCGGTCGAGGGGACAAAAATCGCATCTATGCGCGCCTGTGTATGGTGCGCTGCAGAGGTGTGGGTGAATTGGGCGGTGCGGGGGTGCCAGGTACGTCAGGCAACACATAGGCCCAGAGCCTCGGACCAGTTCCGTAGTTGCTTCGCCTGCGCAATTCTAGTAGTAGAAGGAGGGCCTGTCGTGTCAAGGGTCGGAGAGGAAACCGCATTGAAGTCGCCTCCAATGATGGTGAGGCCTAGGGGCAAGGCAGTCAGCAGGGCAGCAGTGTGCTTAAGGGTGGTTGCAGGCATCGAGGGGGGGGAATAGACGGACATGAGATTAAGAGGAGAACCAGCCAGTGAACCACAGAGGGTCACAGACAAGCCCTGAGGGTCGTGAGTGACCTGTGTAAGCACGAAGGGCAAGGTGCGTTTCAGAAGGATAGCCACCCCACGGGAACCCCGGGAGAAGCCAGAATGCCACACTCTATCATACCCATAGCGTGCCAGGAAGGAGCAGCAGTTACCCATCAGGTGTGTTTCTTGAAGTAGGAGGATGTCTATGCCAAGGCGTTGCGCATAGCGCAAGACTGCCGTGCGTTTAAGCCGGTCTAGGAGACCATTAACATTCCAAGATAAGACATGAAGGGACGCCCAAGGGACGGCTGTATCAGTCATGGTGGGTGGTATGTGGATCTTAAATGTATGACCTTACAGGGAGTCGGGAGCGTGCGCGGGGGCCCGCATCTGTGTAAGAGAGCGAAAGCAGTGAAGCCATGTCTGACCCCTGAAGAATAGCCGCGAGGTGGTCCGTGGTAGCTGAAACAACAAAACAACAAAAACAACAACATAGGGAAAAAACAATCCCAAACCTCCCACCCTCCCCCTCCCCCCTCCCTATACTTCAAGAACAGAAGCATCTGTCGGCCCCCCATTGTAACAGTAACCAAACTAGAACGCTCGGGTTGGGTGCGTGGAGGACCCCTCCATACATACGGATATGCAGTGGTTCGGCAGAAAACAAGAGAATTGAGCATGAAAGTCTACCATTGTTCATGGTCCCCACCGGGGGGGGGGGTTTCCCACCCTCATAGCAAGTAGGCATCTGGCCTCACTCATTAAGGCCTCAGTGGGTGGAAGTGCGGGAAAGGTCTGAGTCTATTCTGGGCGAGCCCCCCCGGGCCGGTGATGAGGATGCTCCAGGTAGATCCTCCGCGGACTGGTGCCTGATGCGGGGCGGAGAGCCCAACGGGCTGGAGGAGTCTCGAAGTCTGCGGGCTACCGCACTCGAAGGTCTGGACGCCGCTGCCTGGGACTGGCGCCTTCTACGAGACCGCGTGCGCTGCCGGTGCCGATTCCCCAGCGACCGTGGCCCCTTGGGTTGGGAGCCCACGGGTCCCGGAGACAGATCGCGCCGCTGGCGGAGGGGACGTTCCTCCGTCAGCCATGTCCATGCGGCCTGGGGCGAGTCGAAGAAGTGAGTTTTGTTCTGAAAGATGACGTGAAGGCGTGCGGGGAACTGAAGTTGGTAATGTAGGCCCAGGGCGCGCAGTTTCTTTTTAACGTCCGTGTAGGAGCGTCGGAGTTCCTGTACCTCCCTAGTGTAATCCGGGAATACCATGACGGTGTGGTTTTGGAATTTGAGGGGTCCATTGGTGCATGCTGCATGCAGGATAGCATCCCGGTCTTTGAAGTTTAGGACTATCAGTATAATAGGACGAGGTGGGGCTCCAGGAGGTGGCCCAGGTGTGAGGGATCGGTGAGCCCTCTCAACCACGAACCATGTCGAGAGGGCGTCCTTGGGCATCCATGATGCGAACCAGGCCTCGACAAAAGTGGCTACCTGGTTCGTCTCGACTCCTTCGGGAATCCCCACCAGGCGGAGGTTGTTGCGGCGTGCGCGGTTTTCAGCATCCTCAGCACGCCGATGAAGTTCCTTGGTATGAGAGCGGAGGTGTGCTACTTGCTCTTTCAATTGTGAGATATCGTCCTCCGCTGAAGATAAGCGAGATTCAGCCTCTGTGATTCGTGCAGTGGCGTTACAGAGGTCCTGCCGGAGGAGGGATACGTCCACTTTGATCTCCCCAATCTTCCCCTCAACCGACGCCTGTGAGGCGCTAATTGCTTGGAGAATGGTGTTTAACTCCCTGTCCTGGGGGAGGGGCCCCCGCCACCTGCCCAGGGGGGTCCTGGTCAGTGGTGGTGAACCGGTCCATCTTCCTCTGCGTGGGAGCCGGTGTGGACTTAGGAGCCCTATCTCTCCCCATGTTCGATGACAGGTCCTGCCTGTACAGAGATTCCGAGGACCAGGCGAGGGAGACTGGGGACCGTAGAAGCCCTATGCAAGAGTCAGGAACCCTGTCCAGAACAAAAGGCCACCAGGCAGGGGTGCAGAGTCCGTTGGAGGGGTAGACAGCAGGAGGGTCGAGCCCGCCGGTGGTCCAGAGCGTCTCACAGTGCAAACCGCAGGGGCCAGAGACAGTGGCAAGGGGGGGCAGGAGCCGTCACCTCGGGGAGCGTCCGCGACGGGCACGGGCAAGGGCGGAGCGGGGCCCCCCGAAGGAAAGGATGGAGAGACCAACGGCCCAACAGTTCTTAACAGGCCCCTGGAAAAGGAAGGGCCCGGCCCCAGGTTCACGGTCCGCCAGGGGTGTAGCCACGGGATGAAACGCCCCCACTCCGCCCGTGTGTTGCAGTGGCAGCGGGGAGATCCGCAGCGGCAGGAGGGCGCCGCCGGAGGGCAGGCCGGGCAGTCTGGAAGTTGCGCCTGTAGGAAGCAGTGTCCAGGAGTCGCTCACCGCACTTCCCCACACCTCCACCCGATCCGGTGGTCGAGAAGAGAGGGAGGGCACCCCGCCCCCACAAACCTGGAACTGGGGCCCAGGGACGCGGCCCGTCTCCGGCCCCGTGGGTGATGCAGGCCGCCCGATCCCTTGCGCAGTGACAGAGGCGGATGAAGGCAACAGCAGCTCACCTCCCCGGGGGCCCAGCCAAACCACAGCCACGTCCCCTCCGGATCCGTCGGCCCTCGGGACAGCACCATAGTCGTCGGGCAGAGAGGCGCCTCACCGCACCAGGCCTGAAAGGGAGGGGGGGTGCGCCGCCTCACACGCCGCTGCCCGGTAAGACAGCCGGTCCCCACCCCACTCACCGGAAGATGCAGCCTCCTCCTGATCTCGGTCAATCCCAGCCAGGGGCACAGCACTGCAGCACGACCTCCCCGGGCGCCACTCGCCACTCTGGAGAGCATTCCTGGCACACCAGCCGACCTGCTGGTCGAGAGACAGAGGGGGAAGTTCCTCGGCCGGGCGCCCACCACAGCCGATGCACGGGGCCGCACCGCTGCGGGGGATGAGGGTCCTCCATAGCTGTCGGGTCAAGTCCGCCGGCAGATCGCCAAGAGCACTCCCAGGGCCAGGGAACAGCCCAGGACGATTCCGCCGTCCAAAGATTAAGCAGCTCTGGCCGGCACAGCCAAAGGAAAGGCGCCGCAGCACTGCCGATAGAAGGCCACCATGATGGAATTTCGGGCCTCCGCGTAACGCGGGCTCACGACGGCGCCAGAAGCCCTCATTCAGCACTCCGGGCACAGGAGACCAACACCGCTGCTCCGGAGAGTCGCATCAGGCAGGTAGGGATCACGGATGGCTGCCGTGAACACCGGGATGCAAGGCGGATGACGGAGAGGTCCAGAGCACTCTTAGAGTGCGACTGCCATCTTGACGCCTCAGGCCACGCCTCCGCATTTTCTTAATGCGATGTACGGCATGTTTGCCAGAGCAGCTTACCCTACCGGTGCACCGTCGGGCCCCGTGGGTCCGCTTGCATTCAATTTGGGCGTTCCTCAACAATATGCCCAGGCACCCTTCGTGCCCTTTATGCCAACGGCGCCGTCCTGGCAGTTTTCGGCTCCGAGGTTTTCGACGCCGTTTTCACAGTCTCCGGCGCCATCTGGTGGTCCTTCTTCCTCTCGACTTCGATTAGCGCTGTTGCCCACATCAGAAGCTCTTCCTTCCACGCTGGCGTCTCCGGCGCCGCGCTTGGCGCCGCCGACGCCGGTTCCGAAGTTGCGGTCAAGAAGAGAAGCCCAAAGACTGTTGGAAGAGGAAGAATTTCAGCGGGAGGAGGCTGAAGAAGGTGAAATTGATGAATCTGTTGACGAGTTTGAGGGCCTTCGAGAGGCAAGTGGTCTAGACACTTCCCCAGAGTGGGAGCTTTCATCACCAAAAGCCTTACCCTCTCAGGATGTGGCACCATACCATGCTGTTATTAGGAAGGCTGCTGAACTTTTAGACCTTCAGTTACCCACTGCTGAGTTCAGATCAAATATTCTTACAGAAGTATTACATTCCCCATCTTCTGTGGTTGAACCTCTTTTGCCTTTTAATGAGGCTTTGACTGAGCCAATTCTAGAGGTGTGGCGGAAGCCCCTTTCTGCTCCTGCTGTCTCAAGGTCTGTAGCAAGGAGGTACAGGCCTTCTCCTGGTGATCCTGCTTTTCTTTCTGCACATCCTTTATGAGAAAGTACAGGCTTCCTGTTCTAAACAGTCTGCAGGCTCTTTTCCTCAAACTCCTGGAGACAGAGCCTCTAAGAAATTGGAGCAGTCTGCCAAGAAGGTCTTCTCTTCCTCAAGTATGGTGTTGAAGTCCACCAATGCTACGTGCTTGTTGGAGAGGTATATTCACGCCTTAATGTATTCGGCCAAGCAGTTGGCTCCTAAGTTACCGGACAATCATCGTGGCTCCTTTTTGGAAGTTCTGGCAGATACGCAGGCTGCAGCCCGTCAAGTTATCCAGTCTGGTCTGGATACTGCTGATTCGGTGGCCAGGGTGGTGGGTTCTTCTATTGCCACCAGGAGGCATGTCTGACTCAGGTATTCTGGGTGTTCTCCAGATGTGCAGGCTACTCTCCTTGACCTTCCGTTCGATGGATCCAAGCTTTTTGGTGAAAAGGCTGATTTTGCGCTGCAGATATTTAAAGACAGTAGAGCCACTGCAAAATCATTGGGTCTTCAGTCCCAAACCAGAGGTTTTGGATATAGGAGGTACCGTGGTTTTGGTAAGGCGGCTTCCTTTCGTGGCCGTCAACAGCCTCAGCAGCAGCAGAATCCTCTGTACAAATCTTACAGGGGAAAGGGCGGAGGTCGTCTGCGAGGTGCATCCCGTCAACTCTCCTCCTCCTCTTCTTCCTCTCCTGCCCCACCACTGGTACCACAGGAAAGCAGCTCTAGATCCCCGGTCTTGGAGCATGCTGGCCCTGTAGGGGGTCGGTTGTCCCATTTTCTTCAAGATTGGAAATCTATCACATCAGACCTTTGGGTTTGAATCTTGTGGAAAATGGGTACGCCCTTCCCTTCCAGGAGTTTCCTCCTCCTTACCCTTCTCGCTGGGTCCGGTGTTCAGAGGACCATTTGCTGCTTCTGCCTTATTACAGAAAGGTGCGATAGAAGTGGTCCCGGAGCAGGAAAGGGGTCAGGGATGCTACTCCGGTATTTCCTGATTCCCAAGAAGGACGACAGATTAAGGCCTATCCTGGAGCTCAGGGTCTTGAATTTTTACCTCCGGCAGGAAAAATTCAAGATGTTGACCCTAGCTCAGGTTCTTCAGGCGCTGCAGCAAGAAGACTGGATGGTGTTGATCGACTTACAGGATGCGTATTTCCATATTCCCATCTTGAAGTCGCACCGGAAGTATCTCCGTTTCACGGTAGGGTCTCAGCACTACCAGTTTGCGGTCCTTCTGTTTGGTCTTACTTCCGCACCGCAAGTCTTCACAAAGGTGATGGCAGTGGTGGCAGCTCATCTCAGAAAGTCGGGGATTCCTGTTTTCCCCTATCTGGTCGACTGGCTGCTCAAAGCAAGGTCGCCAGAGATGGTGCTCCATCATCTGCAAGTAACAGCAAGACTGTTGTTCGACTTGGGTTTCTCAATAAATGTACCCAAATCTCACCTGGTGCCCTCACAGCGCAATCTGTTCATAGGGGCAGTACTGGACATAGGAGCAGTACTGGACACTACTGTGCGTCGAGCTTTCCCGCCTCCGCAGAGGATTCTCGACATTCAGGAGATGATTCCTTTGTTTCACGATGGAGCGGTTGTTCCAGTCCTGAAGGTCCTACGCCTGCTCGGTCTGTTCTCTTCCTGCATTCTGTTGGTCAATCATGCACGCTGGCACATGAGGGCACTCCAGTGGTGCCTCCGCAGGCAGTGGTATCAGCACAACGGAGATCTCAGGGAGATGGTCAGGATCTCCAAAGACACTGCAGCGGATCTGTTTTGGTGGAGTGTGAAGAGCCACCTGTCGCAAGGAAAGCCCTTTCAACTTCCTCCACCGGTGGCCACAGTGATCACGGACGCCTCCACTTTGGGGTGGGGTGCTCATCTGGGGGATCTGGAGATCAAAGGTCTTTGGTCTCCGGAGGAAAGGTTGCTTCACATCAACCTTCTAGAATTGCGGGCGATACGTTTGGCTCTCAAGGCCTTTCTTCCCTCCCTTTGCAGTCAGTCGGTTCAGGTCCTGACGGACAACACTACCGCGATGTGGTACATAAACAAACAGGGAGAAGTAGGGTCGTATAGTCTCTGCAGAGAGGCTCTGCGACTCTGGTCTTGGGCTCAGGAACATCAGATTTGTGTGTTTGCAAATCATCTGACCGGAGTGCTAAATGTGCGTGCGGACAGTCTCAGTCGGCATTTCTCGGCCGACCACGAGTGGAGGCTTCATCCAGAGGCAGTCCATCATATCTTCATGAAGTGGGGATGCCCTCGGTTGGACCTTTTTTCCACTCAAGAGAACGCGCACTGCCCGTTGTTCTGCAGTCTTCAGTTTCTGATGCGGGGAGCGTTGGGGGACGCGTTTCAGTTGGAATGGAGTTTGCAGCTCCTTTACGTGTTTCCCCCCATAACCTTGATTCCTCGGGTTCTGAGGAAGGTGCGCCAACACCGAGCCCAAGTCATATTGATCGCCCGGGATTGGCCAAGAAGGGTGTGGTACACAGATCTTCTTCACCTCTCTTCGCACCCTCCGCTCCGTCTCCCTCTAAGGGCAGATCTCCTCTCGCGGGGGCAGGTTCTACACCCCCACCTCCAGAGCCTGCACCTTCATGCCTGGAGATTGAATGGGGCAATCTGAGTTCTTTCTCTCTCCCACCGGATGTGGTGGATGTTATTTTATCATCCAGGAGACACTTCACCAAATCGGTTTATTCCTCCAGGTGGTCCAAATTTGTGAAATGGTGTGGAGAGAGGTCCATTGATCCCTTGAAAGCCCATTTGTCTGATGTGCTCGGTTTCTCTCTTTCCTTGGCTGAGCAGGGTTGTGCTGTATCCACAGTTAAGGGTTATTTGTCGGCCTTGTCGGTTTTCCTCTGTTTGCCAGATCAGCCGTCTTTATTCAAGCCTCCCATTGTTATGAGGTTTATTAAGGGCCTCACCAATAGGTTTCCTCCCATTCCCTTCATTATGCCTCAGTGGGATTTAAATCTTGTACTCGCTTTCCTAATGGGTTCTCCGTTTGAGCCTCTTCATAGTTGCTTGTTGAGGCTTCTTTCTTTCAAAACGGTCCGTCTGATCGCTATTACCTCAGCCAGGAGGGTAAGTGAGCTTCATGCTCTTAGTTCTAAACCTCCGTTTTTAACCATTCATGCAGAAAAGATGGTTCTCAGGACCAGGGCTGCTTTCCTGCCTAAGGTGGTTACTCCTTTCCATCTAGGGCAATCTATTACCTTACCTACCTTCTATCCTCCCCCTCACCCTTCCAAGGAGGAGGAGCGACTTCATCGTCTGGATCCTAAGAGGGCTGTCAACTTCTATCTGGACAGAACCAAGGATCTGAGACTGGACGATCAGCTCTTCGTGGGCTACATTGGACGAATGAAGGGCTAGGCTGTCCACAAGCGAACACTCTCCAGGTGGATCATCTTGTGCATCAAGATCTGCTACACCTTGGCCAAGAAGGAACCGCCTGAAGGTATTAGAGCTTATTCCACCAGAGCTAAGTCGTCTTCTTCTGCTTTGGCTAGAGGTGTTCCTGTTGTTGACATTTGTAAGGCAGCAACTTGGACCTCCCTCCACACCTTTGCGAAGCATTACTGCTTGGATTCGGAGGTTAGGAGGGATGGCCATTTGCACGCTCTGTGCTGCAGGATTTTTGGTATAAGTAGGTGGACACCTTCCTCCGGGAGCGGGACTGCTGTGGGATTCAATTCAAAAGGTGAGGAATCCACAGGCAGATGTATCCATCAGATGAACAAGTTACTTACCTTCGGTAATGCTTTTTCTGATGGATACAGTATCTGCCTGTGGATTCCTCACTGACCCACCCTCCTCCCCGTTGTCCACCTTCGTATACCGAAAAAGTTTTTCTTTATTTGACATGGTTGTTTCCCTATGTCTTTTACTTGCCATACTGTTGGTGGTTAGGAAATGCTTTGTTTCTTTAGCTTTTCCTATTTATCTATATACTGTGTGTATTTGTGTATATATTGTATACTGTGTATACTCCAATTATGTTGTCGGTCAACCCGTTCGCCTCAAAGGCATGGAAAAAATGGGTGGAACTGACGTCAGCACGCCGACAAGGTCTTCTTGTGGCTCCGGTGACGTCATACGGAGTCGCGAGCGGAGCCGTGCCATTATGACGTCCTCGTCGACGTGGGAGAGCCAGAAAAAGGTATCCGTGGAATGCTGCCACAGGGGTAATTCAAAAGGTGAGGAATCCACAGGCAGATACTGTATCCACCAGAAAAAGAGTTACCTAAGGTAAGTAACTTGTTCTTATGACTGTTCTTCACAAGGCCATAGATGTCCTTGAGTTGCCTTTACCTGTAGAGAAAAACAAGGCTAAATTTGTCATAGAAATTCTATAGCCTGCATTATCCTCAGTTGAACCTTGGCTCTCCTTCAATGAGGCATTGATGGACCCAATTTTAGAAGTGTGGCTGCCCCATCTGTAAACGGCTAGGTCGCTCGTCACCACTGCCCAACTCCTGGGAATTCAAACTTTTTGACACCTCACTCTTCTGAGAATCTTGTGGTCAATGCATTTTCTTCCTCTAAGTAAAATCCTGACTCTGATAGGGAGTCAAAATGATTGAGGCAATGGGGAAGAAAGGCTTCTCTTTGGGTAGCCTTGCCCTTTGGTCCACAAACGCAACTTAACTCCTGGCCCATTACTTCCATGCTCTGTGGGAGATGGTGCAAATGGTTGTTTCAAACCTCCCATACCATCTTCTTGACCATTTTGCAGAAGTTGTGCATGATGGGCAAGATGCAGCTAGCAGAGTCTTAAGTCAGGCCTGGAGAGAGTTGATTTGGTGACTCAGTCCATGGGCTCTTCCATTGCCATTCGCCATCATACCTGGATGTGTTCCACAGGCTTTTCAGGGCCTTTCCTAGTTAATCATACAGATATACTATTTAATGGAGCGCACCTCTTTAGAGAGAAGGCTGATTCTACTCATTTAAAGCAATTCTGGGCTCTGGCTTAGTCCTTGGCACTGGCTTCTCCTGCTCACTAGTTTCATCAGTAGTGCCAAAGGCTCAGAGAATAATCTTGGGCTTGCTCCAGCCCTCACAATCAGTGGAGCAGTCCAATGAGTATTTTTAAAGTTACAGAAGGTAAGATAGCTCCAAAAACACAGCTTAGAGCAGCAATGACAGTCCCCTTACTCCTCCTCCCTGACCCTTTCGGCAAAACCATTAAAAGGCCCGCCTTAAGTGGCCTGTACAAGGGAGGGTTTTTTTCACTTTGGCATGCTGACAATCAGTAACCTCACGCTTTGAGTGCTCCATATTGTTTGTTTTTAAATAAATAATTTTTATTGAAACAACAACTTGCCACTCATGGTGAAATATTTTACATCACAATACCTCGATGAGACATCAGTATAATGGTGGATAGTGCACATTTGTCATACAGTAGCTGATTTCCCTCATTTCATCCCCCCCCCCATTCCCTCCTTTCAATCATCCGGCTATGTTGCTTCTTGGACATGTCTAAGTCTATCAACCGGTCTGCACAGCATCCCTCGATATTCGTTCCAGTTTTCCCAAATCTTAGTCCATTTTTGCAGGCAGCCTTTACTCTCATAGACCGCTCTCTCCGCAAGCATACACCAGTCCATATCTGCCTTCCATTCATTCAAAGTTGTGGCTGCCACTGCCCTCCACCTTTGTGCGATGTTACACTTTGCAACCATGAATTCTTATGTCACCCATAAACGCTCGCTGTTGGTGAGGTCAGAGTCTCCCCATATATTTAGCAGACACCATCTCGGTGATTTGGTCTCCTCCACCTTATATACTTCTCTCATGTTCGTCAGTATTGCTGCCCAGTACTCCTGAAAAGGTGGGCAATGCCATAGCAGATGGAAGAAAGTACCCTCCCTTCCACATCCCCTAGGGCAGAGTGGCAAGGCCATTATTCCCATTTTCACCAGGGTGGTACATGCATAGTAGGCTCTGTGTAGAATCTTAAGCTGCACTAACCTAAAGCGTAGACGTATGGCCACCTCTCTGGGAGAGGCCGTAGCTTCCAGCCAATCCTCGTCTTCGAGGGTGCCCAGGTCTCCCTCCCACTGAGTCCTAAGAGTTGACAGGGGGGTCTGGGGAATAGTTTATTTACACTAGGGAGATTGCTTTTTTGTCTAACTATTCACCTAGCAATCTGTCCTCCAGTGGAGAAGCTTCAGGCAGCACCGTCCCCTCAGGTATTGCCGCTTCCAATGCATGGGTAATCTGAAGGTATCTAAAGGTTTCTGACTGCGCCATCTGGTGGTCCCTCTGCAGGGCCTAAAAGGATTTCATGTCCCCTCCCTCCCAGAGGTCGCCCACCCTGGAGATCCCAATCATGTCCCACCTGTCAAAGCCTATGTGTTGCGCCATCAAGCCCAGCTTCTTAGAATCACACAATGGAGTCATTAAAGTGATTCTGTTTTACCAACCCAGTGCCTTTGTTCCTTCTTGCCAGATTCGAAGTGTGGTTGAGGTCGGCATGTGGAAGGTGTCCACCGATTTCCCCCATAGAGTGCCCTAAGATGGCCACCTGGCTGCATATTATGATGATCCGTTCTATATGCAGGATCATCCAGTGGTCTATGTACCCAGTGGTTGATTACAGTGAGCTGGGCCGCCCAGTAGTAACTCCGAAGGGAGGGGAGCGCTATCCCACCATCATACCATCCCCTAGTTCATTTTGTTAGGCAGATCCGCGACGCACCTCCGTCCCATAATAACTGTCGCACTGCGGCGTCTATTCGTTGAAAGTAGGGTGGGGGCACCACATAGGGTGTGTTATGAAGTACATACAAAAATCTAGGCAATGCCATCATTTTGAAAAGTGCTGCCCTACCCAGAAGAGACAGTGGCAGTAAACGCCAGTGCTGGATGTCCTTTTTCAGGCGTTCTAATGGGGGCGCTAGATTTTGCTCATAGAAGCTTGTGGGATCCCTAGTAACATATATCCCTAAGTACCTGAAGCCGTTTGTGTCTATAGGGATCTTACATTATCTGGAGAGTCTGGGGGGGGTTTCCTGCTAGGACGTATATCACCGACTTCTCCCAGTTGATGGTGTTACCCGAATACTTGCAGAATAGGTTAAATATATGCAGCATTCTGTGGATCCTGACATTAGGGTTTACCACATGCATTGGATGTCGTCGGTGTAGAGGGAAACTTTATCTTCCCACTCTGGAGTTCATCGCGGTACCTGGATCCATACTGCCAGGGGTTCCAATTCTAACTCAAATAGTAGGGGCGTCAGAGGACATCCCTGCCTTGTCCCTCTCTGCAGCGTAAAGACCCTGGGCACATTCCCGTTCACCGAGACCTGTGCCAAGGGCTCGGAGTACAGAAGCTTAATCCATTTCAAGAATTGCAGTCCAAGACAGTCTTTCCAGCACTGCATATAAAAATGGCCACTCCACTGTATCAAATGCCATGCAGGTGTCTAGGGACACCACCAGCGCCTCTTCCCGGATAGTCGCTGCTCTACCTATAACCCCCTGCAACCGCCTGAGATTGAGTGCTGTGTTTCAATCTAGCTAAAGCCCGACTGATCAGGGTGGACTAGAGAATGCATCACCGGAGTCAGGCGGGTTGCAATTAATTTGGCCAAGATTTTTACTTCTGCGTTTAAAAGTGAGATAGGCCTATATGAGCCACATTCACTGGGGGGTTTACCTTCTTTCTGGATCACCACAATGTTCAGCTATTCTTTGGTCTCTTGGGAGCCTCCCTTTATCACAACTTTCATTAAACATACGATTTAGAAGGGGTGCTATTTTAGTAGGGGTTGATTTGTACAGCTCAATTGGCAGGCCGTTGGGGCCGCCAGCTTTACCGGATTTTGGGTCCCTAATCGCCTGAGTTATCGCAGCCTCCGTCAGGTCCTGTCCCAGGAGGCCCCTGTCTCCCAAATTGTGGCAGGGCTTCTGGAGAGTAGCCAGCAACTCTTGTGAATCTGCAATTGAAGTGGTGGAGGCCGGAGTGTAAAGATGCTCATAGAAGTCAGCAAACGTGTCAGCTATTTGTCCCTCTTCACGAACTATGACACCATCTCTTCCCTTAACCTCATGTACCCATCTTGAGGCCAATGATCTTTTATCTAGCCATGCCAAGAGCTTGCCTGCTCTATCTCCCACTTCGTAAAGGTTATGTTGTATCGCCCGGTATCTGGCCTTCGCTGCCTCCTCAACCACACCCCCTTAATTCGGCCCTTTTGAGCGCCAGACGGTGTCTCCCTTTGGCGTCATTGTCAGTGACCAGGAGGGTCTCCAGCTCCCGGAGGTCCCATTTCAACGTATCTCGCTGCAAGCGCTTATGCTTTTTTTCACCCACCATTAATGAGCTACCCTGTCCTCTAATCACTGCTTTGTATGCCTCCCAGAGAATACATGCTGAATCTACTGTTCCCGTATTTTCAGTGATATACTGATTTGTTGCTTCTTGGATTTTTGACCTAAAAAGGGGGACTTGGAAATAGGAGGAGCTTTTCCCACCCACGCGTGACTGGCGTAGTTCATTCATTCGTAATAGACACAGACTGGGGAATGATCAGAGATTCCGCGGGCCAGGTGATGGACATCCCGAAAGTAGGGCATCTGAATGGCCAGGGTGAACAGGTAATGTATGCGTGACAGACTACCACGTACTCCCGAGAGATATGTGTACTGCTGCAGGTTGGGGTTAAGGTCTCTCCAAATGTCCTGTAGGCCCATTGCTGACAGGAAATCACTCAGTGTAGTGCCCGCTTGGTCCTGTTGTCATGGGGGTCGAGCATCGGAGACAGAGCCGCTTTACAGTCCCCCGGATCACCACTCACCCTCCGGGAGATTCAGGAGCAATCCTCCTAGTTCTGGCAACACCAGGGACTGCTGCCTGGGAGGGATATAGATCAAGATTATATTGAAGGGTTGGCCTTCCCAGCAGCCAGAAACCGCCACCAAGCGTCCCTTGCGGGTTACTCATAATCTGTTGTTTCATGAAGGGGAAGAAAGTGCACATCAAGATACCAACTCCCCTAGAGTCCCTAGTGTAGCCTGAATGTGCAATTAATTTGTATCCCCATCTATTAAGTGCTCCATAATGTGTTCCCTGGATATGTGTTTCCTGCAGGAGGACCACATCTGGGGCATGCCGCTTCAGGTGTTGAAGGACTATTCCTCTCTTTATTTTGTTCCCCAGTCCATTTATGTTCCAGGAAAGTATCTTGAATCTTTTATTTCTATTCAGGGATGATGTGGTACCTGGCATTGTGAGACTGACTAAGGGTGAAGGCCCCTTCTGATCAACCCGTAGAGCACCCATAAGCATAGGGCCGGACCCACCCATCCCAGGGGTTTAAGAACTTGTGAGTGCATGGGGCTAGTGAACCGGGTAGCAAGCCATCGGTCCCAGTAAGTCATCAAAACAATTAACCTGAGTGGCAGTAACTTAATCAAACAACTCGAAATCACCACCGTATAATCCCCCTTTCCCTGCCTCCCTGCACTACGGGCTTTAAACTGCTAGCCTCCCCAACTATGCAGAGCGCCTTCAAGCCCAAAACAAATTTTAAACATTTGGAGAGTGATAACCTCGTCTCCTACCATCCGCCAACCCACCACATCAAGAACATTACTTCTCTGCCACCTGTGATAGGGCACCGTGAAATGTCCAGCCACAACGGGTTTCCTATACTGTCTCTGCATTGTAGCACTCTCTGAGGGTCTCAAAGCGTGTGAGTCCCAGGGGGACCCTCCTCAGATAGAGTGTTCTGCGGTATCGCCATTTCCAGGCACGTGGTCATATTGGTGCCCCGAGGACGCTCATTTAGGGAGATTATTATAACAATAGAACAACGTCTCAACTGGTAGATCATGCAGAGGGACTGTTCGAAAACGTGTATCAATCACATAGCACAGGAAAGGGACGAGGGAGACCAAGTCAAGGTGAAAAGGTTGTTATTTACATATAAGAGCACAAAACATAACTAAATTGCTCCACCGAGAAGTATTTGGACAGGCCTCCGGGTTGGAGATGTTTAAGTATTAGGTCCTCAACAAACAGGTCGTCTGCCGGGCCCTCCGCTCTCTCCGGTATTCTAAGGATGCAGACGTTGTTTCGCCTAGAGCGTCCCTCGCTATCTTCCATTCTGGTTTCCAACACGTGTCAACTCTTTCAGTTCTCCAACTTGAGTTCGGAGCGTTTTGGTCTCGGTTTGGAGAGCGGTGATAGATTCTTAATTTTTTTTTACCTGTGCCCCTATGTTTCGCAGATCGGCCTGCATTAGAGACATTTCCGTGGTCACTGTATCGATCTTGCCTTCCAAGGAGGTTTTTACGTTCTGTATTGCAGACATGATGTCCTGTCGGGTCGGGGAGTCCTCCCTCTTGTTTGGTTTCGGATTTGGGGGTGCCCAGTCCTCAGCTTCTTACGTGGGGGCATCCACCCTTGGGTGGGCATATTTATCCATTTGTATCTGGAGGGCCACACGGTGGCCTTTTTTGTAGTCATTATGCGGCTCCTTCGCCTCTCGTGTCTCCGGCTTTGCCCTTCCCTGAAGCCGTGGGGGGGAGGGGGAGACCTGCCGCCTACCAGGGGGTACAGCAACTCCTGTGGCCTGTCGGGCCCCTACACCCCCACACCTCCGGTGCCGCACCCAACCAGGGTCATGCTATTTGGACCCCCCAGCCTGCCTCAGTGCGTATCACCAGCTGGCTGCCCCGGCGCCCTGACTTTGCGCCGTTAGCCTGGGCCCCAGGTGACCCCAGTGCACCACTAGCAGAACTGTATGGCAGTTTATTAGCGTGACCCATCCATCACTGCTTCCAAAGTCTGCAAGCCGGTCATCCCGGACGACATGGGAACGTCTATTTTCTTCAGACCGGGGGGGGGGGGCGCCACACTGCAGAAATACTCAAAAACAAGCATTTGCAATGCAATAGGTCTCGCGTTTATGCAAGTTTAAGCTATTGGCATTGTAAATGACAATGCCTTTTATTTATGTTTTAAAAACCAAAACATAAATAAAAGGAATTGGCGTTTACAATGCCAATAGCTCAAACTTGTGTAAATGCGAGACCTGTTGCATTGCACATGCTTGTTATTATCAAGCTTGCGAATGCCACAGAAAGAGTAGTCTGTGTTTTCTGTTGTTTAATGCAAACTTTCTAAATTTAAAGTCCTGGAAAGCAGCCAAGGGTTTGGACAAACTCGCCGTAATGTATTTTAAAAACGCCCTCTTACAATCGAAAATATTCTGTCTTATTGTTTGCAGTAAACAATTTAGAGCGAATTCGTGCTGTGCTTTTACTCAGTTTTCGAAATCCCTAAAAGTACCGAGCCTCAGGCGCAAAGGAAACGAAGATAATGTATTACATTATTGATACTAAGGTATTACAATTTAGAGGAAAACAAGTCGACCAAAATAACACCTTTTTGTGTAGTATGTAGATTACGCAACAATATGGCTTTCACGCAGCAAATAATGTTTATAATTTAACAGCCATTCGGCGACTACATTCAGGGGCCACGCCCTGACAAATTATCAACGGAGGCAGGGATGGCTCACTCGAGTAGCTGATAGCAGGGGTTTTCCAAATGTATTTTACAAACGGCCCAGTCCCACTCTGCGCAAAAGCGTACATTGGCGCACATTGCCCTTGGTTATTTTTCACGAGCGGTATTTTGGGCTTTAAGGGGGCAGCCGTAATAAACGAGTTTGCAGGGCTACCATAGCAGTTCACACTCACATAACCTTCCAGGAGTAACGGCACATCATATTAGATCCCTTGAAACGGCCGTCTTGTATCTAGTGACCAATAGCGCTGTGAAGCGTGCACTGGGCAAACTCTTAGCCAAGGAGCTACAGAGATGGTATGTCGTGCTCGAGATTCCCATTTAGCAAGGAAATGGTGTTCAACCTAAACCCTAGAGTCAAGCTTGGGAGTCAGTAACACGCACACACGCACCCAGAATCACACTATTTTCGAAGGCTGCGTGATATGTGTGTGAGAAACCAAAACAAAATATCAACACAACACATTCAATCAGACACTGCGGTAGTAAATATCGCTCTGTAGTGTGTGTGTGTGGGGAAGGGGGGAGGTGTCTCTGCCACTAGAGAATATACCACAAGTGCACTGTGCACAAGTGGCGCTGCGGCTGAACACACTCGGAGCAGCGGGAGTGCTTCGAAGCACTTCTTTTAGAGAGAGCGAGGTAGTGTTCATTTACCAGTCCACGATGGCAGATGCGATCTATTGTTAATGAAAAATGTGAAACATTCCATGGTTTTGCCATTGAAGCCTGCCGCCCCCCTGTGTTTGTTTAAAAGCCTAGAGGTCGACCGTATCAAAGGCGGCTGACTGCGAGCGAGAGCGAGGACGGAAACAGGGAAGGAAGTAGGGAGAGCAAAATGAGGAAGGGAGGGAGGAAGGAAACCAGAAAAAGAGGACTGAGGAAATAGCAGAGCAGCGACGGTGAAAAGGAGGAAGGAAACAAGATGGTAATGGCTGAGTAATTGGGAGAGAAATAGGAGGAACCGGGGCAGAGAAACGGAAGTGAGAGCAGGGAAAATGAGCAGCATCGATGCACAGGATGAAGGGCGGAAGATGGGGTAGCGAATGAAGGAAGGGAAAGAAGAAGGGAAGGGCTCTTCATTAGTACTTGCAGCACAGCAGAGATCCGTGCGGCACACGAAGGCTGCAGCAGTCGGGAAGGACGGATGCCCGATTCCGGATTGCCTTATCACAGGAGGCATCAGTGGAATACGATACCAATGAGGCCCGGGACTGCGCGAGCCCAGCTCAGCCCCGCGCGGACTTAGATGTATGATGTATTGACGGCCACTACCGCACCGCTGCAGGACGAGGCTCACCGGGAAGAAACTTAGATTTAACAACAAAGGCGGCCATTGTCCCAACTGCTTCGAAAATTAAAGTGGGCGTGGCATGCCGAATGTAAGCAAGGCACGTCGTCGTGCCTGCAGAAGCTCAATAAACAAACAAGTAGTCCCTAAATGATGAATAGTTAACAGCCAGCAGCGGAACTAAACTGTAGTTGGTCGGTGCTGCTTCCTGCAAAACGGAGGCAAAACGGAAGTGACGTATGCCAGAATCAACCAATGGCAATGGACAGGAGAAATTACCCTCCATATCTGTGTTTACTATAGGTCTTGCGACAGCGCATGCGCTGTCTAGGCAAGACCTAAAAAGAGCACACAGTTCTTAAATCGGGGCCCAGACTCCGCGGCACCCCTGCTCCCCCAGTCCCCGGCGGTCCTCAAAGCATCCCCGAGGTCCCGGACCGGATAGTCTCTGCACTCCCCGGCGCCTCCTCACCTCATAACCCCTACGGGGGTTATTGCAAGCGCCAGTCCGCTCACCAATGCCAGATTCTGCTCCTCAGGGACCAAGGTGCGATCGCCCCCCAGCAGCTGACTCACCGCCCTGGTGCAAGGCCTTCAGATGCCGTGGCTTCGCATTCGGATGCCTAGCTGTCCTTGCGCCACTTACTTCTGGCTCTGCCTCACTGCTACTGCACGTTGCTCCATCTTCCCAACAGGCCGCTGCCGATCGGATGTTGTCGGGACCTTCTCGCCGGCACACGGCAACCGCCAGGGTATTGCTGGTGTTCATGCTCGCCGGTGCTATCTTATTTGGCAGTATTCCAGATATTTGGATGGATTTACAGGGGTGATTTTTCAGCGGACGATTGGAGCTCCGCTAAGCTGCGGCCATTATGGTCGGCAGTTGGCCATGCCCCCGAGTGCTCCATATTGTTGAACAAGGCTACACCTATCTCTTTCAGGAGTAGCCACCTCCAATGTCCCCCTTCCTTCTGACATCCATGCCTGCATTCTGCAGCAGGAAGTTCTTGCTCTATTGAGCAGTGAAATTAGTCTTTATAAACAAGATTGTGCACGGAGGCTAACCCTCCAATTTTCTTCTTTCCATTGTGGCCCTTCATGTTCTCAGTGATTTCCTCTGAAAGGACCTGTTCGAAATGCTTTTCCTCACACAGTTCCTGTTGGCTCTGGACCTGCAAGTCTGGATTTTGTCTTCTGAATTGCAGGATGCTTACTTTCATATTCCAAATCTGCAATCACACACTAGTTACCTTCATTCTGTGGTGGGCTCTACCCACTATCAATTTACAGTCCTATTTGAGCTAACATTTACCCACTGAGTCTTGGCAAAGATGATGTCTATCATTGTAGCACATTTTCACAGGTAGGGGATTCAGTTTTCCCATGATGACTTGCTTCTGAATGCAGGGTTGCCGCAACTAATGTTGGACTTTGCAGGCCATTATCTCCCTGCTATTTGACTTGGGCTTTTAAAGAAAACCTCCCCAATCTCAGCTCCAGCTTTCCCAGTATCTCTTCTTTATCATGGCATTCCTGCCTCCAAAACGAGTTTAGGCTGTTCAGCTATATTCTCAAAGTTTTGGAATGGAGCTCTACCTCCAACACTGACACACTCTGCCTTTTGGGTCTGCTTGGCTCTATCATCTTATTGGTACTCGATGGCACATGCATGAGTGAACTTCAGTGGTGTCAATGTTTTCAGTAGGCCCAGTACTGGGCAATCCTCATTTGCAGCATTTGGATGTCCCAGGAAGCAACTGAAGACCTGTGGTAGTGGCTGGTGTTGGTCCATGTGCGGAAAGCTCTTCTGTTCTTCACCAGCAGTGGCCATGGTGGTTACTCATGCCTCCTCCCTTGGTTGGATGGTCATCTCAATTAGAGGTGGGCGATATATTTCACTCCACTGGCGTAGTTGGCAAAGTTTTGGCCACTCCGCATTACAAGCCAATTTTGCCAACCGCTGTGTGGTGGAGTTTTCCCTCATGTGTGGCTCGCCAATAGTAAGTTGGTGAGCGCGAGCGAGATTTGGCATCACCTAGTGCGATTTTCGGTCACTAGAAGGACCCTGCGAGATTTTGCCAGTGCAGGAGGTCGCGACCGTTGGCAGTCAGAAATCTACTCGAGCGGCTTTAAAATAAACTCAAGAAGCTGCACCCTCTGGCGTATCGCGTGGTCCCGGAGCAAATTCTCAGCACTAAATCACAGTGAGAGCAACGCAGCATGCCTATTTCCACTCGTTCGCCAAATCCTGTGGAATCTCGCAGAGTCTTTTTGTATTGCCACGAGTTCTGCCCAGGTCTAATCTCAATGACTGGAAATCACACATCAACCTGCTTGTACTCTGGACAGGCCCCCCGGCCTTCAAGGCATTCTTCTTTTCCATCCACGTTCGACTGGTCCAAGTCCTGACTGACAAATCGACCATTATGTGGTATGCCAACAAGTAGGGTGGTGGGAGCTCATGCCCCCTGTTCCTGAAAACTCTGAAGCTGTGGTTTTGATCTCAGGCTCAAAATGTCTTCTGGATGGTCATGAACCATCTAGTGGGCTCCCAGAACATGAAGGCTGAAGAGCTTATTCAGCACCATCTTGGCGATCACCAATCACGTCTTCACCTGGAGGTGGTTCAGTCCATCTTGCTCTTTGGGGCAGTCCTCTGATGGATCTGTTTGCCACTCATGAGAATCCTCATTACCCACAGTTGTGCACTCTGCAGTTCCCACAGTAGGGAACCCTGGGATGCGTATTCCGTCTGAGGCGGGACTTCCAGCTTTAGTACCCATTTACTCCCAAAACTCTGATTGTTTAAGTTTTGAGGAAGATGTGTCAGGATTGTGCGAAGATCATCTTAATGGTGCTATTTGGTCTTGGCAGGTGTTGTACTGGATCTGCTCCACCTGTCCCGTGCCCTTTTCTTGATGGATGTGATTTTGTCATTCCGTTGCCTTTCTACCAAATATGTTTATTCTGGACATGGTTCCCGTTTTGTCTCTTGGTGCCCAAAAGCAGATGTTTACCCCTTCAAGGCACGCTTGTCTGATGTGTTGCCTTTGAGGTGGTCTCTTTTAAGGCTATTTGTTGGCCCTTTCTGCTTTTCTTTGTTTCGCAGATCAACTGTTATTTAAGTCTGTTATTATTAAGCATGTTCTGAAGAGGCTGACTCATTTGTTTATCTCATCTCCCATTGTTATGCCTTCTTGGGACCTTAACTTGGTGCTCAGGTTCTTGTTGGGTCCACCCTATGCCTGTTGTCCTTTTCAGCTGCTTACTTTAAAGATTGTTTCTGATTTGCTTTACCTCAGCTTGGTGTGTAAGCAAACTGCATGTTTTGTCTGTTCGTCCTTTTTCCTGTTGAAGGTGGTCACCCTGTGTTACATGGGTCAATGTATCCCTCTATTGACATTCTTTCTAGGTCCTCTTCCACTCAAAGAGGAGGAGAGACGGCACCACCTGGATCCTTGCAGGGCCCTCAATTTTTACTTTCACAGACCAGTGAATACTGAATTGACTATCAGCTCTTCCTTGGCTGTGCTGGCACCAAGAAAGTGAAGGTGATTCAGAAGCAGATGATTTCCTTCTGGATCATGTTTTGCAACAAAATCTGCTACGCTCTTGCCAAGAAAAAGCCTCCTGAGGGCATCAGTGCCTATTACACCAAGGCGAATGCCACTTCTTCTGCATTGTCCAGAGAAGTTCATATCCTTGATATCTACCAGGCTTCATTCCATATGATCAAAAGGCATTATACTCTCGACTCTACAGTCCACAGGGATGGTCATTTTGCCAGAACTGTGTTGCAGAAACTAATGGGTTGACTGTTTCTCAGATTCACCACCTTGGAGGTATTGCTGAGGTACTAATTCAAGAAGTGAGGAATTTGCTGGTAGAAGTATCAATCAGAAGAACACAGTACTTATCTTCTGTAATGATCTTTCTGTCTGATACTCCATCTACTTGCAGATTCCTCCACCTTACCAGTGGCCATGCGGCTTTTAGGAACATCCTGAGTTCATTTTGATACACTGCAAATTCTGTCAATCTGTCAGTTTCGTCTCCACTTGTGTGAGTGTGGAAAAAGGTGTCTGAATCGAGTATGGTGCAAGGAGGAGATTCAAGAGGTGAGTATTCTGCAGTTATACAAAGTATCCATCGCAAATAACATTGCAGAAGGTAACTAACTTGTTCTTTTCTGCTACGTGAACTTTGATGTGTTATTAACTGACACAACCTAAAACCTGTATTAGCACCATTAACAGCTCATTGATATACTGGTAGCTCATAGAATTTGTAGCACCCAGGCATATTCAAGCAGCTCTCAGATATATACTGAAAGTTCTCTGTGTTGCAATTATTTTTATTGGTATCAAGAACTCTAAAAAAAATAACAATGGCGACAATGTCATGTATATCCATGGAAGTACTCTGACATGTTATGGCACCACTCTGTCATATACCAGCAGAATTATCTGGGGGGAATAGGGATTCTACTACCAGGAGTCATTGTTGGATATTTTGAAGGCAACTGGACGTGTGTGAAAAAGATGAAATTTACCACATACTTTCAGAATCTGTTCTTTCAGTGAGCACAAACTACATCTGGCTTTGTATCCCCTTCACCCATACTGCACCCACTTGTCTTATTATTGCTGTAATGTACCCCACTTATTGTACACTGTGCTGTGCCCTTGTAGCTAGGATAATTCTATTAAAGTCCACAACCATACATTATTGCAGGTCGGACCTGCCTGTCTATTTATGAGAAAAGAAGACCGCAATCTATCTTTGTCTCCATGTAACATTTTGTGCTGCTAACTTTGGGCCTGATTATGACTTTGGAGCTGTTGCGCCAGCTCTCCGCCGTTGCAGCAGCGCTAAAGCTGCGCAAAGACCGCCCGCTTGATTGAGTTCAACTCGTGCAGGCAGGCGTTCTTTTTGCCTTTCCCACGGTGGTGCCTGAAAAAGAGGCACCGCAATGGGAATGGCATGGACTGTGAAGTAGATGCCGTGCTGGAACCTGGGGTGTAAGCATACAGGGGGCACATGTTGTGCCCCCTTGAATGCATCTCCATGGTAGAGCGGCATGTGGGCCCTGTAGGGCCCTCTTTGTTTCCCCAATGCCAGCCTTCTCATGGCAGACTCATGCCCATGAAAAGGCTGGCAGTGGGGAAACTCTTAATATGCTGGGCGGGACTGCACCAGTCCTGCTCAGCATGTGGCATTTCTCCTCCGCCGCACCACCACCAGAGGATGGTGGTTCCCTGGCGCAGGCGACGGTCCACTGCCAAAACGTCTCAGAGAGTCATAATCTGGCAGAACGCCACTGGTGCGCCACCTCTAGTAAGGCGGTCTTAAGACTGCTGCACTCATAATCAGGCCCTTAGTTCTTTGTGGAGTCTTTTCTGGTAGCAGCATTCAAAATAGTCTTACTTCTTGAAATCAGCTGTGAGAAAGTCAGCCTTTTTGGCCCTGTTCACCCCTATTTTTTGACTGATACTGGTGGTAACTGACTCTGACTGTGCCCTGGGCTCTGCTCACCAGACCCATAGCCAGTGTTCTGATTAAAAAGGTATGTGGTAATTAGGTATAATTACAATTGCCAATGACAGACCCTGTAAGTCCCTAGTACATAATGGGGCGGGGGGATTCGAACTACCTAAAAGTCCCTAGTAATCGGGCAGGGGGGTTTAGAGGCCTAGTAGATTCCCTGCACTGAAATGTGCACTGCTGTGTGCCTACTGTAATTTTTAAAGGCAGCCCTACTTTGTAGACTGTCTTTAAAAGTAAATTACATGCAAGTTTGTCTTTGGTGGTAAAAGTACTACCAAAGTGGTAATCTACCTTATTTTTACATATGTCACCCTAAGGTCTCCTCTAGGTACCCCAGGGGTGGGGTGCCATGTAACTATAAACAGGGACATTATAAAAAATGTTTTATATGCCCTGGTGAGAGAAAAACTGCTGATTTTGTTTCCCTCCCATTGTAGATAATTAGCCCCATATAGGCTAACATTGGAATATTTTATATAAGTGCAAATATTGCTAGGAAGGGGTTAAAATATCATTCAAAGACTTAAAAGATTGGCAATTATAAACCCAACAACTTGTTACTGTATTTATCATAACTAGTACAGAAAATAAGTTATAGGACTTACTTTTCTGTGAGCCAAAATCCAGCCTTTAAGCAGCCTTTCCTGATTGGTCATTCCTAACAGGCTTAGCCAGGCTGCTTTGATGAGGTGATTAGGGCCGCATAGAGCAGAGGTTATCTGATGGGGCGAGCTCTGCAGCTGCAAAGAACAGGCCAGGTCGGGGGCTGGGTAAATCAAACTGGGCTTCAAAGAGAGCAGGACAGTAAGGAATGCCTGCCAGGCCCTCTTCCTATAAACCCAACGCCAGATGGCAGGCCTGGAAATGGATTTTGCAGGAGGTGGAGGGGAAGTGTTAATGGAAATGAGCCACACTAGTAGGATGGTGTAGCCAGCTCTTACTCCAAAGGAGAGAAAATCTCCATCTTGAATTTTAAAGAGCAGTGCTTTGTGGGACAATAATATGCCACAGTTTGGAGTAAGCTTTCATGCCTTTGGGTAGCAACCTGCATCTCATTGGACAGGGGTGCCCTCCTGCTTGTTGCCACAGATCAGTGAATAAATATGTGAGAGATGCTTAGCAACCCAAATTTGCTGCCTGAAACTACAAGAAGAAGGATTGCCCTGCTGGAACCCTGGTCTGCACCACACAGGATTGCTCTCTGAAGGACTACTCCTGTTGCACACTTGGAACTACAGCCCTGCAGACTTTGCCTTGCTTTAAAAAGGATTAAGGAGTGGACTCCCTTTAAGCAACAGGTTAACAGAGCTTCCCAGCACCAACTTCCTCAAGAAGTCCTCAGCCTGGAGTGTGTCCAGTGGACCTCTAATAATTTGGCCAGGTGCAATGTGGGAACTGTAATCCAAATTTCCAAGGACCATGTCGGAGCTTCTAGACCCTTGGATTTGTGTTTTGGACACTTTGAACCCTCAAGAGGAACTTCAGGAAGAAGTTCCAGAAGTTTGAAGGAACTTTTGGAAAAAGCTCCATAAGTTGACCGGCCCGACGTCGAGACTCAAGATGACTACCTTCAACCACGACCCTGCCTGGATTTAAGGTTCGTCCCGCTGAAAGCTCTAGAGCTCCAGACTTCAAGGATTTGACTCGGGCCTCATAGAAAAGCAATCCAACAACATTGCATCGAAGTCAGCCTCTTAGAGGGGACCGCATGACGTCGGAAAAAACTCACGAAAAGTTTCCAAGTCCGAAGGTAAAATTTTGACCGGGGCTTCCTGCTGTCAAGGTCTCCACTCACCTGATAACCAGGTACTACAGGAGCTAATATAGTCTGTCCTCTCACCTTGTGGCTAACCCTCCACGCTGAATGGAGAAGAGCTCTGAGCGGTAAGCCACCAGGGGAAAGGGGAAAGAAAAAAATTGGAAAACTAAGGAAGGATTTCTTATCGTGGAGAGGGTAGAGGCTCAAAACAGGATCCCTTACTTCAGAGTCAAGTGTATCGCCCTTGAATAGAAAAGATAAAACACATGAATAGGGACTAGAAAGCATACCGTGCTCGCATACCAATTCTCATGATTGTGAAAAACGTCATGCTCACCCAATAATTACTTTGAAGCACACTGAACATGCAGAACGCACCATAGGTCAAATAAGGGTAAGTTCAATAGTTTCCCTTAATCCAAAGTACCGAATCCTAACACAACTCCCATTTAAATCATAGGATAGGCATCAAGCAGGAAAAAAGAACATCGTTTTTTTGTTCACATGTAGGGGGTTAGATGTATAAGTATGCGTAGAATAACAAGGACACCCCAGAACTCAAAAAAGGAAAAAAACCTGCAAGGAATCAGCAGAAAGTTCAAATTGTCAAAGTCACGAAGTAGGCAACATCCAGGGAAGAATGAGTGTTCAATAACAGAGGAACGGGCAATAAGAGGGTACAGTGCACTGACCAAAAAGGTGTTAGGAAGGAGAAAACACGCCCAAAAAAAAAATCAGGAACAGGCTTAGTAGTCCAGGATTAGTAGAAACCAGATGACAGGATCAAAAAGGCAGCAGATTGAGGCAGACACCATGCAGAGGCTCCGTACTTGCAGAAAGGTCTGGGGAATAATCCAAATGAGAAATGAGAGTCCAGGGAAAAAACACAGGAATGTCAGAGATCCGCACCACAAAACCGGCACAGGAAATCTCTCATGGCAAGGCAAGCAAAGCGGGAAACAAAACAAAGCTCCAATGAGCTCGTAATTCACCCCCAATCCAGGAAACTGAATCACAAAACAAAGCATCAGGATGACGAAGGACGTTCTTCAAATAGTCCTTGCTTCCGGGTGTGATGGCGTTTCTACCATCACATGTTCCCCCTCCAAAACTCCAATGCAGCCATGACACTCCTGCCGCTACGGATCAACAAGTCGGAGAGGGAGTGCGGAACCACAAGAACCATCCAAAACAACAGTGAGTCCCCAATACAAAGAGTAAATAAAGAGGATACAATGACCCGTTCATCTCTCGCAAACAATACATGCAAGAATCACTCTTACTCCATGCCTGTCACAAACTTAACATGGGGATTGATTCTGTCCCTTAATACAGGATGTAACACCCGCTTAGTGTATCCAACCAGGGCCCCATCGTGGTCAGCCTTAAACTTTGACTTTGTTCCGGTCAAGTGCAACCATATGTCCCAAGTTGGGACTATATGTTTTTAAGCACTATAAAGTGGTTAATCTTGAAAAATCCATATCTCCTGATCCTTATATTGGATTTATGTCATTTTGAAGTCATTTTAAAGATACTAATATTTCCTATTTTTATAAATTGGTGTGGGATTTTTGTGTGTTGTCATAATTATTTAATGTATTGGCATATTTAAATGCTTTGCATTCCTGTCTCCTGAGTTAAGCCTGTCCGCTCGCAGCCAGCTACCATGGGTTGAGCCAGAGGCTAATGTATTGAGACCTTGTCTAGACCTTATATTGCGGGGGTGGCCTTATTGCTAGGGGTAGGTGCATACTTATCCCTACAATAAACCATCCTCCAACATCCGCATCATCTGTATCGGAAGCAACTGATGGTCTTGGGCTTAGGGCCACAGCTTGACTGCTCTGTGAAGTGAGTAAGCTGGAGGTCTGTGCATTTTGAAAGTAGGAATAGTTATGCTAGAGTATGGGTGCTTCAGGAGGGGAACAGATGTGCTGGAATTTGTTATACAGGGCAGGGGTTTTGGGAACACAATGAAGGCTCTAGTGGACCTTTGAAATGACCTGGCTTACTCACAATGGCACGTTTTAAGCGGCTTCTAACTGCCAGAAATTAATTTTTTTTTCTATTGTGAATTTTCTGAATTGGGATGCTGGCCATCGACATCACATTGGTAAATATATGTGGTGAAAATATTTGAAACGCTACTTAAAAAGCGAGTGTATTAAACGAGTAACACCTTCTCAGTGGAGGTCCACTGGTGCAGTTTGGAGCACATTATACAAATATATGATTAAAATGACCACTGTACTACAAACTCAGTTTTGACTGATAAGGGGTGAGGTCAGCGGCGTAACGAAACTTGAGGGGGGCCCCCCCATTCTCCGCACCAGTCAAGAGCTCTCTGGCCAGCGACCCGCCATACTGCAGAGGCTCACCCCAGCCATAAAAAAAGGATTCTGGTTCCTCCATTGGTCACATCCGCCCTCTCATCGGGCGATTTACATACATCAGTAACTACTGCTGCTGCGCCCTCCAGCAAAGTTACATAACACTGCCTACAGCCGGCCCAACAAACACATTCTCCTTCTTGATGACCCACCTCCAAGCGAAGCCCGCTAAGCTAACCACCTCTAAACACAGACCACTTCCATCATGTCTGCTACTATCGCATCCATTACACTCTACCCTCACCCCTACGAAACCCGCAGTTATGCATTTCCGTCCGCCTTTAAAACCACCCCTCGGATGTCACTGCGAACTCGTGACCGCCTCCCACTGCTCCCCTGTCCACCACCGACAGAAAGACTGATGGCAGGTCTCCATCTAACCACTGCCTACCAGTAAAGACAGAGCCTTTCAGCTGCTGCCCTCCCCAATGCCACTGTGGTAGTTTAAAACATGTTAAACAATCTCTTCAACTGACCACCCCAAAACAGTTCTTCCTCCTAGCCTCTACGGCATCAAAGCCGTTCCTGCTACTTTTCATCCTCTTCATGATGCACACAATAATATTAAATGTACAAAGGGTCAGATTTTTGTTTCCTCACGCCAACATTAATTTATACTATGTACCCCACTAAACCATACCACCTGTCAAAGGCAAACCTGATCCCATATGTAGCACCAATCAGCAAGTACCCCAAGGACAAACACAAGAGAGAATGTGCGATTCATGTAATTAAACTTGGTGACAACATAGCATTTCCCCACCCACTGTCAGACCAGCGAAGTCTGCAACCGCATAGTAGCCATCAATACCGGCAACGTCTAAAGCGCATTTCCACTTCCTTTCATTGGCAGCTCCTGATACATATACCTATGCCTTCTGGGCGGCATCTACCACAGACCACAGCATTCTTTGTCTCCCTAAGACTAACCGAACGATGTCGGTGAACGCTTCTCTTCCCCCTTCCTTACTAATAACTAATGGAGGTTAACGAAAAAAATATATAGTATTTTCTTATGCAAATAGCGTATCAAGCACTTGCTGCCCGCAGTCCTCACCAGATCCACACGTATCAATATTCTGCTATCGCACCATCCTGTCAACCCTATTATTATCTGGAGATGTTTTTTATTCCTTCCGTGAACTGGGAAAAGAAATACCGTGCACGAAAACAAGTCCCTTTAAAACCTTTGCTACTTATACAGGCTGGCAAAGCACTTACTTGTTTTACTAATTGTCGTCGTAAAGCAAACAGATAACTCATTCTAGGATTGGAATTACTGCTTAGAAGTGTGAAAGTTAATACTGAGACATAGGATGATTTTTTGCATGTCTGCCAGACACTAATTCTTCCCTGCATGTGCACACAATACAATTTAGCTTAACAAATTGTTCAGAAATGTACCGGAAGGTAAAGAAACAGCCCATATTCTTTTTACAAACAAAAATAGGCAATCGTCAACGTTATACCCCATCACATAAAAGCCTTAGCGTGCACAGCTTGTTCAAATCCACGCCACCTAATTCTACCACACACAGCACATTTGAACATCTCATAATTGTCCCCAACATGGCCGCGCGGAGCTGATGCTCCGTGGTGAACCCTCTCACCAGCTTCCTGAGCGGCATCCTGCCGCACTATTATCCCACCCAAAATAACGATTCCTCTACCGGAATGCTAGTGGATAGCTGGAAGCTAAATTTCACCCTTCTCAGACCTTGCCTCACTAAGAAATGAGCCGCAACGTCCTTACCATTGTATACGCCATGATGGCACCCGGGGAGCTGTGAGAACGTGCCCGGTGCCGAAAGAAGAGTTCCGCATTGCTGCCGACCTCCGTTTTTCCAGCAAACAGTGCCCCCACCACTCGGCCCACATCCTTAAACGTCGACTTGCCGGCTAATCCCTCCTGGGTTGATCACCGTAGGGGAATACCGCTTCGACTCCAAAATGGCGGACGCACCCGATCGATCGCAGCTCCTCCAGCCCAGTGGTACATCTGTTTCCTACTCCGAGCGGCTGCTTCTTTTGAGGAAATCCATCTGTATTCCTCTGCTCAAGGTACCATTTGTTTGCGGATTGTAGCATTGTTCTCGCCATTCTCGGCGTACAGTCCCGATATGCTGCCTGTACCTGCCTGACTCTATAATGGTGGCCGCAACTTCCCCATTCGTACCTCTTCTGCACTCATCTCGCTGCAAATATCTGACTCGTGTGCACTACGGAGCACTAACGGACAGCGCTCCTTCACTAGTGGCCCCTTGATCTGTTGCAACTTCTCAATTGCTCACTTTATCTGTGTTTGCTGAGGCAACCGAGTGCTCTGCAGTCAAGATGGCGCCCAACACTGTTGTGACCACACTTTACATACGGCAGTCTTTCCTACAGCATCTGTTGCACTGTGTTAGTCGGATACCATGAAGCTAACCCAGCGTTCCATCAAACTCCTGTGTCCTTAATGCCTTGTAGCTGCGCATGAATTTGAAGTCATTGGCTGCGGCTACGCACCGTCCCTCTACATACATAACACCCCTCTGAGTGAGACGTTTCCGCTACTTCCACCGCTAGGGAACCTTTTTCCTTTGACATCGCCAGTGATCCCTCCCTACTTCCTCTGACCTGGGGGCAAGCTGGAGGACGAGGCAGACGATGCCTTCCAGTAACACCGGGACTGATGCCTTCTTTGGAACTATGACGATGCCCCCACGGGCTGAAACTAAAACGGTTTGTATTTACCACGGAGCCCGAGTACCCTTGGCCGCTGCCCGGTGGAGCTGTCCTATGCAACTATAGAAGAGTCTGGCTCTGGGTCTCCCCCTCGGCCGTCACCTATCCAGCTGGGCATCGGATATTGTTTTTCACGGTTCTTCGCGGTTTTATCTGTCTCTCTCTTACTGCTTTGTTCCCCTTCGAGTACTTTCCCCCTTCAGGTCTTCTTGACTCTGTCTGCTTTCCTCTCCCCTGTTTACCTTTTCCCCAACTACCTTCCATTCCCCATAAGACGTGTGTCTTGGATATGCTACGCACTAATATCTTATATTATTGTGTAAGATCACGTTTTTCTCCTAAGCATATACTGGTAACTGCAACTGTAACTGATGTAACTATGTAACAATGTTCTGAAACGATGTCCATTCTCATGTAAAGAGCTCTGATACCTCCGGGTCTAGCCTGCGCTATATAAAACTTTTCAAATAAATAAATAAAATAATTTCATGCCTCACAATTCAACTATAAATAATTTAACCCTACAACATTCCATACCACATAATTACAATCCTAAAAATCAAAAAACACATATTTCCACTTCACTCCATAACACATAATTCCACATCACATAATAACATTCCACACAACTTAAAACCACTCCAAACCATATAATTACACTCCACACAACACAATTCAACTACACATAATTCCACTTCAACCTATATAATTATACTTCACACAACATATTTACACTCCACTCCAAAACACATAATTACCCTCCACAAAATACAACTCTGAATCATGCTGCATAAATCCACTCCACACAATTATACACCACACCATGCCACATAATTCCACACGTCACACAATTCCACAATTCATCCCCACACAATTCATCACACAACATAATTACACTCCACATAATACCACTCAGCACCACATAATTAACCTCCACATAATTATGCTCTACTCCATATTGCATAAATACACTCCACATAAATCCAGTCTATGCCACGTAGCAACATTCCACATAACTACACTTCACACCATGCCTCCTAATACCACTCAACATAATTTTCACTCAACAGCGCGCACTTCCACATCACACAGTTCAACTCTACACATTTCCATTCCACACCACATAATTGAACAACAAACTACATAATTCAAACCATCAACACAATTACACAACACACCACATGCATCCAATCTACACCACAAAATTCCACATCATGCTACAGTATTTAACAGCACACCACATAAGTAAACTCCACTACATACCACTCCACAACACAAAATACCATTCCAGATAATCTCACTCCAAGACACACAATCCCACTCCATGACACACAATCCCACTCCACATAATTCCAGTACACTCAATACCACATAATTACTATCCACATATTACACTGCACACCATGCCACATTATTTCACTACACAGATCCAATCCACACAACACAATTCCACAACTAACAATTCCAATCCAAACCACATATGTCCACTTGACACCACACACATTCACTCCACTCCAAACAGAAAACGCATAGGTAAAATGCATTGTCCTTTACAACGTCAATAGCTCTAACTCTCACAAATGCAAGACCAATTGCATTGCAAATGCTTGTTTGCCTTCCAATGCGTCCCAGCAGATCCTGTTCCTTCTTAGAGGAGCAGTGCCCTGTGGAGAATGCTCTCTCTGAGGGCCCCCACCCCCATCCTTTTTCAGGGCCTGACTCTGACTGAAGAGAAACAATGTAACTTGTTACTTTGTTTCTCTTTAGTCCTGGGTCAATCTGAGGAGCTCAGAGCAGGCTGCACACTGCAGCTGCTTTAGAGCAAGAGTGCAAGACACACACAGCTCTCTACAGATGAGCTGAGGGGGCCCCCTTCACGTACTGAAGACTGGGGGCCCCCCTGCACCGCGGGTGCTGCGGGGGTGTTTGTTACACCCCTGTGCGAGGTCCTAATTCCTCTTTAGAACTTACAATACTCTGTTTTAAAGACGCTCCTGGGAAAGCGTGTTGTCTTTTAACACAGAGGTACAATGAGCCTCTCCCATCCAGATGAACAGGTTCCACCTCAACTTTTCTTCAGCGACTTGTTGGAGCTCTAGTTGGTGTGCTTTGACTGATTAGGTATTAGGGCACCCCAACACAACTACCTCCTTTCCAGGGTCATTACGGAATCTCCTTGGAGCCCTTACCCACTAAATCGGAAGAGGATATGGGAAGGGCACTGAATGCCTTCAGAATGGATGCAGGTCTTGGCCTTTCCTCACAGTGTCTCAAGAAATGACAGGTTCAAAAATATCCAGTTCCATATAATACATTGTGCATACTTGACCCCCGCACAACTCAACCGCTATTTCCCCACATCAGATCTATGATGCCTCCACTGCAACACTGGCGACACAGATCTCTAACGCATGTTATGGCCCTGCCCCGCCCTCCTCACCTACGGGCAAGGAATTCACTCTATGCTCCATGAGGTCACTGAACTCACAGACTTCTCCTCCTGTAAATCCTGTCCCCTTGGTATTTTCAAGCGAAAGAAGAAATGCTCCATACACACATGGTTCACCGGGTTAGCTGTTCTACTGGCCCAACAGACACTTAAATTACAATGGCTAGGGACCCCCCCACTCTGCTGCTAGCTGCATTGCAGGGTACGGTACATAAATGGGGGACAGCAGAGGGAACCATGCCACCTTCGCAAGCGCCCCATATCCCAGGAGTCGGACACCCTTATGTCGCAATTCCTACAACTCATGTCACTGGATGATCTACCTCCATGAGCTTGACACCACACTACACCAACACGGGAACCCCATACAAGCATCTGTCCAATGATTTCTTGACACAAATGTCTAACTCTCGGCCTCATACTTCCCTCCCCCTCAACAATGCACATCACACAGTCATACAACTAACCGGCCTCCCTGCCCTGCGTACACCGTCGCAGTTATTTTGTTCTTGCAAGACACCTCTCGCTGCCCCCCTGTAGTAGTATAAGAAGTTGCCATACGCGCTGTGTTGGTTCGTGTTGCGTATTTGTTTATTAGACACAAGGAGAACAAAAGAGTAAAGGATGGGAGTAGATTCAAATCAGTCTCTCAAGGCTTCAGTTGTTGGCGATTGGTCTCCTTTCCTTCAGGAAGCGTCACGTCTTTCAGGGCTCCCAAAACACACAACAACAAAAAAAAGGGAAAAAAATCCAAAACAACGATTTAGAATGAGTCACTCTTTCTAGGGGGTTCACCAGAGTGCCGCCTTCACCAGGCAGGGGTGTTTATGTACAATAGGAAGTTGTGGCTACAACCTTTTTGGTGATGGGATTCCCCTCCCATCCACATGCACTCCCACATGCACTTCTCTCTATGCCCCAAGTGCCTGCTATTTCTTGGTGTCCCACCAGGCCCACCAAAAACCCTGCGTGTTCCTTGGTACTTGCCTCTGACCACGACCCGTCTCCTGGGCTGTGGTATGAGCATCTGAGGCGTTCGTCTCATCCCTCAGGTCCCTGGGACCGTGATTGGCACAGCGCAACCGTCCGTCTTCAGACTCCTCGGCTCCGGCATCTCTGGGGCACTTGGACGCTCCCGTAGCTTGGTCCACGATGTTGTATACTCTGACCGGTAAATCCTCCTCAAGAACCACGGTCGCCGCTTATGGTTTTCAGCCGCTCGCCTCTATGTCTTGCCGTACGTCTTGTTTTAGAGTCTCTCCTTGCCGTCTTTCTCCTCCCTGGTTTCCCTTCTCGTGCCTCTTTTCTAGCCCCTCCCAGGGGCGTGGCGAGTCTCCCACCCCTTGTTCAGGGAGAGCTGGAGTGCTCTCCGTTGTTTGGGCTTGTTCGAAGACGTCAGCCATGTTGGATTTCCGTGCTTCCTCACATCCCCCAATGCACATTGTTTCCAGTCCACCTGGTCCAGTAGTTCCAAAATGTAGTTCAAGAAACTTGGAATAGGGTTAGGTTTAGGAAATTAGGAATAGGCCCATGATATACTAGTAGTACTATAGAAAATATGATTTCGAAAAGTTCAATGTTACCGTGTTTGCCTTTTCCTGTCAAAATATATTTTGTGGAGATTATTATTAACCGTACCACTAATCTTATTGTATTTCTTACATTAGCATCCAGGGGCAAGATGAGGGATGGGCCAGGAGGAGCCTGCGAGGTGGGCGAGGGAGCTGGAGGTGCCACTGCCTCCACAAGTGCCTCAGCAGATGGCTCTGCTGGCCCGAGTAAGTCCTCCTGTTGTTAATATTATTATTTCCCTACCATTTACAGTGCCACATTTAGAATTATTTTTCCTTTTTGCTGTGCCTGTCTCCTAATCTTTTTCCAACTCCTCTTTGTTCTATTTGTTTGTTTCATAAATTCTTCTTATCACTGCATTATCCTATTGTTTTCTATAGCTCAAGTTGCTGTACTTGACATCAAACTGGCCTTCCCTCTTGCCTTATATGTCTTGTGGACTGGTGGTATTGTAGGACTCAGGGAACCCATTTTAGGTCGGGTACTACTACTCTACTGTGAAGATTGCATGCCCACGTAAGGTATTGTTCGCTTGTTTGTTGAGAAGGCTTTCTTACTCGTGATCATGCTCAAACAGTAAACAGTAAAACGAGAGAGTGGCCATGGTGGACCCCCCAATGTTGTGAAAGTATGAGGGTGGCCCCATTGCATTTGCCACCCAAGACCATATGTCTTTCGTTGATCAATTATTTCACCCCTTCATTGCGCTTCATTGACTAGGATTCATCATAGCAACTTCTGCCCCTCCATCATTACCAAATGTGTTTGGTTGGCTTGACTACCTGGCTTTTCAAACATGGGCAACCAACAAAATGCCCAACATGATATTTTGATAGAAGATACTGTAACCGACCTGTAGTGATGTATTGTTATTGTGGTTGTATTTTGCTAAAAATATAATAATGGGGGAAGCGTATTTGGCATCCAAATCAAATGTGTAATGTTTTTTCTATCTGCACAGAACACCAATGCCGGAGCCGGCAGCGAGGGCGCCACTGCCAGTGGAGCGGATGCCGCAGTGACAGATGAAGGGGGAGTCCTAGCGGCGGCAGGGACGGGCAGTGGTAGGTCACATTGCTTGCTGATTGACAATTAGTAATATATACTCACTGCAAGGGTGTTGACCGGTGAACACCCTGCTTTAGTAGATACAGCGGGAATTGAGTAATTAATGGCCTCTTCTATCTGGAACTCAGCAGACAAAGGTTGATCATATTAATGAAGTTTAACAACAATAGGTTGATAGAAAAGGGAAAAAAAGATGGAAGGAGAAATAATGGGTGGAATGTAGTATGAGTGAAAGAATGCGTGGGTAAAAGGAAAGGATGCATAAAGGTGGATGATCCGATGCATGCATGGGTGGGTGGGTGAAGGATGGATGAAAGGATATACGCCGTGAAAGGATGCCTGCCTGGGTGGGTGAAACGGTATGGGTGAAAGGATGCCTGCCTGGGTGGGTGAAAGAAATGCGTGGGTGGGTTAAAGCAGAATGGATGAATGGGTGAAAGGATGCATGGGCGGGCAAATGCCTGGATGTTGATGAAAGGTGCATTAAGAGCAATGTT
The DNA here is from genome assembly GCA_963921515.1 of Calotriton arnoldi. Lineage (NCBI taxonomy): Eukaryota > Metazoa > Chordata > Amphibia > Caudata > Salamandridae > Calotriton > Calotriton arnoldi. Next base: position 1,299,672 of record CAWUFW010001386.1, on the reverse strand, counting down.
TGGATGGATGGATAATATATGGGTGGATGGTTTTCAATGGTGAAAGACTAGATGAGAGAATGTATGTAAAGCTTAAATGGTGTGTATCCTAGCCAAGGGTGAGATATACTGGAACAATGAAATAATTAATTGATAATTGCTTGAGTGTAGAAACTAGGGAGCTCTTCAATCTCTGGATAAGGGCGTGCTCACCTACTTCACTTGCTTAGAATTGTTTTTATCAAAGCTTTGATTCAAAGGGCTGGGGTGGTATTTCTGTCTACTTCATTGACTCACAGTATTTGTTTAAGCCAAGCAGATATTTATTGTATCCCACCCATCATCAATCATCAACCCCCTTCCTACCCATGGCATTTTGCCAGTGCCACCCATAATGACCTATCCGCTGCAAGGTTCAATTTGTCACTGCAGTGTTAGCTGTGCAAAATGTGCCTGCTTGAGTAGTTAATGTGGCATTTACAAAGTTTTCAATGAATGGCAATGCAAAAAGAACTAAGTGTGTTTCCCTTCCCTCCCAGTGCCCACTCAGTCACTTCCTACCAGTACTTTATTCGTTTATTCTTTCCCAAGTTCTGTCCCTCCAGCCTCACCAAAATTTGAAAAATCCATTCTTTGTATGCCCCATATTTTTAAAGCCAAGTGACATATTTCATCATGGCTTCCATAACTGATTTATTTTACGCCTGTTCAAATTCTTCCCATTCAACATTTTCAACCACAGTGACTCAAAAACCAAAGCTTAGGCACATGATGATGATCCGTAAAATGTCTACTTACCCAGCCTATTCCCTCTAACTTACCCTGCAGTAGAGTAATTTAAGTTTCCTTTCATTTTCCTTACTGCAGCAAATGCATTTGTTGGAAAAATAAGTTGTAAAGTGTGGTGGAGGGTGAGGCCAGGGAGTAAAGTCGGACTAAGTAACTGCCTTGCCTTTTACGGATGGGATAGTCTGTGACAGCTGTGTCAAATACAATTTATAACCTGTCGGTTATTCTATTCCCTGTACTGCAGTGCATCGTTTTTCTTACCGTCGGCTTATGGTAGACAGGATGTCCGCATGATTGATATGTGATGTGTAACAATATTAATCTGCCTTGTAGTGAGGTTAAGATTGAAAGGCATTTTGAAGAAGAGCAGGGCCATTGGAATAAGATAATTGTCTATTACAGCTGCCCCAGGTGCAGACTGCAGAGAGTAGCGAAGTATGACTAGTGACGAGTACGACTAGGCCACCAGCTGAGCTATAATTTAGCACAACAAGAGAAAGAATACTTGTACTCCATAGTGCATAATGCCTTACCCATTAATGAGAGATAATTGATTTTTTCCCCACACAAAGTTCTAACTACTCCTGCTGTCAGTGGTGGTCATCTAAATCAGCAGGATGTAGCAGCCCAGCTGCGCCAGCAGAAGCTGGAGGCGATACACGACGAGTACTGATGGCTGGTGGTCCAGGAGGAGGAGGAGGTCGCTGCCCAGGGCCCCAGCCAGCCCCCAGTGCCTCTAGCCTCTCAGTCTCAACACCAGCACCGCAGTCCACTGGCAGCTGCCCACTGGCGTTCCATCACTGCTGCCCCCTCATCAATTTCTGACCACAACATCCACCGCATCATGCAGAGGATGGACCTGATTGAAGCAAGGATGATACCCATCCCAGTATGCTTGTTTCTGGTTCAGGGAAGACCTGGCTTGGCAGTTCAGGCTGGACTGTTCCTATTAGGAACAGGGTCAAGACTGATTTGCATATGGCTGGGTCTGAACTGGGGTGGTGAAGATGATGGATTCAACCCAGATCGGTTACTGGGGGTGAGTGTCTGAAAAGTTTCAGAGCTCCGTTCTATCATCTCCTTGTGTTTTGCTTTCCCAGATTAAAATGGAAGCCAGGCAGATTAAAATGTAGGGGTACCTCAAAAAGCTCCTGGCTCTCTGTTAGTGCCCTCTTCTGCCCCCTTTTTAACCTTTGTTTTGGTGTGTGGGACTGGGACTTGTGGGTGGATGGGATTTGGGACCTGGATAGTTTGGACTTTAGTTTTACTTTTTTAGGAAATTTTGATCATTGGTTGAGAATGGGGAGAATTGTTTGAGGAGAGTGGTGGGCCAGTTTCGGGTTGGAGGGGTGGGTTAATATTGTTGTTGTTAGGGTAATAAATATAGTTATAGCTTATTATGCTTCAAATCTTTTTTGGGTGTTTTACTTTGTACTGCTGCCAGTTTTAGCTCAGCAGCAGCCTGTTTTTAAAATCTGCTGATAGCATCTAACAGTTATGTGGTACCTATGTCATACTACTACTCTCCTAGTCTCTGCAGTCTGCAACTGACCACTAAGGGGGGGGGGGTGGGAGAGGAGGTTTACAACTTTCCACTTTCCATTGCCTATATTGCCTACAACTACAACAACGCACTCCATAGTTCTCTTACCTGAATAGATGAAGTGAGGGCTGCATGGATTGCCAAGGTGCCGTGGTGGTGTTAGTGCACTAACAGTGAAGGAGAAGCGAGGTCCCACTCCCACCTAGGTGAACTCCAACTGTAGGATTAATCAGAAGGATTATTCATCGCAGGAAACTAAATAAATTTAAATAAAAACTGAGTTAATGGGTCGTATATATTATTATATCATAGCCTTACAAACAATTGAGATCAAACTACTGCGCAACATGAATTACCTAATAGTGAAAATATAACATGCAGTACTAAAATATTCAGAGCAATGGTGAGCTAGTTTTTTAAATTAAAACTAAAGTAGTAAATACTCGGATCATGAAAGTGACAAGGTTAAGCATTTACGCAACACAATGCCTGAATGATGATGCTGATGAATGATGTTCTATATCTAAAATATTGATCACTTCTATGCTTGGGTGGGTAAATGGGGCCAGTGTGGGCTATTATTTTGGTAATAGAAGTAGAACTGAAGATCCTGCACCAAGTTGGTGTTGCTTTTGTTTTCACCACATTTGCCCCAACAAGTGTGTGCTCAATTAATGGTGGAAATGATAGTCACACCTCAATAAATCACACAGCCCAGGGTAAGAGGGTTAGGGGTTTGATGAATGGATGGGGAAGGGGATTTGGGGAAAGGTATGATAAAGACAAACACTACACAAAGACAATATTCATCTTGGCAATGAGCAGCCAATCATCAATCTTTTTTTTTTTAAAGTTTTTTTTTTTTAAACTTTAACATTTTTTCATCTACAGTTTACCACATTGCAAATTGTGTCTCCATTGTCATCAAACAATAAACAGAACAAGTTTTCAATAGGACATTCTGTGAAATAAGATACATAATAGTCCAGTACCATTTTAACAAATCAAATGAGATAAAAGCATAGTAGCGATGCCACCCAATGTTGAATTACCCAATTGTCTTCGAAGAGGCACATCCGTGGCCTCCCATGGTGAGAGACTGTATGGGAAACAGGATCAGCCCACCCCAGATGGGACAATCCCTGGAGGGGACTGGGCAGATGCCGCAGACTCCAGTTCTTGCAGGTAATCCCTCAAGGGGTTCCAGATGTCTCTGGGCCTCGATGTTGCTGGAAGCGTAGATGCAAACAATTCCCCATTAGTGTTGCAATAAACGAGACTATTCAACCATGCTTTGGTGGTGGGTATAAATGTATCTCCCCAATGCAGCGCAATCTCTCGCTTTGCAAGTAGCAGCGCGATAGAGGTGTAGCGGCGTAATGCTTTGGGAAAATTCCGGATATAGTCTAATAGGGCAACTTCCGGAGTTGGGAGAAGGTCCAAATGTGTCATCTTAGAGAGGATTATATATACTGATCTCCAGAACCCCTTGATTTTCTCACAATTCCAGGTCATGTGAACAAAGTCAGCGTGAAGCGCCCCGCATTTGGGGCAACTATGTGACCTAGATGGGTCAATCGAGCTAAGTTTGGCGGGGGACATATAGGCTCTCCACAGGAACTTAAAGTGAATCAATTTATGGCGACTATTCAGGGAGACTTCCTTCGTCTGACTACAGCAGAAGGACCAATGGGAATCTTCTATGAAATGCCCTAAATCTCGTTCCCAGATTTCACGGATTTTGTCATCTTTAGTGGGTACCAGTTTCATGCAGGCCTTATAGAGCTTGGAAATTAAATGTTCCCCCCCTGCGCAAGTAATTACCAGGGACAAAGGAGCAAAAGATTCTGGTTCAAGAGGGAACTCCGATACTGAGGACCGAAGTGAACTGCGGAGTCTGCTGAGAATGAAACGGTCCATAAACGAGGCGTCACCAAATCTGGCGTCTTCAGAGGTGTGAAAAATGTGCCCATTCAGGAATAACTCACCACAAGTATCTAGGGAGTACTTCACCAAAGTGCGTTGTACTAACTTTTCTTCGGTGGAGGGTAGCCAAGGGTTATTGAGCAAAGGGAGAGCCGAAGAATATAACTTGCGGCCACCAGTGATTCGTGCAAGCTTCCTCCACGCCCAACAAGTAGTGGATACTGTTTGAATGTCTCTGGGGTCTCTAGGGAACCCCTTGGGTAGGATTGCCTTTAATGAGGCCGGGAACACCAGGTCTGCCTCTAACTTTAAATATGGGAAACGTGCATCTGGGTGATACCAAGAGTGCGCGTAGCTGCATTGCGCAACCAAATAATAAATATGAAAATTTGGAACTCCGAGTCCACCCCTGTCGTATGGCAGTGTCAAAGTGTCCCAAATGACTCTGGCTCTCTTCCCCCCCCCCAGACCAACCTGATAAGGTGAGTGCGGAGTGTGCGGAAAAAACTATTGGGTAAGGGAATGGGTATGTTTTGAAACGGATATAAAAATTTAGGGAGAACTACCATTTTTATGATAACCATCATCAATCTTTTGAAGGAGGAAATTGGAAATTAAGGAATGATTAACACACAGTCAACTTAAATTAATGCTGTGCAACCCAAACAGTCTGGCAGCCCCAGAGAGACCCAAGTTATTATACTATTATATATCTAAATGTTCTGTCACCTAGGTTTGAAAAATAGTAAATACAAATTATGTAGGAGTGAAGCGAACAACATACAGAGTTCTAAAAAATGATTATTAAAAGAAAAATGATACTGTATTGCCAAATTGGGAGATGCATCTGCATCCTTCTTGCATTGTCTGTCAATCTTGGGTGCCTGGCTGATGCAGTCCGGTAAGGTAAGCGTGAGTGCTATGGTGCTTCTGCCTTTTTGTGCAGGAGAAGAGAAGACCTATGGATTGTAAAACAAAAATAATATTGTAAAATCAAGGAGAAGGACAGAAGTTAAACTTCATAAGGAGTGCACCAAGAAGACTCTTAGGCAGCGCAAGAGAGAAGATTGAATAGTCCTTTTTGCAATCATTCATTTAATGACTGATGTGCAATCAATTAATTAGGTGAGAGCAATACAACAACCAACAATCACACACAAGTGGCCGCATGTACTGTCGGGCTGATCAAACTCTCAACTATCATGATCATCATCATAATAATAATATGCAGCCTAGCATGTGCATAATGTGATGATCACCACATGTCTGTCTCCAGTTACCTACAACAACAGGCCCCCCCACCCAACCACCACACAGTTTAAAATTTGAGCCAGCCAGCAGCACACACTCGGCAACATTGCATTTCCCAAATCAAGTAAAATCAATGCACCTCTCTCACCACCACTCCACAAAGTTGAGTAGGTCTCTTAGAGTTCATCATCACCAAATGTTGGTTTCTGTGAAGTTGATGACTTCCTTTTACTGGTGGCAGTTGTTAAAGTAGTCATGCCCCGAGTCCTTCCAACATCCTCCTGACTCAGAGTAACGTGTCCAACTCTGTACCGACTGAGTCCCGAATCAAATGCAACAGATCGACCTGTAGTACAATGCTGTTGATGAACAACAAGAGAAACATTGAGTCATTTTTTGTATAGACTAGATTTGTTTTGTTAGCTAAAGGGACTGGTCAAGTCTTTGAGCAGTGTGAAGCAGAAAACAAAGCAGTGTGGACCCGGCAAACAAATCTCGCTAAGTGTCAAAGGGGAAGGAAAAAAAATCACTTTCAGGAAAAAAATGATCACTAGTCGTTAGGCCACCAACATTGTAAATCATCACAAACACAATTAAGCTTAATAGTTCTAGTTAAACAAACACCTAGTCTCACTGCCTGCCACCACATGACTCATTTTAACACAATCACAAACAACAATCACTCCTGATATATATCAACCTTTGGTGCATGCATGCCATTTACCTGTTCTAATTGAAGCGCAATAACACTGGTACATTTCCAATCTATTGTTTCATGAAACACACATTGGCCAGTCTTGCAAATCAAATAATGTGGGGCAGTCTGGCTAGGGGACTAAAGAAAGGGTAGATGGGCACAGGATGGAGGCATGCACGAATTTGTCTCTCCAATGTCCTTAAGGGAAATGGGGGCGAGGCTTCTTCACTGCACACTGGTGCAACTCCAATCCGACAATAAAATGTGTCTAAAACGGTGGTGCTGCATTAGTCAGTCAGACACAAACAAACAAAATAAAGAAAAAGGTTCCCCTATCTATATCTTTTTTGTTTTTGTCATAAAAGCAGTTTGGCGATAGAGGGAGAAAGTTCTATGGTTGGTGGCCCAGGCCCAGCAGTCAGGATGTAGAGTTCATCCTCAAACTCAGGTGGTTCGCCCAGAAGTAGATCAGCTAACACGCTACTAACATGACCGGAGTCTGACCAATCACCCTCATCGTCCTCCTGTCATACGTCAGGTATGGTGTAATTTGGTGGTATAAAGTGCTGATTCATTTTTATCATGGTTAATCTCTCCACGTTTTGGGGTGAGAGACTGGTCCTTCTCACTGTGACATCTGCACCAGCTGCATTGAACACACGCTCAGCGGACACACTGGCTACTCGGCAAGCCAGATAGTTTTTTGCCAGCCTGCTGAGCACTGACCATTGGCGTCTCTTCCCACACCAATACACCAATGGGTTTTGATCAAGATAAACCTCTGTTGGGTCATTCAGATAGACCTTGACCATCCTCTCAATAGTCATTGGTGCTCGACCTTGCTTGACCTCTTTTGCCTTCACCTCTGCACTGGACTTAAGCCCTGCCATTCAAAACTAATCATATGCAGATGTTGGGGTTGATGCTCCTGTTGTTGCTGGTGTTCGTTTTGTTGGTTTTGGGTGCTGTGAGCCAACAGCACTGCCCTCCGGCTGCACTTTAAAACTTGTGCCCTGGAGGAGTGGGCCTCTAATTCCCAGCCGTTCTTTTTCTAGGTCACTGGCTTGTTCAGCAATCCACATTTTGTAGTTTGAAACATCCCCGTCTGAAAAAGGAATGAAAGTGGCCAGTGATGGTTTGTACTGTGGCACAAGAATTGTGGCACAGATGTAATGTTTTGATGACACAATGTCTCTTTGCACCCTTTCATTAACAGATAAGCGAAGGATTAAGCTCTACACCAACTCATACGCATCTTTTTTCATCCACACCTGTGTACATTTCAGACACCTCCTTTAGCTGTTCCTTTAGCATATGAAACAACGGGATAGCTTGGCTAATCGTACTGTCCTCCTTGCTGACTTCCAGTGTGAAAATCTAAAAAAAAAAGCAGCATCTCTGTCAGGCATTTGACTAGGCCCCATTGGTCCATCTCAATGATCATGTCTTTCATAGTTGCATCCCCTCTTTGCATGACAAGTTCATTGATCGGTCTGTACTGCTCAAACAGATGTTGCAACATGTAATAAGTCGAGTTCCAATGTGTTGTCACCTCCTGTATGAGTGCTTTAACTGGCATTCTACTATCATGCTGAATGACCCTCAGCTGCTCTGGGTTTTAAAAGAATGGCTGCAATGAGTACAGATTCTTCTGCAGGTGGACAGTACGTTGCTGACTCGGTCTTCTTTTTTGAGAAAGTCCTGTACAGTGATGTTGATGCAGTGCATCAAACATAGGACCCTGAAATAGCCACCATCTGCCATGGCCTTAGCTATATCACTGCCATTGTCCGTGGCAACAAATCCAATGTTAAGCCCTCTTGGTCGCAGCCATTCAAAGACCTTGTTATTAAAGTCTTCCAAGATGTTTGCAGCTGTATGGAATTTCTCCATGGTGAACATGGCTACTGTCACATGCTTCCGAGCGCCATTAAAAATCTCAGCAGTGCCAACACCTGCAGATATAATTTGTCTAACCCCCCCACAAAAGAGATCCAGTGTGCAGTGATGCACATGTAACCAGTGGCTTCACAACTGGTCCACATGTCTGTCGTCAGGGGGATAGTGAACAGCACTCTTCTGCAAAGCTTGTTTAAGCAAATCCAGCACATGATGTAGCGCTGGAACAGCAACTCTGGCAAAATAGGACCATCTGGAAACCTTCCATTTCGAGCAGATGGCTGCCACAAATTCTAGAAAACCCACCCCTTTCACAAAAGAAAAAGGGAGGAGGTCCAGCGCTAACATTTTAGCCAGCTTTGCGTTCTACAAACGTGCCGTTGAGTGGTTGCGTTCATACTGCCCCTCCTGCCAAAACATGCCAGGAATAGCAGCCTGGATTCTGTTCTTTTCTGGTGCCTGATGAAGGTGACTTCTTGAGAGCAGACGTTGATAGACTTAATGTACATCTTAGCGGGGCAGTCACTGTTTGCTCTTGCCTTGGTGTCTTGACCTGAGTCTTGTGCCATTGTGATGTTGCTGATGTGGGTGATACCACTTCACTGCTAGAGACAGGGCTGATTTGCATAACGAAAATGTCTTCCTCTTCTTCAACTTCCACTATGATCGGATTGGATTCCCTGCTCAGCCTTTCACCCCCTTCACCAACACCACTTGCAGTTTTTGGCCAACTAATGTTCTCCTCCCACTGGATTGTATGGTGTTTTCTCAAATGGGTTGTTTGGCCTCCCGTACCATGGTTTGTACCAAGCTTACCCCGACTTACACTTGCTACGCAAACGGAGCATATAGCAATGTTTGGCTCCTTCTTGCTAATCGTAAAGAAGTCCCAAACTATGGAGATCCACTTTATGTCGCTGGTGGCACTGCCAATGTTGGATGAACTGGTGAAAGGTGGGTGTTTTGACATTTGCCTCTCTGCTGTACCTACGTCTACTGAGGTGGTTGTGGGTGTAGATCGCTTGTGGGGCTTTGGAAATATGGCATCTGGCGGTGATGGTGATAGGTGTGTCAGATGGGGACGTTTTGGCCATTTTAGGAAAACGCTTTATCTCATGGTGGTGGTATCTGTGCCACATCCCTCAATGCAGGTTGAGATGGGATAACCTCGATCTCCACTGGGGTTGAGCTAACATCCATGATGACTGGCTTATTGTCATCCTCCTCTTCTACATCCATAAGTCTACGACTTTCAGTAACCTTCCTTTCCCCGAGCCTCTCATGGCGTGTCTCAGTCTCGGACTGAGGCGGGATCCAAATGGAGAGCTCATCATCAGAAGGGGAGCTTGGAAAAGTAGATGGTGGAGTAACCCTCCTTTTTATTGCTGGAGATCTGGAAGACAATGGATCTTCTGAAAGAGTGGCTTCTTCTACTTCCTTAGCATGAAGCTCAATCTCCTGAACTGCTCCTACTGCGTGAGTAACTACTATTGCTGGCTGTTGCTGTCAACTTATCTGAGTTTCCTGCAACGATTGGGTACTACTTTGCCAAAGAGATAAGTCCATTTCAACGTCACTGCTCATCGGCGCTGCCGTGATTAGACTGGTTGCCTCTGTGACAGACATGGGCTTGGGCCTAGGCTATGGTGGGTCCGCTGATGCAGGGGTGCTGCTCCCAGCTTGCTCCCTGGAGGCCGGTGCTGCAGGAATTTTTTTTTAATCCAATAAAGGTCTGGGTGGACATACCAGTGATGATAAGCCCCTTCTTATCAGTTGCTGCTTTCTTGGTAGCACCTTTCTTTGGGGCTCTCTTGAAGCTGTCAGTTGGCAGTGGCACTTAGCTTCACAAGCTGAAGAGAAGTCAGTGATGTGTGGTCACACGTCACATCGTGCACAGGCCTTCTGTCTGGCAGTACTCTGGGTGAAGCAAACAAGCAAGAAGAACATCAGTGAAACTTGGCATTGTTGCAGTTCAATTAGTAGTATAAACAAACAATATCATTTGGTGTGGTCACTGGTTACTTAAGTTATTATTAATAATTAACAATACAGTGTATCCATACTTTAAACCACACCAACATAAACTTTCATAGTGTACACTCAGGAAGGATAAGGAAGAGAAACAACAACAGCATACAGATGCAGCTGAGAAATGACAATCGAATAATCCTTAGACAATGAATGCTGTTTTGCACCTATAGCAGACATGGGGTTGATTGATGCCAGATATTATGAAAATGGGGGCAAAAAAAAAAAAAATTACATAAAAAAATTATATTAAAAAATGTAAATAAAAAAATAAAGAAATAAAAAAAAAAAAATTACAAAAAATTAAAATGTAAAAAATAAAGCAAAACAAATTAAAATTTTAAAACCTAGAATTAAAAAAAATTGTTTTATAAATAATTGAAATTATTCTCAAGCATATAATAATGCAAGCCTATGGCACAGGGCCACACTGGCTCGATGCACAAAATGGCTGCTAGCCAATGCCACATGTTCATCAACAACAACAACAACAACAACAACAACAACAACACTGAGCAAGAAGGCATTGGGAACAAAGAGAAGACATGCAGGCCTATGGTAAAAGCACACTGGCTGCCTACACAAAATGGCCACCGACCACATGGTGAAACAGCAAGCAAGGAGTTATGGCCACAACATAATGATAGAAAAACAACACATGCAGGCCTATGGCAAAAGCACACTGGCTGCCTACGCACAATGGCCACCGACCATATGGTGAAACAACAACCAGCAAGAAGGCATGGCCACAACAAAGACGACATGCAGGCCTATGGATAAAGCACACTGGCTGGCTACACAAAATGGCTGCCAGCCACATGGTCACAACAACAAGCAGGAGGCCTGGAAAACAAAGAACACATGCAGGCCTATGGGTACTGACTATACAGAATGGCCCCTGACCATATGGCATGGAGAACAAAGGCAAATAGTGGCCAATGGCAAACACACACACACACACTGGCCAGACAAAGGAGGCATGGTAACAGCATTAATTCAGCAAAGCCAAAAATGAAAATTAAGAGGCCTCAAATTTTACAACACACATCCTGCAAAGGCATTACCCACCTATACACTGTTTGCTTGGGAAAAACGTGACATACCACCCAAAAAAATCACATTTCATATTTTAATCCAATACCATCCATGGCACCTAAATGATGTTTCAATTCAACAGACACAACAGAAACAGTTGTTTCATCCACCCATGACTAGTACTGGGCCTACTGGCTGGAAGGACCATTGGCAGACTAGGCCACATAGTGAATTAAAAGAATATTGCACATGTATTAGAAAAGATGGAGAAAATGTTCTAAACTGGGTAACATCTTTCCTCTGCAAAACCAGAAAAATTACATGCAAAACAACAGCAACCAGCAGGGAGGCATGGCCATAAACAAAGAACAAATGCAAGGCTATGGCTGCCTATGCAAAATGGCCACATGGTCAAACAACAAGCAGGAGGCCTGGAAAACAAGAACACATACTGGCCTATGGCAAAAGCACACTGGCTGCCTACACAAAATGTCCGCCAGCCACATGGTTACAGCATCAAGCAAGAAGGCATGGGGAAGAAAGAAGAACACATGCAGGCTTATGGCAAAAGCCCACTCTGACTGGCTACACAAAATGGCCGCCGAGCCACATAGTCACAACAACAAGCAGGAGGCCTGGAAAATAAAGAACACACGCAGGCCTATGGACACTGACTATACAAAATCGCCCCTGGCCACATGGCATGGGGAACAAAGGCAAATGGTGGACTATGACAAACACACACACACACTGGCCAGACAAAGGAGGCATGGTAACACAGAAAACACAGCATTGATTAAGCAATGCCAAAAACGAAAATTAACAGGGCTAAAAATGTTTACAACATGCATCCTTCAAAGGCATTACCCCACCTATACACTGTTTTTATGGGAAAAAACATGAAATATCACCCAAAAAAACACCTTTTATATTTTAATCCAATGCCATCCATAGCCTAAATTATGTTTCAATTCAACAGACACCACAGAACCAGTTGTTTCATGCACCAATTACTAGTCCTGGGCCTACTGGCTGGAAGGCCCATTGGCAAACTAGGCCACATAGTGAATCAAAAGATTATTGCAATTTCTTTTAGAAAACATGGAGAAATTGTACTAAACTGTGCTACATTTTTCCTTTACAAAATTCAAAAAATTACATGCAAAAATTACTAGTCCCCTACTAGCACTGCAGGCCCCCCCACCACAATAAAGGTAAAAGATTGAATAAAGAAATAAATAAATCCTAGTGCATGCTGTAGGAAAATGCCCCTCTTTGCATGGTTACACCCTACATTTTTGCCAGATACCTGATGCCAGCTTGAATGTGTGCTGGGAACCTGTTACCCAGGACCCAGCACCTGTTTTCTTTCCTAAAACTGTAGCTTTGTATCCACCATTAGCATACCTCTGAGCCACCTGTAAGTCTCTTGTAAAAGGTACCCCTGGTACTAAGGCCCTTGTGATCAGAGAGGGCCTCTGAAGGCTGCAGTATGTATTATGCCACCCTCGGAGACCTCTCACCTTAACACCCCCACCCAGCCAATGCCGACTGGGTGTTTTGGTGCAGACCAAACTAAAGAGTCGACATGGCACACATCCCTGTGTGCCATGCCCAACAACACTGCCTGTGGCATTGGTAAGTCTCCCCTCTAGCAGGCCTTACAGCCCTAAAGGCATGGTGCACCATACCCAGGTGAGGGCATAGCTGCAAGAGCAATATACCCCTATAGTGTCTGTGCCATTCACAGACATTGTAAGTGCAGTGAAGCCATTTTGAGTACATGGACTAGGAGTCTCTCAACATAAACTCCACAGCTCCATGATGGCTTTGCTGAAGTCTGGGAAGTTTGGTATCAAACTCCTCAGCACAATAAACCGACACTGATGCCAGTGTTGGATTTAATGAAAAATGCACACAGAGGGCATCTTAGAGATGCGCCCTGAAAAACAACAGACTCTGGTGTGGTTGCTGACTGGCTCCCAGCCATCTGCCTCCACCAGACAGGTTTCTGGACCCCTGGGTAAAGAGCCCTCCGCTCTCTGGGTTCAGGAACAAAGCACTTCCTGGGCAGAGGTGTCATGCCTTCTCCCACAGGATGGGCAGGGTCCTCGAAGATGGAGCTTCAAAGACCTGCTGCCTTTGTTAGCTACCCCCAGCCTTTTGCTGCTAACAGCAACTGGCTACCACCGGTTCTGACCTTCATTTTGGGCGCAAGAACCGGTGGGAAAATCTAGCCAGGAAGGGAGGTGTGCCCACCTTTGCCAACCCCACCCCTCAGGCGGGGGAGGCAAGTTGAAGCACACATCTCAGTCCCCGCCATCTTGTAGATGGGGGGACCCCTCCAATCAGGAAGAGGCTTATGCCCCTTCCCACTGGAGGGTGGTATACTAGGGGGTGTTGACATCCCCAGGAAGTGACCCATTGGTTCCAACCTGCACACCCCTGTAGCACCACTAAATCTAGTATTTTGGGGCACCCCCGAATCTTTCCTCTTCAGATTTGATGTGACAAGAAGAAGGACAGAAGATCCGTGCTGCAGAAGAGCAGGACGACGACAACTGCTTTGGCCCCAGCCGTACCGGCCTGTCTCCTGCTCTGAACCCCGGTGAGCTGAACTCGGCGTGTCCTGCAGCCAGCAGCCACCAAGAACCCTGGAGCCCTGCCTTCTAAAAGAACTCCTATTTTCCGTGGACACCAGATTTGTCCAACACAACCCAAGCCAGGACTCCAGATCCAGCCGGATCTACGAGTCCTCACCACTCTGCACCTGACGCCCATGGCCTGAGTCCGAGTGGCCCAACACCCCAGCGAGGTCCCCCCAGTGAGGTCACCCCAGCGATCCTGACCTGAGTGCCAGCGTTGAACGACCTCCACCGACCTTCTCCTCAACGCCTGCAGCCTCATCCTGAAGGGTTCTCCCCAACCGCGACCGGAACCGGTGAGAAGAATATGACATGAAAGGATACCCCTTCATCCACAACTCTTAAGTCCTGGGGTGCCCGACCGATGGTTTCCTGGTGTCCAGCAACTCTTCATCTTCATCCTCCAGTCAGTGGTTCCCTTCATCCAGTCTCCTGGCTGCAGCCTGCAGTCCTTTTCCATGACCGATATCCTCTATTGGAAAGCATTGGGCTCCCAACACCTCCTGAGCAGCCTGCACCCGGCCTCCCCTGCGCCACTGGTGGTGTGGACTTGGTGCCAACCTGTGACCCCCTTTGCCCTGACCTTAACCCTAGGAGCTTGGCTCCTGGGACAGAGTGGCCTGCCAGTGAGCAGTCCCCAACCAAGGTGTCCCCAGCCTCATTTGCTAAAATGGGCACCCTGCACTCTGCACCTGGCTACCCTAGTGCGGCTGGTGGTGCCCCTTGAGTGCCAACCTGAGCCTTGGGTAATCTTGGTTCTACCCTCCAAATCTCTAACTTAGAAACCCTTTACTTACCTGCAAACCTAACACTTTGTTTTTCCCCATAGGACTGAATGGTGGGTTTTCTCTGAAAGTTCATCTGTGTTGAACTGTCTTTTTGAACTCGACCCGAAGGTATTGGAGCGCTTTACATTCGCACCGGTTATGTTACACAAGGACACTGCACAAAATTAACCTATTGCTTGCACAAGAGTTAACCTGCTTACAAATGTCTTGTGTTGTTTAAAATATGTTAGGAGTGTGTTTCATACCAAACAAGAACAGTAATCTAAAAGTAATTGAAAAGTACTCAAAGTAATTACAAGCATTTTCGAACAGTTTAGAAATCATTTTCGGCATTGAAAAAGTAATCTGAATTTTCCTACAAATCCAGTGTTCATTGCATTTCTCAAAGTAACATTGTATGAAGACTTTAACTTACCTGCTACTGATTCTATCTTGGTTCTAGAAATAAAATAACAAAATAATACGTTTTTACACAAACAATTGGTCTGGATTCAGTCTTCGAGTGAGTGAAATCATTTCTTTCCTGAGTGTGTACAACAAATGCTTAACCCTATCGTCCTGATAAGCCTGACTGCTCAACCACACTACCACAAAAGAGAGTAAGGTATTATCTACTTTAGCGTCTGCTATACCTCTGGGGATCCACTAAGCTCAGTACACACTATACCTTACTTTGGTATAGTATATATAGAGCCAGCTTCTTACACATGCCCTTTATCAAACAAACATAACCCTTATACAACAGTTTTTTTTAACTTACATGTGAAATCTCAAATACAAAGTCCTTAGATCCAATGGTATATATGCAGCAGACACAGATGTTCTTCTGGCTCCAAATCCAAACAAAAAGTGACCAGGAGATGGACAAAGCACTGAGAGGAGCCTGCTGGACAGGAACAGGAAGTTGGAGACTCTGGGGCCTTCCTTCCTGTTGGAAAAAAAAGTTTTTTAAAAAGACTCCTCACACAAAGAAAGTATTTTTACTCCAAATCATCATTTTGGGAAGATTTAGATGCTTATCGAGGAGAGAATCTTCCCCAGATGGCAGCCACGTTAGATCGTGCGCGTTCGCACACATCATGAATCATCTGCCAGAAGCCACTGGCGCGGCCGAAAGACATGTAAGCGACTGCAAAATCTTGCGGGAGCTTGCGGGCGGCTAGCAATTCTGGTGGTGCTCCTGAACGGCTAGGAAATCTCGTGGGCGCCCAACAAGTCGCTCCCACGTGTGTAAAAGGACATTTTGAGAATTCCAGCAAAAAACCTCTGCTTTGTCGCGGAGTGCAGAGTTTATCGGTAACTCCGCATTCTCCATGGAACGCAGAGTTGCCGAATTCCGCAAACTACACAAGCAGAGTATTACGCCCAGGCCTAGTTGTAACGCATGATATTCCCATCAGAAGTACTGTCTGCCGAGTAGAAATAATGACCGGCGAATCCTGCACTTCAGTGGAGGACTGTGCCTTATTTCTATTGAAGAGAACTGTGCTTCTCGGACTATCTGCTGAATCGAAACACAATATTGTGTCAGAGGCGAGCTCTAATTAAGCAGAGGTTTGTGGCATAAGCTATCTCATGCTTTCTACCTACGCTTGTCAGATTGTACCTTCTTGGCCGAACACCATCACCTGTCTCATGACAAAAATAAACCATCAATTTCTTAATGTGCCTATTTTTGTGCATACTTTTGCACCAATCCACATGATGAATTGTTGTTTTGGCACCAACGATTTTGATTTACTATTATGCTTTTATTTGCTGCTTTTATGTAACACTTATTTTGTGCTTAAATGTATTACATAGTTGCAGTATTGCTGCTCCACTTAAATATGATATCAAAATGTGTGTTGCAAGTAAATGCCCCTCAGTGAGCTTTGCAGCACGCACAATGATTAACATATCAGACTCCTTATGTGCAAACACATTAAATTTGCACTAACTGAAATGGCTCGTAGGTTGCAATTTGGTTTTAGTGGAGTCAGGTCGAGTACAATATTTGCACCTCTGCAGGTATTTTAGGCGATGGTGCACTTGTGTGCTTTCGATTAATAAGTGTGTGCTATGTCCCGAACGGTGTTTCTGTTCCAAATATGCAATTTCATCAACTATTACCACTGACAAACTAGCCACACTTAAAATTGCAAAAATATTTATTTTAATACACGCCTGTGTATTGATTGACTGTAGAACATAAAGAGCAAATGCTCAATCAATTAAAACACGAATTTAACGTAAATGTTGCAGATATGAGCATGGCCTAAGCGTGTATCGGTCAAGTAAGATAACAATATTGCACATGTGGAAAATAACTATTCTGACGTAGCACATATTCAGTAATGAAAGGTGCGCATTTCCACATGGTAAATGCAAAAGTTAAAACAGTGCAGTGGAAGTCCTTTCATCCTGCTGTAGTATTACGAATACTTGACCAAAAGCACACTTTCAAATTACCACGTGGTCTTACGCGCAAGCAACATTCACAAATTGAAAGGGCACCAGCGTTATTGTATGTACTGCATAGATCTCATAGACTTCCCACTATCTGAAAGCGGGAAAGGACAAATAATAAGCATCAGGAAATAACGTGACATGCGATGTGCTGAAAGAACGTGGACTGTTCAAGATCACACAAGTAAAAGAAGCATACTATATATATTGGGCTCCCGGACAAGTTGCGTGGGAAGCTCCAAGTAGTAACGAATGATGCAGCAAGATTAATTTTCAAGCTTCCAAGGCGGTCACATGCTACACCATTGCTACAACAATTGCATTGGCTTCCAATTAAGCAGAGGATTAGGTTCAGGGGCTTATGTATTGCACATAAGACCCTGTATGGGACAGTACCAGTCTACATTAAGGACCGTCTAAGGAGATATGTTCTGGGACGATGCCTTCGGTCGTCCGAGGCAGACTTGTTGACCTGCCCACGGTTTGACAAATCGACCATGGGTGGACGGGCTTTCTCAGTACTGATACCTCAGTTGTCGAATAGACTGCCGTAAAGTTTGCGAGGGGAAGTTACTCTCCTTCCATTCAGGAATAAACTGAAAATGTTTTTGTTCAAGTAGGCCTTTGGGCAAGATAAGCTTTGATTGAATGGGCATTATGCCAAGTAATAACTGGTGTTAGGCTGTAATGTCGTGTAGTTCCTATATATAACCTATACAGAATCTGCGCGTTCGGATAACATGAACTGTGGGCTTGGTGGCAGACTGACTCTGAACACCCCCACCGAAAATGTTAGCCTGTTTGCATTGGCTAGCTCACAGTGCCACTAGTGTCTCCTCTTATCGGGAAGAGAATAGTTTCTGACAACCTCAGAACATGACAACCCTGATCCCTCAAGATCGTGGAAACAATGTTCTACTTTTTGCTCAGTCACTCGTGCTCACTTATCTTGTCTCAGAGATACACAGAATAAACAGCCTGGGCGTTTCAATAAGGGTTTATTGAACAGTTGTTATTCTTGTGTAGAATATATGAGCTGCAACAACCATTAGACAGTAGCAGAGATATACGATTAGTAGTACAATGAATATAAATGGATAGTACAGTTCTACCATCTTGCAATACGCATGAATAAATACATGAATATAAAATGCATTGGTAAAAGAAAGCGCGTATCCTACGATGCCTATCTAGATGTACCCAAGTGTACCTAGCATGTGAGTAGGTGTAAAGCCAAGAATCCCTCTAGGAATTAGTCAAACCCCATTACCTGAAGTGAGAATGTAGGAGCCCTTCTTGGTCTCGAGCTGGACACCCCACGAGGGATGTTCAGACCACTGTCAGCTGGAGCGTCTGCATGCAGGAGCCTCAGCGTCTCTGGTCAGTGTGTCGGCCTGGAAGTCTCGGTTCCCTCTCCCTAACATTAGCAAGAGGTGCTATATTTATACAGAAAGTATCTAGGGCTCCTTTGTCCCTTGTTGCTTGTATTAGCCATTGTTGGAATTGAGGATGACGTATGGGATGAACCGTGTACGTAGATATGGGGAGGAAGGTGCTGTAGCCCCAGCCTGGTTTCTAAGAACCCTTATGAATATTCATTCATAATGTGTGAGTCTATTGTTGGAGTTATAGGACTCTATTGTTCAGGAAAAACCCTCCTTCTGCACCCAGGACTAGAACTAGGTAAAGGTTCAATCCTAAAAGGCTCGTTACAGTGTAGTGTAGGGGAGGTAATGTAGGTGAAGGGGTATGATGTTACCTGGGCCTATATTAGGGTACCTATATGAAACAAAACACCCAATCCTCTTCCGAACAGTCAACAATGATAAAAATGCTAGTGAACTCTACTCTTTACTAGAGAGTAGTGCATAAAACATTTTTCAGTGAGTTCTGTAAAATCTTGTTCCAACATCATTTTAAAAACAGTTTAAAAAGGTTAAAAAAAAATGTACTACGAAAATCATTTTTTGGAGTGCTCACTTGAGTTACAGTCCTAATTGAGTTCGTTTATACAAGTTGAGGTTCTACAAGCATCAAAAGGCCATGCTTTTTAGCGAGAAAGTGTCAATTTTTTATGAAATGTTCCAAATTTAGTTAAGTTTAGAGAAAATGAAAATCCGAATTCTTTTCCAGCACACGATGAGCCAATTACAGATTAAATGTCCTGGCTGGGAGACGCAACATCATCGCTGCTTGCTGCTGCAGGGGACGGTTCTTGTAACACCTCGCAGAGTACGTCAATGGAGCACAGATGATATTCAGTACTGCCAATAGCTGGTGTAGAGGCAGCCGGTGCTGTAGTCGATACCTGGGTGCTAGTGGTGGAGCTAAAGCTCACCCCAGTTGTAAAAGGCACCTGCGGATTCTCGAGGAATGCAGCCATCAAGATGGGAATACGCTGGGGACATTGCCGAGCATGGGCCCTCAGGGGTTCCAGCCTGGTATTCAAGTCAGTGGGCGTGTCCGTTGCAAGTGTCAGACAGAGGTCCAACACGCATTCTTCACTGCAAAACGGGCATCGAAGAACAGGTAAGATGCAGTCCATCCAGACTGGTCTAAACGATAGGAACCAAGAGGCGCTTAGTTCTCTTAGGCGAGGTGTGCCCAGATGTTGTACTATGCGTTCACGGTATTTCCGCTCCAGGAGCGCTTTTGCCATCTCGTTGGTAATTGGGCCGTCCATTGCGTAGAAGCTAAATGACAATCAGGATTCCCGCTATTGACAGCAGGATCAGAGGTAGACCTCCAAAAATGCTTCCAAATACGGAGTGTATAAAGTTCGGGATAACTCCAAGGATTGTCTGAAAGGTGCTAAGAAGTCCCGACCCTATGGTCTTAAATAGGTGTACAATACCACTCGTATCAGACATATTAAAGATACGACCCACCATTTCTGCGAAATGAATGGGGCAGTTTGCACGTATAAGTGCCTGTATCTTGGTCGAGGTCTTTGCGATTTGAAGATCAAAGGTCTCTTGAGCGGAGGTTAAGGGTACGGTTTGCTGTAAAAGCATGGCTTTCAGTCTGCTCAAAGTATCAAATTGTATAAAGGAAACATTCAATGAAGGCCATAACTGTGCCTCCCTGACTGTACTTGTTGGGGAACAATACTTGCATACAGCAAGTAACTCTGGAGTTCACAGTGACCAGATAGGCAATGCCCGGAAGCATACCACAGCCACCTTGATCGTTCAGCATCAAGTAACTCCCATTTGAGAGCAGCTCGAATACCGGTTTAAACACGGCAGCTGGAGTCCCTTTCATGTGGCAGGAAAAGTTTGCTATCGACCCATTACACGCTCCATGCAATGAAATGTCCCGGCACATGAGAGAACCGCTAAAAGCGTTCTTGAAGTTTGTACCACTTAGAAACACTTCTCGATCCCCACTCCGGCATCGAAATCTATATGGTAAATCCCAGGATTCCTTAATGTATTCCTTACCCATTTTTTCATATTTGCCCGCCTGCCTTTGTTCAAGGCAATATTGAAACTGAAAAGTAGTGACCGGTAGAGTTATGTGGCCATGGATTAGCCATTGAGTAGACGGAGCTTCTGCTACTGTAAATGGTAGTCGGTCCAGTTTTTCAATACGCAGCATTGTATATTTAGCTCCCCTTTGTGCCATTTCAACCTGTTTATCTGTTAGATCATATTCAGAAAACAGAGACGTACTGTTTATAAAACGCCAAGGCACAAAGCCTGCATGCAAAGATTGCAGCGTCCAGCTCAATAACATGATAGAACGTAATTGAGATTGCCCGTGTTGTAGTATGGCCAAATCTTGTTCTAGGATATCTATCGCAGAAGACACAATGTTGCCCAAAGAATATATTCTGGAGGACAAAGTTGTTAACCCATTGTCTACCACAGCCAACGATTTTTCTAAGTTAATACGGTCTATTTCCCGTATTATCTCTGCGGCCTCTTGTTGGGATATTTTCCAATTTTCATTATAGGCAGCATAAATACCGGCATATATGAAACGTTTCTGACATTGTTTCTTGGGACCTTGTAAAAAATCCCTAAGATCCATGTCTTGTGAGAGTAAGGCTAAGTGTTGTTTCACTTCTGTTAGTGTTGAGGTTTCTAGCCAATCAAGGCACAACTTCCCAACACTGTAGGATGTCACTACCCCTGGATGTTCTCTTTGTACATAACGTGGGTCTGGCCTGTGGATACTATACCCTTCGGTAATACCCAAGAATCGTTTTTGACATTCATTCGTGTCTAAGGGCCAAACCAACCGTTCTTTCCAATTAGGGTCTGATCTATTGTACTGTAAAATGTCATCTACTGTTGCCCCTTTCTGTGAAGTCGAATTTTGCCACCCTCCCATCTGTGATGGTGTGGGAAATCGAGGTGTGTTCAGGTCCTTGATCTTAGCTAATCCAAGACAGGATGTCTGTTGCACAGTTTCGTTTAGAAATATCATCTGCTGTGGAATGAGGCATGCTCTAAATAGCGCTTCTGTCACCTGGACTTGCCAGTCTCTAGAACCCCAGACTGATTTTAAGTCTATTGTGTCCTTCCATAGGTCAAAACCCTGTGCAGACAGTTGGGCAATAAAGGAAGCAGAGTAAATCTGTTTGGTGTTTGTCAACATAATTTTCAGTGCTGATGTTGGTGTAACCTTATAATAATATGAGGTCGGGTCAGTGGTGTTAAAACCTGAAAAATATTAAAATTTCTGTGCAAATGTATGCAAACTACTTTTTGGTGGTGTAGGGCAATGTTCCCACTGTTGGTACTCAAAAACATTTCTAGGTGAAATAGATTTGTGCAGAAAATGATGACCATAATGTTGGTAACAGTACAAAGTGTCATAGTCTGAATTACTTTCTAACATTTCAGTATTCGGAAATGCAGCAGTTTTTTCTAAATCAGACAACATGTTATTAACAGTTTCAGAGTCCCAATCATCAGAAAATGTACTGGAGGTAATGATATCACTTAATGAAATTTTAAATAAATAAGACATTTTTAAAAGTTCAGTCGGTCCGAATATTTCGAAATCAACCTTGTCCCAAACTATACCATCCGGTATAGGAACCCCTGTGATGTTCACTGATAACAAATCTCTCTGTTCACGATGAGACAATTGATGTGGTTTTAAAATCAAATGAACTTTCGGGGCTGTAGAGCTTTGCTGAAGATATCGTCCATTAATAAGCATGCTAAAAGTTATTACTAAGCCTAGCCAGAAAACAAAAAATAGAATCCCAGTAATTACCCAAAGTTCTAACCAAGGTGATACCAGGTAAGTCTTTTTGAGAAAGTTCAGAAAGTCTTTAGCTTGCTGTTTGCGTGATTTTTGGGCTGGCATCGTTTCTGGTTCACTTGGATCCAAAGAAAACGCATCAAAGTTCATGAAGTAGCCAGAAGCAGTTCGATCAATTGTAGGAATTGCATCGGGATTTGTTGAAATCGCATTTTGCTCTCGTTGAGGCATGTTGACGTAGACATCTGTATTTGGTCTGATCACAACTTGAGTGTTGTTCTGAGTTTCATTTTGTAGATGAACTTCAGGTTCAAGAGGAACGAGTTCCTTTGCATTGTTGCATAGTCCTTCATTCCTCACAGGAGGCTCTTCAAACGTGATGAGTCTTTCTGTTTGAACTTCTTGGATTGTAGCTAGAGGAGGGCGTCTGCTACTGTGGAGTCCACGAGGCCTACTGTTCAGTATCGGCCACATAGTGTGGTTTGATTAAGTCGATTGAGACAAATCTTTTCTCTTTTTTCCCGGCAAGAGGCAGCAAAAGAACGGTTTGTGTTCCTTGAATTGCTAGGACAGGTACAGGCTCTCTGTATGATGGGCCAAATTCTTTTTGTCTGCTATTTTCTCTCAGACCAGATCCCCGATTTTTGGGATCCAGACAGGTTTTGCCGTGTTTGCCTTGACTTCCCCAGTGGCGGTCTGTTTCTGGACAACGTTGCTTTGTTGTGTCCTGGATTCATTTAGATCCTGTAAAACAGCCAAACGATCATCAATATCAAATGGTTTCTCATCCGCCACTGCGCCTTCATAATCAAGATCAGGTACCCACATTCTCGTCCCAAATAGGACCTCGTATGGAGTGACACCCCCTAGAGAGTTTCTCGGCTGGTTATTAAGTGCTCTTTGTACCCCATAAAGGTGACTGACCCAACTATCGCCCTTGCCTAATACCCTAGCTATTAAAGATTGCTTTAAGTCCCGGTTTTTCCTCTCCACAACCGAATTTCCCTCAGGATGGTACGGAGAGGAGTACCGCAGTGCAACGCCCATACTTTTCATGGCCTCTTTGTAAGCCCGAGAGCTAAACGCCATGATCAGAATGTAACGTGCCAACTGCGTATGTCCGGATAAAGACTCGCAAATCTTTTATAACAGTTTGAGCGTCAGCCGAGCACTGAGGCCAAACCCATAGGAATCTTGAGCAGGAATCCACTGCAACCATGATATACTTGTAAGCCCCATCAGATTGTAAGGGGCCGCAGTGGTCCAGATATACGCATGCAAGAGGTTTGTCAGATATTAGCAACGGTGTCTGCGCCGGGCGTGTTCTGGTGGAGCCTTTCATCTGTTGGCAGATGTCGCATTTCAAGACATAGTCTTTAGTTTGCTTTGTTAGACCGGGCCACCAATAGCGCTGTTTCAACAATGAAATAGTCGCTGTAACGCCTGTATGTGCAGAGCCCAAACCCTCGTGTGCTGCTAGTATTAAACCTAACCTACGATCCATATTTGGTATTACTCCATCCCCCACTCCAGGAATCTGAGCAAATGGAATGTTGTTTGCATCTAACTTGTAGGAGTACTTGAGTGGAAATTTCTTTGGTACTGCTGAGCTGCCTTTGCGTGAAGCAATGACAGCCACCATTATCTCGCCGTCTATTCTCGTTTTTGAACGAGTGATTGCAGCTATGGAAGCCGTTCGCACAGCCCCCTTTGCGGCTTCATCAGCCAATGAATTCCCTTCAACGTAAATGCCATCACGCTGATGACTCAGTGTGTGTATCACGTGAGCCCTTGGTAGTTCGTTCTTTAATTCAACTACCTGTTCCCATAGCATTTTATGCTTAATTGTGCCACCTTTTGCATCTTTAAACCCGTTCTGTTCCCAATGATATTGATTTTATGACTGTACACAGTAAAAGGAATCACACACAATTAGTGTGGGGAATTCGTGATCCGTATTTACAAGTGCCAGAATCAGTGCTTTTAACTCTGCCAACTGAGCCGTGCAGTCTCCTAGAGATTGCGTTTTGGTGCAACTCGGATGGAACTTTCCATCCCGCATGCAACCTTTAACGATTGCACATGCTGCGCTGTATTGTTGCTTACTCCCTAAGGCCTGTTGAGCAGATCCGTCAGTGAAAATAATATATTCATACTGATCGAGAGGCAATATTTAGTTTGGTAGAGGATATTCTTGTTCATATTGCAGAAATGCTTGTGTTTTTAGATTTGGATCAAATCTGTATTCAACGTCCATTGCAGTAAGAGAATTAGCCCATTGTATCCATCTTGGATGTAAGGCTTTTGTGTTTGGAATGCTCGCCTTAGTAACAGCTTCTAAAGCTGGTACCGGGGTTACGACAATTATGCGTTTTCCCTGAGCCAGTGCTCTTTCTCTTGCTACAGCGGTCTGAACTGCTGTCAGGATTTTTTCTGTTGAAGTGAAACGCATTTCTGCATTTGTGTACAGGTGTGATTTGTATGCGATTGGTACGGTTTCGCCTTCATTGAAGGTTAAGTAAGTGTACCCGCATTGACCCGCTATTATTTGGATCACTAAGTTGCGTACGTTTACGCGTGTCTGTCAGTGTTTGGAAGCTATCATGTCTTCTTGTAGTGAATGTAGGATGTTTGTGTGTTCCTGTGTCCAATGTCTGACTGAAAAGTCAGGTTTGATTAAGTCGTAGAAAGGTTTTACATTTTCTGCGTAATCTAAAATGTATGTTCTGCCAAAATTTAGGAATCCCAGTATTGATTGTTGATTTTTTAATGATTTTGGTGGTAGAAGCAGCGCACACTTTTCTAAAAGTTAACTGCCAGGCTTTTCCCTTCACTTGAAAGCTTGTATCCTAAAAACAGGACATTGAGGTGGGCTATTTTAGATTTCTTAAAATTACATTTGCAGCCCTCAGAGACGAATCCCATAATAATGGTGCTCACCCTGGTCAAGTGCTTTTTAAGTCATCGTCCGTCAGATAAATATCATCCACATAGGACAATGCTTCCTCATCAAAATTTTGGAGTAACTCTGTTACTCTTGCTGAGAATACCCCCGGGCTGTTCTTATACCCCTGGGGGAGATGACAAAATTGCTGCTGGGCCCCCAATGCTGAGAATGCGGTCAAATACCTGCTTTCAGGCGCTATATTTTGGCAGAAGAATCCATTTGAGATATCTAGTGTAGTTTTGTACTTTTTCCGCACAATGTTA
The DNA here is from genome assembly GCA_963921515.1 of Calotriton arnoldi. Classification (NCBI taxonomy): domain Eukaryota; kingdom Metazoa; phylum Chordata; class Amphibia; order Caudata; family Salamandridae; genus Calotriton; species Calotriton arnoldi. The sequence goes on along the minus strand of CAWUFW010001386.1, from coordinate 1,274,214 downwards.
TTCATTAATGCGGCACTGTGTGCGTTTTGGACAGCGAATGTCTTTGTGCATGAGTTTAAATGTCTGTAATCTAAAACTAGACGATATGAGTTGTCCGGTTTTGATACGTGAAACAAAGGGTTGTTCATTGGTGAGGTGCATGTTTCAATCACCTCTTGGTATTCAAGTTGATCTAAGATCTCCCTGACCTGTTTTTTTGCTTCTTGCTTTATTGGATATTGTCTCTGTGCATTTGGGGAAACATTTAACGGGATCACGTGGTGGGTTGAATCTTCATCCCATACGGCATGATTTTTGTACAGTGCTGGAGCTAAGGCAACTGCCCACTCCCGTGCATATGCATGTTTAAGATGAATGGAACAAGGTCAGAAAATGCTGGAAAAATTACCGTTTCTCCCCTAGGGCACTCCAAAACGAATGCTGGCGGCCAATCTTGTTCAGCTAATAGGATGTCATAACCAGATGATTGGTTTTTCCAAAAGAGCCCTTTAATTTTCCTGGGCTTGTGCCCTCCATTTGGAGTGTTATTTCTTGTAACTTATGTGGGGTGCTCACCCTTGTACCTGGTGTTTCCACCGTGATGTAATCATTCAAGTCTGCTGTCACCAGAAATTCCATCAGGTTCTGGTGAGCTATTGTTACTTCTGCCGCACTGTCTAGCATCGTCTGAGCCCATTCCACGTTCAGAAGTTGTGTCCTCAGAATTCTGGGCATTTCTGATCTTTAGACCTGCAACTTTCTTCTTCTTAAACTGAGGTTTTGATTTTGGCTTTTCTTCTTTTTTGGAAGTATAGTCTTGAGCGTGCTGCTTGTCTCTGGACTTTGTACGCTCTTCTTTGTGTTCTGACCGTCCTTCTCTCTCTGAGTTTTTCGTCGAGCCCTGAAAGGAACGAGATGAACGTGTGTCAGTATCCTGATACCTGTCAGGTTTCCTAATATCATCCCTATTCCTGAGGTTGTACCTCTTTTCAGAGGGCTTAAGTCCCGCTCCCGAACAAGTAGTGAGTTCAGTTAATCAAAAAATAGGTCCATTAGTCCATAATCAATGTTCTTCTTTATTTTCAAGATGTCATCATATTCAGAAGACACAAGTGTTTCATAGATGATTAATGTCATCATGTTGATGTAGCTGATGTAGCCAATACATGTTTCGTCTTGGGTTAATCACCCGCTGACTTCCTCAGGGCATAACGGTACAGTTGGTCGGAACAATTACTGCGAGCCGGAGATTAGAATTGGAGTACTCTCCAACGAATCAATACACATCTTCACCTTACACCCTACGTTTGAATACGAGCGGATTAAGACTTGCGTTAAATGGAATTTCTTGTACGTCGGCCTGACAGTGGCGGACTTGTCTTTAAGCTTACAATTGCCCTGAGGAAGTCAGCGGGTGATTAACCCAAGATGAATCACATGTTGGCTACATCAGCTACATCAACATGATGACATGAATCATCTATGAAACACTTGTGTCTTCTGAATATGATGACATCTTGAAAATAAAGAAGAACATTGATTATGGACTAATGGACCTATTTTTTGATTAACTGAACTCACTACTTGCTCGGGAGCGGGACTTAAGCCTTGCAATTTGTTTTCTGTGAACCCTGTCCACGGAAAACACCTGGAGATGTAGGTGGTCATTTCCCACTTGTTCCCTTGAGCAGCTAGTGTATATCTTTAAGAGCTTTGCTATGGTGATGGCTATGCGCGAATCTCAACCCAGCCACGCTTTGAAGTTGTACTCTTTCCAGAGGGCTCCTGTGGGGGAGATCTGCCTCTGGATTGAGATCTGTTTCCTTTAAATTTTTGTTCTTTTTTATTATCCCACTTCTTCTTAGAAGAAGCAGGTGTCTGCTTGGTAGCGTCCTTTTCAGAACTGCCCATCAGTTGTGGTTTTAAAGCTTTCCCACCCAAACTGTCTCTGCCTAATTCTGCATATGCAGTTTCAATTATTTTGGGTAGTTCGTGTTGTTGATCTATAGGACTGAACTCCCTTAGGTGTTGGTGGTTTGCCACTGAAGCTGCTTCCTCTTTAATATTAGCTAGTATTATGGCTGATACCTGGTCATAGTTACCTAGTAACTTCATCCCTAAGTTTAGGGCAGGCTCTGCTCCGTACTCGTTTTGTATTTGTCTTAATACATCTGGTACTACAGCTAATGACGGGATACCATGAGTTCTGGTATAAATGGCATCAAAGGCTGTACCCCAAGTGGTGCAACCCTCCAATTGTGGTGTTATCCCCATGGGCAAGCAGATTGTTAGCATTCTATGTTTTTCATACGGGGTAGTATTCGGGAATACTGCCTCGAGCTGAGTTATTTTCTGAGCTAGCCAGAATGGTATTTGTTCACGCTTTGTGAGCATTTTACCCATTACCGCGTGGGATGTTTGTGGTGTGATTTTAGTTGCTGTACCCTGAGAGTGAGTACCATTCGTTGCAACTGTTGCACGTTGGACTGTGAAAGTCCTCATGATGAATTGTGTCAAGTTTCTGTAGATTTTAATTAAATCTTTGTGTTGCATGAGTAAGTCTACCTGTGGCATTGTTTCAATGTCAGGATATGGTGTGTAGGCCGCTAATATCGGCCATGTTGCCCCCTCTCCTCTGAGCGGGCCTAATCTTACTTTACTTCTTATGTGGGGTAGGGCGCCTTTAAACCAGTATAAGTGTTCCTGGTACGTGAGTGGAACCTCTATGTCCTCGAACGGACCATATTACATTGGTGCATCTCCTTCTGTATAGTAGTGAAATGTCTGTCTTCTTGCATCTGCTTCTGGGAATGTAACCCATGAATAGAATACCTCTGTTTTGTTTGATTCGTGTCCCTCAATCACGAAAACTACTATGCCACCCCTAGCTGATTAACCATTTTCTAACAGTTTCAGGGTGATCGTACGTCTGAATTTTGGTGCAATTTGTATTGCATTTAAATCTTCTTCTCCGTCTGAGGTGTGTAGATTTACTACTGCGTTATCTCCTGTCTCAGTCATTTTTGTAAAGAAGAAGCTTGTTCAAGGGAACTAAGATAAGGTGTTATGCACAATTTTAGGAACACTGTGTCCCTCAAGCTTGATTAACCAACAGCCAATAAATAGGATTTGTTCGCCTACTTAGCTGTGGCGGGATTTGAGCCCACACACTCCAGACGTCTCTGTTGTTTGTGAGTAGGGGTCTTTGAGAATAGCACGACTGAACTACTCAAATTCTACTGTTAAATAAGTACCCAACCAACGTTGGCGGCGCCATGTCGTGTAGTTCCTATATATAACCTATACTGAATCTGCGCGTTCGGATAACATGAACTGTGGGCTTGGTGGCAGACTGACTCTGAACACCCCCACCGAAAATGTTAGCCAGTTTACATTAGCTAGCTCACAGTGCCACTAGTGTCTCCTCTTATCGGGGAGAGAATAGTTTCTGGCAGCCTCAGAACATGACAACCCTGATCCCTCAAGATCGTGGAAACAATGTACTACTTTTCGCTCTGTCACTCGTGCTCACTTATCTTGTCTCAGAAATACACAGAATAAACAGCCTGGGCGTTTCAATAAGGGTTTATTGAACAGTCGTTATTCTTGTGTAGAATATATGAGCTGCAACAACCGTTAGACAGTAGCAGAGATATATGATTAGCAGTACAATGAATATAAATGGATAGTACAGTTCTACCATCTTGCAATACGCATGAATAAATACATGAATATAAAATGCATTGGTAAAAGAAAGCGCGTACTCCTATCTAGATGTACCTAAGTGTACCTAGCATGTGAGTAGGTGTAAAGCCAAGAATCCCTCTAGGAAAAAGTCGAACCCCATTACCTGAAGTGAGAATGTAGGAGCCCTTCTTGGTCTCGAACTGGACACCCCATGAGGGATGTCCAGACCACTGTCAGCTGGAGCGTCTGCATGCAGGAGCCTCAGCGTCTCTGGTCAGTGTGTCGGCCTGGAAGTCTCGGTTCCCTCTCCCTAACATTAGCAAGAGGTGCTATATTTATACAGATAGTATCTAGGGCTCCTTTGTCCCTTGTTACTTGTATTATCCATTGTTGGATTTGAGGATGACGTGTGGGATGAACCGTGTATATAGATAAGGGGAGGAAGGTGGTGTAGCCCCAGCCTGGTTTCTAAGAACCCTTATGAATATTCATTCATACTGTTTGAGTCTATTGATGGAGTTATAGGACTCTATTGTTCAGGAAAAACCCTCCTTCTGCACCCAGGACTAGAACTAGGTAAAGGTTCAATCCTAAAAGGCTCGTTACAGTGTAGTGTAGGGGAGGTAATGTAGGTGAAGGGGTATGATGTTACCTGGGCCTATATTAGGGTACCTATATGAAACATAACAGTAACTTTCACAAGTGCTAAGAGACCGTTGGTAATTAGGCGCTCTAAAAGTGACACTTAATATAACAAATGCAAAAAACAACAATTGATGGACAGAATGCAGAACAATGTCATACATTCACCCCAGTACAGAGATCTGGGCCTAAATCCATCTTTTTTTGCTCCCCATGCCATTCCAGTTTGAACACAGCCATATGCAAATCAGTCTTGACCCTGCGCCCAATGGGAACAGTCCAGCCTGAACTGCCAGGCCTGGTCCTCCCTGGACTGGAACAAGTATCCTAGGACCAGTTTCGTGGTTTCACCCCTCATCAGCCAGGATAGCTTGACTCCAGTGGCATGGAGAGCACGGGACCCATGTCTGGGCATACCCGTCCCACTCGGGGTGACAAATGCAAAAAGAACAATTAATGGACAGAATGCAGAACAATGCCATACATTCACCCCAGTAGAGAGATCTGGGCCTAAATCCATAGTTTTTTTTCCTCCCCATGCCATTCCAGTTTGAACACAGCCATATGCAAATCAGTCTTGACCCTGCGCCCAATGGGAACAGTCCAGCCTGAACTGCCAGGCCTGGTCCTCCCTGGACTGGAAAAAGTATCCTAGGACCAGTTTCGTGGTTTCACCCCTCATCAGCCAGGATAGCTTGACTCCAGTGGCATGGAGAGCACGGGACCCATGTCTGGGCATACCCGTCCCACTCGGGGTGACAAATGCAAAAAGAACAATTAATGGACAGAATGCAGAACAATGCCATACATTCACCCCAGTAGAGAGATCTGGGCCTAAATCCATCGTTTTTTTGCTCCCCATGCCATTCCAGTTTGAATCCAGGCATATGCAAACCAGTCTTGACCCTGCGCCCAATGGGAACAGTCCAGCCCGAACTGCCAGGTCAGGTTCTCCCTGGACTGGAAACAAGCAACCTAGGACCGGTTTTGGGGTTTCACCCCTTATCAGCCAGGATAGCTTGACTCCAGTGGCATGGAGAGCACGGGACCCACGTCTGGGCATATCCGTCCCACTCGGGTTTGACAAATGTAAAAAGAACAATTGATAGACAGAATGCAGAACAATGTCATACATTCACCCCAGTAAAGAGATCTGGGCCTAAATCTATCATTTTTTTTGCTCCCTATGCCATTCCAGTTTGAATCCAGGCATATGCAAATCAGTCTTGACCCTGGGCCCAATGGGAACAGTCCAGCCCAAACTGCCGGGCCAGGTCCTCCCTGGACTGGAAACAAGCATCCTAAGACCGGTTTCGGGCTTTCACCCCTCATCAGCCAGGTTAGCTTGACTCCAGTGGCATGGAGAGCACGGGACCCACGTCTGGGCATACCCGTCCCACTCGGGGTGACAAATGCAAAAAGAACAATTGATGGACAGAATGCAGAACAATGTCATACATTCACCCCAGTACAGAGATCTGGGACTAAATCCATCGTTTTTTTGCTACCCATGCATACCATTCCAGTGTGAACCGAGCCATATGCAAATCAGTCTTGACCCTGCGCCCAATGGGAACAGTCCAGTCCGAACTGCCAGGCCAGGTCCTCCCTGGACTGGGAACAAGCATCCTAGGACCGGTTTCGGGGTCTCACCCTTCATCAGTCAGGATAGCTTGACTCCAGTGCTCACTGCAGCACTGGATTCAAGCTAGTCAAGCTAATGAGGGATGAGTCCCCGAAACCAGTCCCAGGATGCTTACTTCCAGTCCAGGGAGGACCTAGCTTGGCAGTTCGGGCTGGTCTGTTCCCATAAGGAACAGGGTCAAGACTGATTTGCATATGGCTGGGTCCAAACTGGGGTGGTGTGGTGAGCAAAAGAATGATGGATTAAACCCAGACACTTGTGACTGTGGGTGAATGCTTGTATTGTCCAGCACTCCGTCATCAATTGTTTCTTTTGCATTTGTCGCCCTAAGTGGGAAGGGTATGCCCAGACGTGGGTCCCGTGCTCACTTCACCACTGGATTCAAGCTAGTCTGGCTGATATGGGGTGAGTCCCTGAAACCGGCACACATGACGCTTGTCTCCGGTCCAGGGAGGACCTGGCTTGGCAGTTCGGGCTGGACTGTTCCCATAAGGAACAGGGTCAAGACTGATTTGCATATGGCTGGGTCCAAACTGGGGTGGTGTGGTGAGCAAAAGAATGTTGGATTAAACCCAGATCCTTGTGACTGGGGGTGAATGCTTGCATTGTCCAGCATTTTGTCCATCAATTGTTTCTTTTGCATTAACATAACACTAGCATAGACTAAGGCTAAATAGGATGCCAAATGTGAACTGGCTCTGTAAATATGGTGGAAGCACAGCTTTTTCCACTAAATTTAGATCCCACGCTGGTGATCTGGGGGAATAACTAGCAATAAAAATTGGGTATTAAACTCGCACCCTTACTGTGTGCTTTGCACTTTTTCCCCGTGCTTTTACCACAATTGTTGTGCTGCGGGTTTTGGGATATGGCTTTCATGCGTCATTGCTAACCTCATATTTCGCTAAATCAGTTTTTCCTACATATTTAATGCTTGCACATTTCTCTGAATAAGTACCAAAATGGGACAAGGAAGATAAATGGTAGCATATGCAAATAATACTTTGGGCTTGTCTGCTAAGTTACAAAGTACAGTATTTTTTGCATTTGCAGTTCTGTCCATTTTAAATTAAAGAAGACGTCAAACATGAAATCGGTTTTAATCTTTTATGCTTACGTAAATAAAACCTAAAATGTCCTAGTTGGCTTAGGCCCGCTTAGCATATTTACTCTCATCACACTTCATAATTAAGAGAAATATTTATCCTTTGTACTTCCCATGCTATTGCAATATTTGAAATACATGTCATCTTTATTTTGGAATTAAGCCAATGTTTAACATACTGTAGTTGCCTTTTTGACACTCTCCTGCCTTAGGGTATGAGTTTCCCTAAGTTTACCTAAACATAACTCTCTGGAGAAAACCTGAGGAATTTCCATGTTAAAAAAATATATAATAGAAGGTCAACTTAAAAAATGGTCTCACATTATGCAGTCGGTCTTTGAAGAAGCAGCAAATGCTCCTAGCTGAAAACACATCAGAGGCCTTTTTATTGCCTATCTTCCCAATTAACTTCTTCACCAGCTGCAGCACCACTACATCCAGTACCCCAGTACCACTGCTGCTATTTATCTAGTGTTACTCTCAGGTGCTTTATGTTCTGATGAACGTATCTAATAATGAGTTCTAGCTGCATTTTCTTTACCTTAGGCTTAGAATAATCCTCAGGCGTCAGACTGAATCTGGACATTTTTCAAGCAGTACCTTTGCCCGCCGGTAGGTGACGTCGTTCGGCTCCGCGTTGGCGGGGGCGGCGGCGTTGTCCACACTGAAAGTGACGTGTTTGGTGCCTATATAGGCGCCACTTCAGTGCGCTACCATCAATTCTTTTCATTCCACGCCAGTCAGCGCAGATCCGGAGACCGCTACCGTCAGTCATTTTTTGACCGACCCTTTATTGACATTTTGTCAAGTCTTTTTTTGAGAGATTATCTCCTAGTGTGCTTAGGATGTCACCCAAGAAACCGGTGGGGTTCAAGCCCTATGGCTCCTGTTAGACAGATGTCTGTGACTGACCCCCATTTCATCTGCCTTTGGTGCTTGGAGCTGTACCGTGACTCCAAGTCTTGTGAGGACTGCTGCGCTATGAATCCCCAGGCGCTGAAGGAGTGCTCCTTGAAGCTCATTGTCACGTCACCCGACTCTGGTAACTTCCACAGTGCACCAGGTCTCTTTCGCAAGGAAGGTCCAGGGCCTGTTTACGTAGTCATTCTAGGCGCTCGTCTTCACGCTCAACGTCCTAGTGTAAGTCCCACAAGAAGTCTAAGAAGTCTGAGTAATCTTCTTCTTCATCGTGCTGATCTTCGGATGAAGCACGAGAACAGCATTACTCTATGCCCTGCTCCCACGCGGAACCTCCCTCTGGGTCTGGTCTGCGCCTTCCTGATTTTCCTGGAGCTGGAGTGACCCCCACCTCGTCTTTGGGTGGTCTGACCCTACTGAAGAGTCTTTGGGCCCATGGGTTCAGGGGTGCCCCCACTGGATTCCCGCCGCTGGGTCTGTCCTGGGCACCAGTTGAGCCCCTTGGATCTAGCTTTGGATCCAGAATGGCTCAGATCGCGAGACCGCGATCTTCCCTGAACCCCATTGGAGCAATGTTGTTATTGGCATCGGCAGTGCTGCCCCCATACTCATACCTGTATCTGAGACAGAGCTGGTTTGGGGTTGCCCAGAACTCGACCTCTCACGTCGGAGCCAGTACCCATTTGTTTTGGCAAGCCTGGAGAGGAGTATGATTGGAGAGGGTTTGAGGACTCTTATGGCTACACCAACTCCCTTGACAAGGCAGATGACAACTGGTTTGAGAAATGGGTGGACTTGAGATAGCTAGAACTGGTGAATTTCAGTGGGTATGTTAGTTTAAAACATTATGTTTTGTCTAACATTTTAACCTAACTGTAATATCCCTTTAACCTTTGTTTTTTCAGTGAAATTCTAAGGGTTTTTTCAAATGTAAAGTAACAAATTATTACAATTCCTAACTATGTCATTTTAACCTTTGCTTTTTAAAGTGAATTTTCTATGTTTTTTTAAATGTAAAGTAGGATGTTGATTGCTGTGCATGGCATGGGGTTGAGTGCAGGATATGGTCTTTGGCGAGGCCTTTCTCCCAGCAAGCGCTCTACCCCCTGCAGCATTCGGCCCTTGGCAGCATGCAGCTGTTCGGTGCAGGACCTGGCCAAAGGCCAACCCCCACAGGTTGGCTATGTGGTGTTACAATGTAAAAGATGTTATTTTATGTAAGGCAAACTTACTGACTTTGTCCAAGAGTCAGAACTCCAAAACATAAATAGTAGGACAATTGGCTTTATCAGGGGGGTCAGAATATCAACATATATAAATCAGACCTATTGTCTTTGTCAAAAATCACCAATATGTATAGTGGGAGAGGTGTAGTGCAGCGGGGCACCAGCTGTAGCTCAGCTCAGCACCATATGACTCTGGACAATAGCTCACTTAATCTCCCGGATGCCCCCCAGTGCCTTGAAACCTTAAGGAGTGATATATTCACGCTTTACAAATATGGATTATTATTACTATAATTAAATTAATATTTTATTAATTCACACATTGCAATGTTTATTAAAAGTGATTATCATTAAAAAAGTTGATAACGTTTTTTTTTAAAAAGTCTTTAAGTCTTAACATTTTTCTGCCCACAAAATGCAGTCATAAAAACAACCACAAGAGGGCTCAGCACTCCAGCTGCAGAGAATAGAGCTCCAACTAGAAGTGCTTCAAAAATATATGGTAAGCTCTCTTGGGGTCATGGATTTAATGACCCGGGAGTCTTACTATTATTTTTTTTTTATGTTGCTGAGGGTCCGCTGCATTCCCTGTAGCCCCCCACAACATTAACAAAATGCTTGATGGTGCCTCTGCCCCTTCTTTTGGCACCACCGGGATATTACAAAAATCAGGAAAAAGCCCTTGCAGGGCATTATGGAGTGCCCCACGTCAGAGCAGTAAACAATAAATGAGTGGCTTCTGACGCTCATTTATTAATATTTCCACAGGGGGAGCCCCAGGCTCTACGCGGCCCTTCCGACTCCCTGCAAGCTGCCCCATTGGCCGCACAGGAGCTGGAACCTTGTTTTAAAAAAATTAAATTTAAAACTAGGGTGCCTCAGTGCCCATCCGGGGTCCCCATAGCTTTTTTTATGGTGGGGACTGTGGGGGAGCCCCAAGGCCCACACAGCCCTGCCGGCTCCCCTGCCAACACCCATCTCGGGTGTGGCAGGAACCGGCATTGTTCCCACCTGATGGAGTAGCTGTTCTTTTGCTACCACCAGCCAGGAGCACTTCTGTGTTTCACCGTCCAAAAGAGGGCGGGCAGGGAGAAACTTTTGTAGCTCCACCCAGTGGGAGCACCTTTCTGCTTCCACCTGGTGGGAGTGCATAACACTTCCCTGCCTGCGCTCTGGCGGGCAGGGAATCTCTGTGTCCCTTGGGAATTGGGTCCCTGGGCCGCAATGACTGAGCCTGCCCCGAGGGATGGGGTCCCCGGGGCCTGCCATAGGCTATGGGAGGGGGGCTTCTTCCCCCTCTCCTATGTTTATATGCCCCAGGGCATGGAGGCCTCTTAGAGGCACAGGGGCTGCATGTCCTCCTCTCCCTAACTTAATGCATGGCCCCGGCATGGGGACCCAAGGGCCTGGAAACGGCCTAGAGAGGCGGGCTACACACCCCCTCCCCTTAATTTAATGCTTAGCCCTAGGGGATGGGATCACTGGGGCCTTAGTGAAACTCGGGGGGGGGGCTTCATGCCCCCTCCCCTTAATAAATAAATAATCGCCAGGAGATGGGGTCTCCTCCCCAATTATGTTTATCGACTCTTGGGAATGGGGCAGGGTGGTAGCCACATCAGTACACCTTGGCCTCAACATTCACAGGGGAAAAAAATAAGATCCTGAAGGGCCTGCAGAACTGCAGTCACTGTGGCAAGCAATGTACTGTAAGAGGTTGAGGCATTCACCTACCTGGGGAGTGTCGTAAACAAGCAGTTCGGCACAGATGCCGACGTCAAGGCAAGAATCAGCGAAGCTAAAGAAGATCTGGAGCTCCGAGGACCTAACACTGCAAACCAAGATCAGGCTTTTTAACACCAATGTAAAATGGGTCTGTATGGAGCAGAATCTTGAAGGACAACAGTGACCACCAAGACAATGTCCTGAAAACAGATTTCTAAGAACTCCCAGGGTCAAGAGTAGCTGCCCTCGGTTGAGTCCGCTGGGGTGACATTTTTCCTACTCTAGTGTGAGAGGTCACCAAATGATGAAGCATGCCTTGATAAGTTAAGGGTGAGACGTCCTCTCAAAAATCTTTTGATGACCCTCTCCGAAAGAAGTTCTAACTACGAATGGATAGCAAGGACGTTAAGTAACCTCAAGTAGTTTTGTGTTAAAGATATACATATGTTGCCATGGTACATATGTGTGGAGTTGGGTATAGAAATTCTATACATCATTACTGTTCGATATTTTGTCCCTTGATATTTTGTCCACAATATTAGTGTCCCACAATATCCTGGCCTCGATGTTCAGGAGCAACACCAATTTATAGGTGTCCCACTTTTAAATACAATGCACCCTACATTGTGGGCTACAAGATCTATATAGGGGTGACTTATTAATATTTCGAAGGAAGGTTTTTCACCCTTCAAAAGGTTATTTTGACAGGTTGGAGTTGCAGGTTTAAACTGCAGCAGTCCGGTTATAATAGCAGGTCTGAACCAATGTTTATACAATAAGTTCTGCAGTCCACAGGTGACATTAACTTTCCATGACAATGGTGCAGTTTTACACCATATATTATGGCCTTGAAGTAGAGTTAAATATGCCATTAAGGGATCAGCTAGTTTTTACATGTGCCAGGGGGGGTCACAGCACACACACACACACACTGGCACTGGACTGCAGGACTCCCTTGTTCAGGGTCTAAGAAACAGCAATAAAGTTCAGAAAAAAATGGGGATGACCACTCATAAAGGGAGACTTTTTCACACTTTCCTGTTGACTTTCCTATTCCTTGTCTACACTGAAGTCCTTTGTCCTCTAACCATTAGCAATATACCCTAAGTTAGGATTCATATGCAAGAGCACTGCTTTCCTCCTTCTGAAATCAGAGATATCTTTGCATTTCCCAGTAAACAAATTGCCTTCTGGTTCCAACCTCTTAATAAAGGTACAGCTTCCAGAACCCCCTTTAACTGAATTTAGTTTCAATATGTTTTTATTACAGGTTGTGTGAAAAAGGAGAACTGGCAAAACAAGGTGGTAGACGCAGCCACCTATAAACTCCCCCAAAATCCCTTCAACCCCTTTTCCAGTCCCCCACCCCGAGCCAGCTGTGGTCATAATAAAGGGTTGTGTGGCTTCAATCCTCTGGAGGTCATGGGCACCAAAGCGTGGGATGACAGAAAGGTCCTCTAGGCCTAGGGCTCACCGGGTTTGAGGGCACACCAGGCCTCTGTAGTCTTTGTTAAGATAGGAAAGGACAGGGCTCCACAGCTTGAGATAGAGAGGGGAGTGATCTGCCAAGTCGTAGGCTAACTTCACATGTCCCAGGAGATACCAGAGTTTGTGGAGCCATTGTTCATAGGTTGGAGAGGTGACCTTGCCCCACAGGGAAAGGATAAAATGCTTGGCTGCCAGCAGGAGGAGGGAGATGCGCTTGCCAGAGATAGAGCTGAGTAGGGCTATCTCAGGGAGATTGTCGAGGGGTTAGCACTGTATTTGGGAGATGGCGAGGAACATTTTGTCCCAGAAGTCATACAGGCAGGGGCACGACCACATGATGTGCAGAAGGGTACCTTGTTCTCCATAACCACACCAACATGTATCCGGGAGTGTAGAATCTGTAACGTGGAGTTAGGCTGGCGTCATGTACCAGTGATATAGTAATTTGTATAAGATCTCTCTGCCCTGGGCATGGAGGGGAACGCTTGTATTGTATATATCGATTTTGTCCCACTGTTTAGGGTCACGGGAAATATTCAGGTCTTTTCCCATTGCTCTTGGAAGGACTGTCTATGTGTGGGAAGTGATGTGTTGAACATAGAGTATATCTATGAGACCAAGTGCTGTGTAGTGGAGAGGCGTTGTAGGAAATTTTTGAATGGAGTCAATGCAGTCGCGGCGGGCACGACTCGCGGGTGGGGAGGGCGGGGGTTGTGCAGGGAGGGGAGGTTGTGCAGGGAGGGGGGGTTAATTTAAGTAAAAATAAAAAAATAAAGATAATTAAACTTACCTTTCCGATGGCCGGGTCCCGCGTATTCTCTGCTCTCCAGGAACAGGAAGCAGAAGCAGGCAGCCAGGCTTCCTCCCTCCCCTAATCCAATAACAACGCTGCTCAAGCAGCGTTGTGATTGGTCAGGACGTCAACCAACCAGGGGCTAATGGAGAGGCCATTTTCCCCATGTAGGCTGCATGCAGCTTACATGGAAAAAAGGCAGAGTGTGCATGAATGGTTTGGGCGGCCCCACGGGGCCGACCAAACAGTCTTTGCGCACTCAGAAGTGGGCAGGCACACCACTCCTCCTCTCCCCTGCTCTCAGAGCAGCCCCACCCACCCGCCCGACCGCAACCAAACATAAAATGGTAATAACAAAAAGTTATTACCATTTTATGTTTCTGCTTCTCGCACTGCGAGAAGCAGTGGGGCGACGCTCCTCCACCCTAGTGGAGGAGCCGCCCCTGAGTCAAGGACCTGGTGGTGCCTGACCAAATCAAGGAACGCAATGGGAAATTTGCAAGTAGTGGAAACATTCAAATTCTGTTATATCCTGGTCATACCAGAGGTCCTCAAAGAACCTCAGGGTGTCCCTATCGTAAAAGTCTTGGAGGTGGAAGCAGCCCCTCGATCTCCATATCTGCTATTCTTTTGTAGATGTGCCAGGTGTGAAGTCTGTGTTAGCCACTATGGGTGTAAGGGGAACGGGAAGGAGGTGAGGCCTTTCCAGAGTGCAATCAAGTCCCACACAGACAGTGTCGAGCGCGTGACATGGGAGATACACAGTAGCCTGCCTCTCATGACCCAAGGAAATCACAGGACCTCACCAAGGTCCGAGCTGCCAGGATCTGGTCAATGTGGCACCATTGTTTGTCAGATTCCACCCTAACCATTCAATTACTTACCTAGGTTGCAAGGCTTGGTTGTATAAGATGAGGTTGGGGTATGGCCCAGCCGACCGGCCCTAAGGCGTTTCATACATATCTTTGTGCCAACTGGGAGCAGCCGCCCGCCCAAATGTTTTGTATGCAAAGTATCTGTTAGCAAGATATGTCATCTTTCGGAATGTGGAGGGGCATGCCTGGAAGCCATGAGTTATAGTTACTTGAGATAAATATATCTGGTGAATTTCAGTGTTTTGAGTTTAAAATGGAAGTTTTTAAGTGACATATTCACTTAACTATCCAATCACTTTAACCTTTGTATTTGTTAGTGAATTTCTAAGGTTTTTGTAATTTAAAGTACAATATTATTACAATAAAGAATCCGCTGGAGTAGGGTCATCTTGAATGCAGCTATCCATCCCACCTAAAAGAAGGAATGGTTTCTCCATGCAGCTATGGTGGCTTTAGCCTTGCAGAGGAGGCAATCAAAGTTGAGTCATCCACACACCTGAAGGTTGGGTGTGCGTTTAATGCTCAGGTAGCGGACATGGTACGTAGTCCAGCATAAGTGTGTAGAGGTGTTGAGGGAGTCTGCCACTTTCCATTCACCTGCCCACAAGGACCAGACCCTCAGATTTGATCATGATGATCTGGAGGCTGGCCACCATTTGGAATTTCTTGAGAAGGGGGACAAGCGCTGACAGGGAGCTGTGGGGCTTGGTAAGGGTCAGAAGGAGGTCATCTGCGAAGGCTGATACCTTGAATGTGTCACAACAGAAGGAGATACCGTGTATCTGTGGGTGGTCTCTGATTTTCTGCAGGAGGAGCTCCAGGAAAAGTTCAAAGAGGAGGGGGAGAGATCGGACCGCCCAATTGGGTGCTGCGGGAGATTCACAAGGGTGTTGAAGCTTGTCTGCTAGCTCAGACCCTGGCTGTGGGTGATGCATAGAGCACAGATATCCAGCCACGGAATAGAAGTCCCATGCCATATTTCTGTAACACTTCAAAGAGCATTCCCCAGTCCACCCTGTCAAACACCTTTTCGGCATCCAGGGAAAGGAGAACCGCCGCTCTGCCCTTTTCCTGGCATTGTCAATGGGATGCAAGACCTGCTTGGTCTTATCGCCAGTGGTGCGGTTTAGAACAAAGCCGCCCTGGTCAGGGTGGATCAGGTCTGGAAGGAGTTTATCCAGATGGTTGGCTAAGACTTTAGGTCCAGGTTGAACAGGGAGATGGGGTGGTAGGAAAAGCATGGCAAGGGATCTTTGCCCGGTTTGGAGATCAAGATAATGGAGACTTCAGACATGCTACGGGATGTCACAGAGCTATCAGTTAGTTTGTTGAAAAGGGCAGTCATGATGGGGAGAAGTTGAAGGGCGAACTGTAAAGCCACGTGGCCAGGGGCCTTGGAGGGCTTAAATTGGCCGATGCCATTCAGGATCTCCTGGGGGGTTATAGAGTGGTTCAGAGATGCCACAGCAGGTGCTGAAAGATGAGGGAGGGAGACCAAATTAAGGTAGGCATGGCAGAGGTCCCAGGGTGCCAGGGAGGCCGTGTACAGTGAGTGGTAGGAGCAGCAAAAAGCCTGGAGCTTGTCCGGGATGGCTGTGTGCAGTGTGCCATCACTGTCTCGGATCTCCCCCAAGAGTCCTCGAGTTTGGTGTGCCAGTTGTTTATGGGCCAGCAGGGTACCTGGTTTATTACCCCCCTTATTATACCGAACCCCCAGCCTTGTGAGGAGGTAATTAGCCTTATCCAACTCCAGGGTATGGAGTCGGCCCCTGACCATCAAGGTATGCCACCAGAGTTTTTTCGTGGGTGTGCATTTATGCTGTTGTTCGAGGTCAGCCAACTATGCAGCCAACCCAGCCCTTGTGTAGTCTCGCACCCATTTGAGTCGGATGGCCTCTCAGATGAAGGCCCCCCGGGCCACAGCTTTCAGGGCATCTCAGACAATCCTCCTGTCCACTCTTCTGGTATCATTGAGGGACACATATTCCATGCGAGAGGATCTGATTGCATCCATCTCAACGGGGTAGTGGGTAAGGAAGTCGTTCAGACGCCAGGACACCCCAGAGCACGGGTGAGGAGATTGGTTCCACTGGAGTATCGCCACCACAGAGTCATGGTCGGAGAGAGTCAAAGGAAGGTGGTCAGCCTCGAGGAGGTCAACCTCAAGCCACATGTCTATGAGCATGAGATCTATCCTGGCTTAGGTGCGATGGGCCCCGGAGTAGTCAATCGTTAGGGGGCTGCACCAGGCAACAAGAAGGCCAATATCTGTGAGCCACCCGTGGCCCTCTGGGGACAGTACGGGGGTCCCTCTGTGGCAGTGTTGTGATTTGCCTTGTGTATTGGGAACCAAGTTAAAGTCCTCCCTTAGAATCGGGGAGCCCTGCATGAAAGCTGTGATAGTTTGCAGCATGGATCAGAGGAAGGCCTCTTGGCCGGTATTCGGGGAATCTACATAAGCTATACATGGGGCCGGCCTATGTACTGTTGAGTGCTACCCATCTACCCTCTTTGTCAGATTTGTGGTCATGCTTCATGAAGTGTAGGGGTTGGGAGAGGAGAATCGCCACTCCTGCCTTTTTGGCCTTGGAGGAGACATGGTACTGGAGCGAGAACTTGCGAGAGAAGAGTCTACATGTATCAGTGCATTACAATATCATAGGACGGTAGTGGTGGTTTAGAAGTAGCACATTCAATTCTCAAGATAGCTTTAACGTTATTTATCTGTTCCCAGTATGTCAGTGTACAGAAATTACGGTGCCCTTCAAGATAACAGGAGCATCCCACTACCAAGGATGCCAGTTCAACGGGTATTAAATACCCGTCGTTTCAGAGTCTTAACAAACGATTGTACCTCGGCACTCTGATATTTAACTAAAACAATTTACAGTTTGGTCATTAGATTTAGCTAAATGGCCAATACTAAAAATCCTACAAAAGCGATTGCTTAATCGATATAATATATCAAAGATAGAAAAACATTTCCAAATAGATCAAACAAAAACAAAAGAGAACATCAAAAAGTGGGTATTATTCTTGTGCAATTTAATATTATTGAATCCAATATTTCTTCATAACAATTTAATTGAGCACTACAGGCAAGAGCGATATTATCAAGCCAAATTGGAGGTCCTAATCCTAGGGCCTTCCAGGTAGTAGTGGCTGACGAACAGCCGATGACAGCCGACACGTGTTTCGTTACATATGCGTAACTTTCTCAAGGCTGTGAACAAAAATGAATAATAGAAACATAGTGCTCATTACATACTTTTTCTGGTATGTACATCAGATGATATTATTACTTCAATTTTGGGTGTAGCCAATGTGTAAAAAAAGAATTTAGGAAACGTGCAAAGATGTTCTCTTGTGATATTTAGAAAAAAGAAGTGTTTATCAATTCATATCTATAGGTGAAGATGACGCATATAAAGAAAGAAATTCTAGGAAAGCCATGATATCCCAAATAATAACCAGCAAGGATAGTAAGTCCGAATGGTGATTGAAAGAAATAAAAAAAACACGTGAAAAGAAAAAAACACGTGATATGATTTTAAAAGAGCCATAGTTCAGAAAAGAAGGGTTGATCATGCTTCAAAGCTCTAAGTTTTTGACAAACTATGGATAAAAGAGGAAGCTTATTGAGTACCTTGGTCTCTTATTATTGTTAAGGCTGTTGTAGCGAGGAAAGATTTTCGTATTATCCTTAGCGCGATCTTTGATCTTATAAAATCAATTCTAAAAAACAAAAATAAAGATAAATGAGTGTAATCACACCCTTATCACTGGTTGATTTTTCACTACTTGAACGCGGTCTAAAAATCTAAAGACACTCCGAAAAATGAGTACCTGAATTTCGTGTGTTGTATTTTCCCCCCTTAAGGGTGACGTAGTATGAAGAACATGACTATTCACAGATCCATCGTGAGTGGACCTGTGAGAGAACGTAAATAGAGAGATGTTTAAGAATTGATTGTGGATATTAAATCTCAGATCTGTATTTATTAATCTATAATCTCTATAAAAGTTAGTCAGTTGGTACAACATATGGTCTCGAAATTCACTGCGCTGGCTTGATCATCGGTTGTAAGTAAGATTCTATTCAGAATGGACCATTGTGCCAAAGAAAACAGTGAACTAATGGTTATCCAAAAGAAACATGATCTGTACCTGGCACGTAAAGTGAGAAGAGGTTGCCCCGTTCAAATTCCCAGCCTGTCTGTGGGTGATTCCTAAATAATATATACGATGGACCCTCTATGGACAAAAATAAGTAGAAAACGGAATCAAATGTCAGATGACCCATTATTTTTTAAAAACTCCATATTGTAAGAAAACTAGTCATGGTAATTACATTCATCATTCAAAATTTGAGACACCTATGCGGCCCTAATTGAATAGGTCGCTTAACACATCTACGATGGACCCTCTATGGAGAGAGTAAGCGAAAAAAATGATCTAAAGTCGGAAGACCCGATTTTTATTAAAAACATCATATTATAAATGGATTATGCTATCGTAGTTACATTCATCATTCAAATTTAAGACACCTATGTGGACCTATTTAGTTGCGTCGCTTAACATCAAAAGTAAAAGTTCCTATTTATAAATTACGAATTAGGAGAAAGGAAAATATGTCCCATTCATAATGTCAGGTCAATGGAATATTTGGAAACAAAATAACTCTTTCTAAGAGTTGAATCAAAGTGTAAAAGAGTAAACTTCCTACCATTTAGTGCAAGGACTGATAATATGCCTGTAACGAAAAAACGGAAAAAAGAAAGGAAAGTAAACACCTTTTTATAAAAATACGGTAGGTATTAAATTGGCTACTCATGTAAGAAGCGTCATAATTACTTACAAGAGGTGCATGTTTCACGTGGCAACTAAGGGCTTCGATAGGTCCCTGAGATACAAAAAGTAAAAAGATAAACTTAAAATTATATTTCTATTTAACATAGACTTTATAATCTAGTATAGAATTTTTTTTTTTCCAAAGTCTATCGGTTTTATCCTCCCGTTCTATATCACTTACTTTTTTAAAATGCCGATGTGGTCCAAGGTACGGGGCGATCCTGTCGTGTGTATGGAGACGGCCATTTTCCGCTCCTTTCTCCTTTTTTATACTATAGAAATCATGGTGATAGAAAGTGGAAAACTCCACTTCCTGCAGAGGCCCTGTCCGGATCGTAAAGAGGAAAAAGGACTATTTTCTTTAGTCCAACCTATATCATATGCCATGTTTAAGTGGAGGGATGAAAGCCTAATTGAGTGACAGACACGGAGGAGATTAGATTTTTTCACGGATTTAAAAGTGGCATCAGTAGTAAATCGCGCTCCATATGAGAATCCGTATTCTGATATATTTTATAGTCCAATGTACAGAACGCAATATATGCAACAAAAAGTGCATGTAGCATTACTGTTACGCAAATGCTGCTATTGTTTCGAGACATAAGTGGAAAGTGTATTATCTATCTAATTTAGTATTATTAAAACAAGATTATATTGTTAGCGATTAACTGCTAAAATGTCCCCAGCGGAAGTGAGTATATTGGGAAAAGCAGGTCCCTCATCTTAAGCGATGTTACTTCCATGCTGTTAATGAAGGATTACCCATGTGAAAGAAAGAATATTGGAGGAGTCCATGTTGTAAGAGACAACCAAAGATTCATAGATTTACCATGTTAGCCTAACACATACATAGCCAATGGTTAAGTATAAAACAATTCAATAAAAACACATTTCTGCTACAAAGGTCTACTAATTTTGACATCTAGTAATAAGTTGGAACCAACAAAACCTGGATAGATATATTACAACCACGTTTCTGTAGCATATTTGGTGTCCTGAAGTTCATCTCACAAACAAAATAGAGTGCATTGTTGTCACTCTTATCAAGTGTTTACCTATCATAATTATCAAATAGAGATGTCACATTAAACAGAATGCATATTTGAATCTGCATATAGTTTGCCTCATCTTTACAGTTGGTGGACAGATTTGGCCCCTGATAATCATGGTGTTAATCCTTTAGGAATACATGTAACTCTTTGTCATAATTAATACCCTGTTCAACCGCCCGAAGGCGTATTATCCATTGTGCTTCCATTTTTCTTAGTACGGAGGTACGATCACCCCCCTCGGGTCATTATAGGCCTGAGCTATCCCATGGAACCTGATATTTGCAATGGACATGTTAGGGTGATCTTTGTTAAAGTGAACTGCCATTGGGTAACTGCTGTCATTGTTACGTAACGCCCTTACATGTTCTTGAATTCTCTCTTTTAGTGCACGTATGGTGCTACCGATATAAATCAAATTGCAGGGGCATTTTATACAATAGACTATATATTTGGACTCACAATTAATGAAGTCCTTAATATAGTATTTGGTCGAGGTGTTATAGCAGAATTCCTTGATGCAGTTATTAGCCAAAGGGCACATGTTACAATGCGTACATTTAAAAAAACCTTTTGGTTTTGTTGGTAACCAAGTGTTGATACTTGGTCTAGCTGGTAAATAACTTGTACAGAGAATATCTCTGAGTGTCTTGCTTCTCCTGTGTATTATTCTTGGTTTCTTTGTCAGATGTTCGGTTAAAGATCTATCTAATGCTAGGTGATGCCAGTGTTTGGATATGATTTTATAGATGGAATTGCTTTCAACATGGAAATCCATGATTAGGCCAAGTTTGTTTGCATTTGCTTTATTCGCGTGTTTGTTTCTTTTTTAACAAGTTGTATCTCGGTGTTTTCAGAATTCGCTTTCTTGCCTGTTTTAACATATCCGGGGAGTAGCCCCTACAGGCAAAGCGTTCCTGCAAGTTGTCAAGTTCTTGAAGAAAAACCCCATCTTCACTGCAATTCCTGCGTGTGCGGGTCATTTCACCTAATGGTATTGCTTTGATTTGGGCTTTGGGATGGGCGCTCGTTGCATGTAAAACAGAGTTGCATGCTGTTTTCTTCCTAAATAATTTGGACAACATTTTTGAGCCTTTTATATAGACCGTGATGTCTAGGAAATCTATTTCCTTGGAATTGTAGTTCGAGGTGAATTTCAAGTTGAAACTATTGTTGTTTAAGTAGTCAGTCAATGCTGCAAATTCCAACTCGCTGCCTGCCCAAATGACGAAAATATCGTCTATGTAACGACCCCAATACACAATGTGTGTTGTTAAGTTAGAGGGGCCGTTCGTCCATAGGTGTTTGTTTTCAAATTTGCCCATGTATAGATTCGCTACAGATGGTGAAAATTTAGAGCCCATCGCTACACCCATTGCTTGCTGGTACCAGGTGCCTTGATGTAGAAACACATTGTTTTCCAAAACAACTTGTGTCATATCAATAACCATCTCTGTATGTTCATAGAAAGTGGCATCTCTTTGGTAAAGAATATCTGTTAAAGCTTGTAGACCCTGCTCCCAGGGAATGCTGGTATATAGAGCGCACACGTCTAATGTGGCAAAGGAGAGTTCAGTTGTCCATTCTATATCTTCCAACTTATTGAGGAGATCCCCAGTGTCGCCACTCCTGCCTTTTTGGCCTTGGAGGAGACATGGTACTGGAGCGAGAACTTGCGAGAGAAGAGTCTACATGTATCAGTGCATAGAAGATGGGTTTCTTGGAGTAGGCAAATGGACGCTTCAGTTGCCTGGAGCTCTCCCAGAATGGCGCGTTGTTTAGAGGGGTGGTTAAGACTCTTGACGTTGAACATGATGACCCATAGAGTGAGGGGGTTAGTATTAGTTTGCAAGGGTTGTGTGCTGTGGGATCCAAGGTAGACTAAAGGGTGAATGGGGCAGCCGGAGACTGGTGTATCCCACCCTCCCTCCCTTCCCTCCCAAACCCCAAACAATAACCACAATCATGTCCATAAACAACAGAGCAAAGAGAAACAAAGCAACAAATTAATGAAGTCAAGTTCTGGGAAGGTCCAGCAGACCGTGTCACTATCAAGAGTGAGACAGGGAGGAGGGAATCAGTGGCTGTGTCGAACAAGTGCCGGGTACCCAGCCCTCCCACCTGGTGCCAGTGTTAGCAAGTGGATGTATCTGGAAGGAGCCTACCCAGCCACCTAGAACCAAAGGGGCCAAGTTTCAGTCACCAGACAGGGCTGCAACGTCAGAGAAGCAGCGGAGTTGTTCCAGGAGCTGAGATCTGCTAAATGGTGGGGCTAGGTTCAAGTCTTCCACCCCAGCTGGAGAAAGCCTGCCACCCTGAAGTAGATGCCTGGGGATGCTCCCAAGCCACTCGTACCTCCATCGGCATCCCCAGCATGCGAGCCACCTCTGCCACGGTTGTGAGTGTATGGGCCCTGCCCTTCCAGCTGACGAGGATGCTAAATGGATGGGCCCAGTGGTATTTGGTATTATGGGCACTAAGAATGTCCGTTGGGGGTTTGAGGGCACTTCCCCTGGCCAGCGTGGCTGGTAAAAGGTCCTGAAAAAGGAGGAGGTGGGAACCATTGAATGAGATCCATCCTCCTGCCTGTACAGAGCCATTTCATGCTATGCAGGAATTATGCGATTCCCTTGCTGATTACTTTGAAGATAAGATCAAGTTAATCTATCAAAACTTCACTAGTAAGTCACACCAATCTACTGCTTAGTTAAGCAACAGCCCCTCTTCTAATTCCAGGTGCTACAGGCTGGATAATTTAAAAACTCTCTCACTGTAACAAACTCTGCATGTGCTTGAAAGAGCGAAATCAGGCTCCCCAACGAACTCCTGTCCACCCAGGATCGTAGCCCTATTGGCTAGCCAGATCGCCCTGGCAGTAAGATTGCTATTCAATTTATCTATAGAGACAAGAAACATTCCCTCTGCCTGGAAATCGGTGCAGATTATACCTATCCAAAAGAAGAGCAACATGAATCCATCAATCCTTTCGAACTATAGACCTATCTCACTACTTCCACTCTTGCACAAGCTGCTGGAAGGTCTAATCAATAAATAACTGACTATCTCAAAATGAATAAGATTTTGGACCCTTCACAATCAGGCTTCAGAGCCAAGCACCTTGGTGGCCGTGACTGACATCATCAGGTGCTCGCTGGAAGTTGACATCCCAGCCATGCTCATGTTCTTAGACCTATCCACAGCATTCGATACCTTGTCCCATGCTAAGCTACTTCTAAGACTACAGGAATTGGGATTGTGGGGTCTGCCCTGGTCTGGTTCCAGGAGTTCGTGAAAGACAGAATGCAGAGCATCTTGAAAGGAGCTTTCAAATCCAGGCCCAGGTTGGTCGACAAAGGGGCACCCCAAGGTTCATGCTTGATCCCTACATTATTTAACTTTTATGTGGCACCTCTCGCCAAAGTCATCAGAGCATATGGGTTTGAAATTGTGTCATATGCAGATGACACACAGTTGGTCATTTCCTTTGATGAGGATATGGACAAAGTGAAGAACTTCTTCTTGGCTGGAATGAAGGCTATTGCAGGGTGGAGGCTGGATAACTTTCTCCAGCTGAATCCAGGGAAAACAGAGATCATTTTGTTTGGGAAAGCCCAAGAACTGTGGACTCAGGATTAGTGGCCACCGGAGCTAGGCAAGGCCCCTACCCCAAGTAAGGTAGTAAAAAACCTTGGAGTTAAGGTAGCTCAGGCCCTTAATGTGAAAAAACAAGTTCTATCCATAACAGGTACCTATTTCTACATACCTCGTTTACTGAAGAAATCCCTGCCGTTCCTCCCTCTGACAGCCAGAAAGACCCTGGTGCAGGATCTTGTTGTGAGTTGGCTAGATTATGGAAATGCATTATTGGCTTCCACCAATGAGTCACTACTGCCTAAATTACAGGTAGTACAAAACACTGCCGCACGGCTGATTTATAACCGGCCGCTCAGAATGCCCTCCACTCCTCTTTTAAAATCTTTACACTGGCTACCTGTAAAGAAAAGAATAGTATTTAAAATATGCTGTTTAACCTACAAAGCTCTGCAGGGCAAAGGTCCTACGTACCTTTGCCAGAGGCTTAACCGCTACCATCCCACTAGGAATTTGCGCTCCAGTGATAAGGAGTTTCTGTGGGTCCCACGCATTCGACGTTCTAGATGTGGTGGCAGAACCTTCTACTACTTGGCCCCTGCCCTCTGGAAAAAACTGCCACTTTCTGTTCGAATTTGCCCTGATTACAGCAAATTTAGGAAAGCATTAAAAACTGTACTGTTTTAAATTTTGCGTTCAACTTCTTTGGGTCAGCAGAGATACCCTGGTTGGGGTGATAAGTGTGCGTTATCAAATCATATATAATCATAATAATAGGCTGTAGGCAGCAGGGGGGTGCAGAGTGTGCCAGTTGTCATGGCGTGGGCCCCCTCCCTCGGGCCAGGCCAGTGGTGAACTCTAATGCGGAGGAGGGCAAGGCGGTCTTGTGGGGCCCCCCTCTGGAGACCCCAGCAAGGCACCCACCTGCGAAGCTGTCTCCTCTGGCTCCAGGCACGATGTAATGCCATGTGCCTCAGCATCCGGGGATGGGCGAGACCAGCGGGGACCAATGGGGGAGGGTGGAAAATGGTGGCCGGGAGACCCGGTCTACCCTGATTCCCACACTGCTTGATGCACCCCCTTGGGCAGTTGGCTGGGCCCAACAGACAGCAGCCAGACTTCATGTGGCATTGCGGTCTCCTCCGGCGCCTCCCCGCGTCTGTCAGGCCAAGACACCGCACACTGGTTGCACCGTGGTTGTGGGCTCGATGGGGCTTTCCCGGGGCATTGGAGCAAGTTGCCGGTCTTTGGGTGTTGCAGTGGGGCCGGTGGGAGCTTATGGAAGGCTGGGGACTGCGCGAAAGGTAGCCAGGCAGAGGAGCTCAGGCTCTATACGTCCACCATCTTACAAGGCTTGGCCACGCCCCCTCCCCCACTGAATTTAAAGATGACACTATTCTGGTAAGTTTCATTTGAACTTATTACAGATTAGTGGACATGCCAAGAACTTAAGAACTGCATCCGTTCATAAATCCGCTACTGTGACTGTCCCCACAGTGAATTACCCACACCTTCACCTCTAGAATTGGAACAAAAACCCATGTGCAGCAAGCGCTAGTACACAAACCTCGATGTGCAGCACATGCAAGTACATTATACCTTTCAACACTACACAGAGTTTCCTTTGAGTTATTAAGAATCTTTGTCAAAGGTCCCAATAGATCTAACAACTTGTCTTCACATTGTTTTAGTGATCTCTCTAGACCTTTGCAAGGGTCTCTCTTCAGTGTAAAAAGATAAACATCAATTCTGAATCTAAACCTGGAGTGGAGCAGTCCTTCTCCTCTTTAACTGGTCTTCAGCATTCCAGCCCCCCACTTTCTACTTCGGAATATTTTGCTGTTCCTTACTCAGCAGCTTTCTTACGTGGCTCATAGGTGATCACTCTGAACCATGTGACTAGTATATTGCATTTGAATTAAACATTTCATTGCTTTATGGAGCTTTAATTATACCTTTTGCAGACTTCACCGTCTCTTTCATCAAGAAGTCATCTATTTGTTCTCATTTGTCAATTAAATCCATACATACTTATCAGACTTAAAACCTTCTTTATATAGGTTCTCCATTTGCTCAAACTCATCGTGATTGTTATCAAGCATTTAATGTCCATGAACACCTGATCTGTGCATGCGGCAAAGAACACCTTTCCCTTTTGTCAAAATCTTTCTCCCTGGACATGACTCAGACCAAAGGCGTGGTTATATAAAAGAACTTCTTTATTCCATTCCTGTCTCACATCCAGCCAGAGCAACACTCCCCTCCAACTGTCATTAGAATATATCCGTCTTCCCCTTCTGGCTCAGACTCTAAGAACCTGGTCCAGCTTACATTCTACCTAGTCATAATATAACACATCCCATTTTCCACAAATTAAACAATGCCCTCAAATAACACAAACACCTATACTAATTCTGGAGAACCCAGCACTATTATCTTGAACATGACTAACAAAACATAAAATGTACCTGTTACGAAAGATGTTGTTGGAACACCCGAACACCCTGGGCCTCGTTTATGAGGCCCCTTGCGGCACCGGAACGTCACTTTTTTGATGCTCTTTTGGCGCAATGTGCCCCGGCATATTTACAAGGTCACGTAAAGCCACTTTGCGTGGCTTTTCATGACCTTGTAAATATGTGCCCCTTTCACGCAGAAAACTGCATAAAAGGGGCGTTGCTGTGGGTGTTCTCACGCAACACCCATGGAATCTGACACATTCCCAGATTTACTAGAAATCGTATACCTGGGAATGGGTCACAATCTAACGCAACCCCAGGGTTGGCGTTAGGGAGGCGCAATGAGGAGAAATGTTTTCATTTCTCCTCGTTTTTCCTTTTTCTAGAAAGAGGAAATCGCCTGAATTGATTGATTTTGTGCAGGAAGGTGTCCCTTCCTGCACAAAATCAATCAGCCCCACAAAGCAGGCACCCTTGCACCATGGTGCAAGGGAGCCTGCGTTGGCGCACGGCAGCCCAATGTGCGCTGGGGAAAAGGACAGGAATGCACCTGTATCTTATAGATACGGTGCATTCATGCCCTTTTCTTTTGACGTAGGGCAGTGCAGCAAGATTCCTTGCAGTGCTGCCCTACGTCAAAACCTCATAAATGAGGCCCCATATATATAACAGTACAGTCATATCAAAATATAATCTTTCCTCCTTCTTGGTAATTTAACATGACTTTTTCTGAATCCCGGAAGATTTGGCTCCACATCACAACTTAGTTCAGTCTTCTTAATCCACTCCTTCAACTCACCTTCATCACACCTCGTCACACTTCTTATTTTCCACTTTTTACCATCCTCCAACACTACCAATTGATTATTCAAACAGATAATACGTTTAGGACAAGACCACTTGGAGGATCCCTTCGTGCTGTTTAACCCATACTTCACACAAACAAGATCTCCTTCCTTAAGATTGAACACTTCCTTCACTGAAACAATCCTCCCCATCATACTTGATCTCCTTCTCTGGCACTTTTCTGCACATTCTGGAAGCCTTCACCTCTTGCAATCCTGATGTACCCATCCAACAAGGAGATACATTTGTACATAGCAGCCTTCCCTTTAGCAACAAGAAATGTGTCTGTTATAGAACGTCAAGAAATTATACAGCTCCATAACATATTTAACCTTATCTCACCAATCCAACTCGATTGAAATGCTCCACTAGACCACTCTCACATAGATGATACATAGCTGTTTTATAATGTTTCATCCCTTGCTGTTGCACATCATTTTCCAATTCTGTGGAGATGAACTGGGATCCATTATCAGTGATAATTTTCTCAGGATACAACTCTCTCTGGAATATCTCCTCACAAGAAACCACAATATTGCTGGTTCTCGCTTCACTCACAAAACTAACCTCAGGCCATTTTGAGTAATAGTCGATAAGCACTATAGCATACCTCTCCTTCTTGAAGTCACAGAAAATGGACTACACACATCCATAGCTATTTTTTCCTTGCGCAATCAGGCAATAGTACCGGTTTTATAGGTGTCTCTTTTCTCACGTGTGATTTATCGCTACACGTACATGCCGAGGAATTCCTTACATGCCTTTACACCTGTCAGTCGATACATGGCCTACAAAAGTCAACTCTTGCCTTCCTCTTTATGGTGGACATACCTCTGTGACCTTCATGCAACAAAGTTAACAACCTGTTCTGCAACCCAGCTGGAACCACCAATCTATAACCTCTTCTCACAATTACTTCCGCATCTGACAATTATGACCAAAGTGCCCTATACTGCTGTGAGTCAACTAAATCACTTAGCTCCGCGGACCACCCCACCATTATACATTTCTTAACCTTTGCCAACACCTCATCCTTGGTTGTCTTAGGCTTCCATTCTTCTTCGGTTATCGCTCCCTGACATCTTAGAGTATTCTCCGCCAACAGCCACGCCTCATCATCCGTACCCTCTTCTGTCCCCACTGGTAAGCGAGATAGGCAATCAGCATTAGTATTTTTAATGCCCAGCACATATTCCACTTTGAATGAGTATTCTTGCAGTCTGTACATCCATTTGGAAATACTTGAATTGGCCTTACAACTATCCTTGGTGGAAAATGGGCCAATCAAGGGTTTGTGATCAGTCCTCAGAAGGAAAGGGGTTCCTAACACAAAGGTCCTGAGGTGTTGGATGCCCCACCAACAGACTAGGTCTTCGTTTTTTTATTGTTGAATACGTTTATGCAGCTCCTTTCAAGGTTCTTGAGGCAAACACCACCACTCTTTTGTATCCTCCTTTTGATACATATGCACAGCCCCCAGACCATGCACACTTGTTTGTGTGGCCACAATCATTTAGTTATGCATATCAAAAGGCTCCAATTCCACTGCATTGATTATGCTCCATTTGATGTTCAGGAATGCTCTTTGACACTCTTCAGACCACACATACCTTTTACCTTTCTTCAACAATGCCCTTAAAGGCTGCCTTCACTCTAAAAAAATGGCTCACAAAATTGGCATAATATTCTGCCAACTCAAGAAAGGAGTGTAACTGATCCTTATCCCCTGGATTGGGAGCCTTTTATATTGCCTACAGCAGTTTGAGCTTAGGTTTGACTCCCTCACACGAACAATGTTCCCCAAATACTCCACCTAATTTACTTCAAATCTTCACTTACCAATTCTAACAGTCAAGCAAGCATCTTCCAATGCTCTTAGCACTATACTCAACATGTCATCATGATCACTTTAGTATATCCCCACACCAACACATCGTCTTGGAAAAAATTCACATTATCCAACTTTCCCAGTGATATTTGCATTAAGCATCGGAAAATGGCTGTGCTAAAGCCAGCCCAAATGGCATTCAAATAAACTGATACACCTCCTCTGGAGTTATGAAAGATGCAAATCCCGGGTCCAACAAGACCTAGTGATACGCACTAGGTAACTGCGATGCTGAAAAGTACTTTGCATCCTTCACACTAGTCAGTATTTCATTAATATTTACAAGGGATGCCGGTCCACCCATTTAATCATATTAAAATCCCTTAAACCCACACACATACATATTTTTCATTCCACCTTCTGTGCTATTATTATTGGTCTTAAGCACTCCAATGCCTCTTTTGATTTTATGACATTCTCCATTCATAAGCTATCCAATTCCTTTTTTAGCAGTTCCCTTAAAATCAGAAGGACATTCCTCAATTTATGAACTCTTAGCACCGCTGTTTCTTTCAACACAATATGGTGGGTAAACTTTTTGCAACAAGCTAACTTTTTGCTGAACAACTTGAGAAAGTCTCATTTCCACCTCTCTCCTTCACTGTAAACCATCACCGGTACAGCTCTGGATGATTGGGATACAATACTACACCCAGCGCACGTTGTTCTCTCCAGCCTAGTAAGGTTTTCCCATTCTTAACAACAATGCTCAATACTCCTGCCTTTGTACATTAATTTGTACGATAATGTAATAGTAAAGTAACCCATCATAAGTATCTTCACACCCCAATAACCTTCAGGTCTGTCCTAAAGAGGTCTAACCCTCCAAATCTATCCCAGGTGTTTTGTCAAAAAGTGTGTAAGGAAAACAGGAATCTGCCTACATTGGCACCTTTCTCCCACAGACTTCTACTGAACATTTAGGAGGCAAATATGGCTCACAAACCACATTCATGTATTATTTTATGGTTCAGTTTCTCACACTACCAGCACTACTATGTCATCAACTTCACACTCACTATCATTCTGTCCCTTATTACTGTTGTTGGGATATAAAACATTCATGCTGACTTTGCACCCACTTGCTTCACTTTTGCACACCCTTGAAAATGTTCTAACTTTTAATTAACCTTGTGTTTCTTCCAACTCTGCTTTTGCAGGCTTGTGATTGAGTTTGCAGACCTCTTTTTATTTACTTTCAGCTCCTTGACATATCGAGAAGTGTTCTCAATGGGTCTGGCCACTCTAATTGACTTTTCCAAAGACGGCTCCTTGATCGAAAGCAATTTCTCCTCAATCCTTTAGCTGGTTTTCCTGTTGATTAATTGGTCTCTTATTATGTCTTCACTTAAGTCCTTGAAATTACATGTTGCTGCCAATATGCATAAGACTACAACATATTGATCTATTCACCAGGCATCTGAGCTGTAGAAAAACATTTATGTTCCACTGCAATGCTTGTTTTTTTGTAATGCTTTAATGACCCTCTTGTACTCCTCATCCGATCCCCTTTCCAAGTCTGAGTCATTATCATTATCTGAACTAGTCTGTTTGCTTCCACAGCTTCCAAATAGGTTTAGTAGGCTTTGTGCTAATCCTCCCAGAATAGGAGTGGTTCTCCTAGACTAGCCAGAAATGCTAGTGGGGCTGTAAAAGATTGAATTGTGGTAGCCACTGATGAGTAGTGCAAGTTAACTGCCACTGCAAGTGAACAGTTTTTATCTGTTAGTAACTCAAGTCAGCTTTTTATCTCTGTGTAAAGTGAGACTGACCAGTGAGATTACGCGTTACTGCAAGTGTCAGCAGACATAGATCGTCAGTACCAACTAACGGCTGTTGCAGTGTTCGGTTACTTCAGAGCTGGTAAACTAACACAGTGATTCTTGCAACTCAGGAATGTATGTCTGTTTTATTCACCAATGTGTACGCTGTTCTGTGCACTGTGCAGCTTGAATTAACTTCCAATCATGACTAGTTTTCCTGTTCTTTAGTGCACTGCTTAATACAGAGCAGCCCTGATTTCGCTTTTGTTAATGGAGCTAGTGATGATTAATTACTAGTGAAAATGTCTAGCGCGTTCTTGCCTCACCCGACCTTTATCTTGACAATAGCTGAGCGAGCACGGGATGTCGTGATCTTCGGCTGTTTCCCAAACAGCAAATTCTCGAACGGGAATGTCAAATGTAACTTTTCCTCATCTCTAGAAATCTTGTAACTCACCACAGTATTTGGTGAATTTCAAAGCATATCCCACGTCTGATGGACGATATTGCCTCAGGGTTAAATTGGCTGGGCAATTACCGCTGGTGCGGCTGTTTTGAGTTATAATTCGATGCTACTGTTGAAGCCCTTGTCCCCAGACTTGACTCAGACCAAATATGGAATTAATTAAAAAGATCTTCTTTATTCCATTCCTGTTGCACATCCAGTCAGGGCAACACTCTCTTCCAACTGCCCCGTTTTCTAAATTCTGGCTCAGATTCTAAGAACCTATTCTACTCAGCCATAATACGACACCTTTCATAGTGCCAGGACCACCTTCCCTTGTAACGAGAAACATCTTTATTCAAATGGTTTGTCTTCTACGTAAATTATCTCCTCTTCTCCATCTGCTTTTTATCTTCCACCTTTTCTTCTGTAAGGGTCTAGTACTCCTCATCTGAGGCTTCACAGTTCTTTCCTTTAACTAGTATAACAATAACTTTCTGGTTAATTGACCATTATACCTCACACTGAATACTTTCATAAATAATAATAATAATAACATTCTACAAAATAAGGGAGATCCCCCTTTAGAATGGAAGAAATCGAAATAAGAATTTCTAAACTATTTAACAGCCATCAAAGCTGAAAGGATGCCTATAGCTAGAAGAAAAAACATACTCTTACATTTATTAGGATCAGACGGACAAGAGGTTTTTTGGTCTCTTCCTAAAGTGGAAGCTCCACAGGGGAGTGATGAGTATGATGCATTTAAAGAGACACTATTGAGATTGGAATCGCGTTTTAAGCCTACTATTGGCACAGCTTTGGAGCGGTACCACTTCTATACTGCATGTGTGCTAAAGCTATCAATTCAATTCAATTCAAATAAGCTTTATTTGATTTAAAAAGAATAAATCATAAAAGCACAGTATGTCACATGTTATTAAAAAAAAGAAACACGTCAACATAGTAAAGAATTTTTAAAACATGGTATAGAAACCATAAGTTAAAATACCAAATTCGAGTTCCACATTGTTTTCCTACATCTAATTACATTTTTCAGATTCAGTACTAAAGGGCTAGTAAACACTTCATACTCTAAAAGTTGTAATAGTAAAAATGCTGGGCAACATTGTCTCAAGCCTAAAACCCTTAAAATAGGTAAATTCCATCTCTTCCTTGGGACAGTGTAAAATTTGCAAAATAAAAGAATGTGCATTGTTGATTGCAGAGACATATCATCACATGGACACACGCATAAGGTTCTCGACCATTGGTTCATAACTGGGAAACTAATTAGCTAAAGCTATCAAACTGTCTGTGGCCTGGGTGAATGAGGTCAACACAGACATGAGAAGCTTGAAAGAGAAGAGTGCTATACAAGCTCTTTCAACTGCAAGACTTTTCCCACTAATATAAGCAAAGCAGAATTGTGAGTCATTTGTTGCACGTATGGTAGCAGCGCTTACATCAAAAATTTCAAAGGATATCCTGCAAGTGAAAGGAGTGCTAAGTTTGCACACGTCTAGGACACTTTGCCAGAATGTGCCGCTAAAAGAATAAGAGCGGAAAGAACAAAATAGCACATATCACAGAAAATGAGTTTCCAGAAGCGGAAGAAAAAGTGGTGGAGCGGGAGATGCCAAAAGTATGGTGTTGATTGTACAAAAGTCTAGGGATCCTGTTGATGATGAATTTCCTCCTTCTTCTACCTGCACGCTTTCTGTGGGGGATATAGCACTCACTATGATGTCAGATTTAGGCTCACCTGTTTCAATCATTCCCAGTCAAACTTTTGAAACATTATTGTCTTCATGGAATATCACACCATGAGCCTGATGTGAGAGCATTGACCTATGATGACAACAGAACTGCATTCTAAGGAGTCTTTGCATCAGAAGCTAAAGTCAAAGAAAGAAAAGCTAAAGCAAAATTCTATGTGGCAAAGAAAGGAGTTTGCATCTTGGGATGACGAGATCAGAAGTTACTAAAAATGAAGGTTAATCCTTGTGCTAAAGAGCCAGTAGTGATGAATGCTGAAGATAAATTTGGAGCAAATGTTATCAGTTACTTTCTGGAGGTCTTCAGAAGATCTTAAATAGCCAAATTGTAAGGTTTTGCCCACCAATTCAAACTCAAAGAAAATGCTATGTCAGTTAAACAGAAACTCAGGAGTGTTCCTTTTAGTGTTTGCCAACAATTACAATCCTTGATGGAAGATTTACAAAGGAATGACATAATAGAGGAAACAGAGTCTTTCAAAATGAATATCTCTTATGGTCCTAACTGAAGAAGAGTAGTATACATTTGAGGTTGTGTGTGGACCTTAGGGGCCTCAATGGCAACATAATAATAGACAATCATCCACTTCCAAAGATTATTTGATTTTCTGTCAATGCTAGATGGTGCCGCAGTATTTTCCACACTTGATTACGTAGAACCTACCATCAAGTGGAACTGGTGGAATTATCTAGACCACTAATAGCCTTTGTGACACCTTTTGGTTTCTATCAATATAAATGTATGCCTTTCGGTCGTGCCTCAGCAGCTCGTTCAGAAACCGTGTCCATAGAGTTGCACGAATCGGCTCCGAACGACTCGGTCTGTCCGAATGCCGTTCGGAACCGATTCGGACAGCCTGAATGGTTTCCTTGCATCGTAATCGGTCATCCTCAAAGATGTCTGATTCGGTTGGAAACATAGGTTCCGAATCGGTTTCGCCGATCCGAATCCCGTTCGGAGCCTTTCCGGACGGCATCGTAATCGACCCCTTAGTAGCAAACGTAGAAGGGACATGGGGAAGTGACTGCAATAAGGGGCATACTTACAACTAAATGGGTGGGGGCTAGGGGGGAGTAGGGAGAAATTTGGGGCTGGTTAAGGAGGATCTAGGGAGGGACATGCCGCCACCCACAAAAGAGTAAAACCATTACTACTCACAAACTGCACTTTTAAAAATACTAAAACCAAAAAGGGACCCGAAAAGGTAGTAGATTATTCCAGCTCAGAGCTAGAGCGAGTTTAGTACCACACAAGGCCAACTACTACTACTACTGCCTGTATGTGGGAATTATTTTTTAATTTAAAACTCCGAAAACTATTTTTCATCTAATTTAAAATATTTAATTAATTAAATATTTAATTAAAAATTAAGGTAATAGTGCTGTAACATTATTTTTTCTACATTTACAATTAATATGTAAAATAGATTTGCAATAATATTTAACATAAAAATGTTTTTTACTAGTTTTTTAAAAAAATTAAATAAACTTTTTTACTTTGCCTTATACTTTACCACAGTGAGATTCCACATTCGGGTGGAGCTCTCCATATAAAGTATAGGGACAATTAAAAAAGTTTATTCAACTTTAGGATAAATTAGTAGAAATAATTTATATGTTAAATATTATTGAAAATTAATGTTATATATTTATTTTAAATGTAGAACAAAATAAAAAAGCAACATCACTATTACCTTCACTTGATTTAAATCTTTAATTAATTTAAATATATTAAATTAAACAATATCTTTCTGAAGTTTAAAGTAAACAATACATTCCAACCTAAATTAAAAATATTATTTTTTCTTTATTATGCATGAATAAATATTAAAAGTGATGTATAAAATTAATTAAAAGCAATTTATTTTATTTTAAGCCCCTGCCTCCATTATTTTCTATGGGAGGGTGTTGCAGTATCAGTGGTGTGGCCATGTGTGGTGCCGGGCTTACTACTGCCGCAAAAAAACAGTAGTAACTTACACTCATAAATTTGGCTTCACCACCTGAGAATTAATATCGGAAACTATGAAAGGTTTACCAACATATGAATCTGACAGTGGCAGAGTCACACAAAGATTTTCCTCAGTTAATGCATGTGTGAAGTAAAAATAATCAAAAATTAACCAGAAAACATTTAAATAAACGGGGTGGAGACATGTGAGTCTACATTCAAAAGGGTAAGGGCAAATTACTTGTGTAAATTACTTATAAGTGTAAGTTACCTTTGTGAATAGCCCTGTAAAGGATTAAATAATTAGCCAAGCCATTAATGGTACAGAGCAGTATGTCATGAGTAATTGTAGATTGTTACCAGATTTTTAAAATTTTATAGAAGGTAAATTGGACTCTTTATTTCCTTACATTATACAGAGTCTCACCCTGCTACCTGCTAACTACCTCTTACAAATCTAATGACACTTTCAGTAATAAGTCATTATAAAACATCACTTCAAACCATGTTGGAAAATAGTAGGCTAAAGTGATATACTGTTGAGCAACAGGCAGAATAGTCAATCAATCCATCAGGGGTTTATATAGCGCTGCTACTCACCCACAAGGGTCTCAAGGCACGGGGGGGGCTGCTGATCCATCTGGGCGCAGAGATTCAGTCGAAGAGCCAGGTCCTGAGATCCTTCCTGAATTGGGTCAGCGATGGTCATTGCCTGAGGTGGAGAGGTAGGGTGTTCCAGGTCTTGGCAGCGAGGTGGGAGAAGGATTTTCCTCCGGTTTTGGTCTTGTGGATCCTTGGGACGGTGGCCAGGGCCAGTTGGGTGGAGCAAAGGTGTCTGGCGGGGTACATGTAATAAGAGGCGGTGGTTCAGATATGCTGGTACTGCATCGTGGAGAGCTTTGTAGGCATGTGTGAGGAGCTTGAAGGTGATTCTTTTGTTGACTGGGAGCCAGTGGAGTTCTCGAAGGTATTTAGTGATGTGGCTGCAGAGGGGGATGTTGAGGGCCAGTCTGGCTGCTGCATTTTGATTGTTCTGTAGTTTCCTGTGGAGTTTTCGGGGGGCAGGCATAGAGTGTGTTTCCATAGTCGAGTCTGCTGGTGACCGTCTTTCTGGATTCTGTGGGGATCCATCTGAATGTCGTTCAAAGCAAGCGGAGCATGTGGAATCAAGATGAGGATACGGTGTTGAGCTGGCGGTTCATTGTGGGCGAGCAGTCCAGTATGATGCAGAGGTAACATGCATGGTCCATGGGGATGGGGTGGGTTCCCAGTGCGGCGGGCCACCAGGAGTCATCCCAGGTTGAAGGGGTGGGTCCCAGGATGAATACTTCGGTCTTGTCCGAGTTGAGCTTGAGGCAGCTATCTTTCATCCAGGTGGCAGCAGCCTTCATCCCGCTGTGGAAGTTGATTCTGGTGGCTGTGGGATTGTTAGTAAGGGAGAGGATCAACTGCGTGTCATCGGCATAGGAGACAAGGTTGAGTTTATGGTTCCTGACGATGGCAGCGAGGGGGGCATGTAGATGTTGAAGAGGGTGGGGCTCAGGGAGGAGCCCTGGGGTACTCTGCAGCTGATCTCTGTAGGTTCACAGAGGAACAGAGGTAGTCTGACTCGCTGTGTTTGGCTTGTAAAGAAGGAGTGGATCCAGTCCAGGGCCTTGTCATGGATGCCGGCGTCGTGGAGTGTCGTGATTAAGGTGCGGTGGGAGACGGTATAGAAGGCAGCCAAGAGGTCCAGTAGGCTGAGGGCTGAGGGCTGTGGTTTCGCCTTGGTCGAGGAGGGAGCGGATGTCATCGGTGGCAGCGAGGAGTGTGGTCTCGGTGCTGTGGTTGCTTCGGAAGCTGAATTGGGAGATGTCCAGGACGTGATTCCCTTCAATGAACTTGGAGAATTGGGCGTTGATGGCCTTTTCGATGACCCTGGCAGGGAAGAGGGGCAGGGAGATGGGTCTGAAGTTCTTGAGGTATGTCGGGTCGGTGGATAGCTTTTTTAGCAGGGGGTTGATCTCAACATATTTCCAGTTGTCGGGGAAGGTGGCGGTCTCGATGGAACAGTTGATGGTGCGGTGAAGCTTGGGGGCGATGTAGGTGGCTGCTCTATGGAAGATGTGATACGGGCAAGGGTCCGAGGGGGCTCCGGAGTGGATGCTCTTCATGGTCTGTTGGGGTGCGCGTGGTTGTGTGCGATGGTGGGAGGGTCTTGGGTGTCAAAGCTATCGTAGATCTGCCTGATATTGTGGTGGAAGAAGGTGCAAGAGGTTTTGGGATGGTGGGGCATCTGTAGTCTCGCTGTTGGGCCTGACAAACTCCTTGACGATGGCGAAGAGTTCTTTGCTGTTGTGTGCATTGGCGTTTTGGCATTGATTCTGTCTTGGAGGGCTGTTTTATTTGTGGTTTTGAGGAGGAGGTGGTGTGCGTTGATGGCGGTTTTTGAGGTTGCGTGGTTTTCCGTGTTTTTTTTCCCTTCATCTCTTCTCGTGTGAATGGGAATATATGTCATTATAACGCATGCGTTATATCGCATGCCATTACAACGCGGTTGTTACAACAACCGCGTTGTTACATCGCATACGATTACATCGCAAGTCGTTACAACGACTTGCTGTAGGAGGCGCGATGGACTTAGGAATAGTATAATTTACTATTCCTACTCCAGTTTGTGCAACAGCAGGGAAGGTGTTGGATTGTAAATCCAACACCTTCTGCCCCCTACAGCAAGTCGTTGTAACGAATTGCGATGTAATCGTGTGCGATGTAACAGCGCAGTCGTTGTAATGACGGCGTTGTAATGGCATGCGATGTAACACATGCAAAGTAAACGATGTCTCCCGTGAATGGTCACACAAAATCCATATCAATGTTTTGCCAATGGCCACTTGGCATATTGAGTGGACATAATGGAGTATGTTGAGTAGATATTTTATCAGTAAATCACACACAATACATGGTTGACTTAGAGGCTCATCCTTGTTATGTCTTGATGCCAAACAGAAAGAACTTGTTCTTCTTATTTTTAGTAAAAGTTTAATGTAAATGCTCTTAATGTGCCCGTGGAGCTAAATTAAGTGTATGCTGGAATCAACTTGTTGCCTTGAAACAATAGTCAATTTTCAATGTAAATGTATTAATTAACTTTCCAAAACCTGCGTATATTTTAAGGAGTGTATGCCTTTTAAAGCCAACCTTTTCCCCATGCTTAGTGACTCCATTCAACTGCACATCCTGTTAAATAGCACTTTTACCAGGTTTTAGTGAAATGCAATCCACTATAACAACATGGGCAAGATTTTCAGCTTAGATATGTTTAAATACACATTTATGTTTTTGCGAAGACATGCATTTTTCTTTCAATATTTTTAACACACTTTTGTAATAAGGTTTAGCCTTAGTACCACAACGTTCAGCAGATTTTTCTCTACCCAAATACACATCACAGAAAACTTCATCCTCCTCCTCGTGACTTATCTGTGAAAGTAAAGATACATGAGACAGACAGGCTGCCTGTAACCGCCAGTATTATTTTGGAAATCAATCTAATACTCATGAATGCAAGCCTTCAAAAATGTCAATATATGAATGCATGAATTGGCAGCTCGGATGGATTTCCCCTTTTGTGTGAGGCATATGGCTGTTCTCTGTTTGAAATAGCAACAACAAGCTAAAAACGATGTCATAGAATGTTTCCATGATGTCTACCAGTGGTTCTGAATAATTTAAAAATGGATATGCCCTATCAGATTGCTCTATTGACAGCTTTTGATGGCACTCCAATTTGGTGATGCGAATCTTTTCCAATGAATTCAAGTCAAACCTTCAAATCATGCTAATAGTATATTGTGCTATACATTTCACGGGTAAGAACTGGGGATTCGAAGTATGCTCACAATATTGTTTTGTCCATCTTGTATTTAACTGTACGCTGTTCGCTGGATTCACGGTTGTATTTTATACAACTTTGAGGATTCCAGCATTGAGAGATTTGTTTATTCATTTAGGCTTTTGCAAGGTTGGATGTCAAGGAAGGCTGCTTGTACAGCTAATAACAAATGTGTTCTCCTAATGCTAGCTGTGAGCTGATGGTCAACATTTCTTAGCGTTGACATTAGGACGGGGTATATTTGACGAGGCCTCGGTGGGTCTATTTCTTTTTGGGCTGCTTGCTGTGCCAGTATTGTTTTTCGTGTGTCTCTTGTTAACATTGTTCCCAATAGAGACCGACTTGCCTATGTACTTCCCACACTTCAATGATCACTTTTTGAACAAGTGATCTCCTACTGCCGGTCCTTTAGAAGTGCCATCAGTTCCACATACATAATGTCGTTCTGTTGCACTGCAATATCTCGTCAGTGACCCCCCCTTCAAATTCCACATCTTTATCTCGTCAGTGGCCACCCCTTCAAATTCCACATCTTTATCTCGTCAGTGGCCACCCCTTCAAATTCCACATCTTTATCTCGTCAGTGGCCACCCCTTCAAATTCCACATCTTTATCTCGTCAGTGGCCACCCCTTCAAATTCCACATCTTTATCTCGTCAGTGGCCACCCCTTCAAATTCCACATCTTTATCTCGTCAGTGACCACCCCCTTCAAATTCCACATCTTCTCGATCCTCATTCGTACCTGTCACCTGTCCCTGGAAATAAACAAGTCATGTATTATTTTTATTTTATTTTTCAGAATTGAACCTTCCAATTTCCTCCTCTGCTGTCCCAACATGGATTTTCATTGGTGGAGCTAGTTGTGAAGTAAGCCTTTTGGCTGTTAGGGCAACTAGTTGTCGGTGTTGCAGGACATATCAAGGGGCCTGCGTAAGCTCTATCTCTTTCTCATTGGGTTGTCACAACCTAGGTAGAAATAGTGGAAGTAGCTAAGCCATATTTCTCATGATCGTTGGTTGATCTGGCTGCCAGTCATATAGAGCACCTTGAGGGGAGGGTCATTGTCCCTTAGCTCAATTTCATGGGGCTGAAGTTGTAGCTATTGTCCCTTTGGTAAAGCTGAGCCACAGTGAGAAGGGTTAGTGATTAGCAGGTTGCCACCAGGGAGGAGCCCATAGCTTTGAATTTTATTTTTATTTTGTTGAACAGCGACTGAATGCTCTGTATGTTTTTACAAAGATATATGTGAAAACATTTAGGTTCCCAAGGAGTTTATTTTTCTTCCCTCATTATTTACCTTTTGCTGGCTCCTGACTCTTTTTGGATCAATATCTCTTATACTACCGGATTCCTCCATCAGAGTTAGTACTTTTTAGCAGCGTTCTCTGGCTCTTGCTGTACTATGTCTAAGGACACCCAATGAATGCTTCTGATCAAAATGTGTCTTTTGGAGTTAACAGATCTAAATGCCTAGCCGGTGGATATGTGTTCCTAGGCTTAGCCATCCTTGCTGGTGACCAGTTTATTTATATTTGTCTTATCCTGGATATTTGGTCCAGATACTGGATGTTAGATTTGACATTATGGGTCTGATTACAATGTCGGTCAGAGTTGCCTCCGACCAACACCGTAGGTCGACGTTTCCGCACACCGAATTACGGTGCCTGCCACAAGGTGCAGGGATGTTCAGGCGGGCACCATAGGTGCCCCCCAAGCCCAGATGCGGAGGGCCAGGGGAGACAGGGGCCCTGCTAGGGGCCCTCAATGTCACTTCCCAACAGCCTTTCCATGTCCGAAAGGCCGACATAGAAAGTCTGTCGGAAACTGACATCATAATCCCGACGGCGGAAACGCCGTCCTTAAGGAAGAAAGAGGCCTTTCCAGAGCCTGTCAGGTTGTGTCGGTCGGTCCTTCCAACGGCTGCCTCCGACCGCACGCATCGTAATGCGTCGGTTGGACTGCAGCAGTAGATGCGGTTTGGACCGCATCCGACAAGCCATCGGTTGTGGTCCGAACCTCATCGTAATCAGGCCCTATATGTTTTCTACACATAGGCGATTATTTCCCTAGTTGTACTTGTGGGGGGGGGGCATGTAATGGGATGGAGGGAGATGCATTCTACCAAGGTATTCAGGGGCCAAGTGCTTGTTGGTGGGTGATTATTTTTGAGGTCTTAAAATTCATGACTGGAATTAGTGGCATTAAGATGGATCATGGGGGGCTATCTGCATTGTTCAGAACGTCAGTATTGTCTAACAACTCAATGCAGTAATACTAAGGCAGGCATAAGTATCTTGGAATAGCACTGGCTACGTCTGAGTCCAACAGCACTGCCTGAAATTGTGTTATCAATTTGACAGGGGGTGACCCCTATAAACTTAATGAACATTTTTTTTTTAAACAAATTTTATTGAGCATTTATTTATTCCAACTTGCACTACTGTACAATCACCATTTCAGCTATATTTAATCTGTCTTACAATTTGCGTAACCCCTGAACCATTGAGGTTGCAACATCTTGTGTCTTGACAGTATTACTTGTGTGATTCCCATCCTCATTGAAGCCCAATGAGAATAAAAGTCACTAATTAACTAATCAACTCCCACCCTTCCCCCCCTTCCCACCCCCAGGCGTGCCATGTATGCTAGCCTTCCTAATTACTCTAGTAGTGAAGGGTGCCCTGGTTCCCCATATCTATCATGCTATTGTCTCGCTCCTGTAGACTCCTAGGGAGAGGGGCCTCTGGCCACTTCCCTTCTTTTCCTCAGATTTCTAACCTTCTGACTCATGGGCTATGGGCTTCTACTTCCCCCTCCTGAATCCCCCTTTATGGAACTTCGTCTGTCTCGGTCTCCGGGTTCTTTAGCACCTCCACCAGTGCTGCCCATGCTCTAGCCGCCTCTAGTGTTTTTTTGCTGCCAGTTTTCTTAGCTGTCCATAACCGTACTGCACCCTCACACTCAGCCCATTTTATAAACTCCTTCTTCCATCTCTGTATGTTAGGGCCCCTCTGAGACTTCCAGTGGCTTGTGATATCTCTCTTTGCTAACACTAGTCCCAGGTCCTGAAATTTACTCGTAATCTTGTTTTTGGAGGCGTGGGGGAACCAATGCAGCAACAGTACTCCAGCATTGCTGCTACTTCTTTTTCCATCACCTCCGCTAGTAATGTAGTTACTTCATCCCAGAAATCCCCCAATCCTGGGTAAGTCCAGAACATGTGAAGAAACTCTGTACCCTCTTCATTACAGCGTGGGCATACCGCCAGTTGTATATTAAAGTATCTATTAATGCAACCCGGCGTAAGGTATGCCCTGTGAAGAACAAAAACATGCACTAGTTTAAATCTGGCATTCCTTGCGCTTTTGCTCGCTCTCTCCGCCAGTTCCACCCATGTTTTCTCGGTTATCGGCTCTCCTAGATCTTCCTCCCACTTCTGGTGTATTTTACTCAAGGCAGGAAGCCTCTCGCAGCTAAGTCTCCTATATAGGCAGGTAACTGCTTTGTATGTTCCAGCAGTGGTCACCACATATTGACACCCCTCCGACATAGGTGGTTCCTCAAGTCCCCCTCCCCAGTGCTTGTGTATCACTGCTGTGAGGACGGTATGAAACAGAAAGTCCCCCCCGGGGTGCCGTATCTGTCTTGAAAGTCCTGAAAAGGAATCAAGCTACCCTCCTCATAGAGTTCCCCCACCGTGAGCACACCTGCATCTTTCCAGTCCCCTAATCTGCGCCAGTCCCCTCCATGCGGAAGTGCTTCACACATGGACAGTGGGAACTCATGGGCATATGGGCATCTGATCTTCGCCCTCTGCAGGCTTCTATTCCAGCATTTGTGAGCTACTTTTAGCGCAGTGGACATTTCTCGCTCCTGAGTGGGGAGTCTCAATATCACCCGTGAGAGGAGCTCCCTACTTGGTGCCATGTCTCCCCGCTGCATCGCTCCCCCCCACCCGACTCGCTGTCCACTTCGTAAGACATTGCAGCTGGGCCGCTATATAATAATACTCAAAGTCTGGTGCCGCCAATCCCCCTGCTGCCGTAG
Source organism: Calotriton arnoldi (assembly GCA_963921515.1). Taxonomy (NCBI): domain Eukaryota; kingdom Metazoa; phylum Chordata; class Amphibia; order Caudata; family Salamandridae; genus Calotriton; species Calotriton arnoldi. Next base: position 1,231,590 of record CAWUFW010001386.1, on the reverse strand, counting down.
GTCTCATTAGTGTTGAGAGAGCCACTCTGCGCCTTCCCGCTCCCCATAGAAGCTCCGTTGTCTGTACCTGTAAACTGTTTAAACATCCATGTTGGGATCCAAACTGGATGCACACCGAAGTAATATAGGAGTGTCAGTAGTGTCACCATCTTCAGTAAGGCTACTCTGCCTACCACAGATAGAGGAAGGGTCCCCCAGAATTCAAAGCTGGCCTTCACTCCCCTCAATGCTCTCCCCACGTTGCCCTCCAGGAGGTCAGTTTGGTCATGGTATGTCCGGGTTCCCAAATACGGTAGGCATTGGTTTTCCCACTGCACTCCCTCTATTTCCCAAGGTCCCTCTCTACTTTTCTTGGCAGGGAAGAGGCACGACTTTGTCCAATTCACTTTGAGGCCTGCCACTCTCTCCAGCACTGCAAGTAATTCCCTAGCTCCCTGAAGTTTCTCTCTCACATTACCCAGGAATAATAGCAAATCATCGGAGTATAATGCGATATGATGTGTGTGACCAACAATCTCTAATCCCCGGTAGTAGCGCCCTGTCCTTGCTCTGGCCGCCAATGGCTCCATGGCTAGAGCAAATAGTAGAGGTGACTGAGGGCACCCCTGGCGCATTGCTCTTTCCACTCGGTAAGAGTCTGATATAAGTTTGCCCGTTTGTACCCTGGCCGTAGATTCGGTATATAGTAAGGCCGTCCATCCCACAAATTCAGAGCCCAACCTAAACCTTCTCATCACTTGAAACAGATAAGGCCACTCAAGGCTGTCAAAGGCCTTCTCTATATCTACTGCAAAAATCGCTGCTTCCTCTTTACAATAGGAGTCGGCTTCGAGTACATGCAGCAGCCTCCTGACATTCATCGCCGTGTTCCTGGAGGGTATAAAACCTGCTTGGTTCTGGTGTATAAGGTCTACCATATGTGGGAGGAGGCGTTTGGCTAAAATTTTGCTCAAAATTTTGTAGTCCAGGTTGAGCATAGACAGCGGCCTGTATGCCGACTTATCGGATGAAGGTTTCCCAGGTTTTAACAGCTGGATAATCACTGCCTCCCTCGTTGATCCAGGGAGCCTCCCCTCTTGTTTCACCTGATTGTATATTTCCACGAGCCGAGGGGCCAGCAGGTCAATATACATGGAGTAAAACTCCACTGGGAGTCCATCTGTCCCTGGTGTTTTATTTCTGGCCATGTTTTTGATGGCACCTCTCACTTCGCCTATGTCTATCTCTCGCCCTAGAGCCTCCGCTTCTTCTTCAGCAACTGTTGGCAGCTCTATGCCTCCCAGGAACTCATCAACTTCCTCGTCTGTTGGGGATATCCTGCTTTCGTACAACTCCATGTAGTATCTCAGGAAGATATCATTGATATCTTGCTGCCTGTGGCAGATCTCCCCTCGTTCCTCCCTCATTTCCAGTATGACCGATCCTCTTCTAGCTGGATTGGCTAGCCAGGCCAACATTGACCCAGTCTTGTCCCTCTCAGTATGGGCCCGTGTTATGTAGTTTTTATAGTCAAAGCAGCGCAGTCGCTCTACATGTTCAGCTACTGCTTCCTTAGCCACTAATAATTCCTCCTGTTTATCCCTCCTGTCTGGTCTCTCCCTCTCTACATCCCGTAGCCGCTGCTCTGCCTCTACGGTGTCCCTCATAAGTACTTTCCTTACTCCCACCACCTCAGATAAGCACCTGCCTCGTATTACAGCCTTAAAGGCCTCCCATTCTACTAATGTACTCGTGGCTGTCACCGTATTCTCCTCAAAATACTGTCCGATCCCTGTACGTCTAGTTGCCTGGAAGACCTGGTCCTCTAACGTCTCAGGTCTCAGGCGCCAGGTCGGAATTTTTTGCCTATCTTTGGTCCAGGTCAACCCCACCAATAGTGGGTTATGATCTGAGATCGTTCTTGCCAAATATTCACTTGTCTGCACACATGCATGCACATCCGGGGAGCACAGTATGGAGTCCAATCTCAACATGTAGCTCGTGTAGGGGCGAGAAGAACAAGTAGTCTCTTTCCTCTGGGTGTTGTGCCCTCCAGGTGTCTATCAGCCCCCATTGTTGTTGCCAATTCCTGCGCGCTTCTGCTATTCTACGCATAGGTGAGTCCGGAAGGGGCGGATAAGAACGATCCAGCACCACGTCTGTAATGCAATTGTAGTCCCCACCCCCCTATGATCACCAATCCCATCAATACCGGTGCCAGCGTTCTAGAGAGATGGGTCAGGAACGAAGTCTGATCAGTGTTTGGCCCATAAATACTACCTATCGTCACAACCTTCCCGTCCAACTTGCCCAACAGAATTACATATCTCCCGTCAGGGTCTAGCATTTGCTTAGTGCATTGGAATGGTACTCCCGCTCTCACCCACACCAGAACTCTCCTGGCAAATGCTGAATAGTTTGTATAGTACGCTTGCCCTCTCCATCTACGCTGCAGTGCAGCTCCCTCTTTAGCCGTTCTACGTGTCTCTTGTAACATAGCGATTTGGGCCCCCCTTTTTACCAGATATGCATGTATTTTAAGCTGTTTCGTCATGGAGTGCATCCCCCTCACGTTCCACGAGATGCACTTGAGGTCTATGGGGGATACAATTGGGCTAATCCTGTCCTGCCTATCTCTATTTCCCTACCCCTGACATGCCTGATCCCTGAGAACAACACCTAATATAAACAAACATCCCAACTCCCCCTCCCCAGGAAAGGTAAAGTTAGTCCCGATCCCATCCAAACAAAAAAAATACAAGAAAGAATCCTCCCAACTTTGGGGTTGGAAGGCTTACCCATTGGTTCCGGGAGCCCCACCAGCCACACATCCACCATTATTACATTCAAATCTTTAGCCCCAGCATTCATGATGTCCATCATATTGTCTCCTCCCCTCCACTTGTCTTCTCGTCTTCACCTTCGACTTTGCCTCCACAAGTCAACGATCTGGTAGCGTTCATGTCTTCCCCTACATGCACTTCACACTTTAGACAATGTCATCCATAGACTTGGGCGTTATCTTTGGTAACTCCGTCTCAGTGTCTTCATTCGCACTCGTTGCGAGAGAGCCATCTGATCAGTCCGCCTCCTGACCACTTCTGCTCGATCCAGGGCTAGATCCCCTTTGACTAAGTTCTGCCACCGCTAGGAGAGCTTTGTGTCTTTCAGCTCTGACATCTGTCGAGGAGGGTGCCTCTGCAGCATACTGGCCTTTGTCCTTCTTCTTCGGTGCAGGTCCCAGTGAAGATCCTCGTCTTTCGTGTGCCGGCCTAGAGTCCAGCCATTCCCAGGCCTCTTGTGGGGTATGGAAGAACAGCGCCCCTGTTTGATCAGCTACTCTCAATCGAGCTGGGAACATCATTGCGTATGGGACCTGTAGTTGCCTCAGTTTCCTCTTGACTGCTAGGAAAGAAGCTCTCTGCCTTTGCACTTCCCTAGTAAAGTCAGGGAATATCATCACTCTGCTGTTGCCTATCTGCAGTTCTTTTTTCCGGCGGGCTTGTTGAAGTATATGGTCCCGGTCCCTGTAGATTAGGAGCCGCGCCACTATGGGTCGCGCGGGGGGCTCCTGGTTTGGGGATCCTGGCTGAGACCCTGTGTGCCCTCTCGAGGGCATAGAAGGGTGAGAGCCCCTCTAGTGCCACCTCCGCCTTGATCCAATTTTCCAGGAATTGCACCATGTCGCTGCCCTCTTCTCTTTCTGGCACCCCCACTATGCGCAGATTATTTCTGCGAGATCTCCCCTCGCTATCCTCCACCCTGACTTTGAGGGTCCGCACTTTGGTTTCAATGTCCCAGAGTGATTTTTGTAGGTCTGCCACTGTTTTGGGTAGGTCCATGGGTGTCTTTTCCGTGGCCTCTACTCTGTCTTTGAACTTGTGATGATCGTCCTTCAATAGGTTCAAGTCCGTGCCTATTGCATCTACTTTGGTTTCCAAGGCTTCTCTGGAGGCCGTAATGGCTTGCATTATGTCCGTCAGAGTGGGTCTCGTGGCCGCCGCACCTTTCTCGAACTCCCGTCCTTCATCGTCGTCCGTCTGAGTGCCCCCCCTCCTATGCTGAGGGCACTAAACCCCATGCTTTTCGGGACTTTCCCCATCTCTGTGGCCGAGTCTTCGCCTCCCAAGCCTGGGTAGCTCTGAGCCGGGACTATAGTCCCTTGATGATTCTTACAGCTATTTATGTCCTTGTCCAGTGGTCCTCTGTGTTGCTCCCTAGGCCCTCCCTTACTATAGTCCTGCTCCACCGGCTGCCAATCAGTTCAGAACCACTCTTGAGCTACTTGGTGGTCTTCTGTCCTCTTCTAGCAGCCAATTTTTACTCCCCAAATGCCACGAGTCGCAATCCCATCGGTTGCACACTGTCCAGCACTCCCCTCATTCGATCTGACTCATCGCCATTGCTGCCCTTCTCCGTTGTTCACGCCACGTCTCGGCCTTCTCTGCACCTCCGTGCCTCCATGCGGCCACCCCAGCTCCTGTATAGCAACCACACTCTTCCTGGCCTTGGCGTCACCACCAGCCTTCCAGCTTTACTATCAGCTCTCTAGCTTGCTTCCGCTACCTGGCCTAACTGCGCTTGGGGCCCTCACTTTGCTCCGGAGAGAGGGATCGCTGAGTATGTCGCTCCTGTTCCCCAGCTCGCTGCCTGCGCCGCCCTTATTGCCCGGTTGAGCTGCTTGATTCACTGCTACCCTGCCCATGTGTCACGGGGTTCACCTCTGATCCCTGGTCGAGCGCACTCTTCCGATGCCGCCGTCCCCGCTTGTTCCTCTCTGTCTCCCCTTACCGGTACAGGGTCATTCAGGTCCTCCTGTCCGCTTCTCTGGCCGGGTATTCTGCTTGGCCTCAACTGCCGCCACCGATGTCCCACTCTTGCCGCCTCAGCTCCTCCCAGCGGCCTCCTGTATTCCGCAGAGTCACTCTCTCACCCTGCCAACATGTCGCCGCCTGAGGCCTGCCAATCCTCGTTCCGCCTACACTGGACATCCTCTGGAGTCCGGAGCTGCCGCTTCAGATCACCTACTCTCCTTGCCGCTCCAGTGGAAGGTCAGTCATGCCACGCTCCACGCTCAGGACCTGCCGGGCTCCGCCGCCTCACAACGCCATAGCCGCCATCTTGCTCTCTGCTTTGCGGGTCGCTTCTTCGATCGGACCCGTCACGGCTCAACTCACGGCTCGTAGTCCCCTCTTAGGTGGGCACCCACACCCTAGGATATTTCTGCCACCCAGTCCACTCTTATTTAGAGGGTCTTGGGCTCAGGATTATGTCGGGCGGGGGATGCCAGGGCCGGAGCTCCGTAGACCGCTCCCTTCTACATCGGCGTCAAGCCACGCCCCACTATAAACTTAATGAACATGATCTGGTTCAGTAAATACACATTTATAACAAAGTCTCTGCTAATCCTCATGTGCCTAGCACACAAGCAGCAGGCAGTCCTCAGAGAAGTAAGTATTATGTTCAAGCATATCAGCAGTTGTAAAGTATGGAATGCAGTGCTTGCACCCCCGCCATGCACAGTTTTCTCATCAATAATTAAATTGCAAATGTTGCAGTGATATCAATTATGTCACAGAAGATGTCATGAGTGATGCAACATGGGGTAATTAGCAGGGCATGGCGAGGGCGCGATTTATAGTTACCTTGGGGCATGAGTCCTAGATACTTGAAATAACTATAACTGGTAAATTTCTGTGGTTTTTAGAGTTTAAAACGTTACATTGTCACTGAACATTTCACCTAACTAGAACATTACTTTAACCTTTGTTTTTTTCCAGTGAAATTCTAGGTTTTTTTTAACCTAAGTTAATACTTTATTACCGTACATGAATCCACTCCGCTGCCACACACAACCTTTTGCTGTGTGCAGTGGGGGGTTGTCTGTAGGGCCTGACCTGGTGCCAGGCCCTGCGGCCAACCCCCTGCATGCAGCCAACCCAATGCTGTGTATGGCCTTTGGCCATGCACGGAGGGAGGATGGCCACAAGGCCTGTGGCTAACCCTCATAAAGACAGCCAACCCCATGCTGCACAGGGCCTTCGGTCATGTGTGGTGGGGTTGGTCACAGGGCCTGCAGTCAAATCCCTGCATGCAGCCAACCCCGCGCTACGCACGGCCTTTGGCCGTGCTCGGTGGGGGGTTGGCCACAGGGCCTGGCCAGCCACCCCCAGGGCCCTCTCTCCCCAACCCCCAGGGCCCTAGGCATTTTAAAGGGGCCATGTGGCCCTCCTCCCTGAGTCTTATTAGGCCCTGGGGACACCATCCCCCAGGGCCTTTTCATTTTCAAAGGCGTGGGTGGCCCCCCTATCCAAGCCTCATTAGGTTCTTGCCTGGCATTTTTTTTTAATTCCCACCAAACAGGAGCACAAATTAAGTCTGATCCCAGCCGACAGGAGCTTTAAAAATGCTCCAGACAGCTGGTAGCAGAGTTGAGATCTGTTTCCCTACCCGCACTGATGCGGGCAGGGAAACAGATTGTTAGAAATGGGGGTCTCCAGTTGGCAGAGGTAGGTACCTTTGTCCAAAGAGGGACCCTTGCTTCTAGTCAGGGTAAGAGGGATACACACTTTAGATAATCCCCTGCTCACCCCCTGGGTAGCTTGGCACGAGCAGACAGACTTATCCCAAAGGCACTGTGTAAAGTATTTGTACTCAAAACACAGTAATACAGTGATAACACCACAAATGGACACCACACCAGTTTAGAAAAATAAAGTATCTTTATCTAAACTCAACAAGACCAAAACGACAAAAATCCAAAATACATGTAATAAGAATATGACTTTAAAAAGGTTTCAAACAACTTGGCCCATAAAAAACTATTCTCTCAAAGTACCTGTAGTTGCGTCAAAATTCACAAGGCCAAACAGCCGCAGAGATGGGAAGCATAAAAAATAAAGAGATGCATCAGTTCCTGAGACCATGGGGAGGCGATGCGACAGTTCTGCTGCACGCAAGAGAAGTGATGCTTCGAATCCGATCTATATGGGGAAGTGAGGCATCGATTCTGAGATGATTCTGGTCCGCGGGTGATGCGTCGGGAAAACTTGCCGCACAGGTACGATGCATGGAAATCCGGGATGCGTCGGCGATCGATGCGGCGACATCGAGCGGGACTGCGGTTTCTTCAGCCGCGATCCCTCTATGCGTCGGTTCTTGCAGCGGTGACAGGCGCTGCATCGGTTTTGGCAGCGGCGATGTGTGGAGATTCTTCTCGCACAGCGGTGCTGCATCGGAAAAACAACCGCAAAAAGAGTGATGTGTCGATTTTCTCTAGTTATGTTTCTTTTCCAGCTCCCAACAGCAGGAACAACCTCCAGAGGCCCAACACAGTCACAGGCAGCAAGGAAGTTCAGGGGAGCTGGGGGTTAAGTCTTTGTGTCCCTGAGACTTCAGAAAAGGAGGCAAGCTCTACTCAAGCCCTTGGAGATCTTCCTCAAGCAGGGGGACACAGCACACAGCAAAGTCCTTGTCCTTTCCTTGGCAGAAACAGCTACTGCAGGCCAACCCCAGACAGTACACAGCAAAGGGGCAGTACTCCTCCTCCAGTTTCTCCTTGGCAAAGGTTCCTCTTGATTCTAGAAGTAGTTAAAGTTATGGAGTTTTAGGTCTAATACTAATACCCCAAAATGTCTTTGTTCTTTTTTTTGCAAGGGTCTCTGAGCCCAGTCCAAACCAGTTCTGTCCTCACTGGTGCAGTATGACCACAGGGGGTGGAGACAGCATTGTGCAAGGGAGACCGGCACTAATCAATCAATCAATCAATCAATCAATCCACTTTATTCGATTAATTAAAATCATAAAAGTACAAGACATAAAATACATAAACACACACTTACCTATACAAAATTTTGGGGATAAAAGGTTGGGCACAATCCTATTTGTGTAATTCAGCAGCATCAAAAAATTACAAAAGTTAAAAAATTATTTCATTAGAGTATCAGCATAATACAATATATAGCATAAAAATCCATACAATAGCAGCAATAGAACTAGTAATATTAAAATAATCCACAGAATACTCAGCTTCAGCAAATTAGGTTAATCGGTTCGTTAAAATGCGTAACAATGTGCTTATTTTTTTTTAATTTCTTCCTGATCCTAATAGCAGCAACCAAAAAACAAGCAATATTAAAAATGTCCCACTAATCAGGTGCAAGGAAATCTCCTCCCACTACTCTAAATGCAGCCAAGCCCCATTCAGCTCAGCTGTGAGTCATCCAGGAAGGGCCAGGCACACCTCAACCCCCCCGTGACTGTCTACGGTGAATGCACATCCCCAGCCCCTGTCACTCCAAAGCCAGACGGTCAATACACAAAGAGGTAGAGGCACACAGAATGGTTAAACAAGAAAATGCCTACTTTCTAAAAGTGTCATTTACAAACACACAATTTAAAAACCATCTTTACTAAAAGATGTGTTATTAAATTCTGAGTTCAGAGAGCCTAAACTTTATTTCTCTATCTCGTCCCAATGGGAAGTTATACTTGTAAGATGTTACAAAGCATTTCCCATTCTATCCTATGGGGCAAGGTAGCCTTTCAATAGTGAAAAACGAAATTAGTAATATTTCACTATCAGGACGTGTCACACTCACCAGGCATGTCCTACCTTTCACATACACTGCACCCTGCCCATGGGGGTACCTTGGGTCTACCATAGGGGTGCCTTACATGTAAAAAAGGGGAAGGTTAGGGCCTGGCAAGTGGGTGCACTTGCCAAGTCGACATGATAGTTAACAACTGCGCACAGACACTGCAGTGGCAGGTCTGAGACACATTTACAGGGCTACTCATGTGGGTGGCACAATCAGTGCTGCAGGCCCACTAGTAGCATTTGATTTACAGGCCCTGGCACTCTCAGTGCCCTTTACTAGGGGCTTACCAGTAAAACAAATATGCCAATCATGGATAACCAATCATGATAACAATTTACACAGAGAGCATATGCACATTAGCACTGATTAGCAGTGGTAAAGTGCCCAGAGTCCTAAAACCAACAACAAGAGGTCAGGATAAAAAATAGGAGAAAGAAGCAAAAGGTTTGGGGATAACCCTGCAAAAAGGGCCAAGCCCAACACAGATCAAGACATTGCTCCTGCTCAGCGGGAGCAGCATAAATAGCTGCTCTCTCCAGGCGGGAGCAATGCTGACTCCCGCACCATGCAGGGAGCCGGCTGGGGCTGCGGGGCCCTTGGGGCTCCCCACACACTGCCTCCAACATGTGAATGGTGGGAGCTCTGGGTGGACACCAGGGCACACCGACCTTTAAATGATCCGGTCCTCAAGGGATGGGGTCCATGGGGCCAAACCGTGGCCCCCCTCCCCTTTAAAATTAAAACAGTCCTTGGGGATATGCTCCCCAGGAAGCTTGGGAAGGGGGCCATGCAGCCTCCCCTCCCCTTTAAAAAAAAATATATGACCTTGGGGGATCTGGTTCCTGGGGCCCAATTAGTCTCAGGGAAAGGGGCCATACACCCCCCTCCCTTTATTAATTACTCAGCCGTAGGAGATGGGATGTCCAGGACTAATAAGGCTCAGTGGAGGGGGGCCACACAGCCTCCTCCCATTTAAAATAATGTATGGCCCAGGGGATGCAATCCCTGGGGGCTAATAATGCTTGGGAAAAGGGGTGCATGGCCCCCTTCCCTTTTTCTATTATATTTGGCCCCAGGGGATGGGTCCCCAGGGCCAAAAAAGGCTCAGGGATGGGGGCCACATGCCCTCTTCCCTGTTTAATTGTATTTGGCCCCAGGGATGGGGTCCCAAGGGCCCAAAGGCCAATCCTATGCTGTGTGGCAAAGGCTCAATCCCTGCTGCAGACGGCCAGAGGCTGTGCATGGCGTGGGTTTGTCTGCCTGCGGGTGGGGGGTGGTGGCCGAAGACCCTGCGCAGATTGGCCCTGGCTGCCTATGGGGGGATTGGCCACAGGGCCTAGCCACTGTGGCCAACATTGACTGCACACAATTGAAGGCCCTGTGCAGGGTAGGGATGGCTCCCTTTGGGGGGGGTAGGCCGGACCTGGCGGCCAGCCCCCCACCATGCATGGCTTAAGGCAGTGCGCAATTCGGGGTTGGCTGCATACAAGGGGTTGGCCTCAGGGTAAAGGCTGTGTGCAGCAGTGTTTTGGATTTACGTATGGTAATAAAATATGACTTTACGTTTAAAAAAACCTAAAAATTGACTGAAAAAAACAAAGGTTAAAGTAATGCTATAGTTAGGTGTAATGTTCAGTAACAACATAACGTTTCAAACTCTAAAAGCCCCAGAAATTCACCAGTTATAGTTATCTCAAGCAACTGTAACTCGTACACTAAGGTAACTATAACTCGCACCCTCGCCATGCACTGCTAATTACCTCACATATTACATCATCCATGACATCTTCTATGACATCATTGATAATATCACTGCAACATTTGCAATGAAATTATTGATGAGAAAACTGTGCATGGCAGGGGTGCGAATCATAGTTACCTTAGGGCACAAGTTACAGTTACTTGAGATAAATATAACTGGTAAATTTCTGCCGTTTTTAGAGTTTAGAATGTTACATTGTCACTGAACATTTCACCGAACTATAACGTTACTTTAACATTTGTTTTTTCCAGTGAATATATATATATATATATTTTTTACATATCCTTCCCAGTGGCAACCACCACTGGGTAGTTATAGTTAGATCAGCGTTTCCATTGGTAATGCCTTTTTTGTTTTGCTTATAACGTTGGCACGGTTTGATGAATCTTCACGAAACTATCCAAAAACGTGCTCTTTTTTTTTTTTTGCCTAATTTGAGCATGGACAGTTTTGGGACGATCTGACAAGCATCGGGTCAAGAAAAAAGGTGGTCCCAAAACACATCCTTCACAGACGTTTCAGTACGAGCCCCATTTGTGCTGAATGAGTCATGTTGCAGCAATATTTTCCAGATAGGCTGACTCAATAGCTATAGCTAGTCTGCCCCAGGGGGTTCCACAGGGATCAATTCTGAGCCCCACCCTTTTTAATCTTTATGTGGGACCACTGGCAGAATGTGTGGAGAAGCATAAGGTGTCGATAGTGTCATATGCGGATGACACGCAGCTAATTGTAATGCTGTCCCAAGACAAGGATCAGGCAGCTATCCGCTTCTCCAAATGCTTAGAAGAGGTGGCGGACTGGATGTCAAACCACTGCCTCAAGCTAAATGGGAATAAGACGGAGGTGATGGTGGTAGGCAAGACGCCAACAATATGGTCATCCGCATGGTGGCCAGAATCACTGGGACAAGTCCCCATCCCGAAAACAGAGGTGAAAAACCTCGGAATCTGGTTCGATGCCAAACTGACATTTGACAATCAGATTCGGAAGGTAGCTGGGAAATGCTATGGGGCTATGAAAACCTTGAGGAAAGTCATTGACTTGCTACCATCTAATGCCAGAAAGACCATAGTACACGCAGTAATTACTTCCCAACTGGACTATGGGAATGTATTATACCTCGGCGCGTCCAAAAAAGGCCTATCCAAACTGCAGAGGGTACAAAATGCGGCGGCACGCTTGGTTCTCAGCCTTCCAAGGAGCGCTAACACGATGAAAGCCCTGACAACCCTTCACTGGTTGCCAGTGGGAAAGAGAGTCGTGTTCAAGGCAATGTGCCATTGTCACCGCATCCTATCAAATAAGGGTCCTAGATACCTTCAACCACTACTGACTAAACACACCCCAGGGCGCAGTCTAAGATCCTTGGGGAAGGCACTGGTGACAGTTCCAAGAATATTCAGAGCACGAATGGGGGCTCGCTCCTTCAGGTACCTAGCAGCAAAAATATGGAACACTATGACAATTGACATAAGAACTGAACCAAGCGAAAGTATCTTTCGCAGACAACTGAAGACTTGGCTGTTCGCAAAAACTATGTAAAATACAGCTCGACGGGTCTTGCAGTGGGCAGCAGTAGTTTCACTAGCTATGTCTCAGCGCGGGGACACACCGGGCGGTGTAACCATGCGCTCTACAAATGAATAAATATAAATATATAGCTTTTAAAGTCAGTTCTAAAGAGGCACTAATGAAATATTTCAATACTTCTGTGCCTGGCGCAGTACTCCAAAGCAATCTCGCCACAATAGCAACTCTTGTATGTGCGGATCAGTAATAGTGCTAATCTATCGAGGCTTCTCTCAGACAATCCAACCCTGAAAGCATCCACATGTTCGCCAGCCTAACCTACCAGTGTTTTCTTGTGTACCCCTCCACGGCCAGGTTAGACCTGCTCTTCGTTATGCATGTTACCAAAACACCAGTGGCTGCTTTGACCTTGACTTCTGGATGTATTTTCTGTACAAAAATAACATGTTCACATTACGTGATGTATGCACGCCCAGACACACATTTGCAATGCAAAGTAGCTCATGTAATTTGTATACATGAGTATAAAACACATATTCTTAATGATAGCCCATGCATTACATATCCCTCTACGGCTGCAGGGGGCATCTGTGGTGCACGGAGTCTCTAGAAAAATGTGTATTTTTGCTGCTGGAAAGGTTGATGTGTCCATTAACTTGTTTTCACTGCCGCGGGGGCAATGCGGCTTGTAGATTATCATGGGTGATGTGCCCTTTTGAAGTAGAGTATGGTGTTTCTTGGTGCTTACATGGACTATTCGAGGGATGCAGGTTTCTCACAATGTTGAATTACCTCTTTTGGTACAAGGGATTGTATGTGTTAGGCATATTCCCATAAAGAATTAATCTTTTCTCTCACGGGGGGTGGGGGGGGGGGTCTCTATAGCGTGCTTATGAGTGCGGGCTGAGGAGTTGAGAGGATGCGCCTTTTAAGTCCATATTGTTTTAGCTGGTGTGTTAATTTAGTCTTCACAAAGCTGCCGCTGTGATGGAAAAGTCCGATCCTAAACAAAGAGGCATTGGATAGAGTTGGTGGAGAGCAAATGCGCATACGTAGCACCTGTAGCGCAGGGCACCCCCGCTTCTTTGCATGGATAGACTGCGGCGGGCTGATGGCGGAGGGTACCCATCACTCAGGAGCTGGACGACGTGAGCATGAGTTCCCCTTCCCTTGAGGAGTTGGACGCGATCGTGGCATGTGAGCCCTGGGAGGGTGCTCCCGAGCATACGTGCGACGTGTGTGGTGCTGTAGAGACAGCTCCCCTGTCTGCTGCTCGGTGCTGCGTAATGGGCGGGTAGCCCTGCTGATGGTGCTGAAGGGACAGCTCCTCTTGTAGTGCCGTACTCAGGAAGGAACAGGCGCTCGGCGTGGGCAAAGCAGCGTGTCACGCAGTGCTGAAGGGACAGCTCCTCGGCGGGCTCTGAAGGGGTTAGGCGCGGTGCTGAAGGGACTGCTCGGAGAGGAGGCTGAATGGGCTGTTCCCGGACGGGTCCCGAGGGGACAGGCGTTCCGCGAGAAGCTGGCAGCGCTGAGGGCTCGGTGCTGAAGGGACAGCTCTTCGTCTGGCGAGTGGCAGGGCTCAGGGCTGCCGAGGTTCCAGCCCTCCCGCGCCAAAGCAAACGAGCGTAACAGAGCTTCAGAAGTGACAGCCCCTCCCGGCAGAGAAGTGTCAGCAAGGATGACCCACCACCGTGCTAGCTACCCCTCCCCTGGCGATAAGCTCTCTGCCAAACATTGCGGAATGAGCTGGGGGAGGGCTGCCTACAGGATCTTGGTCTGACCCTGAAGCCGGGCACAGGGCCACTTGGACTCGCCCAACAAGTAGCTCTGCCCTGAACACGCTACACACAGCGCTGCGTCTCCGCGAGCACCTGCATGGGAAGCATCCTGCTGAGAGAAAGGGCACTTCATCTCTGCCTATTAAGGTACGGTGAGTGCCCCCTTCCCTCGTGTCTCCACACGCAGCGCCTGTTGATTATTTTCTAACATACAATTTGTGATTTCTGAATTGTCGCCTCCTTTCCGCCAGGATGTGCCTGCGATTTTATTTCTTTAACTGCCAAGAAAGCAACAGCTGTCAGTGCCATTAAAAGATTCTAGGCAGGCTTCGGCAGCCGAAGCTGCCCGCTCTGAGTCAGACAGTCTGAAAGCACCCCAAGGAGACAGCGAGGGAGAGGGCGATCACGGCAGGCTTGTCACTGCCTTTGATTTTAGCTATTTCATGTCTGCAGGGATGTGTATGTGTGTGTGTGTGTGTGTGTGTGTTGGGGGGGGAGGGAACGAGAGAAGGAGAATAACATGGAGGAGAAAAACAGTATGTCGAGGAGGGAACCGAAAGATTTAGCGGAGATGGATAAACAGAAATGACATGAACTGAAAATGAAGAACATGAACTAAATGCCTGTACCGTGGGCGTATGCCGGTGTAGTTTACACTTGGCGGTGACTTGGCTTGTAATGTATGTGCTATGAATCACACGTGCGCACTGTGAATTATGATGAACCAACTCCGAGATAAAAGAAAAGTCTCTGAATATAAATCAAGCCGGGGTGAGGGCCAATCCTGAAGCAAATAGACCAGAATCACCAAGGGCAAGTGATGCGCGCTCTAGAGAGCTCAACTCTCAGGCTCACATTAAGGCGTTTAAATCGAAGTCACACACTAGAGTTTTCATTTCTCTAATGGATGCTACCCCTAACATTTTCTTGTTTGCGTTTTTTAGGATCTGGGTTTCTATTATTCCATCCTGGGTTTCTTGATCTGTCGCCCGAGTCATGTCTGATCCAGAGAGATGGGCAAGATCGACGAGAACGAGAGGATAATCCTCAACGTCGGGGGCACCCGGCACGAGACCTACCGAAACACGCTGAAGACTCTCCCAGGGACTCGGCTAGCCCTGCTCGCCTCAGAGGCCCAAAGTGAGTCAGGGGGCCCCGAGCAGCAGCTGGTCCCGGCCTGCTTTGACCCTCCGAGCCCCCCATCGCCCAGATCCAATGAGTTCTTCTTTGATCGTCACCCGGGGGTCTTCGCCTATGTGCTTAACTACTACCGCACGGGCAAGCTGCACTGCCCAGCAGATGTGTGCGGGCCCCTCTTCGAGGAGGAGCTGGCCTTCTGGGGCATCGACGAGACGGACGTGGAGCCCTGCTGCTGGATGACCTACCGCCAGCACCGCGATGCCGAGGAGGCCCTTGACATCTTTGAGACTCCTGACCTCATTGGAGGTGACCCAGGAGGGCTTGGAGCCGACCCCGACGAAGAAGAACTGGACAAGAGGCTGGGTATTGAGGACGTGCTTGGGGGCCCCGAGGGCAAGCCTGGACGCTGGCGGCGGTTGCAGCCCCGAATTTGGGCGCTCTTTGAGGATCCTTATTCTTCCAGGGCCGCCAGGGTAAGGCCAGTCACTTCTTAATATCTGTGCACTAGGAAATTCCTAGCTCATTCCCAGGTCGTCTTGAGTGGCAAAAAGTGGGCAACATTTTGGGAACTAGAGGTTTGGCTTCTGGTTCAATAATCTAGAAAGGAGGACGAGGCGCTAACTAGACACTGAATCCACTTATCTTTACTCCAGCCCTCAATCACCACCTGCATTTTGTTCACAAGCCATAAGGTATCTTACAGCTATGCCCCAAAAGTCATCATTTTGAAGAAAAAACAGTTTCGTTATTCATACAATATTTGAGACCAATGTATTACGTTTGTAAATAAATTACAAAACAGAGCTATGGCCAGCAGCCAGTAACCTAAAACACAGTTATGTAATCTTCTTATTCAATGAATTAATTAATAGCAGCAACAGTTATTATTTTAAAAGGAGAAAGTTCTCAATGCTCAAAGTGAATACACAGTCCACGCAAAGTTCATGTGAATGACCCAAAGTGATACACATAGAGAAAAGTAAGGTAAAGGCGAAAAGTAATGATAGTTCAATATTGTGCATGAGTTAAAGTAAAGGTCAAAAGTTCATATATGCGTCATTTCACAATAAATATCCTTGTTCAGCCAGAAAACTGTTGACGGCGTTTCAGCCTTTCTCAATTTACCAAGTCATCATCAGGACAAGAAGGAGCACAAATGATTTGATTACTGCTTGTATGAGTTTCAAAGGATAGGATGAATTCAAGAGTGTCCAAACAATTTAATGAAGGAAGTAGTAGGGCGAATGTACTGACAAATTGAGGACGATCTAAACATCATCAACAGTTTTGCGACTGGAAAAGGATATTTATTGTGCAATAATGCATATATGAATTTTTTACCTTTACTTTTACTCATGCACAATATTGTACTATCATTATTTTTCACAGTTAATTTACTTTTCTTTATGTGTATCAATTGGCGCCATTAACATGAACTTCACAAGCACAGTGTGTTCACTTTGCATACTGAGCACTTTCTCCTTTTAAAATTATAATTAATGCTGGTAATAATTAATTGAATAAGAAGATTAAATAATTGTCTTTTGGATAATCATATCTCCTGTTTTGCAATTCATTTACAGATGCAATACATTGGTCACAAGTATTGTATGAATGACAAAATTGTTTTTTCAAAATGATGCCCCTTGGGACATTGTTGTAAGATACAGATATTGCCCAGGCCCCTGCAGGTTTATGGGTGGCTCCTGTGGCATATACTTTTACAAGCCATAACATATGCATTGTGCAGTAAGCAGAGGTAGACCAAAATTAAGCCATTCGTAGTAGTAGCATTTGAAGGTGCACACGAAAGCCACAATATATAGGCAGAGGCGTGTCATAACTGCACCCCAAACTACTGTTTAGGGACGCCTCTGCATTTTCTCTATGCCTAGGAATAGGTACTGGGTTCACCAAGAGCACAAGGGTGTGCCCTAACACAACTTTCGATTGGCAACAAATTGTCCCGGGGTCATGGTGAGTAATATAGCTCAACTGGCCGCTCTCCCTGCTACTGGGGTATGCTGGGAAAGCAGTCACTAGGTAAATCATGTAAACCAGTACCCCAAAAAGTCGTGTTTGGTTGTGTATTATGCATTTATGTAATTTATGATTTAGTGCATACTGTTTTCTGTACATTGAGCATTAGAATGTTAAGTTGGCTTTTCTGGCGACTGATTACTTGTGATAGCAGTATTTCACTTTCTTGGAGTCTATGGGGGGAATTTCACTATGTGTGGTGAGCTAAACCTGGACATACATGAGCTCTAACCATGTGCATGATAGCTCTTGCATCATGCCATCCTAGCAGTGGAAAGGCGATTTTCCGGATTCTGATTTAATTTTACTGTCTTTTTGGTTGTTTTTTTTCTGGCACACGAAACTACATTCAGAGGTTTAGATCCATCAGTTTGTAAATGATTGTGACATGGCAGCGAAACATTAACTTTGCGAATTCCTCCTAACTTCTCAGAAGGTCAGCAGGGGTCATTCAGGTCAGAATGGCCCTGGCTTGGAAGCGGATCTGGTGTGGTGTTTGTTTGGCATTCCATTGCTGGTTGTTGGCAGACACGAGAGTAGTTGACCTGAATTTATATAATGATGTCTCTTAGTTCAAGTGCGTATGAAACATAAAGAAGAAATAAAAACAAGGCCAAACTCAGGTAGACTGCAAAAAGTAGGCCAGTGGAATGAGGCGTGAAAGCGAATTGTTCAAACTGGAAACGATGCTTCTCTTTGCTTTTGTTTTTCACATGCATTATTTCCATAGTTTAATCTCACGCATGAGACGACAATGGTGACGTGCTGAATCCACCTTAGGTGTCCTTACTTGTACTCCCCTGAATGTTAGCATAAGTACATCTCCTTTTGTCAGTAGCTTATAAAAATTCCTCAGGTGATGGGGCCTTTCAATTCCAAACTGATATGTCATGGGGGATTGCCACATTTGGAACACTTAAATATATGCATCTCTTGTTGGCTGCCATATTTACTTTGCTGATGTAATCGCTGTGTTACGTATTTGTTATTTTGCCAAGTGCTGTTGGTATCTGGTTGCTGATGGCGTTTTTCGCATGTTTCAAATTAAGAGATTTCGTGTGCCTCCTGTCAGTAGAGGCAAAAGCTGAATGAACGTGCATTTCAAGGCGCAAACCCACAGTTATTTTAAATGGAAATTGCTCCCATCAGTTGAAGAAAATGAATCGTTTTTTCCCACTCCTCGCAAACATTGTGAAAACAATGTTTTATGTAATATTTAATTCTGGTGCTTCCACATGCGTTGAAGAAATACCAGTTTTGGCAGTGAAGGGAAGTGACAGAGGAAGTCTTTGGATAGGATCACTGAACTTTCGTAATAGTGAAAGTGGGATTAGAACGCAGGTTAATGGATTCCATGATAAAGAACTGATCCCGAATGGGCGGACCATACTGGATTATCGATCAAGGAGTAGACGTTGGACACTATCACTCTCTATGCTCGGCCTAATAACTCCAGTGGATCTTCACTCAGTGTTGGCTGCACTTAATGACACCCTGAACCACATATCGATGGCACTGCATCATGGAACGAACACACAGCCACTTGCACTCAACACTTCATCCTACAAGTATAACCATGCACCCAATGGCACACCGCTCCACTCACTGCACCCAATGGCACACCGCTCCACTCACTGCACCCAATGGCACACCGCTCCACTCACTGCACCCAATGGCACACCGCTCCACTCACTGCACCCAATGGCACACCGCTCCACTCACTGCACCCAATGGCACACCGCTCCACTCACTGCACCCAATGGCACACCGCTCCACTCACTGCACCCAATGGCACACCGCTCCACTCACTGCACCCAATGGCACACCGCTCCACTCACTGCACCCAATGGCACACCGCTCCACTCACTGCACCCAATGCACACCGCTCCACTCACTGCAACCATAGTTCTGATACTCCACTCACTGGACCCACACTATACCATTGCATTAAAACAACACTCCAGCGCACTCCAACTGTATTAAATAGGAAACACGCTACACTGACTACACTCATTCTGCACACCACAGCACTCACACTGCACATGATAACACTGTTACTGCACCACAGAGAAAATACTACTTTACTTTACACTGAGCTGCACTCAAAATACATTTAGCTGTACTCAGCCTGTATTTCACTGCATTAATACTGCAGTCTAAAGCAAGCACAGATATGCCAGCGCTCATGCTGCCCCCTGAGCAACCACACCAAGAGCACTCACCCTACACCATTGTACTAACACCTCATGCTGCTGCACTCATTCTGGTTACCACCACACACACACACACACACACACACCATGTTTCACATGCAGACCTTCTCACTTACACTGTACACCACAGTGCTCAGAGAGCACAACACTCATGTTACCCCAGTGCTCTTAGACTACACCCCAAAGAAAGTACTGTTGGGCGTCCAGTTCAACTAAGAACCGATCAGATGCTGCTTACCATGACCCCCAATGTTTCATCTCTCAAGCCCGTCTTCAAATGGGAGTATTTTATTTTTCATTTCCTACATGCCACGTAGTGAAATGAAAAAGGCTTGCAGATTAACATCGTATTTGTTGAGATCGACATTCCGCATCAACCTACCTATACAGTAGGTCAGACTGACTTCATGTCAGGGGGCACCACCTTATTTGGGGAAGATGGCAAGCCTGGTCCTTACATCAGAAAGCTATGTTAACTCGACATTGTAAAGTCGTCGCAGGAGTACAGAACTTATGTTGTCTAAGTAAACTAAATACACGTACGGTTTTGTATTGGGAGATGTGCAAATTTATCACTAATAGACATTTTTTTTAATGGAATGCACGCACAGGCGTGTCACGTTAAAGGCTCTGCTTCCGAAATTGTCAGTACAGAACAATTATTGCTTAATGAAAGCGTCAGCTTCTGCCCCGAAGCTTTTGCTTTTTAAATTCCGTGCATTCAAGATACATTGATTGGTGAGGTTTTTGTTACTATCTGAGTAGGTAATTACTATTTAGCCCAGCAGCATTCCTACGTAAGGATGAACATGCTCACTTTTCGCAACATGGCGGCTTCTGTACAGTATCACCTAACTCTGGCGTGACACAATAAGTATACAAAAGATGATGGATGGAATGTTTGAATTAATCTCAGTCACTGGTAATCACTCGAGCCGCATCCCAGGCCATAGTTATTTTGCACACCATGCCACCTTAGTTTGGACCTAGCCATATGCAGACCAGTCTTGACCCTGCTCCAGTAGGAACAGTCCACCGCAACCTGCCAAGTCAGGCCCTCCCTGAACCGGAACACAAGCAACCCAGGATGGGTGTCGCCCTAGTTATGGGCATATCAACCCAGTTCCAGTGACACAGTGAGCACAAGAGCCACGTCTGGGCATACCCGTCCCACTTACGGCGACACAGTAAGTATACAAAACTGTGACTGTGGTGAAACCGTACTTAGTTGCTTGTGTTCCAGTTCAGGGAGGACCTGTCCTGACCTGGCAGTTCTGTCCGGACTGTTCCCATGAGGAGCTGGGTCAAGACTGATTTCCATATGGCTGGGTCAAAACTAAGGTGGGTAAAAATCGATGGATTAGGATGCGGCCCGAGCGATTGCCATTCGCTGAGATTAATTCAAACATTCCATCCATCCCCTTGTTGTTTTTGCATCTAACTCTGGCGTGTGCATCATAGGTTCAAGCAAGCCAGGTCCAAGACAGATTGACAGTGTAGCCACTGACTACGAAAATGATTTTATTAGGTTCATTGTATTAAAATGTATTTTTTATGTGGCTAATGTGCCACAGATCCAGGCCTATTACCTACAGAGTTCCGTGTGGCATCTGAAGTAGCTCTTCTGTTTCCTCTATCCAGGCTGAACCACGTGCCTTCTTCGTGTTTCATCGTGTGCCTTGCAACCTTGACGGAAACCATCATTTACACGTTCTGCAGTGAAAGTACACATGCAAGAGACATACGTGGTTTGATTCCGACGATCAGGGAGGCATTTAGTATTTATGATTTGTGACTTTTTTCCTTCCCTAAACCGCGCCTCTAAAAATAGAAATGTACAAAAATTGAAATATAAGTTGTCATGGTAACCTGTTGTGGAGAGAGGAAGAGAGGAGGACAGGGAGGAAGATGAGAGAGGGAGGTAGTGAGACAGGGACTTGGAGGGAGAGAGAGGTGGGGGGCAGAGGAGTCGGCGGAGCGAAAGGAAGGCGTGAGAATGATGGAGAGAAAAAGAAAGGGTAGTGGGGGAGGAGTGGGCTCTGGATTCATTCATGACTCGAAAGAGAATGGGCCAGAGCTCCTATGGAAGACATAGCATTGGAAAGACATAGGTGGAAAAAAAAAACAGAGCAGAGAACGAACGATAGAAGAAAAGGACTAAAAGAGCGTCGGGAAGAGAGTGAGACGGGTGGGAAGAGTTAGAAAAGGGCGCAGAGAAACGTGGAGAGAACAGGAAACATAGAGACGTTAGGAAGGGCCGAATGGGAGTGATAGACATGACGATGTTTTAACCTTGAGAACTAACAAAAAGAAGCATAATGCTCAAAAGGCGCTTACCTTCTCCATCACCGACACTGTTTACACTGCAGGTGAAGATATGCGTGTGTTTTATTTAAACTCTGATTTTACTATTTTAACGTGTGTTCCGAATGGTAAGGGCGAAATCAGCTGAAAGCTAACGGGCCGACCTTGATAATGAGCCGATCTCTATGAAGAGCTCGTCCAGCCATGGCAGCATCCCATGAACTGCCCAGGGAGATGCTGTGTTTACTGGTCTGCACTAATTTGTAGCGAGATGCTATTTAGCGCCATGTTTCTTTTTGGGAAGTGGCGGGCTATTTTTCTCTACAACTTTTTTTTAGTCAGTCCTGTTTGCCGCCAGCAGCTAAACAACAATATGTAGCATCTCGAAGAATTAGTCTTCAAGATGACGGCCGCTGAAATGAATGCAGAAAATTAGCACACCATTTAAACCTATCAAAACAATGGCACCACTCTGGGCATTTTATGTAATCTGGCCTGCAAAACGGGACTGGAAAAGGCTATCATTAGTTCAGCAGGTGCAGTGGCACCAGGGCCTGGTCCAGGGGATGTGAAGGGCCACCGTACTGCAGTTATTGCTGCCTTTAATACCAAAACAGAAGGGAGTTGGTTATTTTCAGTGCTTCGCTCGGGCCCATATCACCCTTGCTATGACACTGGGCTTGTCTATACCATACCAATAAATGTAAACAGCCCACTGGTGTTACTGTTAAGCATCTAGAGGTGTAATATCAACTGTTAGCACCTGTTCGAGATGTGGTCTGCTAGATTTAGGAGCCATTCATTCAAATATTCATTGCATGCCTGTATTGCAAGTGCCCTTTGTGCAAATAACTTCACCTTTCTTACTTCAATTTCACTATTGTAAATTGAGAGTACCATCATCCTTTGGGGACAGCAGCTGCAGCATTTATAGGATATTTAATAAACAAGTCTAACATTGTCTTTTTTATGCACAAGTCCAGCTTAGAGAGCAGCCTTCGTGTTCTTTTGTTCTACTTGCCCCTCTGGTGGTGGGAATTATTATTGACAATGCCATTTCACTTGTAGAATACTAAAGAAATGAAAACATTTTGATTCAAGGCCTGCGCGCAGTTTTGCTGCAGCAAAGAGAGATCCCACCGGAAATGACTCATTCTGATTGATTGGCGTGTACAGAAATCTCTCAGCGGCAGGGGATGGATCACATGAGGAGTCATTCAGTGAATCTACCCGCCTCTTTCCTCTGAGTCATCCTTAGAGCAGATAACTCTTTAATTCTGTCTGTACAAAGACAAGGCATCTGTTGCCATGCCATGCACTGTTTGCACCTGGGAAAAACCATTACACGACCACCTTACTCTGTTTTTGCTGTTTGTGTCACAAGGGATAGAGTAAACTGAATTTTGTCTTGATTTTTGAGAAAAGAGATGCCGTTAAACAATTGGAAAACATACGCAGAGCATTGACTGTTTTTAAATCATGTTGTTTGAGTACAGTTTTCTAAAAGTTTACTTGGCCAGTACATAACTAGGAACTTTGATTGGCACGCTGTGGCCGAGAGGTGAGAGTCTTGAAGTGAGGTTTCACTGAGCGCAGAAAGAAATAGTATAGGACGTTGTCTTGCACAACCCTGAATGAAGTAAGTCTATGAAGCAGTGATAATGGCCAGAGGCAGTGATAGCCATTCCTGGTTTCCTCCAGTCGATAAAGTATGATTTCTCAGACAGCCGTGGGAAGTACTTCTTTTCTTCTCCTTTACCAGTCTTGTTCAGAAGCACCAGTAGGCTGACCAGGGGAGTCTTAAAGGGTAAAACTTGAAAGCCATAGGAATCCAACCTGATTCCTAGTTCAGCTCCCCCCCTTTTCTATTCCACTTACCCAATGGTGTGATATTGTTCCTGCTTTGAGGGAGTGCTTTAAGGCAATGGAATCCCCCAGAGATGGTAAAAAAACCTATTACAAGCGGTGTTTTTTTAAGCAGGTAGAAATCTCTCCTGCCTTCTAACTGCAAAACTAAGTGACAAGGTCGTCTCTTTTTCCTACAGAAACATTCATTTGAAACCACACGCACAGATTCACACAGAGAGGAGTCAGTGGGTGTGGCAGGAACACATCAATTGAACAGACTAAGTGAGATTAGCCCATTGACAACACCTTGTGAAGTTGGGCACAGCCCAAAAAACGCCTTCCCATATTCGCCTTTCTATGTATGAAAGTCATTTGAACTTTTAGCAGAGACAAATAGTCAGTCAAGACATTCTGAATGAGCTAACAAAGTTTACTACCAGCTCATAATATGGAATTACTGCATCAACTTATTATGGTTGTAAAAGCTACAACATATTCCATCTGCTGTATATCACAAATGGTGAGAGATATCTTAATTCCGTTTTTTAAATGTGACTCAGAAATGCATATTAATTATGAAATATTAACTGTGATATTAATGTTGTATATTTGTACTGATATGGGGTGCCATGTAGGGACATTATAAAAGATGTTTTATATGCCCTGGTGAGGGAAAAACTGCCAATTTCGCTTTCCCCATTGTAGATTATTAGCTGCATAGGCGAACACTGGAATATGTTACTTAAGTATAAATATTGCTAGGAAGGGGCTCAAAATGTCATTCAAGGACTTAAAGGATTGGCAATGATAAATCTAACAACTTGCCACTGGTTTTTTTTTTTTTACCAATTTATTTTTTATTATTGCTTACAAAGACAGCCAACGTTACATGCAGATCTTAGACGGTGTGGTGTTCGAATACAGTCCAGTTGGCCACAAAAGCAAAAACATTGCATATATCAAAAATTAAACTACAACAACTGCGGAGCAATACAATATACATAATCAGTAGTAAATCACAGTGCATGTATGATGCATTCGAGCAAATAATGGTGTCGTTGAGGCAAGAGTCCAAAAGATGCACAGCATCCGATCCGCGGTGGTCGTCCAGCATTATCAGTCAGGCAGTCGAGGGGAGGGGGGGCAATAAAGAAAAGGGACAGCAGAAAAGAGGAGGACCAGATATCTCGGCCGTCCAAACGTTACAAAGAAACCACCTGATCAGTCCGAATTCTCAACCAAAGGGTGCATCAGCAAGTAGTCCTTGAGTGGTTGCCATATGTCCAGGGGCCTGTTGGTTGGTGGCAGCAGTGCAGCATAGTCGTCACTTGTCGTATTGCAGTATAGTAGATCACGCAGCCACTCCTTAATGGTTGGGAAGCGAGCTCTACCCCAATGAAGAGAGACCTGACGTCTGGCCAACAGTAGTGCCATGGCAGTGAACCGCCTAATACTCTTTTTGAGAGGCTTAACATATCCTAGTAGCGCCAGGAGAGGTGTGGGCGACAGGGGCTGCCCGGTCATAAGTGTTAGATGATGGAAGACTCCATCCCAGTAAGCCTGCATGAGTCTGCATTTCCAAGCTAAGTGACAGAAGTCGGCATCTGGCGCTGCACACTTGGCGCACGCATCAGAGGCCTCCGGATGCATTCTGGATATCAGCTGAGGAGTAAGATACATTCTATGGAGATATTTGTAGTGCAGGAGTTTGTGTCTGTAGTTGGGGGATACATGCCGCGTTTGCGAGCAGCAATATGCCCAAACCTCATCCGTTAGTGTGTCCCCCAAATCCCGTGCCCAGGCTGCCCTAGCTTTGGGATCTGTGACAGGGCGCATAGTGCGCGAGAGACGGTATAATCGAGAGACCAAGTGAGTGCAATCCGAAGAGTTAATGAGCAGACTGAGAGGGGGGAAATCCTCCGGCTCAGTATTTGTAACCGGTAAAACGCTCAACAAGGCTCGTCTCAGTCTATGCAATATGAAATTGTCCATGTAGGTCGCTCCCACAGCGGTCTACAACTTGCCACTGTTGAATTTATCATAACTGTTACAGAAAATAAGTTATAGGACTTTCTTTTCTGTGAGCCAAAATCCAGCCTTCTAGCAGCCTTTCCTGATTGGTCAGCCTTAACAGGCTTAAACAGGCTGCTTTGATGAGGTGAAAAGTGGCCTGCATTGAACAGAGGTTATCTAGCAGTTGCAGAGGACAGGCCAGGTTGAGGGCTAGTAAATCAAACTGGGCTTTGAAGAGAGCAGGGCAGTAAGGAATGCCAGCCAGGTCTACCCGCTCTTCCTGTACCCCCAGCCAGATGGCAGGTCTGGGATTGGAATTTGCAGAAGGTCTGGAGGGGGAGTGTTAATGGAAATGAGCCACATCAGTAGGTTGGTTTAGCCAGCTCTTAGGCCAAAGGAGAGAAAATCTCCATCCTGAATTTTAAAGTGCAGTGCTTTGTGGGACAAGAATATGCCACACTTTGGAGTAAGCTGTCATGCTTTTGGGTGGCACCCGGCACCTCATTGGACAGGGGTGCCCCCCTGCTTGTAGCCCCAGATCATTGGATAAATAAGCGAGAGTTGCATAGCAACTCAGATTTGTTGCCTGAAACTACAAGAACGACCGCCTTGCTAGAACCCTGGTCTGCACCCCAAAGGATTGCAATCTGAATGACTGCTCCTGTTGCGCACTTGGAACTACAGCCCTGAGGACTTTGCCTTGCTTCAAAAAGGATTAAGAAGTGGACTCCCTGAAAGCAACAGGTTAACAGAGCTTCCCTGCACCATCTCCCTCAAGAAGTCCCCAGCTTGGAGTGCGTCCAGTGGACTTTTAAGGATTTAGCCAGGCGATCTCGAGACAAAATCCTCCAGAAAGGTTTCTAAGTCTGCTTAGTGATTTCGACCAGGGCTCCATTGCGGTTGGCCTCAAACTTTGACTTTGTCCCGGTCAAGTGTGACCAGATGTTGAAAGTTGGTGCTATATGTTTTAAGCACTATAAAGTGATTAATCTTTAATAATTCATATCTCCGCTTCCCTATATTGGATTTTGTCATTTTGGTGTCATTTTAAAGATACAAATATTTCCTATCTTTATAAATTGGTGTGGGATTTTTATTGTGTGTTGTGTCTTACTTTTTAATATATTGGTGTTTTTAAATGCTTTACATACCTGTCTCCTGAGTTGAGCCTGCCTGCTCGCAGCCAGCTACCAAGGTTTGAGCCAGGGGCTAATGTATTGAGATCTTGTCTTGACCTTGTATTGCATTGTCGGCCTTGTTGCTAGTGCTAGTTGCATACTTACCCCTACTAATGATCTATCATTCAACACCAGGCATCTAACATGGTCCCAAAAACTGTAAGAGACTACTTTGATGTAGCTCACAATATCCAGTTGTGAAACTGTTTAGTAATGAACACGCAGACGAACCATTGTTATTGGCTATAAGCTCTACTAGAAGCATATATTATAACAAGTGAGGGTCAATGGTGAGGTAAAAGAAGTCGTATCTATTTTTATTGCCAAGGAATTCTATGTCCATCACCAGCCTTTTATGCTTAGAGATGGGCAGCCATTCTTAAACAGTCACTCCATCTACCACCTAGTCTCTATGAAAACACCTTCTTGTCCATTCATTACAAAAGTATGACCTGTCAGAGGAACAAAGCTTTAGGAGGGACATTCCTTTTCAGAGCTGGTATTTTCCCAATCCAGTGTGCATAGCGGTGACTCTAGTAAATACCCAGGCCCTAACAAAGTCTGTAGATTTGGTTAATTGAATCACCAGGTAACCGATAAATTGTGTAGCCCAGTAAAAGGGGAGGTAACCTTTAATCCCCAGATGAAGCTTCCAGTAGCAGTAAGATGACTCCGGAAGGTGAAGTTACGAGATGCTAAAGCTTACAGGTATATTGCTGGTTCAGTACTAGTAACAAAAATCAATGAGTTGAGTCCAAATGGTAAGGGTGTGTGAGAGAGAGAGAACCAGAAAAACGAGCAACGCTATGTAAAAAATGTAGGCTGTCTGCAATAATCGCATATTTTTGATGGAAAGAATATTCTACTCTAGCCCCCTTGCAACGTGGAATATAAATATGACGTGCCTACTGTACTTAAAATATACTTAATTTCACAAAAATCCTGTGGTGATATTCTCCCTTGTAAAGTAGGTTTTTAATACTTCAATTTTACTGGACCAGTGAGTTATAAACATGCACCATTTCCACTAAATGTCCACCAATTTCTTGTGGGAAGGACAAGTGGCCTTCAAAGTGTATCAAATGTGACCAATGTTACTGCCCTCATGTTTACCAATGCACTGTTTGACATTATATTTGCTAAATGAATCATTAGGAGACAACTTGTCAATGCTCTGCATGGATATTGACAAAAGAAGAAAAAAATGTGTATTTTACGTAGTATTAATGTCACTGTTTCGTCTTTATCATTCCGTTAAATAATAGTTGTTACCAGCATCTAGATAAATGATACTCAGCACATTCA
Organism: Calotriton arnoldi; assembly: GCA_963921515.1. Lineage (NCBI taxonomy): Eukaryota > Metazoa > Chordata > Amphibia > Caudata > Salamandridae > Calotriton > Calotriton arnoldi. The sequence goes on along the minus strand of CAWUFW010001386.1, from coordinate 1,203,897 downwards.
CCTTGAAAAAGAAACGGCTGTGTGTCCTGTCAGGACAGAAGTCAGCAGTAAGTATATGTCTGAGCAAAATACCTTTAGTACTCAACTGAATTTGAGTGAAAAAATTCGGCATAGGCCCCCGTCAACCTGGCATCAACAAAAAATGGCTTACACCCATTTCAATTTTTTCCACATACTTGAACATCAGTGCGGAGTTATACAGATGGCAGTCAATGTTCATGATGGAGACCCCCTTGGCCTTGCTACAGTAAGGTGCTCACATATATATTTTGTATACTTTTTACTCTTTTTGTCAATTTTTTTGGCATTGGATTTCTCGGATATTTATTATTTTCAGCGCTGCACCAGGGATATGAAAAATTGTTTCTGACCCTTTTGAGTTATCTAGAGATTCGATGCCCTAAGGCAGTGATACTCAAAGTACGGCCTGGGTGCTGCATACGGCCCTCCTGACCTTTACATGCGGCCCCCTGGGCAGCAGCAGCACTGGGCTGCTGTTTTCTCGACTCAGCACTAACATGGAAAAAAATGTTAAATATACAACAATCACTTTTTTAAAGGTTAATTGCAGTTAGGGAAAGGAAGTAGCTAGGCCCTTAACTTTAGGAACACCTTCATTTTTAAAGACAGCCAGTAGATATACATGCTACATGCTTTGCTTCCTTTAAACCCACTTACACCCCCCCACCCCCCTCCCGCTGGCATCAGTGCGGCCCTCGGACACACCATAGACCAAACTTTGCGGCCCCCGGGAAAATGTTTGTGAGTACCCATGCCCTAAAGGCATGGTAATGTTTGTGAGTACCCATGCCCTAAAGGCATGGTAATGTTTGTGAGTACCCATGCCCTAAAGGCATGGTGTATTAAATCGTTGCTGTGGCTTCCGCTAAGAGCTGGTTTTTGTAGCTTCAGTACCTTGCCCATCTTCAGAGCAGTTCATTAATTAAGCCATATCCTGCATCTAACCTGCTCCGCCTGGAAGTTAGCGCAAATATATAAGCATCACATGCACCGAGAAAAGGAAGTTCAGAAAGTGTACTTGCCTGCGACCCTAAAATACCCCGAGACATCCCTTACTGTAAAACATATATGTAAAGAAGAATGTGCTTCAGGTAATGCATTTTGGCTTCAGTGCCGGCATTCGGGCCAATTTAAATACACAAATGCTGTAAGATCAAAATGTTATTGGCTCTAAAAAAAGTACTCTACCCTTTAATTTCCAACAAGCAATAAAGAGTCTGCATTACCATTGATATGTATGTGTAGCGATTTTGGAATTTTCTCTTACAGATGCTTTCTGCTTATCTTACTTCATATATAAAAGTAAAACTTGTATTCGAGACGTACTCTTTAAAAGATCACACACCATGCACTGCCTTCTAATTATAACCGATAAACATCTGTTAACGTCAGTTTCCTACACATATATTATCAATAAGCACGATTTGTAGTTTCATTCAGAAGCAGATATTGGCTCAACACACATACATCTACCCAGACGCCTTCTTGCCTCGCAGCTGTTTCCAGAACTTCCTTCGTACGCGAGCCATCTTTGCGTGTGATTGATCAGGATACACGTTTCAGACCTTTTAACCAGGAACAGACACCCCGAGGAGGTGCATGCTGGGACGCTGAATTATCAGCTACGCACTGAATTAAAAAGTACAAACGCTTCGTACTTTCTAGGCAGCGCCGCCAGCCTGGTGTGTTTGTCTCAAACCCCCGTCTCCTCAGTTGTATTGCTCACGTCTTACCGGCTTTTACATTTTCTGCGGCACTCATTTCTTCGCCGTAAAAGTTTCAGCGCGTCCCCAGTAGCCATGGAAACACAGCGATGCCGTACATTGTGAAATTAAAACGGTTTATTTTCTACATAACTATAGTGGCACCTAGACTAGCACACTGTGCCAGAGTGGGCACCATGCCGCGTGTTACACACGTTTAAGAATCCTTCCCTCGTATGCTGCTTGAGTCTTGCTAATTTGCACTATCTGCCCCAAAATGAATGGTGTTGTTTCTACCGCCATCACAGCAGCATAGCGCCGAATGGCGTCCTTGCCTTTTAGCCGCCGCTCGTGCACATAGTCAGCTCTCTGATTCTTTATTATCAATCTGTGGGCCCTGAGACGAGCAAGGGCCATGCTATGGTCAGGTGTGAGTAAACCACCCTCTGCGCAGCGATGTTTCCGGGGCTTTTTGAAGGCCCTCCTGGGCCGGGTATTTTACGCTACAAAGTGCACGCACAGGTCAAAATCCAATATACATCCCACAGTGGATATAAGGGAAAAAAGTCTGCGCATATATAGGGTGACCAACTGGCATGGGTGCAAATTCAGGGCGGTGAGTGTAAAAATTCAGGACAAAGGGTCAAAATTCAGGACAAGGGCAAAAGGTCAAAATTCAGGACAAAAATTCCAGTCAAAAGGTACGTTTTACTGACACGTCAGAGGAGGTCATGCAATAGGATATAAGTAAGTGAATAGAAATAAAATCAAACAGCCCTGAGCACACGGAGCAAGTACTAAAATCTACAGAGCTCCTAAACTGGATGTGCTGTCAACGTCGAACCCCCACAGATTTTTAATTATTGGACTGTAACCATCTTATAAGGAGACGGCCTCTCTGTGTCTCTAAAGTAGTAAGGAAAAGGAGTCCTGCATGATCGAAAAAACAGCCCCTGGCAACAGGGAAGGTGCCACACCCCGGGCATTAATGTACTTGATTTAGGCCGGACTCTCAGTGAACAACAGGCACATTACACAAGGCCGCAAGTTCCCCACAGTACTCTGATGGGGAAAGCTCCTCTGCTACAATCTACTGGCTCCAAGTGAGCCACTCACCTCCCAGGCACTCACTTGCCTGCACATATTATGTTCAAGGCAGACGGCCCATTGTCATTCTAAATGTGATAATCAGCCTCAGTCAGAATGACTATGGGCCTGTCCACAGCCTGTGCGAGGTCGGGGAGGGGCTGCTGCATCCTGTGGAGTTAAAAAGAGAAGTGCGAGCTGGCCCCGATTGTGAGCAGCTTTAACTCCTGGGGCTTCTCGCAGGGGAACAGCACAGCTTGCTGAAATGCCCAGAATTACGGACAAAAGGCGTTCGTGAAAGGAATGATGATGGACAACGGACAGGACACCAAAATGACGGACGGTCCGTGAAATTTACGGACGGTTGGTCACTCTACGCATATATACTATGATGGGCTTTATGGCAACAAAAGAAGGACTCACATTCTGAACGTTTTCTAGAGACCAGCTCGACTGTAGGGTAACATATGGACCACCTGTCAGTGTAGTAACACCAGGCAAATAGAAAGCCAGTTTCCACTCTTGGTATAATAAAAATGCCCTCCTCCTTCGGGTCCGTCAATAGTCTCCATTTGATGGCTGGCCCAGGAACACAAAAGTGCCTTCACGGTCCTCCAGAGAGAGATTACTAGAGCGGGAGGAATCTCATCCCTGGCCTTGGAGCCCCGGCATGCCTCTGTGCTTCCCCCTTTTGTGATGTGCTAAGCATCACAGCTAAAGGTAGGCATGGGCTCTGCAGGCTTAAACCCTGGAGTGCCTCTAGCTACATGCCAATCAGCCTGTCACCCCACCCATTCCCAACTCATCACAGAGTTGGGGAAGGGTGGGGTGAAAAAGCAGACACTGAAACCTGGTACCGGCAACTGTGCAGGTTTAAGGTTTCAGTTTCATGCAGGCAAGAGTCCAAATGGGACCTGCTGAAAGGTAAGTAAAAAAAAAAAGATTTAAAGCTTTTAAATACTGTGCGCTGTGCATGTGTGTAAGAGTGTGATTTTGTGGGTAAGAGTGTGCCTGTGAGAGAGAACAAGTGGAGTGTGTGAGTGAAAGTGAGAGAATCAGTGCAGGGAGTCAGTGAGGGAGAATGATTGATAGGAAGATTGAGTATGAGCAAGAGTGAATGATATTGAATGTGAGAGTGACAGTGTTACTGTGACGGAGAAGGACTGTAAGTGCTACTGTGAGGGAAAATGACAGTGAGGGTAACTGTGAGGGAGAATGGCTGTGAGTGTAACTGTGAAGGAGAATGACAGTGAGTGTTACTGTGAGAAAGAATGACAGTGAGTGTTATTGTGCAAGAGAATGACAGCGAGTGTAACTATGAAGGAGAATGACAATGAATATTATTGTGTGTAAGACTGAATGAGTGAGACAGAGTGGGGATCGGTGAGACTGATTTTGTCAGACTGAGTCTGAATGAGTGGGACTGAGTAGGAATGAGTGAGAATGATTGAGACTAGGCGAGCCAGTGAGATTGAATGGATCAGAGTAAAATTGATTGACTGAGAATGAGTGAAAATGAGTAGGACTGAGTGAGATTGATCGAGAATGAGCAAGACTAAGTGTGCATGAGTCAGAGAATGACAGAGACTGAGTGAGTCATAGAATGAGTGAGACAGAGTGAGTCAGAGTGAGATTGAGTTATAGATAAGTCAGGGGCGACTGATTGAATGAGAATGAGTGTGACTGAGTGAGAATGAATGAGATTGCGTGAGACTGAGTTTGGCTGACTCAAAATGAGTGAGACTAAGTGAGTGAGAATAAGACTCAGTGAGTCCCTCCCGCACAAACACTCTGACAAGTCAGGCTCGCTCTCTGGAATTTGAGCCAAAGATTAAGCTCTACCACCTTTAAATTTCACCAGCTGCCATTGGTCATGTGGGTGTCAACTACTTACTGCTCAGCCCATCCCTATACACTGAGCATATGCAAGGATATGACACAAATCCTCCCAGTCAGTCTCAGGCTGTGCCAGGCCAAGGTGTGCATTTGTATAGCAGCTTTTAAAGGAATATACAATGAGAAGAGCTGCAGACAGTGGAGGCACTCTGAACAGAAACATTGCCCTGAAAGTAGCTAGTTTTAAACAGTAAAACTTTTCCAAAATGGCCACCATGTTGTGCTCTGGATATTATACTCAACTTAAAATTATATGGCTGCCACATGAAAGACCAGTGCATAGTTGAGAGCAAGGCTACTGCAACTGTATGGCTTGTCCTCTCAATGCACCTGACCAGGAAGTGGTGCAAGACACTCTGTGCTCTCTGTTGTAATGGCACTACATTATGTAGGGAGGGGCACTGGGCACATATCGGTAAACTGCCTACCCCTGCTGAAGAGGAGGGGCTGCTACAATATTTCACATTAAATGAGTGGGACAGAGGTCTTTGTTCTATGCATTTAATATGCAATATCCCAAGACAGCATCTAACCCATGACCCTCAGTATTATGCTGAAGAGAGGTTCCTCCTGTGAGAACTAATGGAATTTGCCTCATCTGTGATGGGTGACACTGCTGGAGGCAGGGCTACTGATGGGGAATCAAAGGGAGAGGGCAGGAGAGCAGATACAATAATGCAAATAAACATTGGAGCAAAAGGGCGAGTGGAGTAGCTGTAATGATGGGCGTGAGTGCAGAGAGAAGGACGATGGGAGTGTGAGCCAGTGATACCAGGAAAGAGGAATGAGGTGGTGGAAGTAAAGGAGTGGCATGGGAGATAGAGCACATGTATGAAGGACCCTCCACTTTAAAATCAGACATTAAAATAAGACACTAATGGCAATATGTGTCTGAACTACCTTATCTGAGAGAGACATCTAGCTTCCTATTCCTTATCTTAGTATTCCCCCAAGCACCAGACTGGGTCTGAGAATCTTTTACAGCAGTATCTCTGCGCATCAGTGGAGTTCGTCGAGCGACTCCATAGCGCAGTTGTCCTCCAGATGTGACATCAACGGAATCCACATAAGCCCTCCCCTGACGTGCTGACGTCAGTTTCTTCTTTTCTGTGCTTACAACCTGGATACGATCAACAGCTCCTCAGGCCGTTTTGTGGCCTACCTCGACGGTTTCATCAAATGGAACAGTGTTCCTTTAAACAACTTCTCATGAGCTTGGGGTTCAAGCCTTGTGGGTCCTGTGGACGAAAAATGTCTTGCTTCTGACTCTCACTCTGTTTGTATGTGGTGCCTGGGGGAGCACCATGACTCTGAGGAGTGCGACTCCTGTCGTCAATTTCGACCAAAGGTCCTGAGGGAACATCGAATGAAGCTGCTAGCGGCTTAGATGTCACAATCTTCCAAGACTTCCCGTCGACTTCGGTTCCCTTCGTGCTGCACAAACCGGCTGGGGGTCCAATCTCTATTGACGTCACAAAGCAAGTCACAATGCAGGCGGTCAAAGTTGCGGTGCCACCCGACTACGCCACATAAAGCCTGTTCCTGATCTTCGGTTGAAGAGTCGGTGCACAAGTCTATCCCGCACCTTCCAATATACCCTGGAGCTGGGGTGACTCTGACCCAGATGAGAGAATATTACAATTTGCTGCATAGTATCTTTGGGTCCTCACCTTCCCCTGGAGTGCCCTCGGACCTTAAGGCGGTGCACAAGGCCATTACTGTATCCATGCCGGTGGGTTCACCCTCGGCTTCAGTTAGGCCTCCGGATTCCAAATCCATTTTGAAGCCGGTGCACAGGCCTTCGGAGTCACCACCTTCAGCGCCTAGGTCTGGTCAATTGACTCCGATGTCGTGGTCTGGTCAACTGACTCCAATGATGGCATCTTCGGCACGCTCAGCGCTCCACCACTTTCCCTCTCTAACGCCGAGATGCCACCTCTTCGATGCCAGATGGAGTCGGATGCGGCGCCGGTGGAGCTGCCCATCTCAGACTCTTCCTGGCACTCTATAGCCCTCACTCCTATTTTACCTTCTGAGGAACACGATTATGGAAGTCTTGGAGAGGGTTTGCAGTTTCACCATCCCATCTCTGGCATGGCTCAACCTCCTATGGAGTCTAGCTGGTTGATTGAGTTGGGTGAAGCTAGTGGCTTGGAGTCTTCCCCAGCCTTGGACCTCCTGTCCCCTCCTTGTTAGGCTATGAAGTCCTCTCTGGCGGCTATTCTCAGACAAGTTTCTGTCGCTTTGGATGTGACACTTCTGTGGAAATGACGATGGAACCTTTACTTTGCTTCCTGCATCAAGGCCAATCAGGGGTAGAGCCAGTGCTTCCTTATAGTGAGGCTCTTTTTGATATTATGTTGGGGGCGTGGGCTAAACCTGAAACAGGGACCCCTGTGGATCGCTCTATTTCTCACAGACACCGTCCGGCCCCTGGAGATCTGACATGTCTCCTCAGACATCCAACTCATCATAGGTTTGTGGTACAGACTGCTTTAGCCCCCTCCAAATTTTCTCCCCTTGCTGTCCCTCCAGAAAGAGAGGCCAGAAGACTAGACACTTGTGGCAGGCATATTTTCTCCTCCACCAGTTCTGCACTGTGATCCCTTAATACTTCTTGTGTTCTCAGACGTTTCTCCCATGCATTGTATGCATTGTGGGACTCATTGGCGTGCCTGCTGCTCTCTTACAGAAGAGACCAGAAACAATCTTGTTCCATTAGTACAGGATGGGCAACAAGCGGCTAAGCTAAACTAATCATTTGCTGTGGTATGGATACCACTGATTCTGTAGGTCGGGCTATGATGGCCTCTTCAATGGCAGTAAGTTGGCGTGCCTGGTTGCGCACATTTGGGTTTTCAGAGGCTGTTCAAGCCACCTTGATTGATATGCCTTTTGATGGTGCTCATCTGTTCGGGGCACATACAGACTCTGCTTTGTGGTGATTTCGATATAGTTGGGGTGCAGAAGCTTCTTAACTCTGTCGTCTACTTTCCTAGTACTGTTGTACTATGTTTGTTTGGTAGAGGTTTCCTTTCTCATATGAGCCATTCACAGGCCGGAGCCCATTGGCCTTTCTTTATTAACCCCTCCCCTTTTTCCAAGGTGACATCCGGTGAGGTGTTCCTGCTTGCTGCAGGTACTTTTATTTATCTTATACTGTCAATTGCAGGTTATGTTTCCAGTTATCTGGGACGTATGTTATTTTGTGGCCATATGTGTGCCTGTTGCTACAAGCTTCTTTCTGAAGCAAATTTTTCTGCCGGAGTACTTATTCTGTAGAGGGTATTTTACTTTCTTCTCTGGATGCACTGTTGCCTTGTTCCCTTATAGGCATTTTAGGACCTACTTCTGGATCTTAGTATCCCTTATAGGGACTTCAGTTTATCTGTCTCTGAACACCAAGTGCTTGTGAGTTCCACAGGTCACCAGTGTGATATAACTTTCCCCCCGCAACCATCATAAGGATTATCTCCCATATCCATGGGGCATTTCTTTCCTTTAATGGTATTCTTCTTTCCATATAGGAGGTCATGGAATTAGTGGCAGGATCTTTGGCCTGGGTAGACTTTTAGCTCTGGCCTAAGACCTTGATTAGTGCATTGGTGCTTCTTGTTGTTCTGCTTTCGCTATTCATTGGCAAGAAGGTTTTCTGCCACTGAACTTCCAAGTTCCTTTTTAGGCTTTAGGTAAGTGTTGCATTGGGTATCTAAGGCCCTTCTAATGCAATGGTTCAAATGCCGCCACTGCCGCAAGGTTACCTTGGTCCTGTGCCATCAACCTTGTTCCCTTTTTTCTGCTTCATCCCTGGAGAGGATGTTGTTACTCGTTGCATTCTGGAATGCCTTATACCCTTTTTACCTATAGGTATTATTATTTACCAATTCAAATCACAACCACAGCTTTTGCTTACAGCGTTGGTTGTTCTTCAGATGTCACTTTCACATCCCTTTTGTTTGTGTTGTGGCTAATTTTCATCTTCAGTTTTCCTTCGGAAACATGTGTCTCTTAGACATTATCGATCCATCTCTTTGATGATTGGTTTCCAAGGAGGCTGGGGTCTCCCTTAGCATCATTTTCCTGAAGGTTCTTATTCTTCCTCATAAGAGGTGATAAGGATTCTATCCCTAAGAAGTCTGCTATACCACTTCCGCTTTATTTTTTGCTTGCAGGAATTGTTCCTCTTTATCTACCTCTTTTTCTTTGGGAGATGTAGGTCTTTTCCTCTTTTTTAGTGGTGGTATTTAGAGGTTTTGCTTTGTATATACCCTGTCTCCTGTTGAGACATTTCTTACAGGCCTCGATCCTTGCGGTACTTGTATGCACTGCAATCCAATATTTTTGGGTTTTTCCCCACTTCGTGGGGCTTGATCCCTTCATGACTATGTCCTCCATCTTTTATCAGAAGCTTCAGTTAGATCTTGCTGCCTGAGTTCCCTGTCTATTGGATGGAAATTGGTGGTTTGTCAAGGCCTTCCATGTGTTGACCTTAAATTCGACTAAACCTTTTGATGGACCCCGGTGGTGGTCTTCGTTTCCTTCAAAGCGGAGTTTTTACACCTGCTGCTTTCTTTTGATTTTCTGTTAACCGCCTGATGGTAGCCTTGTCAGTCAGTAGCGTTGGTTAATGGGCGGTTGACAATATTTTTCTGGGTGGGTGGGGCCTCTACTCCCTCTCTCCGTTTATACAATTACCAATGTATGTTGTGCTTATATATATATTTCAATGGATACCTCTATTCTATGGGTGTTCCTCGTTCCTACAATGGTCAGTCGCCCCTGCTTGCTGCTGGAGGCTCCAGTTTGCTTCCTTGATTAAAAGGATAATGCTTTTGGTGTTTTTTGATACGTTTGTGTGTGTGCTTATATCTATATATATATACCATAGGGCATACGTATCTGCTTGGTAACTGCGCCATTCTTTCTAGTTCGACCTTAACTTGGTAGTTTCTTATGCATTTCTTTTCTTTTCTCCCCTGGGATTCTACATTACATAGCCCCGGAGGGTTAACTTTTTTCCTAGGATGGTTTTTTCCTCCTACTGAAAGTGGTCTCTACCAAACGTTTTTGTTGTTGTTTTCCTCGCAATGCTTTTGTTCAGCATTGATTGGATCTCTCTCTTTCCATCATGGATGTGGTCTGAGATTCCCTTTTCTCTTTGTCTCACAGGGTAGAGTTAGTTCACATACTAGTTTCCATGATAAGGAGCTGGAGCTCTAATTCAGTGGTATGGGCTATTGTCCTTGGTCCTTTAGCCTATTTCAGTCGTGGGTTGAATACCTTCGGCAGGGCTACATAGTATAGTTGTTTCTATTAGGTATTTTTTCCAACACTTTCTTATACCTCTGCTGTGGGCAATGTTGCCAACATGTTTCTCAAGGTCTTGCAGACTTCAGCTCCCTACAAGCTTCCCACAGCCCTTCTGGTGGAGCATCATCTTTTCTTCACCTATAATTTTTAAGGTAGCCTGGTCACTTAATCTTTTTATGGACCAGCTAGTCTTATTCAGGGATCTTTCGTCAGTTCAGTTCGCAGACCCTCCTCCAGGGATGGTATTGCTTGGGTATCTAATTCTAAGATAAGGAATCTGCAACTAAATGTCTCTATCAGATGAATAAGTTACCTTGGGTAACGCCTTATCTGGTGGAGACAGGATCTAGCCGCAGATTCCTTAATGACCCACCCATCCTCCCTGCGAATTGCTGGTCTTGTTACCTACAAGATCCCTTTCTTGGCATTCTGATACCTTTGTTTAGGACTTCATATTTGCTTGACACAAAGATGTCTCTTTTTTTGGCACATTGTTTCCATAGGCAGTTTCTATTAGTGGCTCTGCAGTGTTGGTACGAAAAATAGTCACAGAAGAAACAGACGTCAGCGTGTCCGGGGAGGGCTTATATGGACTCCGTCAATATCACATCCAGAGGACGACTTCACTACAAAGCCGCTTAATGTCCTCTACTGATGGGCAGGGTTACTGCTGTAAAAGATTTCCGGATCCAATCTGTCGCTTGGGGAGAATTCTAAGATAAGGAATGTGCGGCTAGAGCCTGTGTCTACCAGATAGGGCATTACTGAAGGTAAGTAACTTATTCTTCAAGTAGTTCACAATCGTTAAATGATGTGGGCTGATACCAGTGCTGATAGACAAGCCCTGAAGCCAATGCCTAGAGCCAGCTGAACCACAGGGGCCAGTGACTGAAAGGGGCTGTGTAAAAGCCCCTTTCTGGTATCTGTGTATTTAGTGTGTGTTTGTTTAAGTACGTGTGATGTATAGTGTGTGACAACATGAGCGTTCACAGACCGCTAAATGTGAGACCTAGAAAGACAAGATAATTAAAATAAACAACAGATTGCCAGCATCAAAGGAATGACATGCTCTGCAACAGCTTGTCTGGTACATTGTGGCTTTAAAAGTGTTGGTCAAGTCCTTGTGACTAATAAGTGGCAGTTTATCCTTCTGATTCAATTAAGTAAATGTTTATTGCTTTTTAGGTTGAGCTTCACACCTGTGAGTAGGCGGATAAATGACAAGATAGTGGATTGAAGAATACCAAAATGGTCTTGATATATTCACAGCTAAATGTCTGGTTCTACTTTTTGAATATTTTAAAAGTTCTGCAGTCTCTGGGGATATATCCGATATATCTAGCACATTTATTTCCCATTCAAATACATAAATATATTTGTACAAGGCCAAAGCAAGGGCAATTCCACCTTTGCACTTTCTGAAAATGTATTTATGGGTGGGCCCTAGTTTTCGTTTAGTTTTTGTTCTGCATTCATTCAACAAGCTTTTGTGTATAAAGGTACAGCATAACAACATCACAACACAAAATAGGAATCTAAGGGAACAGAAACGCTCGTGCTTGTTACATAGGACTGTAGGAAGAAAGAAAGAGCACCAATATTTCTAAGAGAGGGACCAGTTGCGGATCGCAGGTTGAGATTTTTCCCCAGGATCCATAGGACTCAACGTCCTAAAAATCAAAGAGAAACTCTAAAAATGACAGCATAATAAATAAATGACAAATGCTACGGACAGTGCTTAATTTGTAAAATATTAAGTGCCAGGGCTCTGACCAGGAGGCCACGGCAGCTTGCACCACCTATCGCCCTTGTCATCGCTGCCAAAACAACTACTAACCATCTCTCTTGCATGTAAATGCGACAGTTCAGATTATTCCAGATCCCCAAAGCTAAAGGAATGGCTGGGGAGGCAGGTATTAGCAATTTTAATGTATATTGTAGTACTAAACTACCGTTGTTCTGCTCATCTCTAAATTAGATGAGCAGCGCCACCATGTGGTGGACTGTTCTAAGGATGGTGTTGACAAGTAGGTGCCGGTGCTGAGCACCGGAAACCAATTAAGTGCCAGTGCTTAGCACCGGAAAGCCCCGGCTCAAATTAAGCACTGGCTACGGAGAGCCAATGAAAGGTGGAAGCAGTCAGTCACAGTGGAGAGGGTGTATCCCAACCCGCCAGATTAGAGTGGTGGGGGTGGAACGTCTGTGGTGTTCCTGAATAAGTGCCCTAGTTCCCATGCTTAGAAGAAAAGTTTCATGGCTGAAGTGAAATGTAGGAGTCTGTTGGTGTGTCCTAGAAAATCTAACAGGTTTTTACTGCCACACCTTCTTACAATACATTGAGATTGGCTTGACGGGTTGGTAGTTGTCCCATTATATATTTCAAGCCTTGTGCCCAAAATTATTTTTATGTCCAACATCATTTTAAGCCAGAAAAGCATAGTATTCCAAAGAACATCAGGAAGGTCCCTTATCATTGGTCTGGGATGATCGGTGATCACAAAATGTCTTGTGCCTTACATCTGGGATCAAAAATTCCCTTTTCTAATCTGCAAAATAGATGACTTTATTTTCTGACCTCTGGAATATTATCCACCCTGAGAAAGCAAAATCAGGCTCCGCTCTTGGCTTTGCAGGCGACACCTCTGTGGTGCAGTTGATTACCTTAGTAACCATCTTCCCTGAATCTTGCTGCTTGCCTGATTTTCTATGAATATCTTGACTAGCTGCAAAGATGAAATTAGGGGGCTGCAAAAGAGTTCTAAGGGAGCAGAGCTGTTTAACTTTCCACTGCGTGCCCTGATAACAATGTCTGAGAGACCCTGGGCGTTTGGAATATAGAGCTATTGGATGTCCACTGATGATGACGACTCTATGAACTTTGTTTGTAATGCCTACGTCTTCAGTGGGGCTTCACAGTCTTCTGATGCCTTGTGTTTTGATTCTTTCCACTACGTGTCTTGCTCGTCTCTGTAAGGCTAGTGATCTTGTGTTTTTGTGACTCTTCTAATAACAATAAGTTGCAGTGAGGGGACTGAAGCTCTGCATTAAGTGTACAGTTTGGTCTTTTAGACGAGGGGACGGGGTCTTCTTGCCATTTATGGACATCAGGCCCCGATGACTCCCCGAGTGAGTAATGTTACTTGCCTTTGCCAGTTAGTCTAGAATCCTACCACAAGCTGGCCTGTTCTAGGGTCCCAACTGAGTTGGTTGATAATTCAGTTCTCCTTTTTCCCTCTGGCAGCAGGAAATTTCAATGTAGAAAAACCGCAGTCTCTGCGGTGGTATGAAGGGTCACTGAGTGGGAGAATAGATAGTGGCATGCCCCAGCCTGCTGGATTTCAGAGAGGCCTTCCTCAACTCTGGACTCTGGTCCTCCACTCTCTTGACTTCCAAGTTTCTTTGTTTCCTGCTACGTCTATCAAGAATATCCTTGATCCAGCTGCTTAGGGGAGCATGGCACATAAACATTTTAATAAGCCCCCTGGGGACACCGAGCCTGCCTACAGGCAAGCAAGTTCCTTCTATGAAGGGGTTTGTGTTGAACATATTGCTTTACCCTTCTTTATCCCACTGTTGGCTGTTAGAAGATGGCAGCAGGGTCTTTCTGGCTTTCCCAGTGGCTCTTGAGAGCATAGACCTGGCAAACTGCTCAGGAGTGTTCTGCTACACTCTGGTGGTTCAACAAAATGGGTACAGTGGGGCCTTTCCCAAAGCCTTCTTGGAAACGTAAGGTGAATTGGAATTAGGTAGTCATGCAGTCTTTGAAATCACCTCTTGGCTTCCCACTACTGGTTCTTTTACAACCCCTCTTTTAAACTGGCGGATTTAACCATTTTCCTACTTAAATAAGAATGAACACAGAGGTTTTCATAAGTCCTTAAGTAGAATAGAAGCAGAACTGGGGGGTTATTTGTAGAAATCAATTATTCTAGCCCTTGTGAACCCTCTGTATTAGCTCTCTCTTTCTTTCAGAGCCAACAAGCTCAGGCAGAGCAGCAACAAAGGCAGTAGCGGAAGGGCAGAGAAAAGCAAAGTGTGAGAAGCTATCAGCAGGTCACACTGGCTATAAAGGCCAAATTGTTACCATGTTGACATGCATCTGGCTAAAAAGTGAAGCATAGAGAAGGTATTAAAAAGGGGGTAATTAATGCTCATTTTGAAATCCCCACCACACACATAAAGAAAGAAAGATAGCTAAAGCTTCTCAAGGAGGTAGTGTGGGGGGGGGCAAGAGCTGAGAACTCAACAGTCAACCAACAGACACAATTATATAATAATGTTTGCTGTTCCTGCTGGGTGGGAGCCCACTTTATATAGTATCTGTAACTTATGCCCTCTCCATGCTCAATCTTGCCATCAATTATGTCATTTCAGATGTGCAAGTCATGTTATCAATGATGTCACAGATCATGTCATGAGTGATGTAATATGTGGGGTAATTAGCAGTGCATGGTGAGGGCACGAGTTATGGTTACTTTAGGGTACGAGTTATAGTTATTTGAGATAACTATAATTTTTACATTTCAGTGGTTTTGTTAGTTTAAAATTGCATGTTTTAACTGACATTTTCACCTAATGATGTCGTCCCTTTAGCCTTTGGTTTTGTCAGCAAATTTCTAAGGTTTTTAAAAAAATGGAAAGTAAGATACTATTACCATATCTAACTATAAACTTCCTTTAACCTTTGTTTTTTTCAGTGAATTTCTAGGTTTTATTTTAACGTAAAGTATCTGAAAGAGACACGTTAGTGATAGATTCCTTACCTTAGAATATCCCCAGGCGTCAGGCTGGATCCGGAAAGTTTTGCGTAGCAGTACCCTTGCGCGTCGGTAGGCGGCGTCGTGCGGCTCCGCGTCCGTCGTCGGCGTCGTGATCGCCGGGATGACGTCGCGGGCAGCACTTAGGCGCCGCCCCTGCGCGCTGACGTCAGTTCTTCTTTTTCCGCGCCAGCAAGCGCAGATCCGGGAAGAGCAGTGCCCTGGTCAATTTTTGACCATACTTTTTGGTGATTTTTTCACTGGTTTTTCCAACTTTAAGGTGTCGTAGGGATGCCCGGCTTCAAGCGATGCGGCGCCTGTGCGCGGATGATGTCCGTCACCGACCCGCATTGGGAGTGTCTCTTCTGCCTCGGCCGAGGCCACGACACCGAGTCTTGTCCCGAATGCCAGGCCCTCAACCCGAAAGCTTTGCGAGAGCGGTCTCGAAAGCTCCTCGAGGCCCGGCATTCGGCTCCGCGGAAGCCCCGGTCGCGTGAGAGGTCCAGGGGTCGCTCACGGAGTGCACACCGGTCGTCGACTTCTTCGTCCGGTAAGTCTAAGCACAAGAAGTCCAAGAAGCATCGTCGCTCTCGGACTTCGCCTCGCCGGTCTCGCGACTCGGCTGAGGCCCCTCCCGGCACCGTCCCCGCCCCCGCGGCCCCGGACTTGCCTGTGGAGTCGCCCCGTCATACCCGCCCTTCCCGGGTTCGGGGGCGGATCCGGCCAAGGTACAGGAGTTCCTGTCGGCCATGGCCCGCCTCTTCGGGCCTTCAGGCCCCTCCGGTGCGCCTTCGGGCCCCGCGGGCCCTGATGGGGTTGCTCCGGCGTCGCCGGCGGCTCCGGCCCCGGCGTCGCCCGAGCCTCCAGCCTCGATCCCGGCTCCGGCTTCGGCCCCGGCCTCGATCCCGGCTCCACAACCCCCATCGACGCCGGTCGACCTCACGACACCTCCGCCGGCGCCGATGTCTCCGGTGCCGTTCTCGACGCCGCCCTGGGCTCCGGGCGGCGTCGTCCCCAGTTCCTTCCGGCTCCGGACATGGACCCGGAGCGACGTCGCTCGACGCCGGCTCCGGCGCCGATGGGACCTTGGGTCCCAAATGTCCCTCCTCCTCCTTATTTTGAACCAGAGGAGGACCAGGAGGACTGGGAGGGGTCTGATGACCCTCTGACACGCAACTGTCAGTATGATGAGGACTGGACAGAGAGTCTAGGGGAGGCCAGTGGTCTGGATACTTCTCCTGACACTGGCATGCTGTCTCCTCCCGTGGCTACGGAGGAGGGGGCCAATTTTGGTACGGTGTTGCGTAGGGCTGCTGGGGCCTTACGTCTCCAGCTCCCTACTTTGACGGTCAAGACTAACATCTTGACAGAGGTGCTTCAGCCGGCAGCCTCCTCTGCGGAGACTGTGCTGCCGTTTAACGACGCCCTCACTGACGTTCTTTTGGGCGCCTGGTCCAAGCCCAACACAGGGGCTCCTGTGGATCGGAACGTGTCACGACGCCATCGCCCCGCTCCGGGCGACCCCCTGTTTCTTTCTGTCCACCCCACTCCTGAGAGCTTGGTTGTCCAAGCCTCCGCTTCCCAAACCGCCTTCCCTACCGCTCCTCCGGATAGGGAATCCAAACGCCTGGATCAGTTTGGGAAGAAAGGTTTTTCTTCCTCCAGTGCTGGCTTGCGGTCCGTTAACACCGCTTGTCTTTTGGGCCGATATACCCACTCCCTGTGGGATTCGGTGGCGGATGTTTTGCCCCAGTGCCCTGAGGAGGTCCAGGCACTGCTTTCCCGCGCCATTGCGGAAGGAAGGGATGCGGCCAAATACACTATCCGTTGTGGCCTTGACACCGCCGACTCGCTGGGCAGGTCGATTGCAACGACGGTGGCGCTCCGGCGCCACGCCTGGCTGAGAACCACTGGTTTTTCAGGGGATGTCCAGAATACTCTCATGGACATGCCCTTTGATGGAGTCGGTCTTTTTGGGTCCAAAGCAGACCATGCGTTGGAGCGCTTTAAGGACTCACGGGCTACTGCAAAGTCCCTGGGCCTTTCTGCTACACGCCCTCCGCTACCTTCTGCTTTTCGCCCCTATCGTGGCCACGGTAGGGGCGCCCCTTCACGTCAGCAGCCCAGCCACCGGCCCGCGCAGCAGGCGTCTTCGCGTGGCCGAGGACGTGGATTCCGCCGTGGCGGATCGGGCAACCAGCGTGCGGGTCAGGCCACCACCTCCAACCCGTCCGCGGCCTCCAAGCCCTCCTAGTCCCTCCTTTCAGGTGCACGGCACGCCAGTAGGGGGCAGGGTCCGCCATCACCTTCCCCACTGGCGCACCATCACCTCGGACAGGTGGGTCTTGGACATTGTCCGAAGGGGCTACTCCCTCCCCTTCGAGACCACCCCCCAGCCATGCCACCTCAATTCCACCGCATGTCAGGGGATCACTTGGTGCTTCTACGGAAGGAAGTCACGGCCCTCTTGACCAAGAGGGCCATCGAGCATGTTCCGACCCCAGAAGTAGGGCGTGGTTGCTACTCCCACTACTTTCTGGTGCCCAAAAGGACAAGGAGGACATGCGTCCTATCTTGGACCTCCGGAACGTCAATCGCTTCCTCCGGAAGGAGAAGTTCAAGATGCTCACCCTAGCTCAGGTCTTGACTGCCCTCGACCCTGGAGACTGGTTGGTAGCGTTGGACTTGCAGGACGCGTATTTCCACATCCCCGTCCTGCCGGCCCACCGGCGTTACCTTCGGTTCACGGTAGGCCCCGAGCATTTTCAGTTCACCGTGCTCCCCTTTGGCCTTACAAGTGCCCCTCGGGTGTTCACGAAAGTGATGGCGGTGGTCGCAGCTCATCTGCGCCGGGCAGGGGTTTCAGTCTTCCCCTACCTCGACGACTGGCTGCTGAAGGCGGGCTCGTCCCAGGCAGTCGTCTCCCACCTCCAGACTACGGCCGCACTCCTGCACTCGCTGGGGTTCTCCATCAATGTGCCGAAGTCGCATCTAATTCCTTCTCCACAGCTCCTTTTCATCGGAGCAGTTCTGGACACGACGCAGTTTCGGGCCTATCCTCCCGAACGGCGAGTCCGGGATATTCAGGCTATGATTCCGATCTTTCGGCCTTTATCCTGGGTTTCGGTACGGATGACCCTGAGGCTGCTGGGCCTCATGGCCTCCTGCATCCTGCTGGTCAATCATGCCAGATGGCATATGCGGGCTCTGCAGTGGGACCTGAAGTTCCAGTGGGCGCAGCACCAGGGCAACCTGTCCGATCACGTCCAGATCTCGGAGGGGACTGCAAAACAGTTGCAGTGGTGGCTCTCGAACCGGCAATGGGTCATGGGCAGATCCCTCTCCCTTCCCCAGCCAGAGCATACAGTTGTGACGGACGCGTCCCTTCTGGGATGGGGCGGTCACATGGGAGAGGCGGAGATCAGAGGCCTCTGGTCTCCGGCGGAGTCCCGGCTCCATATCAACCTTCTGGAGCTCCGGGCGATCCGGCTTGCACTCAAGGCATTCCTTCCCTCTGTCAAAGGGAAGGTAGTGCAGGTGTTCACAGACAACACCACCGCCATGTGGTACTGCAACAAACAGGGCGGGGTGGGGTCTTGGACCCTTTGTCAGGAGGCTCTGCGCCTCTGGACATGGCTGGAACATCAGGGCATGTTCCTGATGGTTCAACACCTGGCAGGTTCTCTGAACGCCAGGGCGGACGAACTCAGCCGCAGGTGCATGATGGATCACGAATGGCGTCTTCACTCGGAAGTGGCGCAAGGACTCTTTCTACAGTGGGGAGAGCCTTGGTTAGATCTATTCGCCACCGAAGAGAACGCGCAATGTCATCAGTTCTGCGCGTTGGAATTTCCAAGGCGGCACTCGCTCGGCGACGCTTTTCGTCGCGAGTGGAGTTGCGGTCTGTTGTACGCCTTTCCGCCTATACCACTTCTACCCAGAGTGTTGAAGAAGATTCGGCACGACCGGGCCCAAGTCATTCTTGTGGTTCCGGACTGGGCTCGAAGAGTTTGGTATCCCGAGCTACTCAATATGAGCATAGATCCCCCGATCCGTCTGCCTCTTCGGGAGGATCTTCTGTCGCAGCAGCAGGGGACGGTCCTCCACCCGAACCTGTCCAGTCTACACCTGCTTGCGTGGAGATTGAGCGGCGGCAGTTGATTCCTTTCGACTTGCCTCCCGAAGTTTGTGATGTGATTCTGGCAGCCAGGCGTCCCTCCACTAAGGTGGTATACGCCTGCAGGTGGAACAAATTTGTGGCGTGGTGCACAGCAAAGGCTGTGAATCCCCTTTCTGCCCCTCTTTCTGAGGTCCTTCTGTTCCTTCTCTCTCTGGCCCAACAGGGTTCTGCCCTGGGTACCATCAAGGGTTATCTTTGTGCTATCTCGGCCTTCCTCAGGCTCCCTGATCAGCCCTCCCTTTTCAAGTCCCCTGTTGTTAACAGGTTCTTAAAAGGCATTACTCACCTCTTCCCTCCTGTTCCGTTTGTAATGCCTCAGTGGGACTTGAACTTGGTTCTTACCTTTTTAATGTGCGCTCCCTTTGAGCCTCTGCATAACTGTCCTCTTCGTCTTCTGACTCTGAAGACTGCCTTTCTGGTGGCCATCACCTCCGCTCGGCGGGTGAGTGAGCTCCAGGCTCTATCTTGCAAACCTCCCTTTCTGTCTGTTCATCCAGACAAGGTTGTTCTTCGGACGCGTCCGTCCTTCTTGCCAAAGGTGGTTACTGCTTTCCACATTGGGCAGACCATCACTTTGCCCACCTTCTTTCCGCCTCCGCATCCTTCCAGAGAGGAAGAGAGGCTCCACCGTCTGGACCCAAAACGTGCGCTCTCCTTCTATATCGACCGCACAAAACACTTCCGGGTGGATGACCAGCTCTTTGTTGGCTACGTGGGCGCCAAAAGGTCGGGCGGTGCACAAGAGGACCGTCTCCCGCTGGGTTACCTTGTGCATCAAGACCTGCTATTCTTTGGCCAAGAAGGAGCCTCCTGTTGGGCTGCGTGCCCATTCCACCAGGGCAACGGCTGCTACCACGGCCTTGGGCCGCGGTGTTCCGCTGCCGGTTATCTGTCAGGCAGCTACGTGGGCCTCGCTGCACACGTTTACTAAGCATTACTGCCTTGACAGTCAGGTCCGGAGGGACGGCTTCTTTGGCCGTTCTGTCCTCCAGGACTTCCTTGTCTGATCTTTGTTCGCAGACCCACCACCGGGGTTGGTATTGCTGGGGTATCTATTCTAAGGTAAGGAATCTATCACTAACGTGTCTCTTTCAGATGCACAAGTTACTAACTTGTGTAACGATATATCTGTAAGAGACAGTAGTTAGTGATAGATTCCTACCGCCCACCCATCCTCCCCGTTCTGCGAACTGATTTCTAGGGTTAAGGACATCCCTTTCAGGGCCCTAGTATTTTTCAGACACCTGTGTCAGCTTCTTGCATGGCTCTGCGTTCCTGGCGCGGAAAGTCGTGTACAGAACTGACGTCAGCGCGCAGGGCGGCGCCTAAGTGCTGCCCGCGACGTCATCCCGGCGATCACGACGCCGACGACGGACGCGGAGCCGCACGACGCCGCCTACCGACGCGCAAGGGTACTGCTACGCAAAACTTTCCGGATCCAGCCTGACGCCTGGGGATATTCTAAGGTAAGGAATCTATCACTAACTACTGTCTCTTACAGATATATCGTTACACAAGTTAGTAACTTGTGCATTATTTTATTACCATGCATAATGCCACAGGGTCTGGCCTGCAGTCAGGCCGTGCGACCAACCCCTTACGGGCAGCCAACCACACACCATGCATGGCCCTTGGCTGTTTGTCGCATGGGGTTGGCCACAGGGCTGGATAACAACTAATCCCTCATGGGCAGCCATGTGTGCGGTTGGATGCAGGCTCTGGCCTCAGGCCAACCCACAATAGTCCCCAACCCTGCCCCCACTGCACCCAACCAACAAGGGGTTGGACGAAGGGGCTGGTGCCCAAACTTCCACAGGTGCACATGGCTGAACATAAGGGGAGTCATTAGGTAGAGCATTCGAGACCTCTTGTATATACTTTAGTATATACTTTAGTATATATACTTCAGTATATACTTTAGTATATACTTATATGTGTATGTACTTTGTGGGCTCTGGAGATCAGCCCTAGGACTTGTCTGCTTTCGCTTAGGGACTTTTTTTTCTGTTCAACTGCCTCTATTTAACTGTTTTGATAGAAAACGACCAGCAGAGGTCAGTAAAATACCAGAATTGCTTTCTGCTGAGGGACTTTCTTTTTTTTATTTTTCTGGCAACTGCCTCTATTTAACTTTCTTGATAGAAAACGACCAGCAGATGTCAGTAAAATACCAGAATCACTTTAGCATTCTCTAGATTCCAGTCCATAGAAATTGTCTTCCACAAGCACCCGTAGACAATAATATTTTTTTCAAATCTTGTATTTTCAGTGATATGACCACCAAAGGCCCTGCTTTTATATTAAAAACAGAGCTTTGGCTATACCATTTCCCGCGGAAAGGCAATATTTCTCTCCATGTGTTCCCATACCTGGCGTGTCACGCAGTTTTGTGCTTACTTGCCCTCCATGTTAAAGAACAGTAGATGTTTCAGCACCCAGGCTAA